>CM042147.1:60039563-60404563 GCA_023376005.1 Doryteuthis pealeii | reverse complement strand
TTGCTTTTATTATGAAAATTTCCTGTAATTATTCAGGAAAAGGCCATACACCAATCTCAGTATAATTTGTTTTGGTCATCATGATTCAGCACTATACTACCAAAGAGTTTCAATAAAAGAGTCTTTTTCAAGCTGAAATAGTATTCCGAGTTCAATACCAGCCTTTGCCAACTTAATGCATGAGTAGCATGTATTGGATCTGTGTGGTAAAGTGGAGAGCTGATGGTAGATGTGGCGCACCACCTCAGATTCAAAAACTATCTCCCTGGTCTAATGCTAGTGAAAAGGGGACAGACTCCTTCGCTGTTCAGCTGATACTGACAATAAGCCACTCTGCTTACTTTTACTTTTACACATATGCATGCTACTTATTCACATATAGACACATACAATTCTACATGTAAATGCATTATAGTGAAAAGGGGATAGACTCCCTCACTGTTCAGTTGATACCAACAATAGGCCACTCCACCAACTTTACTTTTTACGGGCTGGTTTAGCTCAGTTGGCAGAGCATCAACCTCGGAATAACAAGGTTCTGGAATCACTATCGGCCTTCACAAACTCAGCACATGAGTAGCACAGCTTGGATCTGTGTGGTAAAGTGGGGAGCTGACAGTAGGTGTGGTACTCCACCTCAGATGCAAAAACACTCTCCCTGGTCTAGAGTTATTGAAAAGGGGACAGACTCCTCACTGTCCAGCTGATACTGACAATAAGCCACTCTGCCTACTTGACTACTTATGTTAAAATTAGAATTGTATTTTAGTAAATTGATTGAAATCTGTGTGGTAAAGTGGGGAGTGAATGGCAGGTATGGTATTCCACCTCAGATGCAAAAACAATCTCCCTGGTCTACCACTAGTGAAAAGGATATAGACTCCCTCACTTTCCAGCTGATACTGACAATAGGCCATTCTGCCTACTTCACTACTTTTTTAGTAATGATTAATTTTTCTCCGTGAATTTTACTAACTTACTGTCCTGTAGGAATAGCATTATTTGGACCATATGACTATTAGGCATCCCTTTTTGATCTCGATTAAGAAAGGACATGTTTTTCATTTACACCGTCAATATCCAGTTGTTTTAACAGACGATTTTTGGATTTTTTTAAAAAATTATAAAACTAACCCCTAACCCTAACCCCTAACAAACAACCGAATATTGACGGTGTAAATGAAAACATGTCCTTTCTTAATCAAGATCAAAAAGGAGTGCCTAAAGGTCATATGGTCCCATTATTTTAATGTCTTATACAATGAGAATTAATACATATTGGGCAGTGATCAACGTTTCTGCAGTGACAACAGCAATGTGAGAGACAAGGCACATTCAGTACAGCTGTCAATCCATGAAATGAAAAGCATTTCAGTGAGTTCATCTTTGTGAATTGGATCAGTAAAAGATGGAATACACTGTCAACATCACCCTGACAATGCCACCATCATGGCAGTCTTTCTAAACTTTTTTTGGACTTCTCAAAATTCCTTTCATTGCTAAGTATATTAATAATAGAGATTCATTCTTTATTTGTCTGTAACCGAAACTATGTCACTGCTTACATCACAGTTATTTCAGGAATTAAGTAAGTTTACCAATGAGTATTTAATTCATACTCAGTATTATTACTATATAGAAATAGTGAAGTGGAGTGAATATGATTCTATGAAAAATCAATTGTCAAATTATCACAAAAATTTTAGTGAAGTGGAGTAAATATGATACTTTTTAAGTAATAAATAAATAAATAAATAAATATATATATATATATAGATAGATATATAGATATAGATATAGATATAGATATAGATAGATAGATAGATAGATAGATAGATAGATAGAAGGGCCGGGTTAGCTCAGTTGGTAGAGTGTTCAGCTAGAAACCACAAGGTTCCTAGTTCGATACCCGCCCTTGCCAACTCAGCATATGAGTAGCACAGGGATCTGTGTGGTAAAGTAAGGTGCTGATGGTAGGTGTGGCGCTCTACCTCAGATGCTAAAATTATCTCCTTGGTCTAGCACTAGTGAAAAGAGGATAGAAATCCCCCGCTGAATGGCTGGTACCGACATTAGGCCGCCCTGACGACTTTACTTTACTTACTTTAAGTAAGTAATTTTTTTTATATATTAAAAGTTTTATTTTATTTATTTAATTTTTCCATCCCCCTCAGGCAATATCTTTCCAAAATGGAGGTTGTTTTTTTTTTCTAGCAAAATATAACTTCTAATTAAAAGTAAAGTCACTGGAGCCATCCTATCTCCCTTTTCACGAGCCTATCTCCTTTTTCACTTGCACTAGCATCTGATGTGGAGTACCATACTTACCATAAGCTCCCCACTTTACCACACAGATCCAAGCTGTGCTATTTATGTGCTGAGTTGGTAAGGGCCGGTATCAAACTCAGAATCTTGTGGTTCATATGCAGATGCTCTACCAACTGAGCTAAACCAGCCTATTAATTTTGAAACAAAAATTGGAAAAAAAAAAAGGTTGGTCTAGATATGTATAACTCTTAAGTAATCAACTATAATTACATGAAATAATCCACAGGAAACGAAATAGAAAAAGATATTATTATTATCATATTATTATTATATTATATATCTATATTATATATCATATTATTAAAACAAAAATAATGAAAGTTAAAACAATACCTAGGGATGACAAGATTTTTGTACCACTTTGTAAAATGAAGTAACACATACCCCCCCCCACAACACTAATATCAAGGAATCTTCTTGTGAACGTATTACTGTGAGCAGTGATTTACATTGGACAAAGCACATCTCTAAAATTGTCAAGAAGGCTGAAGGTGTCCTGGCATCACTCAGCAAGACCTTTGTCAGCCGCTCACCGGCTATCTATTTAAAGCTGTATAAAGCTATGGTGCAGCCACACTTGGAATTTGCTCAGAAATTTAACCTCCTAGAAACTGTACAGATGTGCAAACCAAACGAATACCCTCCATCAGGCATCTGCCATATTTTGAATGTCTTGCTGCCCTAGGAATAGATTCATTGAAACTCCAGTGTCTGGCAACTGACCTGGTAAATGCTCATAAGGTATTTAATCATCTTACCAACAGCAACCTTGAGCACCTTTTTGATCTCCATGTTTCTAACACACATGGGCATGCCTACAAGGTCAGAAAACAGCATAGCTCACATGACTTTCGGAAACATTTTTTCACGCTCAGAGTTGCCGAGGCATGGAATAAACTGTCTGTATCCATTGTAGGCTGCCGAAACACTGCAGCTTTCAAAGCCTCCATGCTTCCTATAATCCGCCAACACTATACCGGATACCCCACTCAACACAGATATGCACACACGTGCACACATACATGTATATTGTTACTGTACGCTATTCATGTTCCTGACACTAGTACATTATTCTATGTACTAGACATGAGACATTGATGAGGTGTGGTGCACCTGAGCACTGTACACAATAAATTTCATTATTATTATTAAAATTTCAAAAAGATAACATCTTGGATCCAACACTAATTTAATCAGGTTGCCAACCAGAGAAGGTATTGAAGGGAATAGTATACCATATAAGAGACTTGTTATTTTGGGATAGAAAAACTGTTATGCCATAAGTTATTAACTTGATTGTTTTCTAGATGCTTTATTATTGAAAATGATCTATAATATAATAGAAAAAAAAGTGAATGTATGTATTCAAATGCAACACCCTGTCATTACCTCAGATATATAATAGACCATTCTGTTTTGATTGTGACGGGAGAAAAAGTACATCCTACACATAGGAGCAAAAAAGAAAGCAAACATAATAAGAAAGAAAGATAAATATAGTTGATGATATACATCAGAGGTTTATCATCTGCTTAATGGAATGGAAGAAAGAAAGGAAGGGAAAGTATAGAGAGAAAGTTTCAGAAAAGATAAATCGATAGATAGATAGATAGATAAATATGATTAAAAGAAAGAAATGAAGAACGCTTATTTTGAAAACTTGTTTTGGAAGTTTGTTTTTAAACAAAGAGTCACATGATGTTTCATAAAAAAAGTAATAAAATCTTCAGAGATTCAAAAATTTATTCAATTTTAATAAAAATTTTGGTAATTATTTATTTACGGGAGGCTGTAGTGTAATAGTTAGTCATAGGAATTGGACTCGTTGACCTAATTTCAAATCCTAGACTAAGCCACAGTTCACATAGCACTAACACCCTTGGGAAAGGTATGAACCTAACTATGTTCCCCACATCTATGGGTAAATAATAGGACAGACTGGACTCTTTAACCTTGGTTAGGTAACCAGTCTAGGAGAAGGAAAACTGAATTCAAACCTCTTAAATCTCCGCTTGGGGTGGTCACTACTAGAATAGGCTCAGTCCTACTTAGTGATCTATTTCAATTTAAAAAAATAAAAATAAAAAAAACTTTTTTATTAACAGTTGAAAATAAACTGAATATCAAATAAATCCAAACTGGTCTAATTATTCTTATTTATTTATTTATTTACTAACCTGCAAGGAAGCGAGTAATAGGTAATGAATGATAATGAATTGATAATCAATAGGTATCACCAAAATCGGGTCATGTGATCAGTTTAGGCCATATTGAATAAACGAAAGTAAATATTTTTGAACTTTTTAAAAAATCTGGCAAAAAAAAAGTATCGATCAGAGTTGTTACAAAGAAAAACAGTTAATTCAAAAATCAAGTTATCCGATTGGGAAAAATTACACCATTATCTTGAAAGATAAATAAAACAGTTTGTTTTACTTGCAAAAGGGTGATTTTTATGTAGAAACCGGGACTGCAAATTTACATATTATCTCTCTTTGACAATTATACATTTAAATGTATAGGTGGCTGTATTCGACATAATTGTTTTCTGATTATTGGTTTTCAATGATTTTTGAAAGATTTTTTTTTTTTGGTGGTATTTTCAGAATAACTCCGGAATATTTTTTAGTCGAACTTTTGGTGTAACTGAAGCAAAGAAAAGACAATAAGTATTACAATTATTGTCAATTTTGCTCTTCCGTATATTATAAGAATCAAACATTACTATTCAACAATAAAAAATTACAAATTCTCTTAAAAATATTAATATATCATGGATCGGACAAATTTTAGTTCAGCTGAATTCTAAAATTCAGTGTTATATTATATTTAAATATTAGTGAAAAATTCGAGTTGTACACACAAAAAAGATTTTTAAACATTAAAAAAACTAAATTATTTAAGCACACAAAAGATTTAAAATCTCTTAAAAATTAATTTCTTAAAAAAAAAAAATTTCTTGACAATTTAATAGAATATAGTATATATCAATTAAAAAAGCAAAAAAAGTTTTCAAATAATAATATTATGACATTTGTTAGCACTTTTTATTTCTGAATTCATGATTTTTTCTACAAAAACTACTGCCTTGAATATTATACAAATTTTTTGATATAGTTATTCAGACTCTTATTTTTATAGAAAAAAATAAGAATCGTTTTTTTCCAGTTCATTTTTTTTCATATCTCACAAAATAAAATAGGGGAGGGGGTAGACCTCGTAAAAAAATATTTTCCCTAATATATTTCAGACAAATTTTCATCAAAAGAAAACCAATTCGGAAAATTTTCGTGAAAATCGGACCATTAATTGATTTTTCATAGAATTTTTTTAAAATCCTCTTGTCGTAACTTGTTTTTGGCTACGTTAAATTTCAGTTGATTTAACGGTGCAAAAATGAAAACATTGTTTTTCAATCATAATTTTCATTATTTCCGTAAGCTGAATTTTTTTTTTAAATCACCAGGAGTTTGTTTAATGTTTCTTCTTTCGAATAGACAAAACATTTTCAAGATAATACTAACCTTTATGCAAGTTTCATTGTGTTAAATATAGGGGGGCCGTAAATTTCACAGGGAAAATTGGTGGTACCTAATAATCAATAAAATAATTTACACAAAATTTGTCATACCTAGCAAATACATTCATTAATAAAGTTTTCTTTGTAAATGTAGGTATCAAATTAAGAAAAAGAAAACATAAAAAGGGAAATATACACGAATAATACTTCTAGTAAAAATAAATCGATTTACAAGTTTCATTTCTGTTCGCGATAGAAATCAAACTTCAACAAACACTATCTTTCATTTGTGACAAGCCTCGACTCCATCCCCAGCAACAAGTAATTAGGTGATAGTATCACTAAAGTTAAGAAACCATATAGCATGTTCAGTACTTAGATGGGTGGCCACTAAGGAACAACTAGGTATTGTAAACAACCTGAGGCTTGTGTGCTAAAGTAAGTAAAGCTTAGTAAATAACATCACATAATTAGGTGATGTAAGTGTGAGAGATAAGAATCTCGAAAAAAAAAATATCATGTCCACACTTGCTTTGTCGATAGTGTGTGTCCGGAAAAAGCCGATGTAGACCGGAAATTACCGAAGGTAGCTTAGTAACTCTAGTTGTTTACAACTAGGCTAAGATGGTGGTTGATTTTTTTAAAAGAAAGAAGTTATATATTTATGTTTCGTCTTCGAAATGTTTAAGTTAAAACAAACTCATTCATCTTCTGCGGCCGATATCGCTATTGCTTTGGGTAAGAACTTGATAACATAATATGTTCAAAAACTACGACTTTTTACATTAACCCGTACCATTTAGCTCGCATTTTTGGGAAAGAGAGAGAGGGAGATAAGCAGTTAAAACTTTTTATTTTTTTATTTTTAAAACTTATTCTACATACTACCAATTTTATGAAAATAAAAAAGAATAGTTACCGAAGAAAATTAAATTAAATTAAAAAAAAAACTTTTATCATTTTACTGAATAATGAAAAAAAAATTCAATTAAAAGAAAAATTTAGATTTCGTTATTCTAAAACAGGGCTTCTCAAAGTGGTCCATGGCATAGACCCCTGGAGGTGACTAAAATTTTGGCATTGTGAATAAAAGCATAGGGGCCCACGGTGTGTGTATGTGTGTGTGTGTGTGTGGGGGGGGGGGTAATCCACTAGCTTGCATTTCATTTATAAATCCTTTTTTTGATTGAAGAAAAACAAAAAACAAAAACGCTGGATCCGGATAATGTAGACTAGTTGCCTGATATTGAAAACTAGAAAAAATATCCCAAGCTTTGAGCAATTTTTGAAACCATTTTTACTAGCTTTTCCAAATTTCGTATATGATGGAATCTGGGTTTAGCCATGTGTATTATTTACTAAATAAACAGAAGCACTTTTAACATTGAACATGGTGATTTGCAGCTAAAACTCACAAACGTGCAACAAAATTTTTGTCATCTCCTCAGTATCCACCAAACCCACCCTTCCCATTAAAAAATAAGTCAAGAATTAGACGTGTATTTGTATTTATAGTTTATTTTATTTTTTAATGTAAATTGTATTAAACACTGGTAAATTGGTTATGTTTTGTAATTTTATATTCAATTTATTTGAGGGTGAATAGTTGATAGAATTTTACAGCATGTCAACCCTGCCGAAGATGTTTTATTTTATTCATTCTTGTTGAGTATTCAATTTGTTTTCAAACTTAATTTTTTGTTTTCTTTAACATATTCTAAAAAAACTTATTTTTTGACTTATCAACCCATAGATGGAACCCCAACAGGTGCCACCATTCTGGGTCAGAGTAGACCTGGGAGTAATGGCGACGAAGGGGCACTCCATACTTCCCATGGCTCCAGAAATGGAACCTCACCTCTTGATGCAGTTTAACGTCACACAACGGACACTAAGACAGCCACTGCCTTCTAGCATATATATGATAAAAAGCATTTGGGGCTTGCCACAAGGGCAACAGGGTCGGGACAATCATATAGGTGCTAAAGCTTAATGTAACCAGCCGATTGATCAGAGGGAGCCTCTCCAACCATCTGTCTAGCCTAAATAAGGGCCAAAGTGGGGTGTTGCATGTCATGGACTGCTCAACTAACAAGATTCTGACCTTAAGCATTATTGGTCGCTACCCACAGCCAACAGGTAGCCTCTTTGGGAGGAGTTTTACCTCTCTGCAGAGGTGCAGCTATTGCCCCAGTCGACAGGGAAATTAAATTTGGTTACAAGGTGTGCATCAAATAAAAAGTTTGAGGAGCCTTAATCTTGAAAGACATTGCCAATGATTTTACCTTGTCACATTGAAATATAAGATGTTTTTAATTATTTTTTAAAAGAATAATTTCATTTAAATATTTAGATTATTATCTTAGTGAAAAGAAAATATTGTGCGCTAAAATTATACAAGAAAAATAAACTCAGTTTGCTGGATAATATCATCATCATCATCATCATCATCATCAGGTCATGTTGGCAGCATAGATATCCATGACTCTTTCTCTCTCTCCAACCTTCCCTATCAGTCATTACTTCTAGGAGGTCCTCTGTGCAGCATCCATGATCCACACAAAGTTGATTAAAGTAGGTCCTTGCTGGTCGGTCTACAGCAATGTGTAGGTGTCCGAAGGAGAACATCACTTATGAGTTTGTTGTTGCTTCTTCAGCAGTGTCCAGTATGTCTTGTTTGTCTTACTCGGATGGTTTGTGTGATAGGGGGTAAGTTGCCATACGGCTGCTTTTTATGTGAGGTGCTGTTCCACAATTTGTTTTAGATAGCATGCAACATCCTTGTACAACTCCCATCTAACTTATTCTCTAGGCACTTCGTTAGTCCAAGTGGTGTAGATGTACAGTAGCACTGGACTGCTATTTTTTTTTTTTTTAGGTATTTAAAAGTTTAAGTCTCTTAAGAACAACACTCCAAAATTTGGAAGAAATCTCATTCTAAGAGTTTTAAATTCTCTTGGGGAATTCTTTGAAAACCATTACCATCTTCTTTTTTTATTCCCACTAATATGCATCAAGTATGAAGTTTGAAAAGCCCTTATCTAAAGAAAGATATTTATGTTAGAAGACATTTTGTTTTATTCATTTTAGTTGGGTATTCAAATTTTTTTAAAACTCTTTTATTTTAAACCCTTTTTTTTAAAACTCATTTTCTAATCTACTTAAGTCATAGATGGGACCCTAACAGGTACTACCACTCTGGGCCAGAGTTGACCTGGGTGTATGGCAATGAAGGTGTACTCCTCACTCCCCAGAGCTCCACTAGATACAGCTTAACATTATACTCGGGACACCAAGACCCTCTGCCACCTCTTTCTAGAACATATATGATAAAAAGGGTTGGGCATTTGCCCTAAGAGCAATACAATCAGGACAATCATATAGATGCTAGGGCTTGACATGACTATTGATTGGGCCTCTCCGACCCTGTCTAGCCAAAGTTAGGGCCAAAGTGGAGTGTTGCATATCATTGAGCCCCTGGTCACAACAGATGATCCCATGGGGGGGGGGGCTTTATCCCTCTGCAGAGGTGCAGTCGGTATATTCTACAGCCCCAGGCAACAGGGTTAAAATCTTGGTTAATGTAATCTTTTTAAAAACAGAAGTACTCGTAAGTAAAGTCAGTCAAGTGGCCTATTGTCGGTATCAGCTGGACAGTGAGGAGGCCTATCCCTTTTCACTAGTGCTAGATCAGGGAGATTGATTTTGTGTCATCAGCTCCCAACTTTATCACACAGATCCAAGCTGTGCTACTCATACACTGAGTTGTTGATGGCTGGTATTGAACTCAGAACTTTGTAGTTCCAAGGCAGATGCTCTACCAGATGCAAAAAACAATCTCCCTGGTCTTGCACCAGTGAAAAGGGTATAGACTCCCTCACTATCCAGCTGATACCAACAATAGGCCACTCCACTGATTTTACATACTACTCAATACTGAAATTAAGTATGTGAGTTTACAAAATGAAGAAGCCGAATGGTTTATACAATGCCTTCTACTATTGTTTTTATTTTATTTTTAAAATATTTTCATTTAGATTACATTGTATAAACATTATAATGTGGAAATGTGTGCATGTTAGCACAATCTATACTACTGTTTTTCCTTTTATCTTTTCTTGAAATAAAGTATGTAAAAAAAGACAACTTATTGCCATGATGTTCATTCATATTCATATTTATATTTCAGCAAATTCAGTTTCTCCTATGCTTGGAAGTCATTTTAAGTAAGTATTTAATTTTCCAATTTTATATCAAGTTGTAGGGAGACAATGAATAGTTGTTCCCTTGGATATTGGGGGGCGGGGGTCTGCCTCTTGTTTCTGTATTTTGAACAGTTGACATGCCTTTTTATCTTTGTTCATTGAACAATAGAGACTTTGTCTCACCACCTGATGATGGACATTGTTTCTCACCTCATATAAAGCCACATGACTATGACTACCAAAGAACTCAAGTAAGACTTTTACCACTTTTGTAACCCTTTTATATACTGCTTGTTCCTGGAATAATATGTGTACATTTTATCTGTTTGGACACATTTGTGTATTCTTACAAATACTTCTTGTATGTCTATTATATATGTATTAAATGTGTTACATAATTGATGGGTAGCCTATGAATTATGTACGGTAGTGTAGAATTTAAAATGTTACTGGTAAATTCTGAATCATGGAAAATAACTGTAAGATTATTGATATGGCTTGGCCTTTTGTTGAGCTTATTAGCTAGTCTCTGATTGGTCAATTGAATTCATGTGAACAGAAATTAAAGTTAGAGATTTCAGTTTTAGTTTGGTATTTGGAGAAGATAGATGCAAATGGCATCTCTCCATGGCTATTTTCTGTCAATGCATGTGGTTAACTTGGGTTTGAATAAAGACATCTAAAAAATATGCCAAGTCTTGTGTTTGTTGATAAGAACAACAATAGACACAAAGATGAAGAAGTCCCAACCCCAAAAAGATGAAAGAACAGAAGAGACATCATAGAAGAAGATAAGGATAATAAGATAGTAAAGAAGAGAATTAAAGAGTCTATCCAACACAATGATTCACTGGTGCTTTGGTTGGTTGGTTAGATTTTACGGCATGTCAACCCTTGTTGGACTATCTTATGACAAATACATTTGTTTTATTCATTCTTGATGGGTATTCAAATTTTTTTTAAAACTTAATTTTAGATTGACAAGGTTTGACCTTCTGCTGACCTTGTAGGTGTTCTTGGATTTGTCAATCTATTTTGTGGCAATAGGAAATGTAGTAAAGTAAAACAGGCTCAGAACAGACGTAAAAGTACTAAGCTTTATTTAGCTGAACGAAACTCAGCTACAAAATGAGGAGAGGTAAATCACTGTTTATATAGCCTGCATAGGCGAGTCTATTGCTCGTAAAATGTAAGCATAGGATACTACAGGAAGGAGACATAGATTAAAGTTTTAACTAGGGTTTTTCAGAGGAGACAGATGTCTCTGAGATGGCTATATCTCCCACTCGTGTTGGTTAACTTGGGTTTAAAGAAAGATTTCTAAGAAATATCCTGAGTCTTGTGTTCATTAGTAAGAACAATAATGGACAGAAACATAAAGAAGTCCTAAGAAACCAGCCCAGAAAAGACAGAGAGAAACCAGCCCAGATATCAGCATAGAAGAGATAGAAGAGTTATCTGGCCAGCTAAGAATAAGATGGTTAGAAAAAAAATAAGAGGCTATACAACAAATGAATTTATCTTTTCTTCCGTTTATTCAGTGTTAGGATATCATTGAATATATTAACACTTAATATTGGACCTTGGTGAATGATGACTCTACTAAATATCCTCTCTCACACCAACCAATCAAATAAAGTAGAGTCCACTTTGAATTTTATTTATGTTGAACTGCAATATCATAATAAGCAAGTCCCAACTCCAGTCAGCTATTATATTCACTTTTTGATTAATACCCTTGGGAAAGGTATAAACCTCCTCACCCACTATAGGTTAGTTAGTACCACAGCTGTTCTTCTACAAGGATGGCTTTGGTATTAAATAACTGTTGTGGTTTAGCCTATCATACTTTTTCTTGGAGTAAATGAACTGATCCAAGACTATTTGTGTATTGCTGTTTAGAGCAGTCGGCAGATCATTATGAGAACCGTCTACTTACAACCTCAATTTTTAGCACTCTGTTGTGAAGTACTTTATTGTTAGTGTGAACCTTTATTTGGACTAGCAAGAATATGTACCCTCCAGGCATAAGTATTTAAGTTTTAATGTAATTAGATATATTAAATTAGAAAGACTAACGAAATTAAATAAGAATGCATATAAAAAGATTATACTTATTTTGATTATATTTTTATTGGTTACTATATAAAATCATTCATTCGATTGATTTTAATACGTTGGAGAATAAAACCATAATATTAGAGATCAATAACACCAAGTGATTATTTATCAAATCCGGTTTTGTTAAAACCAGTATGCAAATTAACCACACCATATTTTATGTAAACATTTATTTCTTAGTGATATATAAGACACATTGCAGGATTTTAAACACACTAATAACATGGGCTGTTTTGAGGCAAATCCAACTCAGATTTTCATGGAGACATGATAAATAAGATTTATTCTATGTATTAATGATAATTATAAATTAAATACTCATTGATAAACTTACGCAATTCCTGAGGGTACTGTGACGTAAGCAGTGAGGTATTTTCAGTTGCTGACAAACACTGAATATCCATTATAATAAGATCTGCTAGTATACCAAACCATTCTGTGTTCCAGTATACAACAATAACCCACAAAGGTTGATATGCCATTAAACAAAAAAAATTAACCAAAATAAATAGAATAATTCAGAGTTTTACCTTGGAAAATTTTCCAAAAATATAGTTTTTATTAGAATTATAAACTTAAATATTTCTCTAAAAGTATTTGTCTTACAACAGAAATCCTATTTGCTAAAAGTTATCGTATTAAGCAGAAAAAAAAAAAGATAATTTAGGAATTAACCTATTTATTTATTTAGTTGATATTTACTCAGTAAAATTCCAGAATATAATAACATGGGACATTCTAAAATAAATAAAATGAAAATAAAATTCTAGCTAGCATTTCATAAAAAATAGCTGATACTGTGTGGATTAATAACAATTATTCTCCCTCCAGCTATAGGTAAATAGTAGGACAGACTGGGTTCTTTAACTTTGGAATGGCAATTAATCTAGGACAGATCACCAAACTTTTTTCAGTGGGCCGGATAATTGAAAAAATAATGAGCATGGGCCACATTATTATTGTGTTCAATACTTGCTAGCCAGAACGAAAGCTCTGAGAAAAAGATGTAAAACAAAATTTATCTTTCCATGTTATATACATGGATGAGTGGCATAAGATGCACAAAACAAAAACAAATTTAACTAACATAGTTATTTTCAAAACATTATCAAAGAATGCAACATTCAAATACTGTTGACGGGCCTGATAAAATGCCTTCGCAGACTGGATGCAGCCTGCAGGTTGTAGTTTGGTAAACCCTTGATCTAGGAGAAGGAAAACTCTGAATTCAACCTGTTAAACTCTGCTTAAAAATAGACCTTGTGTCACATCCATGTGGAGGGGGCGTACAAACCCCGATGGATTCTGTTTATAGTGTAATGGTTATCATCATAGGAAATGGATACTGCAAACCCAGTTCAAATCCTGGATGAGGCTTGTGTCACATCCTGATTGTGTGGATGATTAATCTGAGGATTAATAGATTAATAGAAATTAGCTGGAAGGAGAATAATTAGATTCATACTTTTCCAAATTATTATCAGAGATCTGTTACCTTTTACACAATTACAGACTAAGATTATATTTGCTATTCTTTCATTTACCCTGTAATCTTATTCTATACTAATGGTGTCTATCTCTGTTTATCTGCCTGTCAGTCTGTGCGGTGATGCAATTCAAAACAAACCCCACCCTGTCGACAGGGACTGTAGAATACGTGTCTACTACAATTGGTATCACTTTCATCCTCATATTCCACAGATTTTTAAATTCTCTAGCAAGGTCCTGGTATTTGTCTATCTTTTTATTTTCTTTCATCTTTACTCTGTGAAAGTGATTAGAATGATTTCTGAAACTAAATTACTATTAGCATTATGTGAAATGTAACCAGCCTCAGTCAGGATTTGAGGTATAAGATCAAAAGTGATTTTATGATTTAAAATTTTTTTTTTATTAAAGTGTGGATTATATTTAGTAATGTTTTTCTTTATTTCAGCAACAAGTGGATAATTACTGAAGATGAGCAAATTCTCTCTCATGATATTTTAGTCTTTCTACAAAACATTGACATTGAAGTAAGTAAAGAATCTTTATTGTCTCTAAATATTTAGTTTCAAATTGAATTCAAATATAAGTGTTATCCTCTTTTCAAAATTTTTCTTGTTTTAACTTAAAAAAATTAAATGATAATGTTGTTATATATTGGAACATAGAGTGTTCGGTATACTAGTACATCCAATAAGGGTTCACACTAACAATAAAGTACTTCACAACAGAATGCTAATAATTGAGGTTGTAAGTAGACGGTTCTCATAATGATCAGCCACACAAGTAGTCTTGGTCCAGTTCATTTACTCTCTAAGAAAAGGTAAGATAGGCTAGTCCACGACAAATGTCTATCTAAAATAAATCAAATATTATTTTGTAGATGATACTATATTGAGAAAATTACAGTTGTCTCGTTAAAAGCACTGGTTTCTGCTAGCTCACCAAAGTTAAGCAGCAATGTTCAATACTTAGATGGATGACCATTTAAGCAATAGGAGGTACTGTAAGCAACCTTATATCAAAATCACTTGATTCAGCATTAAATGACCCAAAAAGGGTTGAAATGCCCTTAAAACAAAACAACCAAGCAACCAACCATACACTGAGAAAGAAAAAAAAATATTTATATTCATCAAATTCTTAGATTTTTTTTTAGTACAGTAGTTTTTTTATTTATATGCCTCTTTTATTTATTATTAGGTTCCCATTGTAACAGCAGTCCATAATGATATCAATGCTTCTATTTAGGAAGGGGCTGGTTTAGCTCAGTCAGTAGAGCATTTGCCTAGGAATCGTAAGGTTTGGGTTCAATACCAATTCAAATCTTTTTTTTAAACTCATTTTTTTTCTATTCACCCAAAGATGGCACCCTAACAGGTACTACCACCCCATTCAAACATTGTTATTACAACTAAGACTGAAGGTTTTACATGATTGTGAACTTTTTTATTGACTTGAAACTATATATTATATTAGTATTAGATAGGAATACTTGAAACCATATAACTGTGCAAATTATTTGTATCAAAGATCCTTACTTGAAGCTATAATTGTTTATTTTTAAAATAGGAATAATTTTTGCCCTCCCAAATCTGACTTCAGCATTAAATAACCCAACAAGGGTTGGCATTTTGTAAAATGCAACCAATCAACAAGTATAATACACAGCAAACTGAGAATTGAGTAAAAGTCTAACTTGAGTTTCTGTCAATTTTTTAATTTTGTTTTTGCTCTTTTTGTTGGGTTACCATTAAAAGAAAAAGACTTATCCTGTAACTGGTTTGGTTATGGGGGCGCTACTCATGTAGTGGGCAGGAATCAGCTGGCAGAGACCATCCTTCCCCAGGTGTTTCTTTCTTTTAATATCCTCCATATTCTCAAATATTACCCTTAACTCTTAACATCCTGTTAAGAATTTTCTAAGTCCAGAGCATTCCTATATGGATATATAAAAAAAAAATGGCTAAAAATGACCTTTGCATCTAAAGTTACCTGTTATTTCTCTTAAATCAAAGACTTCTAAATGTTTAATATTACATTTAAACAAAGACTATAATTTTTGATGGATTAGGAAAACGAAGGAGACTTCCAGCCAGGTGGAATGAGGTGGTATAGGACTTTAAGAGTTTTAAAATGAATTTTCAAGTTAGGTCACATGGAACTAGGTCTGGTAAATACAGAGGGCACTGCACTTGTACAATCCTAGGTTTCACTGTTGCTTAGTATACTTATGAGTATATACTTATCTTTCTTTTAAGCTGGTTCTTGCAACCTCTGATAATTTCAGAATGTCTTTCCCTAACTTTAGGTAAAAAAAAAGATTGAGACAATGAAGTGTTCATTTGAGCCGGAGATGCATTGACTGTTTGACAGACTAGAAGAAAACTGGTGAATTACAAAATGAGCGGGAAAAGTCTTGAGTGATCAGTTGAATGTTGGTAACATGTTATGTGTCACATAGTCATTAGAGGTCATCTTTCAGGTCAGACATAGGGGATGGGGAGGAAGAAATGGTTTTCAGAGAAAAGTCAATGTATGTATGTAGGAAGGTAGTAATCCTGACCTAATGTTGGTTCAGTTACTAAAAGAAATATTCTCTGTGAAAGAACTGTACTACATTAAATTGTACTACCCGGGTTAGCTCAGTCGGTAGAGCGTTCGTCTAGTAACCACATGGTTCCTAGTTTGATTCCGGTCCTCGCCAACTCAGCGTATGAGTAGCACAGGGATCTGTGCGGTAAAGTAAGGAGCTGATGGTAGGTGTGGCGCTCCACCTCAGATGCCAAACAATCTCCTTGGTCTAGCGCTAGTGAAAAGGGGATAGACTCCCTCGCTGATTGGCTGATACCGACTTTAGGCCGCCCCGACGACTTTACTTACTTACATTAAAACTGGCATAGATCAAAACTATGTGATTCAATGTTTTGCTGTAATTAATATTTCTAACTGTTTGTGTTTATAATTATTATATTATTTGGTAACAAATGTATCAGATCTTTTAAGGACTTTGCCTCTATTTCAGAATTGACCTTTATCAATTGTCTCATTTATTTATATTTAATCAATTCACATTCAGATTGATTACTCATCGGGGCAAAAGCAAATTAAAAGAGTTTGGCTTCAGTGGGCCAACCACCAAGCAGCAGCCATTTTGTCTCAAAGAGAAAGGGTCAAGTTTGCCCGAGTCACACCAAACCTTCAGCCAAAAGGGGAATGCCAGACAATTTTTAGCAGTGCCCTCAACATCCATTTGCAAGAAGACTTTTGCTTAAAAATATGACCCTGTATTGCATTCTCCCCGGGGGGTAGAGGGTTTAGGTAAACACCATTCTTGAGACTAAAGGTTACATTAATATAAACATCAAAATAAAATGGAAAACTAAATCAAGTAATAAGATATTTTTCTATATACAAAAAAGGCTATATACTAATATGATGTAGACTTTGAATTGAACATTATAATCTATTATACTAAAGCTGAGCAAATCAATGTTTGTCTTTTTTACTGTTTGGTTTCATGACATAAACATTATACTAAATTATTCCTTAGTTTTAGGGTTCAGTTATGTTTGAAAAAAATTCCATTTCAATTGGTTCTAATTAGTCATAATTTGCAGTTATGTCAAAATCTGACCCGTCAATTACTTCACACTCTGCCTACCAATTTTCCCTCTCTATGTATATCTTGATTACCTTCTCGTTATATATGTTAATTTCTCAGTAAGTGTAGAGAGAGAGAGAGAGAGAGAGAGAGAGAGAGAGAGAGAGAGAGAGATTGGAGAGTGCGAAACGTATTTGTATGTTACGTTTCATATGCAGCCAGCCCGGCCAACATCTTGGGTCTTAATAAATTTAAATTAAGTCAAAATTTCTGAGAAACAAGTAGTTCCAGACGATAAAAGAACAGAGTGAATGCCAGTCCAACAACAGACCCAGCTACCCAGATCCAGAATAGCAGAGACTACTGATTCAGCTCTGCAGATAAGTAAAACAAGATTAAGAAGTAAATAAGTTTACTAATAAATATATATCCTCCTTACAGAAACATTGCATCATTGGCCAAAATTTACTAACAAGCCCTGTTTTTGATTTTTAGCATCCTATAGGTCAACTGATCCGTACTTGCTGTGAAGAGTACCACAGTAGCTTTGGATGTGGTACTAAAACTGTTCTTTATCTTATTGGACAATGGACAAATCTCTGCTACAATCTAAAATCTCAGGTAAATATTTTTCTTTGGGACTTATTATTATCATCATCATTATTATTATCATTACGAAGGTAATCCCAAAAATAAGGTCTCTAAAGCACTGGAAACATAGGGAAACTGTTTGTGCAGCTATTGGCAATACTGTTGTGTTTGTTGTGCATGGGCATGCACCTGCGATGCTCAGTCTTGGCCTGGGAGAAATTTCTAATGGAACTCCCAATTGACACTACTGCCAAGTGCAAAGTTCGTGCAGTTGTTCTATTTTAGAATGCAAAAGGCATTAAATCAATTGGAATTCATCATCAATTAATGGAAGTTTAGAGCAAATCATACATGGATGTCAGAAGCATCTGCAAGTGGTGTTGGGAGCTTGCAACGATGACCAGGTTCAACACTTCCTCGATGACATAGCGGTAAACTGGTATGACATGGGCATAGAAAACATGCCACAGTGCCTAGAAAAAAAGCATTGATCGAAATGGTGATCATGTAGAAAAATAGATATATGTTCAAAGTTTAAAATGATGTAAACATCATTGACAATGAATAATAAACATTTCTGGGATTTCCAAATATTTTGGAGACTTTATCTTTGGGATTACCTTTATATTAGGATACTGTAAACACAGAGTCAACAATGCATGGTAACTGTCAGTTTCTCACCTATGAGATCATTTGACTAGCTCTGATATATAACAATGATATCATTAAAAAGAAAAATGAAGAAAATCACCCAATTTTCAAACTTTTAAAAATACAAATTTATACAAGGGTCAGCTTAAAATTTCATAGGCTGACCTAGATACTCTCATGGAATGTGATGAATTTTTAAGCCTTTTTCTTTACCAAATATATATATATATATACATATTCAACAACTTTTATAGCTATACTCTAATAGATAAAATAAACTATGAAAATTGTTGATTTGATTTTAATCATCTAATTGCTGATTTAATTTTTTATTTGAAATCTTTTGCTTTGATTTACACAGGCTACTGCATCTACTGTGCATTGATTTTCTTTATTTTTGCTTTCAATCCAGGGAATTCCGCTCTCAAAAATCCTTCTCCTTTTAAAGGAATGTGTCAAAGATTGCATTACCTTCCTAGATCAACTGGTTATTCCCACAGATAAGTTCCTTGCTGAAAATGAAGAGAAGAATCAAAGTGGGAAGAATGAAGAATTTAATCCTCAGTTTTCATTATCCATTTTGGAAGACTCAGGAACCAATGACATAATCCCAAGTGACAAGAAATGTCCAAAGATGGAAAACACAGATCTGGAAGATGATGATAATGATGATGTCAGTTGGTTTTTAAGTGAAACAAATCATGAAATATTACCTGCAGCAGCACTTGAACAAACAACAACCGAGACTGTTTCTTATGGTGGTGAAAAAAGTTCCTGTCAGAATAATACATGTTTAAACAATAATGCCTTTAGCACACCAACAGATTCTACCAAACCAAGTTCATTTTCTGCAGATGAAGAATTTGAGGATTCCTTTGATTATTTGGATGCAAATGATGCCAGTGGATGTGAAAAAATCTTCCAGGGTTCCTCTAATGAAACAAATTCTAAAACCGGTTCTTCAAATTCTCTATCTTCGTTCTCTTCAAACTCCTCCACCCAAAAGACCTTCAAAGCGGATCACTTTTTAGAATATTTGAATTTGAAATGTCAACAATTCCAAAACCAAACTTTAAGCAACACATCTTGGTCAAGTCGGCACCTCAGTTCTTCAAATTCTCAACACAAGTCTTTGGAATTCACAGAACATGAAGACAGAGATATCTTAAAACCTTGTTCCATTGAATTTTCAGGAACTATGACTGAAAGAAAAAATATTCAAATTATGCAAAACAAAACCTTCAAGAACTGCCAATCTATAAATTCCTCAGTTGACCATTCTAGAAAACTTGATTTCAATCCTGTGATCCAAAGTTCTTGGACTGAAGACATGTGCAATTATTTATCGGATCTCCAAATCGAAAATGGTTGTGTGATGCCAAAAATTAGTGAAGAAAAAAATAGCAGAGACCGTTTTCCAGTTCCTGAAAGCCATTCAGAGAAATTCCACAATATGGAATTTCCCCAAAATTTAGTACAATCTGCAGACTTTAAAACCAAAGATTTTTGTTATTCTCAAGATGTCTTGGGAGAAAATTTATCAGAACATTTAGAATCTTTGGTAAATGGACTCTGTCACGGTTCCAATGAATATATAGAAGATTTCCTTATAAAAGTTATCAGACATCAAAATAGAAAGAAGGATAAAACAAATAAACCTCTCAGGTAAGTAAACATATTTAGGTATCACACTTTGGATAATTCAAGGTTAACCAGACAAGCAAGCTTGTGTTATGTAATGGATAGGCATAGCCTATCATTTTTGTAAGGCAGTGTACAGGGTGGTCCAAAAGTCTTGTCACTCCCAACTTTCATTATTTTTTGTTTTAATCTATCTATCTATACATATATAAAGGGCAGTTGGTGTGTATGTATGTATGTATGTATGTATGTCCGGAGGAAACTATAAGAATAGAACAATGACAGGTTGGATTTACACAAGGTCTTTTTACGTAGGGATTTTTATGGGGCATCCAGTGAAGATCTCACTCGCAATTCAGTAATAATGGATTTGTGATAGTAACTTTTTAATACCCCCCCCCTATCTGGGCAGGACTGGGTAGCTGCTTCAAGAAATATAATATGCAGAAACAGCAGATAGGAAAAATCCAACAAAATGTGAAAAATATAAATGGAAAAGTAGATAAACCAACACAAACAATTGTATTCAATTAATATTTCATCTTTATTTCTTAAAATACTTTGTTTTTTTAATAAATAAAGACAAAATATTAATTGAATCAATTGTTTGTGTTGGTTTATCTATCTTTTCATTTATATTTTTTCACATAATATAATATATATATGTTGTGTAATTATTTTAACTCTAAAAAAAATCTTTAAGAATTAAATTATTTTCTAAAATTTCAGGTTGTATTTTACCTTTAAAAAATATGTAGGGGTGACAAAACTTTCAGATCAACCTGTTGTTTAAATTTAAAATTAACCATAACAACAAATTACACTTGGAAGTTCAGAGAGTTTGTTTTCAAAAGTTTAATCCCAATTTTATCTGATTGGGGGCACTTATTGGTTGTGGGGTCCACAGGATCAGATGAGTTTGGGAAAGTAGGATTAAAATCTAGGGAGTTGAGACTAGATAGCACCAAAACATTTTATTCAAAAAGTATTCAGATATTTTCACAAAGTATTTTTATAAAAAAATAAAATATTCTATTGACTTTAGCTTTTATTTAGTTCTTCATATTAAAAAAAAAATTTTCTAATTCATATACAAATTAGAAATTTTCAATAACTTTTCCAAATTAAACCAAAATATAATTATTTTTTTTTTTTTTTCAGATTACATATGAACATGTTACACCTATGTTGTATCCAGGGTCCTTGTATCGACAGTTCTCGCTTGATACCAGGTGTTGTGTTGTCTGCTAAGGAGAAAAATTACATGTCTGGGATTGACAAAAATGCAGAATCAAGCTCACAATGTTTTGGTATGAAATTCAAAGTGTTATTATTTTAATCATCACCACTACTACTTAGGGTTATTTGTTAATATTTTAATACATTAGAATCAAAACAGGACTGGAAATTACTTATAGATTACTTATTTTTATTTTTAAAAAGCTATAATATGTCTGTTTTTTGTATGTATATTGCAGTATCGAAGGGGGGGGGTTAGCTCAGTTGGTAGAGCATTCACCAAGAAATCACAAGGTTCCAGTTTTGAAATTTAGTGTTCCTGTTTGAAAAAAATTTGAAAAGATTGTTTACACACAATTAATTTATTAAGGTTAAATTATTTAAATTTATGACACACAGTTAAATATTTAAATTTATTACATACAATTAAATTTTATTACACTAATTCCAAGGAATCATAAGGTTCCAGGTTTGAAATCTAATTTTCTTGTTTTTAAAAAAATTTGAAAAGATCGTTTACACACAATTACTACACATATTTAATTTATTGAGGTTAAGTTATTTAAATTTATGACACACAATTAAATATTTAAATTTATTACTCACAATTAAATTTTCCCACTAATTTAGTTGCACTCATTTCTTTTGTAATTTAATATTCCGTAAATAATGCAAATAATCTTTTCAAACAGGAAAATGAGATTTAAAATTTTTAATCATGTTCATTCAGACAAAAACGATAGGTTTAAAAAAAAAACATTGTTATGATGTAATCTCTTTTGTATGTATATTTCCTTCTTGTATCACTCACTGAATAGAAATTGACATTAACAGATGATATTTGTTATCCTGATTAATATTGAAAACACATGCCTAATACATATTTATCATAAATATGTGTTTGATACAGTAAATCAGCAATCAAAACAATAAGTGTTGATATATATTTTTTCAAATATCAATAAATCCTCCTCACTTTTCCTATTTTTCACTCTCATCATTTTTCAACATACAAAGACACACACACACACATCCTTCTTGTATCACTGTTGAATAGAAATTGACACCAACAGATGATATTTGATTTATCCTGATGAAGATTGGAAACACATGCCTAATATATGTACATCCTCACTTTTCCTATTTTTCTCTCTCACTCATTATTCTTCATAATATTCACTGTATAATGTTTGATCTATGATACTAATACTCATCACTGAATATTGATATTGAAGGAAATTATATTGGAAAATAAATATTATGTAAAATAATTTTTGGTGAATTTCAGGTGCTATTGTGCCGGTCTCTTGCGCTAAAATACAATAGGTGGCACCTTCTGAAAAAGGGAACCGTGGTAGTTATAGTGGTTTGAAGGTATTTTTATCAACAAGTTAATGCGATACAAAAGTGATATTTTACAGCCCCCTCCCAAGTTTTTTATCGACAAGTAAATGTAAATATTTTACCCCCCACTTTCTTTTTTTTTTTTATATTTTTAATTTTATTTAATTCAAAACAAATGTCACATCTTTTTAGATAAATACAACTGAGTTCCCTGAATTTTTTAGATGAGGCTTGATAAATAATGCAGATAATACTAAATACAACTGAGATTTGAAAATAAAAACAATCAATACATTAAACAAATACAAACAAAGAATCAGAATATTAGATATACTTTCTTATTTTAATTCAAAAGAAATGTCACGTCTTTTTAAATAAAAAAAGATTTTTAAAAACGGGGGGGGGGGGGGGGTTAAAATATTTACATTTACTTGTCAATAAAAAACTGCTGTAAAATATCGTATTTCATATTGCATTAACTTGTCGATAAAAATGCCTTCAAGCCATGCTGTGATTCATAACTAGCACAGTTCATTTTTTCAACAAGCACCGCCTAGCGTATTTAAGGGCAAGAGGCCAGATCAACAAAACCTGCCTAGCGTATTTTAGGGCAGGAGGCTGGGATGACAGCATCTGAAAATCACCTAATTTTTTTTCTCTCCATCATACATAAAGCTTTTTTTTCTTTTTTTTTTTCAAATTTTATTTTCAGCTTGTGAAAACTTCTGTGACACACAACACTCATCATGTTGGTTACAAAAAACTGGCCCAAGTCGAAAATATATGCAGTAAAAAGGAATTTATTGATTCCAGGAGAATGTCAATCCGGGACAAGTGGATCAGCCAGATCCAGTCGTTACTGAAGCAAGTAAATAATATTTATTTATTTATTTGTTTATTTATTTTTGTGATTTCTTGTTGAACTTTAGCAGAGTGGCCGCTGCCATTACTCTGATTAAAATGGAACCCATGATCGCTCTAACTTTGAGGGGGGATTTTTTTTTTGTGTCAAATCAATTTTTAACATGACAAAAATGGCCAGAGTTTATACTTGTGCTGATATATTAAAAATTTATCCTTTCTTATAGTGAAATATATCCAATGATGCTATAATCGTAAAGGTCTCCATTATGGAAGTGCATGGTGTGATTGTTACTGCCGCAGGAAATGGACATGACGAGATGAGTTCAATTCCTGGATGAGATTGTTTGCATTTCACATAGTGTTAATACCCTTGGGAAAGGTATTAATCCAACTATTCTCCCTCTAGCTATGGTTAAATAGACTGAGCTTTTTAACCTTGGTTAGGCAACCAGTCTAGAAGGAAAACTCTGAAATCAAACCTGTTAAACTCAACTTAAGAAATTGACCGTGTGTTGCATTTTGCTTGCATAGAGAACCCCTCTACACAAGCAAGATGTGTGTGTGTGTATGTATATACATATATATATATATATATATATATGTATATATATACCTTTGAAAGGAAGGAAAAACTCAATAATAAATTTATTTCGATCCTAACTTTTAAAAATTATAAATTTCAAAATAGAAATTTTAGAAATAAATTTATTACAGAATGACGGTTTATTGAGTTTTTCCTTCCTTTCAAAGGTAAATATTCCTCTGTATTTAATCTAAAATAGATTATTATACATTGAGCTCTCTCTAGGGATTTATAAAAATCCTTGTATTTTCACCTACTAAAACATGCAATAATTATACAGTGAGATTTTGAAGATCCCATGTACAATCATCCTTACTACCAGTTTTGGATACCTTATATTTTTTATATATATATATATATATATATATTGTCGGCTAAAAAAGCCATATCAAAAACACATCGTTTGTGTATTTACTTCTCATATATATATATATATACGAAAAGATCAATAAGTTCCCATTTTTGGAATCAGTAGTACCAGGATGTACATTTGATTTAAGATAGCCCTACCTTCTTCAGCATTTGGTAGACTTAAGGATCTATTAATTATGGATAGGCTAGTATATGTTATCTTTTAATCATTGTTTGTTTTAGTTGAATGTGACTGTTGTTGTTGCTGCTGGTAAAGTAGACAAGGACTTGGAGCAAGTTTTGAGTTGCAATGGGATTCTGGTCTTTGAAAATACTGAGCAAAGTGCTATTGAAGCACTGGCTGCTTGGGATAAAAATAACAGAACTGAACCAGTTGTTTACATTACTGATGCAACACAGGTAAGTAAATACATTTTATTGTAGAACTCATTTCATGTACACATCTATCAAGGACTCCACTATATTAATACATATACTAGACAAAAATATATAAATAAATACATATACTAGACAAAATGTCATCCATTGAGCTCTGGGTAGATCATTGGGATTAGGGAAAAGTGAGTTTGCAAAGTGAATTGAATTTTTAAAAAAATGAATATGGCCTGAGAATTTAAAAAATCAACATTAAAATCATTTTGTAAGATTTCCAAGAAAGGGAATGTTTGACCTAATTTAAATTTATTAAGAGCCAAGATGTTGACTGGGTTAGTTGCTTATGAACCTTAACATACAAATCCGTTTCAAACCCTCCAATCTCTCTCTCTCTACTCTCACTGAGAAACTAACATATATAACGAGCAGGTAATGGAGATATACATAGAGAGGAGGAAGTGACAGGCAGAATGTTAAGTAGGAGACGGGTCAGTTTTTGACTTAATTGCAAATTACGACTAATTAGAACCAATTAAAATGGATTTTTTTTCAAACATAACTCAATCCTAAAACTAAGAAATAATTTAGTATAGCTTTTGTGTCATTAAACAGTAAAAAGCCTTTAGGAGGCAAACATTGATTTGCTCAGCTTTAGTATAATAATAGATATTAAGGTGCCTGGTTTTTTTTTAATAGGCCTTTACTCAAAACCTTATTTCATGTACATATTATGACTATAGAGGCACTTGTGGTGTAATGGTTATCATCATAGGAAATGGACACAGATCCAACATTCTAGCATGTAGAATGGAAACTCTCTGGAGAGATGCCAATGATGTCTGACTCCTTCAATTGCCTAGTTCACTCTAAATTGTTCTTATGGAATGTGTGATTACATGACCAAACTAACCAATGAGAGAACTGCTCCAAAGTCAATCAATGATTACTACCTGTCAGTCATACTTACATGAACCCCTGTATGAGTTCTTACTTTTAAACCATTATTTTTAATTTCTACACTTACAAAAATAAATAGACCAACCTATTTATTATGTAACATATATAAGCTGATATATTATGAATTTTTTTTGTTTTTTAACTCAGAAAAATATTTTAACTGGATTATCAATGGAACCATTAAATGGAGACAGGATTCTTTCTTTAAATCAACCTTCAAGACTTATATATATTGTCTTGTCCACACCTCAATGCCAAGTTCAGGTGAGTTTCTCATTTCACTTCCAAATAGGAAAAATATAATTTTTTTCTTTAACATCAGTGACTGTTTTGTAGGTTTAATATCTATATAGCATTCCCAGCAGTTTAGCTGATCTCAGTGGACATTGATAAATTTGCACCTTAATCGGTTCAAATTGCAATTTCTCGTGTATTTCTGGTCCAATCTTAAAAATATTTATATGACTGGAAAGAAAATAAAGTAATTTTTCTAAATATGTACTTTGTATGTGCTTCTATTCATTTTTTTTTAATTGGTCTGTGATTTGCCATATTTTTAAAGTAAAATCATGTCCACTTTTGTACACCCTATTTCGGGGCTTTAAATTTTTATAACTTTTGAAATAATGAGCATATTTGCATAATTCAAACATTTTTGAACTCCATTTAGAGCTATATATAACGAAAGTGATTAAATAACAATAAGATCAAATTTTAAAAAATCAACTGGGAATGCTGATATATATAATTAATTAGAAATATATTGTTTCTCAATAAACAGCAAAATAATTTGATTTCAAACTATCAAATTTAGTCTGCATACTTACTGAACATAGAAGGCACACTTTGTATAATAGTTATCATCATACAAAATAGAATCAGCAATCAGAGTTCAAATCCTGGCCATAGCCATTTCACTTCCCATTAATGTCCCCAGGAAAGGCATGAATCTGTCTATTCCCCCCTCCCAAGCTATAGGTAGGGCAGACTGGGTTATTTCACCTTAGTTAGGCAACCAGTCTAAGAGAAGGAAAACTGAATACAAACCACCTGTACTCCATGTCACATCCTGCCTGTGGTGGAGGGGTCAGGTAAATATATACTTATTGAACCTAGGGAACTCAGGGGAAGGTTTTAATATGAAAAGTAGATTTTGTTCCTCATGAGGGAGTCTCTAACAATAAATAAAAATCAGCAGAAAAGGAAGCCATATTGCTCAAAGACAACTATTGGGCGCAATTTAAATTTTCGGACCATATGACCTTTAGGCACCCCTTTTTTATCTCTATTAAGAAAGGACGTTTTTCATTTACACCGTCGATATCAGGTTGTTTTAACAAACGATTTTTAGATTTTTTTTTTTTAATTATAAAACTAACCCCTAACAAACAACCGGATATTGACGGTGTAAATGAAAAACATGTCCTTTCTTAATTGAGATCAAAAAAGGGGTGCCTAAAGGTAATATGGTCTAAATTTTAAAATTCAATTACATAGATTGTAATTAACTTGCTTCAAAATTTTAACATTTTATGAGGTAATCCCAAAAAGGAAGGTCTCCAAAGCACTGGGGATGCAGGGAAACTGTTTGTGCGGTTATTTGCAACACTGTTGTGTTTGTTGAGCATATACCTGAGCCTGCTCAGTCTTGGATTGGCAGTCATTTCTGATGATGCTCTTGATTGACACTACCACGAAGTATGAAGTTCATGCAGTTATTTGGTTTTTTGAATGCAAAAGGCATTTAACTGATTGAAATTCATAACCAATTAATAGAAATGTATGGCGGTCATGCATGAATGTCGAAAACATCCACAAGTGGTGTAAGGAGTCTGTAATGAAGATGTGGTTTAACACTTCTTCAATAACATGGGCATACAAAAACTGCCATAGCGCCTACATAAATGTATCGACTGAAGTGGCAATTATGTAGAAAAATTATGTCACTACCTACATCACAATACCCTCAGGAATTGTGTAAGTTTATCAATGAGTATTTAATTTATAGTCAAAATCATTAATACATAGAATAACTCTTATTTATTAACAATATCCCTATGAAAATCTGAGTTAGATTTGCCTAAAAACAGCCCATGTTATTAGTGCATTTTAAAATCCTACAATGTTTACATAATATATGGTGGGGTTAATTTGCATACTGTTTTTAACAAAACCGAGTTTATCAAATAATTACTTGGTGTTATTGATCTCTAATATAATTGTTTTATTCTCCAATGTATATATTAAATCAATCCTATGAACGGTTTTTATATAGAAACCAATTAAAAGATAAGTGTAACCTTTTTATGTGTTCTTATTTAATTGATAGTCTTTCTAATTTGATATATTTCATTACATTAAAACTTAAATACTCAATTGCTTCTCGGATGGGATTAGCAAATTGACAATGCAACTTGTTTAGCACTTACAATAAAATATTACTTGCTTCTAGCACATCTATCATGATTATATAGTTGATCACTTGAGCTTTTTTAAAGTTGAAGGAATTGTATTTTTCATGTCAATGTATGACTAAGGCATTTAAATTGTCAGACTATATTACATTTAGGCACCCCTTTTTGATCTTGATTAAGAAATGACATGTTTTTCATTTACACCGTCAATATCCGGTTGTTTGTTAGGGTTTAGTTTTATAATTTTTAAAAAAATCTAAAAATCATCTGTTAAATGAAAAACATGTCCTTTCTTAATCAAGGTCATATGGTCCAAATTGTCTCCTATTTTTTGCTCTTTTGTGTTCATTAATGTGTTTTTTACTCATTGTCGTGTTTCATCTACATAGGCTCTTTCACAAACAGCACATGAAGTTGTGTATATTCCTACTTCAGATATGTTTTCATTAATTTTCGGTTTATTAATCATGTCTTTGACGATGGTAGATGTAGTTTGTGTTATGCGAATGTCTAAATCATTATTTACTGTTAGCATGTATCACATAATTTTTTCTCTAACATTTAATGTTGGATAAATAAGATATTGCAGTGTTTTAAAAGTGTTTTTCATCCTCATCAAGAAATTCAGGGTTACGAAATATTCTAAACGTTCTTAGGTTGAAAGGTTAACAATAGATTTTGTCTCAGATTTGTACTTAGTTTATTTTTTTTTACCATATGACCTTTAGGCACCCCTTTTTGATCTCGATTAAGAAAGGACGTTTTTCATTTATACCGTCAATATCCGGTTATTTTAAGACAATTTTTAGATTAAAAAAAAAAATTAAAAAACTAACCCCTAACCCTAACCAACAACCAGATATTGACAGTGTAAATGAAAAACATGTCCTTTCTTAATAGAGATCAAAAAGGGGTGCCTAAAGGTAATAGGGTCCATTTTTTTTATTCTTTTAGTTTTAATGAAAGCTTGACTAATAACAAAATTGTTGTGAGTGATTTGTTTTAGATTCTGTCATTAATTTCAGACATTGGTGCTTCATCATCCTGCACGAGCCGGGCTTGATTTATTAGAACAGGAATTCTGGTTGGCTTCCCATCGCATATCTAGTGCCCTCAATCATGGTAAAATCTTACCTGGCGGAGGCACAACAGAACAGAAATGTGCAGATTATCTTTTTAACAAAGCAGGTAAAAAAAAATTATTTTCCTGACTTCCCGCCAGGACTGATTAACACAAGGTCTTTTTTACTTGGGGATTTTTTTATGGGGTATCCAGCAAGGATTGAACTCGCTATTCAATTGTAATGAATCATTGCTAACCACTACACCACAACTGGACACCTAAACAGGTAAATAAAATCAACAACAAATAATATATACATGAATGGAGTTGCGGAATGGTTACTGTCCAAGGAAAATGAACACAAGAAGACGAGTTCAAATCCTGGACGAGTCTTTTTGCATTTCACATAACGCTAATATTCTTGGGAAAGTATGAATTCAACTGTTCTCCTTCCAGCTATGGGTAAATAGTAGGGCAGACTGGATTCTTTAAACTTGGTTAGGCAACCGGTATAAGAGAAGGAAAACTCTAAATTCGAACCTGCTAAACTGCACTTAAGAAATTGACCATGTGTCTCATCTTAGTCGTGCAGAGGGGTTGGATAAATATGTATAATCTCATAGACATTGTCTCCTCACAAAATATAGAAAGGCATGCCCAGTATTATCCTGAACTAGGCTGTTTGCATTTCACATAGCACTAATACCCTTTGGAAAGTTATGAATCCAATTATTCTCCCTAAATGTATGGGTAAATAGTAGGGTAGACTGGGCTTTTTAACTTTGGTATGGCAACCAGTCCAGAAAGAAAACTGAATTCAAACCAAAGGGGCACTCTTCTCATTAGTCAAAACTACTTTGTGAGGTCCTCCTCTCAACCAAAATCTATATTCACATATAGATTAATAAAAATTATTTTTCTATATATTTGTTTTATCTTTTATTCTTTATATATTATTGTTTGTATTTTTTTCTTTTCTTTTATGTTTAATCTTAATTTGTTTTATTTTTTGATACATCATTGATTTATACCCTTATATTTTTTTTTATTTAGTTTTTCTAATGGAAAATGAGTGGGAAAACGTTTTTTGAACCCCTCTCAGACAAAAATAGTGTGTGGATTTTATTGCTGGTCTCCACCAGTTTTCCTTTATAAAAGGATATGCACATAATCATTGTTCATACAGACAAACAGAATCTTTCTTATTATAATGGAGATTGTGTGTCTGTCTTTAACCAAAAGTATGTCACTATTCCCTCAGTTAATTATGTTAGATTCTCAATAGTTATTATTGAATAATTTAATCTGAATTAGCATCTTATTTATTAACAATGACTTTATAATATTCTAACGGAGAGAGATTTGCCTCAAAACAGCCTATGTTATTTATGTGATTAAAAACCTGCATTAAAGAAATAAATGTTTACATAGTATAAAGTGTGAGTAATTTGCATAACAATTTTAAAAAACAGTGTTTAATAAATAATTTGTTATTTATTTCTAATATTATTGTTTCATTCTCAAACATATTTAAAGCAATCCTATGTATAATTTTATATTGAAATCAATTAGAATAAAGTAAAAATAAGTTATCTTTTTTGTGTTCTTATTCAATTTCATTAGTCTAATTTTCATATTTAAATATATTAAATACTTGAGCCTAGAGGGCGCATATTTTTGCTAGTATAATGATACTTCTCCCACTCATAATTTCTATTTATTTTTAATTTGCAGATTTATCAAGAAAACATTTCCATCTAAATTCCAATGGAGTTGAATTATACAAAGCAGAGATTCTTCTCAAACTTGCCGAGAGCTTTCAAAGTTTTGCAAAATGTGTCTCCTTAAATTCTGGCCACATGGATTCAGATACTGACCACAACTTTATTCTCGATGACCACTTTACTAAAATCCAAGCGTGGAAAACTGCCTTACAACTTGTGTCCATATTATCTCGAATTGATGCTCAAATTGTCCTTGGCACACCTCAATGATTACTCCTCATCATCAGGTTGAACTGACAACATGGATTCCCATAGTACTCTCACACCAACCATCCCTATTTGTGATTGCCATGACCCAAAGAGCTGATTGATGTAGGATTTTGCTGGTTGGTTTACACTGGTATGTCCATGTGTAGGATTCCACAAGAGAAAAAAAATATTTTCCTGACCTCCCACCAGGCTTTTTACGTGGGGATTTCTTTCTCTAAATGGAGCACCCAGCGAGAATCGGATGCCTTCCACAGGAGAATGTTCTTGCTTCTCCAGCAGTGGGTGATTACTTATGTAGAGTTTGGCACTACAGTTTCACGATGAGGAATATCCGTTATGTTTGGGAGATGTGAATGCAGGAGCATCAGTGAAATCAGTCAAAGTGAGGGGGAGAAAATGGGAATATGAAGTGACACAGAGGAGGGGGGAAAATTAAAATGTAAAAATTTATAGTGAGAAGGAAAAGTGTAGTCTACCTAGTTATTACCCGAGAAAGTGAAGAGAGGATAAGTTGGAAGGAAAGATTAAATAAAGAGAGTTACTACAGACTTGGTTTGTTGTTTTGTACAGCATATCAACCCTTTTCGGGTCAGTTAATGCTAAATCAAGTGATGTTTGATAAACTCCAGACTCAAGTTGCTTACAGTACCTGTTGTTGCTTAAGTGGTCACCCAATTAAGTATGGAACAGGCTCATCACTGTTTAACTTCAGTGATCTACAGACTTTGACTTATGGATTCCTTGAACAACAGAACCCCTATAATGGCGACAAAGATTCTAACAAAGACAAAATTGCATGAAAAGAAAAGAAAATCCATCATGTCCATCTTAGGATCTCACGGTCACAAAATTGTAGAAAATAGTTTTCACATTTATGAGAGGCACTTGTGGTGTGCGACAAAAGTGAAAATTTTGGACAAAGCTGTTAGCATTTCTCATAGCACTAATATACTTGGGAAAGGTACAAATCCAACTATAGGTAAATAGTTGGGCAAAATGGGTTCTTTAGTCTTGGTATGCCAACTGGTCTAGGAGAAGGAAAACTGAATTAAAACCTGTTAAACTGCACTCATAAATTGACCTTTTGTCACATCCTGCTTGTGGTAGAGGGGTTGGGTAACGGCACACATTTATTCTAACTCACTTTAAGGCTTCTCTCAGATTAATGTTAAGCCAAAGTATAGAATAAATATTTATTTGGAAATAATCGCAATATCAATGAAACAGACTTTTGGAAAATAAATAAATCAATAATAGAAAAAAAACTTTGGTTTTCTTGTTCAATTCAATTTTGAACTTTTGTGTTATTTCATTTCAATGCTGAAAAACAAAAACGTCATGGTGGAAGAGGAAAAGAAAAATATAATAATACTAATAAAATTATATAATTAAAATAAAAAATGTATCATTTTATTAAGCAATTAGTAATCTTTTCATTACAAGATTATAGACTTGCCTTCTTCAAACATTTAAACTTCTTTTAGAAGCAGGTTTTTCTCTGAAATGGTTGCTGAAATTAAAATTTCAATTTGAAATTTTTTGGGAAAAAGAAAAAAAAAAAAAAAAAAAAAAACTACACTCGCAGTTAACTCCTGTAGACATTTACATACACAGAATCCAGATTACTATCAGGGTGAGTGCAGGGTGGAACAATTTTGGAGCATTGTGATCCACTAAGTATAATTGAATAAATAGAATAAAAATCACACATTTATAGTTGTAAATGTGATAGTTTTGCCATTACAATAACACACAAAAAAGAAAGACTGATCAGGCAAAAAGTGTCTCTAATGATTAATTGTAAAAACTTAGTTTTTCTTTTTTAAAATGCTCATAAAAATTATTTTCAAGTAATATATATATAAGCACGCTAATACACCACTAAAAGGTGACCCCATCGGTAACCTGAATTTCTGTTTATAAAAAGTCCCGTTATATTGGAAAAAAGAATTTTTAGTGCAAAGTTTGCAAATTTGGATTATATTGTTTACAGGTAATGGAAATGTAGTATTAATTTTGTTGAGATAGTTTTCTAAACGAGCATTTGTCAACCGGGATACTTGTGTAAAATGATTTAATATCTAGGCTTGCTAGACATTTGTTGTTCATGTTTATATTTCTTATTTTTTCAATTACGTTATTAGAATTTTTTATATGAGATTTGCTAACTGTACCTAAGAGGGGGGGGGTAGTATTTTAGCTAGAGATTTAGCTATTTTATGAGGGGCGGTTCCAATTCCGGAATTATGGGTCTTAATGGAATCCCTGGTAACTATGGTGTTGTTTGTTAACCTGTGATTTATTCTTAATATTTCAAGATAAAAATCTCATCTACAGAAGATCTCCGATGTTGGACTTGTTGCTAGTGGGTGTCCGTTTCATAAACCCTTTTATTTATATATATATTACTCAGAGAAAGAGTGTGGTTCACTCTGAAATATCGTATGAATATGCTTTATCTTTTCATAAGTACATTCTAATTTAATTTTTCAACATTTTCTTTCATTTATGTTAGTTTAATTCATAGGCCATTTGAGATATATATATATATATATACACACACTGAATCATATCTAAGCCTTTCTTTATTAATCAATCATGTTAATGGTTATAAATTTATTTCAGCCAAAAGATTCTCTTTGAGAACCTTTGGTACAATGTGTACAATAACAAAAAGTTTTCATTTGTTATTGTACACGGTCTGAGGATACCAAGGATTCTCAAAGAGTATCTTTTAGCTGAACTAAATTCATAACCGTTAACATGATTGATATTTAAGCCTTTCTTTATCAACCCTATAGATATTGCTCTGTATCAAACTATTATACATTGAACTCTCCACATGGACTACCAATTTTTTATAGTTATATTAAAAAGATTCTGAATAGAATCATTCCCACCACCAACTTATCTGTGTGTGTATATATATATATATATATATATATATATAAAGTTCTTCAAAAAGAATTGGTCTTGCAAGCCACTGCAGAATGCAACAACCACATTTCTCAACCTTGGATTATTAGGTATTTACTAAAACTTACTTTAGTGTAGGACACCCAGTAAGAAACAAATTCGTTGTAAATGGTTTGCTAGATGAACTTGTTAACCCCAAACTAATTACCATGCTTAACTTTGTCTGGTACAAGTGTAAGGCACCAAGTTGAGGATTGAACTCTTATATGAATAAATGAAAATTTCTTGTGTTTCTACACTTGTGCTAATATCAAAATGGCCTAAATGTTAAATTGTAAATACACACAAAAAATGTGCATATGTGCTTACAAATGGCATTTATCAGTCATATTTATTTACATAGTGATTTTCAACTACTGCTGAAAAGTTCTGTTTGTTTTTTGTTTTTTTATGGCATATCAACCTCAGTGGGTCTTTTAATGCCGACAGAGTTTTGAAATAAATTCATTCTTAATGGATACTCAATTTTTTTTATAAACACATTTTCCTATTTAACCCATAGATGGGACCCTAACAGATACTACCATTCCTGGTCAGAGTGAATCTGGGAGCTATGGTGATGAAGGGATGCTCCACATTCCCCAGACCTCCAGAACTGGAACCTCACCATCAGATAGTTTAACGTCATTCCCAGGACATGAAGATCCTCAGACAATGCCTTCTAGCACCCATATGATAAAAAGGGTTGGGGCTTGCCATAAGAGCAATAGAGTCAGGGCAATCATATAGATGCTAGGGCTTGACATGAGCAGCCGATTGATCGGAGGGGGTCTCCCCAACCAAGTGGAGTGTTGCAAGTCATGGACTGCTCATCCACAATGATTCTATCCTTAAGTATCACCGATCACCACACACGGCCAACAAATGGCCCCATTTGGGGGAGTCTTACCCCTCTGCAGAGGTGCAGTCAGTGTATACTAAAAGTTCTCAGTCCTACCAGAAAGGAAATGATACACATTCATCCCACAGTTCAATATATTTGGCACATTATTCATAAATTTTCTTTAATCCTTAAAAAAAAAAAAAAAAAAAAAAAAAAAGAAATAAAAATAGGACCATATGACCTTTAGGCACCCCTTTTTGATGTCGATTAAGAAAGGACGTTTTTCATTTACACCGTCAATATCCAGTTGTTTTAACAGATGATTTTTTAGATTTAAAATTTTTTTTATAAAACTAACCCTAACAAACAACCGGATATTGATGGTGTAAATGAAAAAAAATTCCTTTCTTAATCGACATCAAAAAGGGGTGCCTAAAGTTAATATGGTCCAAAAAAATAAATAAAAATCACTGTTATTTTTCTATTTTTTTTTTTTTTTGCATGTCATTTTCTATATTCTTGGAGAGTGTCAATTAAATTGTGACACAGAATTTAATGGAAAACATGTACAGTGTGGTCTGAAAGTATTGTCACCCATACATAGTTTTATCTTTACATTATTTTTTGTTTCAATAATATAATATATCAATTATAATATATAATTTAATCATATTCATTTCTTGTGACTTATTTCATGTAATTATAGTTGATTAATTGGGAGGGCCCCAGTTTAGCTCAGTTGGTAGAGCATCCACTTAAGAATCGCAAGGTTCTGGGTTCAATACTAGTTCTCACCAACTCAGTGCATGAATAGCACAGCTTGGGTAATCTGATCTGTGTGGTAAAGTGGGGGAGCTGATGGTAGTTGTGGTGCAAGAAACAAAAATCTCCCTGGTCTAGCACTAGCTAAAAGGGGATAGATTCCCTCACTGTCTGGCTGATACAGACAATCCCTACTCTAATATATTTTGATAGGGGTGACACGACTTTTGGGCCATCTTGTATATTCATGTTAAAACATTTCCAATCTCTTATTCTGGTGTCAGATCTCAGCATTCTCTTTCAGCCTACTGCAAAGAACTTGACACGACCCTCGAGTGTCTTTGGTCTCCCTGTACAGGAGTTTGTCAGTATCTGACAGGAGGAGGATATTTCCCCTAGGAAGTAAACCCTGACCAAATATTCCAACAACAATGAAAATTAACTTAAATACAGAATATAAATACTGGCAGGACGTCACTCAGGATAAAAACGCCCCCTCGTCATGACTATGCACTGGGCTAAACAAAGAAACTAACAGTGTACCTTCCCCTAGTGATGCTAACACAAGTAACAACACTAAGCTGGATACTCCACCAGACCAACCCAATACTGGTGCTGGAATCCAGCAAAACCAAGCAAGGACCACTAAAAAGAAACTATAACATAGCTAAGTGGTTCATTAAGAAAAAAAATCCCCAAAAAACAAAAAAAAACACAAATTTACCAAGACCTAAAAACAACTTGGTCATTGAAAGAAATCAATATTATACCAGTTGTGGTAGCGACACAACAAAGCAAAACTTTAAAAAAATAACTTGGCAATTTACCTGGTAAATAGCAGTTACCAATTATCTATTACTAGAGCTAGTTTTAAGATGGAGGATGTCTCCATCTTAAAACTAGCTCTAGTAAATAAAAACTATAAATAAAGGAATCAAGTGTAAGCCCCAAGAAGGGGTCCCTCGGTCTCTAAAAAATTGTTAAAATAAATTTTTTTTAAAAAGGGAGGTGAAAGTTTGACGCTAGAATAAAAGTCTGGGTATGTTTTTTCTTTAGATAAAATGTACTGAACTTTTTCCTAGGACTTAAAATAACTTTTTAAACATCCCTGCCCTCATTGCCTTTACTGGGTCACTGCTAGATTAGTTTTGAAAGCTAACTCTGAACCTACAAACTACAGCAACCACAAAATAACAGAGACATCATTTTTATACATAAAATCTAAAAATGTTATAATTTAAATTTCAAAAATAAATGTTTCCTGAATACAAATAGCATTTACTTACCTGCTCTAAATACAAATAAAATGTTTTGGGGGAATTAAAGAAAAAAACAAAAAAAAAAAAAAAACACACACACATACACACAAAACAGAAGACCATTTTTAAAAATAATAAATTGTATTTTTCGCAGACTTTCTCAACATGCACTTCCATATCCAATCGAATCTCTCAATTCATACCTGATAATGAATAGAGTTTTTGGGAATTCTTTTTACATGATCATTTTGCTGATGAAAATTGTATGTTTGAGAAATTTGTACAGAAACTTTTCTTCCTTTGTGTTTAAGATAAATATATTTTTTATCTTAAAAGAAATGTGCAACATATGACTGTTTGGATAACATTGAAAGTTTTTTATCCATGGAGAATTTTTTTGAAATTCGAATTGGTGAAATTGAAGGTTTCAGAATTCCATTTTCTGGCTTCTTGCTTGGCTGGAATGCATCTTGATTGACTTCACTTCCTTCTTCAAATTCTACAAAGAAAAAATGATAAGAATCAGACAACATTGAAAAAAATTAAACATTAAAAAAGAAACATTTTTTTTTAAAAACAATACAAAGAGTTAAACAGAAAAAAAAGAGGAGTTAAGCAACATAAAAAAAAGGAAGAAAAAAGAAAAAAGTTAAACATTAAAAAAAAAGGAAAGAAAAAAAAAAAAAAAGGAAAAAAAAAAAAAAAAAGGAAAAACACTATTGGAGGAAAAAAAAAAAAAAAAAAAAAAAAAAAAAAAAAGGAACATCCATGGATAAACAAAAAATATCAGAATTTAGATTTTTCAAACTGTTGTCCTCATCTTCATTGTTATATACACAATGTTTTAGCTGATGTGCCCTCCACTCTTCTTCAGGTGTTTCTCAAAACTTGAGAACCTTCACAGAACTTCAAACCAATCTTGATTACAGGCAATAACATAGAATACTTAACATAGCTTAACACTTGTACCTGGTCATGATTAACGGAATGAGAACTATTTAACCCGGTGGATTGAATAAAGAGACAAGGAAGGGCAACAGTCAAAAAAAAAAAAAATCTAAATGATACAAATTATAAAGCCTCATCTAAAAAAAAATTCAGACGGATAAAAAATATCAGATGCTACCTGGTGTTTCCCCAGGATTTAAAAAGTTAAAAATAAATCTCTTATTTATATTTATGTGGATTAACAATCTGGATAAACAGACGTTTAAATCAATAAATTTATTAAGTTTTACTCAAATGAAAAACAATTCTCTAGAAAACTTCATTTTTTTGCTGAAAGAGAAGGTAATCTGAATATTAGCTACATAAATCAGAGTAACCTCTCTTAGTTTGTTTCACTTTGAGGAAGCTATGTGTTTTGGTCAGCCATTTTCATTTCACCATAAATCTACACTGAAAATACAAATTTATTCGAATCAATACAACTGCATGTTTTAACATTTAACATGAAAATATCACAAAATGTGTTTGCGCATTATTTGAAATGAATTTAATTGTTATTAAGAACACATGATATTTTTGTGTTAAAACATGCAGCTGTATTGATTCGAACAAATTCGTATTTTCAGTGTAGATTTACGGTGAAATGAAAATGGCTGACCAAAACAAATGGCTTCCTCAAAGTGAAACAAACAAGGGAAGATTACTCTCATTTATGTAACTAATGTTCAGATTACCAAAAAGAATACAGTGGTACCTGTACTTACAAGTTTAATTCGTTCCACTCGTAAGTCAATTTCCTTATATATCAAATCAATTTTCCACATTAAAACAAACTGAAATGCTTTGGTAACCCTTACCCCCCCCAACACACACACACCTGCTATAGAAAAATAGCAGTGTATTGTATACAAACATAAAATAGAATGTAATGCATTATGTGCTGTAATATGTTTTAAGGTTTATTTTTTATAAATAATACTTTTGTTTGGTGTAACAAATTTGGAAACTTAGATGTTTTTAGGAAATTTATTATCATAAGTGTACCTCAAATTTTAGCTCTCAACATAAAGTAAAAAAAAAAAAAAACAAAACACAGTAATCTTCACCTTTAGTTGTTAAAATCCCTAGCAAATAAGGCAATTAGAGTAACCTCCCTTGACTTTCATTTTGAAACAAGCCGGTAGCTATTTTGAAAGTCTCCGTGCGAAATAAACAAATCTTAGAAACTTTTTCGAAAACAATACAACTGCATGCTTTAACACAAAAATATCATAAAAGATGTTCTTAATAACAATTAAGTTAATTTCAGATAATGCGCATGCACAATTTTATGCTAGGAATTTAGCCAACTAAAAGGTGAAAATTACCAAAAACACAACCAAGTGACTGCTCGTAACTTTGAAAACTCATAAATCAAGGTGTCCCTATACGTACTTTTTGTTGTGTAGATTTATTTTTCATAGCAACAATTTTTAATTGACAAAGATTACAGCCAATTATTTTTTTTAAATCTAAGTCATAAGTTCTTACTAGATATAACTTTTGAGAACTAAATTGTTTGCTTTTTTCAATCTTAGAATAAGACAAGCTTTGATCTAAAGTTTTACATCTATATATTAATATACATGCTCCTTAATTTTACGTCTTATCTTGCAACACCCTCTGGTTGACCAAATTATCCAAGATGAAATGTAAGAATGTAAATCCTGATTATCTGGTGTTGCTTATCCGACGAATTATTTCTTATCAGTGTCATCACCTCAGCTAAATAATGGACCATTCCGTTTTTATTATAAAGAAAGGGGAGAAAAAGAAAAGGACATGTTACACAGAAAAAATATAAGGAAAAGAATAGGAGAAAGACAGAGGGGTTAAGTGTGCGAAAGGGATAATGCTAATCTGTTTCAATCGAACATAATGAAAAGATGAAAAGAAGGAGAGAAAAAAAAAGTGACAGAGAGTTAAATCAAGATTATTATACTTTTTTTACATATTAGCTCAGTCGGTAGAGCGTTCGGCTAGAAACCACAAGGTTCCTAGTTTGATACCGGTCCTCGCCAATTCAGCGTACGAGTAGCACAGGGATCTGTGCGGTAAAGTAAGGAGCTGATGGTAGGTGTGGCGCTCCACCCCAGACGCCAAAAACAATCTCCTTGGTCTAGTGCTATTGAAAAGGGGATTGACTCCCTCGCTGACTGGCTGATACCGACTTTAGGCCGCCGCCTTTTTTACTTTTACATATTGATCTAATTTACATAATATACAATAATATATTCACAGAAATAGTATAAAAATTAACTACTGTACATTGTGTTGGTAATAAAAACTGTTTGTAGATTTTTAAGAAGGAAAAAAAAAAAAAGCAAACCCAAAGAAGATAAAGCTTTATATTTCTATTAACTAGTTTGATTTTAATGGCATGCCAAACAGTCTTGGGTTATCTTATGCCTAGAGGTTAGGGAACCACATTCATTGTAGATTTTTTTGTGTAACTGTTTATTTTAAAGATCTTTTTTTGCACATAGTCCTATTGAATATGAATCATTTTTAAACAGATCTATTTGACACCCTGGAGTAATGGCAATGAAGGGGTACTCCACACTCCCCAGAGCTCCAGAACTGGAGCCTCACCATCAGATGCAGTTTAGTGTCATACCTAGGACACTTCTATTAGCTGAAATAAAGATTTGCAATGATGACTTACCTATGTTTTGGTTCATATCAAAACTTACACGTTTTGAGCCTTGGGGAGAGGATGATTTTTTAATGGATGCAGATTCCTACAAAAAGTCCAAAAGTTTTTTTAAAAAAAGGAAAACTTAATTTTCATGAAAACTGACGTCTATAAAATGAATCATTTCAAGGAAAATTTACAACTTACTTAATTTATATAACCATAAGGCTGTAGAGTTGCCTATTGTCAGTAACAGCTGAACAGCGATGGAGTCTACCCCCTTTTTCATTAGTATCAACCAAACAGCGATGGAGTCTATCCCCTTCTTGTTAGCAAAGACAATTTCCCTGGTTTAATCATGAGGTGAAGCACTACACCTACCTTTCATGGAAAATTTTTTACAAACTACTTAATTTATATAACTATAAGTCTGCAGAGTGGCCTATTGTCAGTAACAGCTGAACAGCGATGGAGTCTATCGCCTTTTTCATTAGAAAAAACAATTTCCCTGGTTTAGTGCTGAGGTGGAGTGCCACACACACCGTCACTTCCTAGATGCTTTACCCCACAGGTCAAATTACCCAAGCTGTGCTACTCATGTGCCAAGTTGGCCTATTGTCAGTATCAACCAAACAGCGATGGAGTCTATCCCCTTCTTGTTAGCAAAGACAATTTCCCTGGTTTAACCCTGAGGTAGAGCACTACACCTACCTTTCATGGAAAATTTTTGCAAACTACTTAATTTATATAACTATAAGTCTGCAGAGTGGCCTATTGTCAGTATCAGCCAAACAGCGAGGGAGTCTATTCCCTTTTCATTAGCAAAAACAATTTTGCTGCCATAGTCTGAGGTGGAGTGCCAAACCCACCTTTCATGTAAAAATTTTTGCAAAATATCTAATTTATATAACTATAAGTCTGTAGAGTGATACCTATTGTCGGTATCAGCTAAATAGCAAGGGAGTCTATCCCCTTTTTGTTAGCAAAATCAATTTCCCTAGTTTAGTGCTGAGATGGAGCGCCACACTTACCGTCAGTTCCCAGATACTTTACCACACATATCAAATGACCCAAGCTGTGCTACTCATGTGCCGAGTTGGCGAGGACCAGTATCAAACCAGAACCATGTGATATCTAGGCAGATTTTCTATCAACCGAACTAAATTGGTCTTTGTAAATGTTCAAAATAAGAATGTTTTCTTGAAACCAGCAAAGTAGCCTATTGTTGGTATTAGCCAGACAGCAAGAGAGTCCATCCCCTTTTCTACCAACCGAACTAAATTGGTCCTTGTAAATGTTCAAAATAAGAATGTCTTCTTGAAACCAGCAAAGTATCCCATTGTTGGTATTAGCCAAACAGCAAGAGAGTCTATCACCTTTTCGCAAGCGATAGACCAGAGAAATTGTTTTTGCAGAAGTGGAGTGCTCCACACTTACTGTCAGCTCCCAGATGCTTTACCACAGTACAGATAAAATGACCCAAACTGTGCCACTCTTGTGCCGTTTTGGGGAGGACTGGTATCGAACCTAGAACATTGTGACTTCTAGCTGGATACTCTACTGACCGATCTAAACCAACCCCTTTATAACTATGAATAAGTTAAAATTTGTGCACAAAAATTTACAAATAAGAATTGAAGCAATATAAACTAAAAGATGAAACCTCTGAGATTAGCAATAAATAAAGTAAAGCCGGCACGGTGGTTTATTGTCAGTATCAACTGGACAGTGAGGGAGTCTATCTGCTCTTCACGAGTGCTAGACCAGGGGGATTGTTTTTGCATCTGAGGAGGCTGTGCTAATCATAGGGTTTATGATTTAGCTACATACTAAAAATCAGTTGGAAGCCAGATTCAAAACAAAGCAGTTGCATAAGTGAGGCTTAGCTTTTAGACCCCCCATCCCCTTGTGTGCATAGAGGGAGGAGAAGGGGAGTAATTATGACGGTTTCTTCTCCTCCACCTTCTTTTAAAATGATGGTGAAGACCTTACTAAGAAATAAAGGGGCCAGCAGCAACTCCTTTAGGAAAAACAATTTAAACCTACATTATAATAAACATGGGAGAGTAATTTACAAATACACATGAAAAAAAAAAAAAAAAAAAAAAAAAAGAAAAAAAACTTATTCATCCAACCCGTTCACCACAGGTAGGATTTGAAACAAGGTATGGGGTATCCAGTAAGGATCGAACTTGCTATTCAGTAATAATGAAATACTAACTTGCTAACCACTATACCATGTAATGCAAACTAGCTTGCTAACTATTATACAGTGACCAGATGCCTGAGATGTCCAGGCTCTAAGTATAGCAGTTGCATAAGTAAGGCTTAGCTTTTAGACCCCCCCCCACCTTATGTGCCTAGAGGGGAGAGAGGGGGAGTAATTATGACTGTTTCTCCTTCTCCTAAAATGATGGTGAAGACCTTACTCAGAAATGAAGGGGCCAGCAGCTCTTTTAGAAAAAATAGTTTAAACCTAGAGTGTAATAAACATGGGAGAGTGATTTACAGATGCATGTTATAGGATTTGACACAAGGTATGGGGCATCCAACAAGGATTGAACTCTCTATTCAGTAGTAATGGATCTGTGAGACTAGCTTGCTAACCATTATACCGTGACAGGACACACCCGAGAAAGATGATTTTTAAATGACTTACCTCTGCTTTTGATTTCTTCTTGCCTCCTTTCTTCGGCTTTCCAACCTTCGCCATGGCATTCCTCAAAAATGCAGGCGGCTGTTGATGTAATTTCTCAAGCCTTTCTGAAACGTCCAATTCAGGCTCAGCCTTTTCAGGTTTTGTTTTAACCTGAGTAGCTGGTTTGATTATTGGTACAGGTTTGCTTTTGACCACCTTTTTGCTTTTCTTCCCTGCTTTGGTCTTCTTTTTTTTCTCCACCGGTGCTTCGACTTCCGTTATGGTAACCGCCACCTCCTCTTCACTCACAGGGGCATTTTTCTCTTCGTTCACGGGGGAATCTTTCTCTTCGTTAACGGGGGCATCTTTCTCTTTATTGATATTTGATTTCTTCATTTTTTCTATACTACTGACTTCTTTCTGAATCTGATTAAAGTATCGATCAAGATGGGAGGATTTTACTTTCTTTTGCTTTTGCTTTTGCGTTTGGTTTTCCCCTCATTTTCTTTTTGCTTCATCTTTTTTAAATGCTCAAAAAGGTGGAGGGTGTTTTGTGTCTGAATATTGGAAATATCAACACAGTCTTTGGCATTGGTTGGTAGGGGAAAATGTGAGAGTTCAGCAGTAGTATCACTTTCGTCATCTGTCTCTTGGGATTCTTCTGTAACCTATAAATAAAACAAAATTTTAAAAATCAGCATTTTATGTTCTTAAATATTGAACACCATACTCACCTTCACAGGAAGGCTGTGTGACTAGCATCCAGTTACCAGACAAAAATTTTTAAAAAAGAGAGCATAACTGAATACACTCTGTGGTAACTGACATAACATGATCAAGTGTTCAGTATATATGGATAAAAATATCCACACTAGCAACAACAACCAATCAGAATCCTGGAAATAGACTTGGCCATGTTGCATAGTAGAATAGCCCAACCCGCTATTTAAACCAGCTACCAAGTCTGGTTTCTCAGAAGCAGATTCAACTTGCAACACAGTTGAATACTGGTCAGTCTACACAAATCTCTAAGCTTAAAGGCTGTTTTCAATAAGCATTAAGAATTACAAGTATGAATCTTCCTTTTATATATATACTAGCAAGAATATGCGACCTCCAGGCGTAAGTATTTCAGTTTTAATGTAATGAAATATATTAAATTAGAAAGACTAATGAAATTAAATACGAATGCATATAAAAAGATGACACTTATTTTAATTGGTTTCTATATAAAATCATTCATAGGATTGATTTTAACAAATTGGAAAATAAAACAATATTAGATATCAATAACACCAAGTTATTATTTATTAAACCCGGTTTTGTTAAAACCAGTATGCAAATTAACCATGCCAAGTATTATGTAAATCTTTATTTTTCAGTGCTATATAAAGATACATTGCAGGATTTTAAATGCACTAATAACATGGGCCGTTTTGAGGCTAATATGTATAATAATCTGACACTTACCTGAGACTTTTTACTTTTTTTGGTCTGTTTAACTTTTTTGGCTTTCTTTTTGTTTTTCTTCTTTTTTGGCGTAGTGTCTTCTTCAGCAGATTTTGGCACATCAACCACAACTTCAGAAAGATCTATACTTTCATTTGCAGGGATTTCTTCTTCTTCTTCCTCTGGAAAGTCAACCATTCCAAACACTGGTTCCGTCTCAGAGACCTTGCTGCTTTTCTCCCCTTTTTCTTTGACTTCCGTTTCCTTTTCTTTTTTTTCTTTCCTTCATCAACCAGCTCGACCTCCATTTTTTCAGCAGCAGCAGCAGCATTATCCGATACCTTCTTTTTAGTTTTCTCATTTTTAGCCTTTTTTTCTGGTACCTGAGGAGTCACATTTTCTTCGAGAGGTTCTTCGCTTTTACGCTTAGATCCAGCCTTTTGTGATTTTTTATTCTTTTTGGTAGCAGCCAAATTTTCTTGCTCCTTGCTTTCTGCCACTTCATCTTCAACAGGCTCGACGATAGGTAAAGACGCATCATCACTCAATTCCTCTGCCTCTTCATCCATCTCCTCTGCATCTTCATCCATCTCCTCCGCATCTTCATCCATCTCCTCTTCGTCATCACTTTCTGCGGGCAGACGTAAAAACTCTGCTTCATGATCGTAATCCAAACTATCAACATCATCCTCGCCATCCTCCCCGTCATCATCTTCCATCTCCTCTTCAGTGTCTACTTCGTTGATATCCACAGCTTTAGAAGCCTTTTTGGATTTCTTCTCGATCACCAGTTGCCCTGAAAAGAAAACAATTTAACATTTCAATTTAAATAAATTTACACATGGAAACAGTTGTAGAGGAGTTAACACCCCTACAAGATGGACTGACCCAGAGCCATATAAGAGTCGACGCAGCAGTGACAGAAGTCGGGAAAAATATTCAGACGAAATTACTGCGTCAACTCCAACCATTTGAACCTCCTCATTTTGTACGTTTAGTCTTGTGATTGTACTACTTCTTGTTCTATGTTAAAAGTGCTGAATAAAATACATATTCACGCACCCTGTGTTCTCTGTGTATCTTTTTACACATCAAGGATACCACAGAAACATACACAAGAAAAGAGGAAAAATGTAGATATGAAGAGGAAATTAACACAATGTATGGTTAACCCTATCTGACACTTGATGAGACACTAGTATGCCAATATATACTGTATCATTAGGACAGTGCTCAATATATGTGATAGAGCAAATATAATTTCACAAAATACGTCTTTCAGATGATAGATATGAGGGGAGTTGTCAGCGATGTCATATTCATTCAGTGCTCTACTGACTGAGCTAAACTGGCTCAGGTCATGGTTTTATATTTATTATTAATTAACAGGACTATCATTTAATAATAAATATAAAACCATTTTTTATGATCAATTCATAAGAAGTATGCACTTTATAACTTTACAGACTAAACCCAGGGCCATATCAAGTGTAAATTCAACTGGAGTTGGAGTTGGAGCTGGAGGTGGTATAGCTTTACCAACCCCAGTCAGAGTTGGTATAGTTTTACTGATTTCAGTGATCCCTTAACATATTCTGACTCCACAGCCCTGATTACCAGATCCTGTCATGGCCTTTATTAGCATTCCTAACTGGTTGGTCATTTACGACTGACAACAGAGTATTTGCACTTTAATCTATTCCACTTGTACAATCTTTAAAATATTCATACGGTTGGAAAGACAAGAAAATTCAAAATGTGTCATTCTTATGTATTTTTACCCATTATATAATTTTTTTTTTACAGAAGGTTAGAGCTGTATTTTACTGCAAAGAGCCAGAATTTTTATTTTTATTTTCTTTATCTACCAGAGCACCCCAAACCACCCAACAATCAAAATACCGAACTGCCTGAAAACGCCAGAGATTTCAACCCTTGGGTTATTTTAAGCCAAAGACAATTTTGTTTTATTCATTCTTATTGGGTATTCAATTTTTTTTTAAAAACTCATTTTTGATCTATTTTTTGGGGCAGTTTGGGGTGCTCTGGTAGATAAATGGTTAAATAAGAAGGATTTATAGTAGTAATAAGTTTTATACTTACGTTTATACTCTTTTCTTGTTGGTACTTTTTTCAACAATTTCTCCTTTTCTTCTCTAAGTTTTTTAGCAGCAGCAATGATTTCTTCATCTGGTACGTCCACATCCCTTTCAGTAACATCCTTATCTTTGATCATTTTGATCGGCTTTTGTGGATGTGTCTCCAAATAACGTATTCTAATTTTTAAATATACAAAATAAAAAGTATACTTAACAAAAAGTAGTTAAGAGTAATAATGGATAGGAATACATTTACATTGAACATACGAGGGTCATCGACGACTAAGGGGAAATTTTCTTTGAAAACCCCAAAATAAATTTCTTCGACCCACCCCCATAAATTTAAACTCTACATTGTTTGCAATTGGTTTATAGCAAAAATTATTTTAATTTTGGAAAAATACTTATTTTGAGGCTATTCATAATGGCAGTAAATCAAACAGAGTGCTCCATGTTCAAACAGAGGTCTGTCATCAACATTTTGGTAGCTGAGAAGGGCAAACCATGTGAAATTTACATAAGTGTGTGATGCGTACAAGGAAATATTTTTTAGTCAAATATTTACAAATGTGCTAAACATGAGTTTGCCACTACGAGCCCAAGTCGAAAAGACAGTCCATGAAGTGGAAACATACTGACTCTCAAGGTAAAGAAAAAGTTCCAGGTGTAACAGTAAAGAAGGTCATGCTGACAGTCTTCTGGAACATGAAAGGACTCACCACTTGATTCCTTTGAAAAAAAAAAAAAAAAAGTGGACCATATGACCTTTAGGCACCCTTTTGCTTTGCTGATTTATAAGTAATTTTTTATTTTTATTTACACCATCAACATCCGGTTGTTTGTTAGATGAGTTTTAGAGTTTGTTTTTTTTTAAATTATAGACCTAACCCCTAACAACCGGATGTTGACGGTGTAAATGAAAAAATGTACTTATGAATCAGCAAACCAAAAGGGGTGCCTAAATGGTCCCAAAAAGTTGCAACTGTGAACAGGACTTTTTATTGCCAAACTCCTTAGGAAAAATTCACCTTACTTGTTGAATGACCCTCATATTTATAATTAATCTAATAAAGCCATATCATGAACACCCTGCGATCATAGTAATGATCAACAAGCTAGCCACAAAGATCAATTACTACCGAGTAGGGGGTGGGTGTGGTTTAGGTCAGTTGGTAGAGCGTCCGCCTAGGAAACACAGGGTTCGATACCGGCCCTCGTCAGCCAGCGTATCAGTAGCACAGGGATCGGTAAAGTGAAGAGCTGATGGTAGGTGTGGTACTCCACCTCAGATGCTAAAGTAAACTCCTTGGTCTAGTGCCAGTGAAAAGGGGATAGACTCCCCCGCGGTATGACTGATACTGACATTAGGCCACCCCGCCAAGTTTACTTTACTTAATCCTCACTGTGTGCCTCATACTTATAGCCTTATACCAAATCTAATCCATGCTTTTCATTTTTTATTTTTAGGGTTTTCTTTGCAGACTTAAAGCAGAGTCATGCTGAAAGCATTGGACCATATTACCTTTAGGCACCCCTTTTTGATCTCGATTAAGAAAGGACATGTTTTTCATTTACTCGGTCAATATCCGGTTGTTTTTTAGAGGTTAGAGCTAGGGGTTAGTTTTATAATTAAAAAAAAATAATCTGAAAATTGTCTGTTAAAACAACTGGATATTGACGGTGTAAATGAAAAACATGTCCTTTCTTAATCGAGATCAAAAAGGGGTGCCTAAAGGTCATATGGTCCAAAGCATTAGTTCCCATCAGATCAATGTTAAGCAGCAATGAGCTTGTTCAGTACTTAGATGGGTAACCACTTAGTAAAGAACTTCATAACTTACATAATCAGAAACATGAGAAAAAATTGAAACATTTGTTGTATAATCTAAGTTGAAACTAAATTGATACAAATCAAATGTTCTTAGGGGAGATAACTGCTTCTCGTTCGTTTACATAACCAAAATCAAGGATATGATTTTAGTTGTCAAACTACTAAATTTTTGTCAGGGTGTATTTTATGGTATTTTAATTATGTTTTTTTTTCTTTTCTTTAAGAATATTAAGTTACATTTATTTAAATCTTTGCCTACCAAATTTTCTTGGTATTTTTTACCTGTATGATGGGATATTTAAAAGTTCACTATTTATTCACCTAAGAACTTATTCTACTCAAATAAAGTACAATTATTATTGTAATCCAAGTCCTATATTATAATGAACCATCAGTTTTTGTACTTTGCTTGGGGTGGTGGGAAAAGCTGCTGTAAACAGCTTAAAGTAGGCGGAAAGTTAACTAAAGACTGCTAACGTGCAACAAAAACCCCCAAGGAATTAACATACAGGCTTTGCTTCAGACAAAGAGCATTTTATAAAACAGTGCCCACAACAGTTGCAGGAATGCTCATAGTCAGCAAGGTCAATGCAGGATGAGTATGACTAGTTAGTGACTCCATTTGAAGGTTCAGAATCTTTATTTTAGATAAAATAAATAAATATATTAAGAAAATACCTTTTGACTAAGTTGTAGATAAGATTTCGATTTTTGGCTGAACACTTTTTGTCAGAACCTTTTTCTACTAACTGCTTGAGAAGTAGTTCTTTGCTAAACTGAAAAATAAGATTTTAAAAATTAATTTGAATAAATAAAAAAAGTAAAGAGAAAAAAAAGAAAAGTTTTTGCAAAACTCTTAAGATAGAAAGGAACAAAACAACATAGAAAGGAACAAAATAAGGCAGATAGACATACATACATATAGATAGGAACAAAATAAGGCAGAAGCAGATTAAAATAGATAGATAGACAGACTGAAAGATAGATCAAATTATTGTGTACATTGCCCAGGTGCACTACAACTCATCAAAGGTGCGTTTATAGTGCATAGAATTATGTACAAATGTCAGGAAAATGAACAGTATATGAGTCATGATATATATATATGTGTGTGTATTGAGGGGGGATATTAAGTATAAGTAAGTAAAGTCTGTGGAGTGCCCTATTGTTGGTATCAGTCGGACAGTGAGGGAGGCTATCCCCTTTTGCTAGCGCTAGACCAGGGAGTTTTTGCTAACCCTAACCCACTTTACTGCACACATCAGATGACCCAATCTGTGCTACTCATGCACTGAGTTGGCAGGGTCCGGCATCAAACCAAGAACCTTAAGATTCCTAGGCACGTGACTGAGCTAAACTTTGGTGAATTACAGGAAGCATGGAGGTTTTGAAGGATGCAGTGTGTGAGCAGCTAACAACTGATGCAGGTAGTTTGTTCCATGCTTCAGTAATTCTGAGCATAAAAAAATGTTTCCAAAAGTCATGAGAGCTGTTTATAAACATGCTCATGTGTTTTAGACATATGGAAATCAAAAAGGTGCTTAGGGTTGCTTTTGGCTAGATGGTTAATAATTGTGTGTATTTACCAAGTCGGTTGCTAGACATCAGAGCATCAATGCATCCATGCCCAGGACAGCAAGGTGCTCAGAGTATGGTCATTTTGGATATAATTTGAATATGTACACACTAAGCCATGTAATAGATATAATCTTTTATAAATTTGTACTCAGATTTTTATATTTTACTACATGACCAATGAATTGGTTGGGTTCTCGTAACAGTGGTCCATGATGATATTGATGCTTCTATTTAGGAAGGGGTAAAGGATACTAATTAGCATTTCATAGTTATCAACATTATATAAAGAATCTGGATCTTGAAACCCATTTGGTTCCCATTGGAACAGTGGTCCATGATAATATTGATGCTTCTATTTAGGAAGGGGTGAAGGATACTAATTAGCATTCCATAGTTCTGTTATGTCAAGAATCTGGATAATTAAAAAAAAAAAAAAAAAAAAAAAAAAAGACATTTAGCATGAAATCCCCCCCCCAACACACGATCAAAGAATTATTCAATTGCTAACTGAACTTTAAATTGTTTTATTCTAAGAGTATTTCAAGAATATTGTTTAATAAAAGTCACACTGATGTACGGTTTTTGCTGGGTATGGTTACATAGCAATATACAAATGTGATAATTTTTAGTAATACATGGATAGAGAAGCTGATAGGTATGCGTCCTGCGTCCCTGACACATAAAAATCTAAAAGGATGCAATAAAATCATATCCATGCATCCCAATGTTTCTAATTTTTCTTTCCTCACCATTTCAAGCTAACTGTAAATACATTTCAATAGTTTCTTAGAATTGAAATACACAGGATAGTTTACAAGGTAGGACTTAGACAGCTTTAGTTGTTTCCCTAGATCATAAATAAAAACCCAACAATTTATTAAGAAACTTTAGTTGGGACCCATCAAATTTCCCGGGTACTCATTCAAAGCAGATATGTGTGTCCCAGGAAGCACTAAATCAAAAAGCTATCAGCATCACTGGAATATTTTACTACTAGTTGATATATTTTAACTGAGCAAGCAGAGTAGATACACTGAATATAAAAGCCATAAAAATTCCTGTTAAACAATAAAAATACCTGTAATTTAGTCTCTTTAATTTTAGTGGGGTCACGCTCTGCAAATCCACAGGGTCGATAACTACGTTCCCTGGCATTCTCTTCTTTTGGGCATTCTTTACCCCCACTGGATTCAAATAACAATGACAGAACTTTTTTCATCACAACGCCACTGAAAAAAGAAGGAAAAAAAAATTGAAGAAATATTTTAATTGGGTCACCTATTCTGGGTTGATAATTGGGAAAAGGGAGTTAGCAAAGGGAATGAAAAAAACCTTAAAATCATTTTGTTAGCTTTCTAAGAAAAATGTTTGACCTCATTTAAGTTATGGTTTGCTGGTTGTGAAATTTAACATAGAAATACATTTCAAATTCTCCGGCTCTATCACTCTCCAGAGAAACTAACGTTATATAAGGAGGAGGTACTCAAAAGATATTAGAAGGGAAGAAAGAGATAGACACAGAGTAAAGTAAGAGATTGGCCTGTTTTTTAACTTAATTGCAAATTACGACTAATTAGAACCAATTAAAACAGAATTTTTTTCAAACATAATTCAATCCTAAAAGTAAGGAATAATTTAGTATAATTTTCGTGTCATTAAACTAAACAGTAAAAAAGCCTTTAGGAAGCAAAAGTTAATATAATAATAGATTCTTTCAGGTGTTTGAAAAAGGATTATATATCCAGATAGGGTGTAGAATTATGCCTAGCATTTAAAGGACTTAAATTTTTTTTTTTCAAAAAAGAATTACAGTCATACAATAACTATTTCAAATTTAATAAACTACTCAACTAAGAAAGGGCAGATATACAAGATATTCTAAACACAACAATGCAGGTATCTTCTAACTTTTTAACATTAATTCGACTCGATAAGAGAGAGAGAGAGAGAGAGAGAGAGAGAGAGAGAGAAAGAATATAGAAAGTTTGTGAGCTCAGCTATGTTATGCAATGATATATGGGCAAAAAAAGATATTTAGTGAATTATATTCAGATAGAAAAGCAGAGATGAGTGCATGGTGAAAATGTATAACAATAATAAAAATAAAATAAAAAATAATAAAAGTAATTAAAATTAATGATAATAAAATAGTAATATTTAAAAAAAAAAAAAAAAAAAAAAAAAAGAAAAAATAAAAAAATAAAAAATCAATTAATAAAAATTAATTCATGATAAATATTTATTAATAAAATAAATAAAAAAATACTTACTTTTTTACAGTAGGAAGAATGTTCAAAAATGGAAATAACAAAATAACTGCAGTATCTGAACTGAGCTAAAAAAAAAAAAAAAAAAATAGAAAAGAATTAAGCAATTTATAAAAAAAAAAAAAAATCATAGCAAAGCAACAAAATAAAAACTGAAAATATTTGTGGGAGATGATTAAGTTTGATTAGAAAAAAAAAAAATCTTATATAATAAACCTGTTTAAGAAATTTCACATTATCATTCCTTAAGGAAATCAATTGTCCCAAGAGCCAATCATTAACCTGAACAAAAAATTAAATAGTTATAAGTATATGTGTGTATATATTGGTGGATTGAGCTCTCTGGAAGGGAAATTCACTGACAGCTGCTGTTTACGCTAAAATTGCAAGGCTCTCCTTAAAAATGGAGGTCTCATTAGCAGCCTTTAAATGTTTATGTATTTATCAGAAAAAATTACCTTCTGATAGTGGTTAGAGGCTTTGACTGATGAAAAATCAGTTGAGTTTCAAGCCTAGACAATGAAGAGACGTGATATGTTGATATAGGACTGTATGTGGATTATATATATATATATATATATATATATATATATATATATATGATAGGTGATTTGGGCAGCATCTTTTCATTCAAACTAATCTGATTAAACAAAACAGAATCCTTATTATTTTCAAGTTTTCTTTCAAGCTTCCTAATAATTCTTTTGGTGTTACAATCTTGAAAGGCATTAATGATTTCTCCAAAAGAGCCATTTTTGGCAGACCAAGTACTTTCAGTTCTTATCCGAACCATTATCAAGGTGTATATCTGTCTATCATTATTAAAACTGTTTAATGTTTAACTAAACTATTGTTTTGTATTTGTCACCAAACTCACTCAACATCAAAAAGATTTTATCTATCTCGGACCTAACTGCCACCTTTACAATAAATATAACCAATTTGTAAAAAAGCAGAAATTGAAATATTATATAAAAATATTGAAAAACTTCAAAAATAAAAAATTAAAGATATACTTAAAGCTGAAGCTATAAAAAAAACAAAAAAAAAAAACATAAAAAATTTAGAAAGCACTATAAAACAATTACACAACCACCCAATATAATTGTAAAAAAAGCTGACAAAACCAATATATTTGTTGTACTTAATAAATTGGAGTACTATTCAAAATTACAAACAATTCTTGATGATCTAACTAAATTTTAAAAAATCAAATAAAAATTCTATTAACCAACTCGAAACACAAAAAACAAGCTTATTATTGCTAATAATGTTGATTAAGGAAATAATTCCCACTTCGTCTGATAATATCCTAAGTCAATACTCCTATTTATCAACTTACAAAAACTTTAAATGAACTCATTACACCATATTTACCTACTAAATAATTGTGTATAATAAACAAAACAAATACTATGAACACAAAACTGTCCTCAGATTTACTTACGAACTACATGTGAATAATAAAATTCCATTTCTTAATGTACTAATTGATGCAAACAATGACAATTTTAACACCTCTGTGTATAAAAAAAAACTACTAGTATAAATTCATTTATTCTAAATTATAAAAGTGAATGCCCACATCAATATAAAATAGCTATTATAAAAATCTGTCAAATTATGCAAAAATAATCTTTTCATCTAATAAAATATTATAATGAATTTAAAAAATATCAAACAAACCCTTATTAATAATGGATTTCCAAACTATTTAGTAAATGAGCAAATTAAACTAATGATTAAGAATAAAATAAATGATAAAAGTTGTTACACAAAATAATTATAATCCTATTAATTTATTTTACTGTAATCAAATGCATCCAAATTTTAGATTAGATGAAAAATACTCAAAAACATAAATATAGATATACATAATAGAATAAGATTTATAATTTACTATAAAAAATTTAAGACATTAAATTTAGATGTCAATAATTCTTTCCCTTCCATAAAGACAATGGAAAAAAAACTTATTTATCAATTTAAATGTCCATTAGTAGAATGCATATCCAACAAAAATGATGAATTACATTGACTAGACCATAACAAAATTATCAAGGAGGCTTACTCTACACCTATCAGATTCTAGCTCCATATTCCAACATTAAAAAAAACACGATTGTCTTACAACATATGAAAATATTTTATAATACAAAAATACTTCATACTGACGATAATATCAAAAAATTAAAAATCCTTGAAGCTCTGTATATAAAATTTAGACAACCCACTATTAATAGAATTAACTTTGAAACTAGTGACAATATTTTAAAATGTTTAAAACAGAACAATTTATATTCGAAAATGTTTAAAATAGAACAATTTTTATTCTAAATTACATTTGCCTAGCTTAATAGAAATATTTAAAAAAATAAACTGTCACTGTTATTTAGTGTCACCTTGGTGACAAATAAAAACAATAATTTAGTTGAACATTAAACAATTTTAATAATGATAGATATACACCTTGATAATAGTTCGGATATGAACCGAAAGTACTTGGTCTGCCAATAATGTGTCTTTTGGAGAAATAATTGATGCCTTTTAAGATTGTAACATCAAAAGAATTATTAGGAAGCATGAAAGAAAAAAGAAAAAACTTGAAAAAAAAAAAAAAAAAAAAAAAAAAAAACAGGATTGCTTGTTTAATCAAATTTGTTTGAAAAAATATCTATATCATATAGGATTGAAACGAAAGTCTTGTCCAATACAAAATTTTAATGATTTATTAAATAATTTATTTAAATAAATACTATTTTGTATCAGACAAGACTTTTGTTCCAATCCTATATATAAATAAATAAATGTTTTAGTTTATATTTATTTGCATTGGAACAATTTTGCTACTATTGGTTTCTTGCTCTGTGGCACTCATCAGGCAACGAAAGTGTTTTTCGTTGCTTGATGACTGCCACAGAGCAAAAAACCAATGGTAGAAAAATTGTTCCAATGTAAATAAATATAAACTAAAAGATTTATTTATTTATTCATCTATTAATGCTCTATCACAGATATTGAGCACTCTTCTAATAACACTGTACATTGGATTACTACCGCTTCTTCAAGCATAATAGTGCCAACCATACACACACACATATATATATATATATATATATAGCCAATCAACCCAATTAGGGATGCACCTCATATCAATGCTCTTGGGATGGCATGAATCCAACTGTCCCTCCCAGCTATGAGTAAGTAGTATCGCATGCTGGATTCTTTAGCCTTGGTTAGGTAACCAGCTTAGGGGGAGGAAAACTCAAACCACCTTTACTCCACTTATAAATCGACCTTGCTTTATCTACATCTGAGCTTTATCTACACCTTCTCAACTTAGTGTGGTACATATCCAAAAAATGAAGAAGAAAATGTCATTTTTTAAATAGGTCCTTCATATTATTTACTTCAAGAAAAAAAAACAAAAAAAAAAACACACACACACAGTCTAATGAGAGCAAAAACTCTGCATAAGGAGTATATTTGGATATTGTAAACATTATTATATGCAAAATTTTATAAGCAAATTCAACCTCAAAATACACAATTTAAATTTCTTTAATCATAGAAGTGGTTGGAAAGTTTGCTTAAAAACGGATTATCTCCCTTTGTCTGGCAGCCCAATGTAAAATAAACGTTCATATAAAAAAAGGCAATTCTGAGAAAAATGTTATTTTCATTATATTTCTAAAAGCAATTTGATCTTCTTTATCTTCAATTCATCTGACAGTAAAGTTTTCAGAAAATTATTTGAGAGAAATCATAATTTACATGCATATAAACAAATTAAGTAATAAAGTCAATAAGACTTATCCTTTATTTTCTTAAATATGTAAGCATTTACTTACTCAATAAGTTTTAAGTTCTGATTATCCACCCCACCCACCAAGCAACACCAGTTAACCTAGCTAGTCCCAAAATAAATTTTATATGGTTTTGATTGATTGGGTTTTACGGCATGTCAATCCATTGGGTCATTTTATGCCGAAGTTGTTTTTGTTTTATTCATTCTTCATAGATACTGAATTTTTTTAAAACTCATTTTTTCTATTCAACCCAAAGATGGGACCCTAACAGGTAATACCACTTAGTCAACCTGGGAGTAAAGGTGATGAAGGGATACTTCACATTCCCCAGAGCTCCAGAATTGGAATTTCACAATCAGAAAAAGTTTAACGTCATACCTAGGACATTGAGACCCTCAACCACTGCCTTCTAGCACATATGATAAAATAGGACTGGGACTTGCCAAAAGGGCAATAGGGTTTGGACAATCATATAGGGTCCGACTACTTGTCTAGCCTAAGTAAGGGTCAAAGTGGAGTGTTGCATGTCATGGACTGCTCAGCCCCCAGGGTTCCATCCTTAAGTATCACAGGTCGTAACCCATGGCCAACAGGTGGCCCCATTGGAGAGATCTTATCCCCCAGGAGAGGTGCAGTTGGTGTATACTAAAGCTCCATCCGATTGATTGAGGCTTCTTCGATTGGCAAGTGAAAACTCATGAACATGCAAGTAATAAAAAAAAAAAAAAAAAAAAAAAAAAAAAAAAAAGGAGAGGGAGTAATATTAATTTCACTATTAAATGCAAAGAAAATGAAATTTCAACACTGAAAGACAATACCAATTTTAACCAGGACACAATATCCTAGGGAATAGAATATACTCTGATAAAGACTTCAGACTATATTACCTTTAGGCACCCCTTTTTGATCTCAATTAAGAAAGGACGTTTTTCATTTACACTGTCAATATCAGGTTGTTTTAACAGACGATTTTTAGATTTTTTTTAAATTATAAAATTAACCCCTAACCCTTAACAAACAACCAGATATTGACGGTGTAAATGAAAAACACGTCCTTTCTTAATGAAAATCAAAAAGGGGTGCCTAAAGGTAATATGGTCCAAGATTTCTAAAGCCTGTCATTTCACAAGCTAACTTAGTTTATAACAAAGTCAGAAGTATGAGGACACCTAGTGAGAATCAAACTCATTAACAATGGTCTGCAAGCCTATGTTAACAAACAACTGGATGTTGACGGTGTAAATGATAAAAAATGTACTTATGAATCATCAAAGCAAAAGGGGTGCCTAAAGGTCATATTGTCCAATTTTTTTTAAATCTCTAAAACATTCTGCAGTAAGAATTTAGCTTGTATTTGTTGGGCAAGAATTGAGTTTGTTTTCTCCAAATATCCAAAATTTTATACAGCATTTTCATTTGAAAATTGGCCTCTACCCCCCCCCAAGAACTAATATATATATATATATATATATATATATACCAACCTCTCTGTATGAGTAGGATGTGACACAAGGTCCATTTCTTAAGCAAAGTTTAACAGGTTTGAATTCAGAGTTTTCCTTATCCTAGAACATTTGCCATACCAAGGTTAACAAGTCCAGTTTGCCCTACTATTTACCCATACCTGGAAGGAGAATAGCAGGATTCATACCTTTCCCAACGGTATTAGCACTATATGAAATGCAAACAACCTCAACCAGGATTTGAACTAGTCTTGCCATGTCCATTTCCTTACAACAGTAACTATTACACCAGGCACCTCTAATATAAACATACAAAACGGGGGGGGGTAGAAGTCACATGACATCAGTTGTGACTGTTGGACGTGTCACATGACCTATTAAGTCACTGCGAGTACCATGCTGAATAATTCCCTTTCCTTGGCAATGGCAGTTATTTGGTGGTGCATATCTCCTTTCCAAGAGGTTGTCCCGGGTTACTTGGTAACAGTAGAAAGATAAAACCCGACCTATTAGCAAATACTAAAGATGGATTGCTTTTACAAGGCTAATAGGCAGCAAATGCCCTGTGATTTATGCATAGCTGGTCGGTTGGATTTTACGACATGTCAACCTTTGTTGGGTTATTTTATACCGAAGACATTTTGTTTTATTCATTCTTAATGGGTACTCAATTTTTTTTTAAACTCATTTTTTTCTACTTAACCCACAGACGAGACACTAACACTCCAGGTCAGAGTGGACCTGGGAGTAATAGCGATGAAGGGATACTACACATTCCCCAGAGCTCCAGAACTGGAACTTCACCATCAATTGATCAGAGGAAGCCTTGCCAACTGCCCATTTAGCCTAAGTAAGGGCCAAAGTGGAATGTTGCATGTCACGGACTGCTCAGCCACCAAAATTCCATCCTTAAGCATCACGGGTCACTACCCACAACCAACAGGTTGCCCCACTGGGGTGGTGTTACCCCTCTGCAGAGGAGCAGTTGGTGTATTCTAAAGCCTTAGCCAACAGGGCTGTATGCATAGCTGGTAGGGACAAGTGGATTCATGCCTTTCCCACAGTGAATGGGGGACAAATAAAAAGGGATGTCTAGAATATGGCACTAAACTGTATCAGGTGATGAGGCTCCAGTTCTGAAACTCTGAAGAGTCACCACTTCATATTGCCATTATTTCCAGGTTCACTGACCTGGAGTGATAATACATGTTAGGGTCCCAGCCATCTGTTTGAAATTTAATATTAGATAAGAATGTTGCATAGTGGCTTCAAAATCTATATATGTTATATAGCTGCTTCTTCAAACTCATGCTGCTAAATCGGCGTACATATCGTAGAGGTGTTGTCTAACCCTTAGACGATATATGTAGTGGTCGCTTAATGAAATCACAACACATGGCATTAGTAGGAGATTGAACTTCTATTTCTTTAATTCGCTCGTGGTGCGTGTGAGTGGCGAGCGTTGACAATGGGAACTACTGCTGCTGTTGGGATGAATAGCGTTGGGGAGGCGGGAGGTGGCTACGTGATGGTTCACAGCCCATCGGCTGTGACCGTGAGTGCAGTCACTCACTTGTGCTCTGTTTGCCATCTCTGGGGTCTAACTGACCCTTGTGGTCTCAACCCTCTGCTTTTGTATTGACGACCGCCTACGCATCTCTACCCTCCAATCTGATAACTATTCCCGAACTTATTGTTACCCATCCTTCTTTAGTTCGCTTTACCGGGAAAAAATCCTTTGTCATTTTTTGTCGTCTTTCTTTGCTTTGTTTAATCTAACCAGAAATTCATATTTCCGTTTGTACAATATCCAACAAGAATACTTGAAACCATATAAATTATTATTACTAAATAAGAATAGTTATTTGAAACCATTTGACTCCTTACAAATCAATATTAAAAATACGTGAAACTATATAATTGCAAATTATTTGTATTAAGAATAGTTACTTAATGCTATAATTGTACACTAATGTTTATTATTACTAGTTACTTGAAACCATATAATTGCTTGTAAAAAAAAAAAGAGTAACTTGGCATTAGATAACCAAAGAGTTGACATGCTGTAAAACTAACTAACCAAAAATAGTGGTTGTAGATTGCCAAATCTTCAAGATAGCATTCTTAGAAGAATTCTCTAAGTTAAATACCACAATACAGGAAACCAGAACTCTTTAGACTATCTCAAGTGTTCCTTTCTAAGGAAATGCTAATTATAATTTTTATTGTGAAATGTTCATTACAATTAAGAATCCCACCCCCCAAGGAAACACATACACACACACACACACAAATGTAAGATCCGTTCCAGCCCCCACTAAAAACATCCTAATTTTTTTAATTACATTTTTTTGTACAAGAAAAATACCACAGTATTGTATAAAAACATAATCAAATAGAATGTAAGGAATTATGTTCTGTAATATGTTTTTCAATGTTTTTTTTTTTATAGATTATATAAATTTGGGAACTTGTTTTTAGTGAAATTATTAACATAAGCATATCTGAAGCTCGCTCTCAACGCAAAGCAAAGTAAAAATCGACTGAGCGACAGCACATAACTCTGAAACGTGGAGCACTTGCAAGTCAATATACCACTGTATTATAAAATCATTAATTAATTGTTTTTTAGTTACCATCTTATTCTTTTAACCTGATTGAATAAAGGTCGATAAAAAAATACCCTTGCACAGATTCAAATATAATAAATCATTATGGGTATTTTTTTTCATCAACGATTTAAAGATTAGTTTTTTTTCTTCTTTTGTTTGTTTTTTTTAAATAATCATAACAATGATAATTTATAATACTTCACTGGATGAAATTGAATTAAAAATATCTTCATTTGCCAAAAACTAGTTATCCTCCACAAGTCACACAAAAGCAGTAAGATAGAAGTAGTAGAGGGTATAAAAAGGATAAACTTTTTTTTTGGGGGGGGGTCATAAAATGCATTAGTACATAAAAAAAATTAATTTCTTTTTTCTTCCATGTATTCATAAAAATTATATGGTACCAATAGTCTCTCCACCTCCACTTAAAAAAAAAAAACTAAACTTGGCTCTTCAGGCTAAAAAGTTTACCTAACAGATCACCAAGAATCATTATCTATCTATACATATATAAAAGGCAGTTGCGTGTATGTATATGTCCGGAGGAAACTTCGAAAATAAAACAACTAATGACAAAGTAAATATATATACACATTAAATATCACCAGGGCTTGGTTTTTGAGCAAAAATAACAGATCTGAGATGTGGCAATCGAATAAATAAGTAAAGGGTAATATTAGTCATAGTTATTAATTAATAGTAAGATTTGGTTTGGTTTGTTTTACGGCATATCAACCTCAGTGGGTCATTTAATGCCGATAAAGTTTTGAAATAAAGTAATTCTTAATGGATAATACAATTTTTTTATTAACACATTTTTCTATTTAACCCATAGATGGGACCCTAACAGGTACTACCACTCCGGGTCAGAGTGGACCAGGGAGCAATGGTGATGAAGGGGTGCTCCACATTCCCCAAACCTCCAAAACTGAAACCTCACCATCAGATAGAGTTTAACGTCATTCCCAGGACATGTAGACATGTAGACCCGCAGCCACCGCCTTCTAGCACCCATATGATAAAAAGGGGTATTAATTAATAACTGATAATATTAATCAATAATAAAGATTTGATAACAAGAGCTTCATCTATAAAATTTTTTTTAAAAATATACATCATCAAGAAATTCAGAAGTTGATAAAGGTTAGCTGGCCGAAACTCTTTTGACCCTGCACACTTCCAGTCCCATCAAATTTATCAGACCATATTACCTTTAAGCACCCCTTTTTGATCTCGATTAAGAAAGGACATGTTTTTCATTTACACTGTCAATATCCGGTTGTTTGTTAGGGGTTAGGGTTAGTTTTATAATTTTAAAAAAATAATCTAAAAATCATTTGTTAAAACAACCAGATATTGACAGTGTAAATGAAAAACATGTCCTTTCTTAATCAAGATCAAAAAGGGGTGCCTAAAGGTCATATGGTCCAATTTATCAACTAAATTAATATCATGGGATAAAATTTACATGCTCATAAATTTTACCATTTCATTACTAGGGGTTGTGTGTTGGATACTCATTCTTATTTCTTCTAATACATCCATAATTACTGAACAGAGTTTAATCTTCACTGGATGCCCCATAAAAAATCCCCATGTAAAAAAGACCTTGTGTTAATCTGGCCGGGTGAGAAGTCAGGAAATTAATTTTTTTTCTTAATTCTTCTAACCTTTTCTTCATTGCTTGCTGCTCTTTTGTTTTTTTCTCATCAGGGTTTTGTATCTCTCTCCATTTCCATTTTAGTTCTTATAAATCAGAAGACATTCTTTTGGTGTACACATATCTTTATTTCCCCGATCCCACTTTTAACACATGCACACAGGAGAAATCAGCGTAGATGCAACATACATCTAGTCACAAGGGCTTTCTGGTCAATTCTCAATAATTTCTCAGAAGCTGCCTGGTCATGTGACTTCCTCAACCAATGAAGATCCTGTTCAAGGTGAAGTTGGGGCTAAGGCTTGTCAATCAAATTTTGACATACTGTATTTTTCCATGAGTTTACTTATGGTTAAATTCAAATCCTACACTTCCTTACAAAAATGATAGGCTGTGCCTATTCATTATGTAACAATGGTTAGCAATTTAGTCCCACTGAATAGCGAATTCTATCCTCACTGGATACTCTATACTTGTGACCTTGTGTGAAATCCTACTCTTGGTGAATGGGTTGGGTAAATACCTATCCCCCAGGTTGGTTCTGAACACAACAATCTGCTCAATACTTAATAACTTTCCCAGGAGTTGCTCGGTCACATGATTTGATCAACCAATCAATGAATCCAATTTGAGGTCAAGGCTTGTCTGTCAAACTTTATGACTTATACTGTATTTTCCATGGGTTAACTTTCAGTTAAATTCAAATCCTAAACTTCCTTATAAAAATGATAGGCTGTGCCTATTCATTATGAAACACTTGGGAGTGTGTGTGTGTGGGGGGGGTATAAGAAATGAAGAAAAAAATAAGAAAATAGTTATTACCTTTTCATCAGCAACTTTTTGTAATTCCGTAGGAAAGATGTCAATCAGATGCAATTGAAGACCAATTGGATTGTCACTACTGAAGATACTTTTTTCTAAAATGTTACTTAATCCTTGACATGCACTCTCTTTCCACTGACTATTTTTCAAGAACAGGAAACAATTATGAAGAAATTCACGAATGAGCTGTCAAAAGAAGAGGAAAAATTATTATTACTTTTCTACAATAAGCAAAAATAGAAAGAAAAAGAAAAAAGGGAAAAAAAGAGAAAAAGAGAAAGGAAAAAAGAAAAAAAAAAAAAAAAAAAAAAAACGAAACAAAAAAGAAAAAGGAAAAAGAAAAAAAAACGAACAAAAACGAAAAAAGAAAAAGAAAAAAAAAAAAAAAAAAATTTTTTAAAAAAAAAGAAAAGAAAAAAAAAAATCTATTAAAATTCTCAGTATGTGTTGAATATGAAAAAAGAAAAAAAAAAAAAAAGATCTATTAAAATTCTCATTATGTGTTGAATATGAAAAAAAAAAGAAAAAAAGAAAAAAAAAAAAAAAAAAAAAAAAGGAAAAGTCGTACAGTGGTCTATTATTGGTATCAGCCAGATAGCAATGGGAATCTATCCCCTTTTGCTAGCACTAGACCAGGGAGATTTTTTTTTTTTGCATCTGAAGTGAAGTGCCACACAATCAACTACTCACATTACCACAGATCCAAGCTGTGCTACTCATGTGCTGAGTTGGTGAGGGCTGGCATCAAACCTGGAACCTTGTGGTTCCTAGGTGCATGGTGCACTGAGCCAAGCTAGACTTTCAATATATGTAATAATAATCCAGCAAAAATTAGCCAAGCAAAGTTTGTTTTTATTATCATTAGAGCAATAGACTTAAAATGCTCAGAAAATAAAACAAATTATATCTGCATTCACAATGAAAATCATTATTTTAAAATCATACAAATTCTCAATACGACTGAGATAGTTATTAAATGCTCATTATCATCATGGTCAGCAGTTACAACAGGAACCCAATGAGTTCATGTATTTTCTAGTCTATTACTAAAATGCTCGCACATGTGTGTGTGAGTGTACGTTTGAGAGAGAGTTTTTGCAAAATACCATTTCATTTCCGAAAAAAAGCTATTGCTAATTTTTCATACATATATATTTACCAACCCCTACGCACAGGCAGGTTATGATACAAAGTTAATTTCTTAAGCAGAGTTTAACAGGTTTAAAACAGAGTTTTCCTTCTAGACTGGTTACCTAGCCATGGTTAAAGAGCCCAGTCTGCCCTACTATTTGCCTATAGCTGGAGGGAGAGTAGTAGGATTCATAACTTTCCCAAGGATATTAGCACTATGTGAAATGCAAACAGCTTCGTCCTGGATTTGAACCCAGGTCGATGAGTCCATTTCCCATGACTAACCATTACACCACACACCTCCTTTTAAATATATATGTGTGTGTGTGTGTGTGTGTGTGTAACTCTAGTCCAGCAAAATCAGCACATAGTAAGATTTTTTTTATTAAAGCAATGCAGTAAAAATGTTCTAGATTAGAGAATAAAGCAATTTCCATTCCAATTTGCAACTGACTGATAATTCTTTTTTTTATGCTGAACATCATTTGAATTTTGGTATAATAAAAAAATTAAAAAAAGAAAAAAAAAAAAAAAGAAAAGTAAACTGGTTAAATTTCTACTAACCATCATGAATTTGTTCATTCTCCACTGATCCAAGCCAAACCATTCACGGGCTTCTGTGTCAAAGAATGTTTTTATAAACATCAGAGTATACATTTCATTATGGAAGTCATGCACCAGCTGACAGATGTCCTCCACCAATTTTTCCTGGAAAGAAAATACAAAAATAAGAACAATAAGTTAAAGTATTAACACTTAAAATAGTAACAAGAAAGGATTCTTTTATACTCATAAAATTATAAATTTCTCTTCTCCCGACCCACCCCTTTATCTTTCCACATCTCTATGTCTTCAAATTTGTTATAAATTTCAAATTGTTGATTCATTCTGATGAAGTCTTTCAGGAGTGCACATTGGTCAAAAACGTTGTGTATATAACAATAAAGATGCAGAGTCCTGCAACTTTGATGCACAAAAATCAGAAAGGACAGTAAAATCATATCCATGCATCCCAGTGTTTTCTTTTTTCTTCCCTCATCATTTCAAGCTAACTGTAAATACATTTCAATAGTTTCTTAGAAATGAATTACACAGGATAGGTTACAAGGTAGGAGCTAGATGGCTTTAGTTGTTTCCCCAGATCATAAATAAAAACTCTACAATCTATTAAGAAACTTTAGTTGGTATCAATAAACTTTCCCGCAAAGCAAATATGTGCATCCCAGGATGCACTAAATCAAAAAGCTATCAGCATCACTGAAGATGAGGACAAGTCTAAAAAAAAAAAAAAAAAAAAAAAAAAAAAAATCGAAATACAAATTCTTCCAAGAAATAAAGACGAATTATTAAGTTACCCTATGAATTAATTTGATTGTATTGTGTTGGTTTACCAACTTTTTCCATTTATATTTTTTATATTTTGTCAGCTTTTATTCAAACTGTTTTTCTCTGCTAATTCATATCTCAACTACATCAAATTTTTTTTTAGCTCAGTTGGTAGAGCACCTTCCTCGGAATCGCAATGTTCCAGATTCAATACCAGTCCCCGCCAACTCAGTGCATGAGCAGCACAGATAGGGTAATCTGATCTGTGCGGTAAATGGGGAGTTGACAGTACGCATGACGCCAACTTTACTTTTTCTTATTTACTATATCAAATTGTGTACATTTGTGTGTGTGTGCATTCAAGAATCATGCCTAAATAGAAAGCCCAGAGACCTGTTATTTTGCATGGATACTGATTTGGCCTCAGAACCCCAATTATTTCCGGTCTTCCACGTTGGTAACTTTCCCTATAAATATGTTGTCCATTAGAGTATTAGTTTTGGTCTATTTTGCATAGGTAAATACTTTACTCTAACTCTGGCTGTGTTCTGTGACTGATGGATTTTAATGTCATTTTATGTTTTTAATCTGATTTTTCTTTTGTACCCACAACCACTTTCTGGCTGTTTCTGTTTCTTCTGTTATTTTGCCTATGGCATTTCTTTATTTCTTAATTAGTATAATGTCAAAGCATGATCAGAAAAGATTGGTTTTTTTTGGGGGGGGGGGGGTTACAACTAAGACTTGCTAGGGTTACAATGTTGGCAGTATAAAAATGAACACGTGGTCAACAGTCACCTCAGAAATGTTGGCAGTATCAAAATGCACACGTGGTCAACAATCACCTCAGAAATGTTGGCAGTATCAAAATGAACATGTGGTCAACAGTCACGTTAGAAATGTTGGCAGTATCAAAATGAACATGTGGTCAACAGTCACCTCAGAAATGTTAGCAGTATCAAAATGAACATGTGGTCAACAGTCACCTCAGAAATGTTAGCAGTATCAAAATGAACATGTGGTCAACAGTCACCTCAGAAATGTTGGCAGTATCAAAATGAACATGTGGTCAACAGTCACATTAGAAATGTTATGAATATAATCAAAATTAGGACATTATTTGTTTGAATTTTTTTTAGATGAAGCTTGATAATTTCTATTATTTAGATTTTTCAGATTGTTCTCATCTTTGTTATATGCACAAGTTTTTGGCTGATGTGCTCGCTGGCTTTCTTCATTTGGATGTTGCAGGTTCAATCCTAATTACAAGCAAAAGTAACATAGAATGCTTAACATAGCTTAACTCATGATTAATGATAGAACAATTTACCCCAATAGATTAAATAAAGGGTTTGGTTGGAAGTTCCATGAAGTCTCCAGAGTTCGACAAGAATAATCTGAAGAAATCTGGAGGGCACATCAGCCAAAATGTTATGCATATAATAATGAATATGAGAACAACAGTACAAAAAAATCTTAACACAAAATAAGGACATGAAAATGTGCAAACACCACTACCCGATTTGGGAAACATTGGAATATGACAACCAAGATAATTATATTTTAAAATATAGACCTACTGCCTTCAACAGAGTATAAAATCTGATATCTTTGAACAGTTGTTTCATGATGTTTCAGAGATGCTGATAGGTACGCGTCCTGCATTACGGACGCATAAATATCTAAAAGGACACAGAAAAATTGTATCCATGTGTCCCAGTGTTTTTCTTCCCCCACCATTTTCAGCTAACTGTAAATATATTACAATATTTTTTTTGAAACGAATTACACTATATGGAGTACAAGGTAGGGATTTAGATGGCTTTAGTTGTTCCTAGATAAAAACTCTGCAATTTATTAAGAAACTTTAGTTGGGACCCATCAAATTTCCCATGGACAAATCAATTCAGTGCATCCCAGAATGCACTAAATTAAAAAGCTATCAACATCTCTGGTGTTTATATAATAGAATCCTTGTCTAGTGGGAGTGAAAATCACTGCCTTCAATTATGAAATGTTTCACAGTGTACAAAAAGCCTGACACATAGGGCATCAGTGTGGTTCTTTTTGTTTGAGTAAAAATGAATGGTAGATTCTTGTATGACCAACATGTCATTGGGACATGGTAACCCCCTTTCAAGATTTTTTATACAGTTTCCATTCATTCAAAATAGCTTTTATTTTGGAGCTGATTGTGTGTTTATTGCTCTAGCATAGTTGCCATTTGTCTTGGATAAAGGTGTTTATTTTTAGATCAGTATATGGAATCTTGAATCTATTGTTAATGGGTATTTCTTGAACAGATTTGGCAGAGGAATCGTTTGTCATTTCCTATTATTCCAATGTGATTCGGAATTCAACAAACTACTATCTCCTCGGCATTGGATAGAGATCTCAATCTGCATAGGAATTTAATGATTTAAGGATTATTGAACTTTCTATTTTTCAATGCTGTTAAGAGAGTGTGAAAGGATGATGACAGCGTTGCAGAATCAAGAATTAAGGTCCAATTCCTAGTATTTCTATAATTCTGACTGATTCCTTAACGTAATTAGAATTAAGCTAGCTATTTTGCCTTTGTTGACAGTGTGATATATGGGTTGATAAGAAACGGAAGCACTGTTTCGGCCATTTTTGAGAGTTGTGATAATAAAAAGGCGGAAGTGATTACTTTCCTCAGATAACGTACAATTGTATTACTTGTTGTATTCTTTATTAGATAAGCAACCTGTGACAGACAGTCTAACTAAAATAATTTTATTAAAAGAAAACAAAAAATATATTTCATCATTGTCATTTGACATATGCTCTATGACACAAGACTGGCTCTATTTCTCACCATGTTAAAAGGTGCACTACGTTTTAAGATAAATTTGAAAATTATGTGTTTTTGATAAATTTATAGGTAATTTTCACATTTAGTTGGCTAAATTCCTAGCATAAAATTGTGCGTGCGCATTATCTGAAATGAACTTAATTGTTATTAAGAACACATTTTATGATATTTTTGTGTTAAAGCTTGCAGTTGTATTGTTTTCAAAAAAGTTTCTAAGATTTGTTTATTTCGCAAGGAGACTTTCAAAATAGCTACTGGCTTGTTTCAAAGTGAAAGTCAAGGGAGGTTACTCTAATTGCGTTATTTGCTAGGAATTTAACCAACTAAAAAGGTGAAAATTACCAATTTATATATTTGTAAAAAATGAAATAGTAATAAAATCTTAGTTCACAATAAAATTATAGTTAGTAAAAAACAAGTTTGCAGAATCAGAAAGTATAAGATCAAACTCCAACTCTGTAAATCTGGATGATGAATTTATTTGACAAGATGATGTGAAGTGTCAAGAGTCTATGGCACAACTTTCAGCACTAAAAAAAACAAAATAAAAACTTCTTTAGAAAGACGTTTTTAGATTATCTTATATTTATTAACTGCTATACATCCTACTGTGGCTTTATCTTTAGATCCATCTGTAAAAATACAGGAATTCATAGGATAATGTTTTAAGATTTTATCTAGTTTTTCCTGGAAAATGAGAAAATGTGTTTTGTTGAGATTGCTTGGGTTTGAGATTAACTTTTTATTTCATAATCCAGGGTTGAGATATTTGATATGATCGTATCATGTTATGTCTTTAAATGGAATTTCTGACACTTATATGCAACGCCGTCAAGTTGGACACAAAACATTTAACTGACTCCAAATCCTTTATTTTTGACACCTCTAACTCAGACACCATTTTATGTAATTAAGTGATTATAATACATAATATAAAACCATGATTTTCTTATAATCTAATTATAAGGAGTGTGCACTGTATAACTTTACAGACTAATCTAGAGCCATATAAAATGTAAATTCAACTAGAGTCACATTGATTGTTTGGTTTTTACGGCATGTCAATCCATTGGGTCATTTTATGCCAAAGACAGTTTTGTTTATTCATTTTTGACAGGTATTCAATTTGTTTTAAACACATTTTTTTCTATATAACCCATAGATGGGACCCTAACAGGTACTACTGCTCTGGGGCAGAGTGGACCTGGAAGTAATGGTGATGAAGGGGTGCCAACTAGAGTCAGAGTCTAGTTTTACTGACTGACACCAGAGACCCCTTAATTGCTTCAAACACTGACTGTACAGCCCTGCTTACATGATGAATTTCATCCAGATTCCAAACGGTTTTAACACATTTTCTCTTCTTTAGTATAGCTCTATTTTTCATGTTTTAATATAATATTGTGTTCATGTTTTAATATAATATTGTGAGCATGGTTATATAGTCACAATTTTTAATTATGTAATTGTAAAGGTAATTTCTTCTTAATGACAAAAGAGTTTCATGTGCTTCAGCATACAAACTTTCTACTGGGGATGTGCTCCAAGTGCCAATCTCAATCCTTAATGTTATATGGTTTCCCTGCACTTTTTAGACACTTTTTCTGGTTGACCCATACATGAAGCAACCATAGTTCAAATTTGGTGTGTATTAGTATTCAAAATAATTTTTTTTTACCCTGGTTATTTTGAGCCATTATTTTCACTAGCTAGATGGTTTTTATTACATTCGACTCATAACTGCTTGATGTGAGGAATAAATAATAATTTTGAATCAAAGATTTATGTTGTTGCACAAGGTGGATCACAGTACATTTTTTCTAGTTAACAATAATGCAGATGTCGAATAGTGCCATTCCTTATTTTCTATCTCTTCTAATATCTTCTATTGCTGGCCAGATTCTCTAGTCTTTTTTCTCTGGGACTTCTTGGGTTTATCTTGGTCTCCGTATCCACTTCTATTCTTATAAATGAACACAGAGACTTTAATTTTGATGTGTATTTCCCCAAGTCCCCATTTTTAACCGCACAAATAGAGAAATTACCATATTAATAAGTAACTTTCTACTTTCCATCAGTTATAATGCCTTAAGCTAAGTTACCTGTTCTCACGACCAAACCAACCAGAGAACTGCTAAAAAAGGTCAGCCTGGGGTCAAGCCTTGTCTATCATTACTGATTATTTTCCGTGACTCTTCTTCTAATGAATTACCAGTCAACTTTTGAATTCAAATATTTCAAATTCTACATTTGCTTTAAAAAATTAATAGGCCACCATTTCATTATGTAACCCATGCACTTCATTTTTTTCCCTGTAGAATTTAAATCCATTGCAGTTGGTCCATTGTCAATATGTTTGAGGCATTTTTATACATAATTTATATGAAACAGCAATATTGATAGAATTCTTCCATGTGAGAAAACATGTCATTCATCCGTGTTTTAAAACTCCTATCCATTAGAAAGTTACTTATGAATATTGGCAATCTACCTTTCAGTCTAAGTTCCTTCCAATCTCTCATTATTCCATACTTCTTTTTTTTTTTGGGGGGGGGGGGGTATGAAAGCCTCTCAACATAAAAAATCTCCAGACAGACTAGTCAGTCTATTGTGCTTTTCTGAAGCCTGATTGGAGGTTTGTTATTAATTTGTCTTTTTCCAAATACCATGTCAGCCTGATATTTATACTCCTTTCTCGAGTCTTACCATTTCAGCTTTTCAAGGCAATAGGTCAATAATTTCTTAGCTCTGAGAAGGAGTTTTGATTTTTTGTGTTGGAACATTGCTATATAGGAGGTCCTCAGTGATGTCACACCTGTATGCATTTCATCACTGAGGGCCTACTTTAGTGCATTTTGGTGATGTTTAACACACACTTTTTTTTTTAATTAAAAAAGAAAAAAAAAAAAAAAAAAAAATTTTCTATCTTGGTAAATACAGCTTATCTCTGGATTCTTTTTAACACCTAATTTAGCATTTCATTCATTGTTCATCTGTCTTAATAAATACAACTACATTCTCTATACTTTTTGAACAGCTCATATATTGAAGAAAATGTTTCATTCATTATTTATTTGTCTTGGTGAATGCAGCTTTTGTCACAATATTTTTTGAACACACCTTATAAATGGAATTGTTGTGGGTTTGTGGTAAAAAGTTCTGTATTTTATTGATAGTAAAAAGTTAATTGTTGTAGTCTTCAATTTTCTTTTTCTTTGATATTTTTTGAAATTACTATTGAGGTTTTTTGAGGATGAGTTTAACACAATTCTAGTTTTCTTTGTGGTTTATATATTTCAGAAGGACATTGTTGTATTATTGCGGTTGATGTATTTCAGTGGGGTACTATTGTTTTTTCCTGATAATTTTCCTTATCGTTTTGGTACTAGTGTTTATTTTTTATATGTAGCTTCTCCATGATTTACTTTTAGATTCTTAAAATGTTTGATAGGCTCTACCGTTTTAAGAATATGATATTTTTCCTTATTTGATTTAACTTAAATTTTAAAATTGCTCTTAAAGCCTTTTTACAATCTTCCCTAAACCAGGGCTGTGGAGTCAAAGTTGGAAACAATTAAGGGGTCACTGGAGACTGAGTCAGTAAACTCAGACTAGTTGAATTTACACTTTATATGTGTAAACTTATACAATGCACACTCCTGAATAGATTATAAAAAAAATATGGTTTTATATTAATTTGTAAGCCATAATCATTTAATTATATAAAGAGGAGTCAGTGGTGCCAAAAATAGAGGAGATGTATTCAAAGGTTTTGTGTTCCGACTCCACAGCCCTGTTATATCTATATATAATGGAGATTCGGTGGGTCTGTAACAAAACTACATCACTGCTTATGTTACAATACTCACACTAATTGTGCAAGATTATCAATGAGTAATTGATTTATAGCCAAATCATTGATATATAGAATAATGAAGAACTCTGTATTATATTATATATTTTATATATACTCTGAAATTAAGTCTGCAACATTAAATGGTCCACATTGTTAAAATAACTTTTAATAAATACATGCCCAGTATTATGGATTCATCATATAGTTTGTTTTATTTTAATAAAATTTTTTTATGACAAATGATAATCAAAATAGAACTTTTTTTTTTTTTCACCATACAATGAAATATAAAATTTAATGTAGAAGAACATTATGTGACTATTTCTTGTTTGTAAATAAAATTTCTCATAAAACTGTTAAATAAACTTAAATAGTTATTTAACATACAGAGTTTTGAGAAAACCATTCTGTTTTGATTATCGTCTGTCATACAAGTTTGTTTTACGACATACGATAATCAAAACAGAATGGTTTTGACGTCCCCAAAAGAAAAACCTTAAATATTTGAATTTAACTGTTAGAAACTTAGTTTTATTAGAAAGAAAACATTCATTTGAATTTTGATAGCAAAGCTTTTTTTTTTTTTTCGTCTATTATTTAAAAAAAATAAAAATAAAAATAAAAGATCTGTTTACATTTACTAAAGAGTGTGGCAAAAATTAATTTTTACACCAAGAGGGCGTTTTTTTTTTTTTTTCTTTTGCTAGTAGAAATAATTGCTTCTCAATTGCTTTAAGAAAGGAGCAGAAAAAGTACTAATTTCATTTGTTTAAAAACTAATTGTAGGAAAAAAAAACTCAGTTTTATCATGTCCACTCTTTTTCATTGTCAAATGGGACAAATATCTAAAGAAAGCAGGACAAAAATTACATTAATCTTGGAGAGGATGAACCAGCAACAAAATCCTTATATAATCTTAGAACGTTAAGAAAAAAAAAAAAAAAAAGCAACATTTAAGAAATTCCATCAAAATGTGACTCTACAGGACAGCTTTTTGCAATCAGCATATTCTAAGCCCTGATGACATTAATTGAATATCACATTCAGCCATTACAAGTTCATTACCTCAACTACAAAAAGATATAAATTTCCATTATTCACACATGAGACTATATAATAATTAAAATTCTCATTTATGATTGATGTCTACTCTCTTCTATTTATGAGTCAGAGTATCAAGTAAATCTTACTTCCTTTAACCAATCTTCTACCCACAAGCTATTTAATCTCTTCCCTCAAAATGGGAAAGTGAATCATTATTATTATCATTATTATTGAGCAATTTACAAAATGATCAATCAAGCTTAGATTTATCATCTGATAGGGAAGAAGAATGTACTAAAGAGGCCATAACTGATTATCTATACATATATAAAGGGAAGTTTGTATGTATGTTTGTCCAGAGGAAACTTCGAAAGTAAAACAATTAACAACAAAGTAAATATATATACACATCAAATATCACCAGGGCTTGGTTTTTAAGCAAAAATTAATAGAGATTTGATTTATATTTGTGAAGATAATTAAAAATAAAATTTAAATGATAACAGCATAGATTTTTTTTTTCATTTAATATTTTAGATAGTAGACATTAACATTTCTTTTCAGAGTAGCTGGATCAATGCAAGGTCTATTTTTTTACTATGGATTTAAATGGGGCATCCAATGAGGATTCAACTCACGATTAGTAATAATGGATCTGCGGGACTAACTTAAAAAATCCCCCTTTACCCAGGCGATGCCAGGTAGCTGCTGCTAGTTGGATAATAAAAAGTTTAGTTGTTGGATTTTATAGCATGTCAACCCTTGTTGGATTATCTTATGCCAAAGATGTTTTGTTCTTGTCACACTTGATGGGTATTCAATTTTTTTTTTTTTTAACCCATAGATGGGACCTTAACAGGTACTACCACTTTGGTTCAAAGTGGACTTGGGAGTAATGGCTATGAAGGAGTACTCCACACTCTCCAGAGCACCAGAATTGGAACTTCACTAGATGCAGTTTAACATCATACCCAGGACACTTTCAGCCACCACCTTCTAGCACATATGTGATAAAAAGGTTTAGGCTTGCTATAAGAACACTAGGGTTGGAACAATCATATAGGTGCTAGGGCTTGACATGACCAGCCAATTGATCAGAGTGGACTTCTCCGACCGCCCGTCTAGCCTAAGTAAGGGCCAAAGTGTTGCATGTCATGGGATAATAAAAGAAATAATACACCAAATACTTATGGGTCCAGTTTAACTCAGTTGGTAGAGCATCCACCTACAAACCACAAGGTTCCAGATTCAATACCGGCCCTCATCAACTTCAAATAGGTGACTCCTCTGCTTGTGATATACTTTATGCATTTTGTTTGCCTGTTATCCAATAATAACTTCTGTTAAGTGTTAGAGTGTATAAATAACTAGTAAATGGATTGGTTGGTTGGTTGTTGGTTCTTTTACAGCATATCAATTCTTTTTCAGGTCATTTAATGCCAAATCAACTCATTTTGATAAACAAAGGAACACTGGTTAATTACACTACCTGCTATTGCTTAAGTATTGAACAGGCACATCACTGCTTAACTTTGATGGTCTAGTGATCATAACAGTAGTAAATGATTTAAAGTGAGAACTATATTTAGAAAATGACAACTGAGCTAACAAGTTTAATAAGTGAATCTGTTCCACTCAATATTTTTTTTGTAAACATTTGATTGTTCAGTATATGTAGCATTGCAAGCAGTTAGCTGATATCGGCGGACATTGACAAATTTGCGACCTTAATCAGTTTAATTTGCAATTTCTCAAGTATTTTGATCCAATCTTAAAATATTTATATGGTTGGAAAGAAAAGAAAATAATCTTTCTAAATATGTAATTTTCTTTTTTTAGCCATTGAATTATTTTTTTACAACGATTTAAAACCATATTTTGCTTTGAAAAATCAAAAACAAAAAATATGAATTTTTTTTTAGCCTAAATTTTAGTCATTAGTTTGCATTGCAAAATCAAAGAGGATAATCTTTATCAATATTCTTGAAATTGAACACTTAATTAGTAGACACTTTATACTATATCATGTAGGTTGTTTTTTTCTTCGACCTTCGGAAGTGAACCCACTACAACGAAAGTTGACGCAAGTTCTTTCAAAATGTATAAGCTAAGCAAAAAAAAAAAAAAAAAAAAAAAAAAAAGCACTATATCCTTAATAGTAAATAGTCACAGAATTATTTTGATATATAATGTGATATTTACATGATGGTTAACATTCAGTTTTTTTTGTTAAACATTCAGTTTTGGAAAAAAACTGAACTTAAAATATAGTATTAAAATGTTAAAACACATCATTACATGCCAGCCAGACAGGCTTTGTTTTTTTTTTTTAAATTGATGTAAACAGGTATTCTATTTCTTGTATGTAATACAACATATCAAGTATTTAAAAAGGCATTCAAAGTGATGTTTTTAAATTAATACTATATATGTGTATATATGCAGTATTAAAATGAAAATGTTGAATAATCTTGTGGTAAACTTTTTTTTTTTTTTTTTTTAAATGTTGATATCTGTACCTCTTATTCTCTAAATAATGGGTTATAGCAAGAGATACATACAATTTGAGTGCGGAATCAGGAAGAACATATAATTTTACATAAGAATTCCAAGTTTTATCAAAATTGCTCCAAAAATAAAATTTTAAAAATAGTGAAGAAATTACTGGATTTCTTGTTTTGAATTGGTCCATGATTTGACATTTTTTTTAAAACAAAATCATGTCCATTTTTGTACCCCCAATTTCGGGGCTTTAAATTCTCATAACTTTTGAACCACTGGGGATATTTGCATAATTCAAACAGTTCTGAACTCCATTTACAAAGCTCTATATAACTAATGTGATTAAATAACAATAACCTCAAATAAAATTTAAAATCAACTGGTAATGCTAGTATATGCTTAAAATATATATCATAATATATACATATATATTGATTACATATACATAATTATGATATAATATAATTATAATAATATATGATGTAATATATAATTAAAATTATATAATAATTATAATACATGATTATAATTATAATATGATGATATGAATAAGATTACATATATATCTTATTCAAATATGTTATATTTTGGTTATGCAGTATATGTTAGCCTACATATTGTAATGTTTATCATCAAAGGAAATGGATTCAGTGACATGAGTTTAAATCTTAAATGAGACACTTTGCATTTAATATAGCAGTACAACCCTTGAGAAACATATGCATCCAACTATTCTCTTTACATTGGGATTTTAAGTCGGATAACAGTCCCCAAGGTATTTTAGTGTAAGTAGGCTGCGAAAGGCGACAGACATCCACCTTTTATTGGCATAAATTGGTTGGGCAAATAGAACTAGCTTGAGTAAAAACATAGGAAGGTACAACAACCTTTGTCACCTTTTCCGCCAACAAAACTTCAGGCTTTAAGGGCTAGGCTGTGTCTATCATGTACAAATAAATCCAACTATTCTTCTTCCAGTTACAGATAAATAGTAGGGTGGACTGATCTCTTCGTTAGGCAACAAATCAAGAAGGAAAACTGAATTCAAACCGGTTAAACTCTGCTTAAGAAATTGACCTAGTGTTGAATCCTGCTTAGCCTACCAAACAGTCTCCTTTCTGTTGTAAATTTGTCCAGAGTCAGCAGCATATGCTTCATAGATTGTCTGGACTAGAGAGGATTGCACGAGCATCTGTACACAATGTAACAAGTGGTACCAGCATTTCAAATAAGGAAGAATAGCCAAAACAATTCCAAACCTGGACAACCTTTCATATCAGTGGCATGATCTCATTGAGAATTTTTGAAAAGAATCACAAGATAAATTTTCATCCTCCACCCACCATAACTCTCCAGATTTGACCCCTGCAGACATTTTTCGTTCCCTAAACTGACATCCACAGAATTTTTATTTAAACCCTGTCTTGGACAAAAAGGAGTGTGGATTTTATTGAACTTTGGCTTTATTAAAGGATATGTGCCCGTCATTGTACAACAAACAAATGGACCATATGACCTTTTTGATCTCGATTAAGAAAGGACATGTTTTTCATTTACACTGTCAATATCCGGTTGTTTTAACAGACGATTTTTAAATTATTAATTTTTTTTAATTTTTTAAATTATAAAAACAACCGGACATTGACGGTGTAAATGAAAAACAGGTCCTTTCTTAATCGAGATCAAAAAGGGGTGCCTAAAGTTAATATGGTCCAAACAACAAACATACAAAATATGTCTTTTATACATACATATATATATATATACATACATACATATATATATATATATATATATATAAATAAAAAAGTAAAGCTGGTAGAGTGGCCTATTGTCAGTATCGCCAGCAGCAAGGGAGTCTATGCTCTTTTCGCGAGCGCTAGATCAGAGAGATGGTTTTTGCTGAGATGGAGCGCCACACTTACCATCAGCTCCCCACTTTATTGCACAGATCAGATTACAAAATCTGTGCTACTCATACATTGAGTTGGCGGGGACCGGTATTGAACACGGAACCTTACGATTCCTAGGCGGGTGCTCTACTGACTGAGCTAAACCGGACCCTTTTATATACATAAAATTTCATAAACATAAAATTTATTAAGCTACCTGCATACTTTCCCCTCAGAAGAACTTTTCAGAATGCATTCTTGGAATGGTTTATCAAAGTGAAATTTGAAGAAAAGTCTCATTAAGTTGTCAGAAAAACAATGAATTAGTTTTTGAAAAGATTTAGTTTCTTTAGGACACACCCATCTTTCAGAGATCTATAAGACATATTCAGTTTCATGAAGCAATATACATAACCAACATATATCTATATATAGCAATGAAGAATTATGATATTACTTCTTGGAACAAAAAATAATTTGCATTATTTCAATAATTAAATAATCTTGGAAAATATTTATGATGAATACATTAATTGGTTGTTTTGTTTTACAACTTATCAACCCTTTTTGGGTCATTTAATGCCAAATCAAGTCATTTTAATATTGGTTTATTATAGCAGTTGCTGTTGTTTAAATGATTACCCATCTAAGTATTTAACAAGCTCATCGCTGCTTCACTTTGGTGATCTAGCAGGAAATTGGTTTTACTTACAGAATGTGATAAGACCAAAAAAAAGTATATATTTTAGATTTCAAAAAATAATTCAAACTGCAGAATATTATTGAATAACTAGCCAGCATTGCCCGGGATTTTATGAGTTAAAAAATAAATCTCTGATCTATATTTATATATAAATTAATAAAAATTATTTTTCTACACATTTTCTTTATTATCTTTCATTCTTTATATATTCTTGTTTGTTTTTTTTGTCTTTTATTTACTTTTTATTATGTTTTATCCTTTATTAGTCTTATTTTTTAATATATTATTGATTCATACCCTCATATTTTTATTAACTTTTCTTATGAAAACCGAGAGGGAGAAAGTTTTTATAACACCTTCTTGGATAAAAATATTGCTGAGTTGGCAAGGACTGGTATCAAACCCAGAACCTTTCAACTTCTAGGCAAATGCTCTACCAACTGAGCTAAACCGGCCACTCCCAATTCATATAAATATGAAGTGGAAAACTGGAATTAAAACTATTTTTAGTTACTGAAGGATAATCTCTAATAGAAATCCCAAACACACCAATCGGTAACTCTTTGTGCTTGATTTTAAGTTCACAATTACTGGCCATAAAAACCAACTCATTTCATCATTTACTGTTTTCTGCTGCTGCTGCTGTAGTTTAGAATAGGCATGTCAAACACGCATCCCTCAGGAAGCACAGGAACAACTCATACACAAGTGGCGCTTTTACAGTCCCCAGGTTTTAAAAAGTTTTTCAAAATTCTTGGGCGAAAACAGTCGTTTATTTTCATCAACACAATGTTAAGAAACACAGTCTGTTTTCAATGCATTGTCTCTCATCCCTTTCTTAGAGTTGTGGAAGGAGGCTAACTCAATCAATAAAAAGGGTGAGTCTTTCCACTTACCTTTCAATCAACATATGGCTATTATTGAAAGTGACAGTGACACTTGAACGTTTTATTATTTGAACTTTCTTTTTTTCCTTTCTTTTGAAAAGTATTCATTGGTTTTTAGTTGATAAAGAAATTAAGGGTGGCATTCATACATTCATAAAATTTATATCATTAAAAAAAGAAATTTTATAAAAATTTCAATTTTTCTATAACTATTTGGTCATACCTATAAAAACGAAGTAAATCAATAGATATTGCACAATATTGCAAACGGTATATATATAAAAAAGATATACATCTGCAAGTAGTAGTACCTTTTGGTTTGGCTTATAAACACACATATACATTTGATTTTCCTGGGTATGATGTTAAACTATATCTGATGGTGAAGTTTCAGTTCTGGAGCTCTGGGGAAATGTGGAGTACCCCTTCATCACCATTACTCCCAGGTCCACTCTGACTCTGAGTGGTAGTACCTGTTAGGGTCCCATCTATGAGTTAAATAGAACAAAATGAGTTCTAAAAAATGTGTTTAAAAAAAATTGAGTACCCATCAAGAATGGATCGAGCAAATAATCTTTGGCATAAAATGACCCAACAAGAGTTGATATGCCTTAAAATCCAACCAACCAACACACACATTTGAAATTTCATTTTGAAAGAGTAGAATGACCCTAAGTAGGTTTCCTTTCTGTAATGAGTCAGATTTTGATACACATTTAAGCTATACATTTCTTTGGAAACAATAAGTTCAAAGGTCGAGAAAAAAGTATTTTACCTGAATGAGTGGTTTGTCTTGCATCCACAGCTGGTAATGCATCCCTTTCCATAATTTGATAAACTCATCTTCTTTTAATGGTTCTGTTCAAATACACAAAAACAAAATTATGAATAAAATGTTAACTAATAATCAAATTTGAAAATCATGTTTATTATTAAAAAAGAACAAATGTGAACATGGTTGCTAACCCTTCTCAACAGAGCACTGGTACATCAACATCTTCAGGGACAGCCTTCACATGCGACATCTGTGGTCAGGGCTGTTTTTTGAACATTGGACTTCAGTCACAGAAGGTGCTGTAACTTCAGAGGCACAAGAAATATATAGTCTTCGAAGACTGTAATGCCAGTGATGATGTCTCCACATGTCCACCACTAGTCGTGGACCTTAGTCACATGGTTGCTAAGCCTTCTCAGGGTCTTGACCCGCCCCATTTTTTTTTTTTACAGAGTTTTATTTTAACAAAATACAAGAAAAAAACTGTCAAAATAAAACTCTGATGACAGAATTCTTTGTCATGGGGTCAGATGTGTTGTCATTACAAATAACCCTGTGTTAACATATTTGTAGTTGATAGTGGATCCTTTTTTTTTATTGTACTGAAATATGTACAACAATAAATGCTTTTTTTCCAATCTAGAGGTACTGGCAATTTTAAATGTACTTGTCACTAACTATATTGGTGAGCTTTGATAACTTGAGGCCAAATTCTAAATTGTTTGTTTTAATTTCTGGAAATTCATCATTTCTTAATGCTACATCAAATTTCCCCTCACTGTAGACATTAACATTCAAAGTTCTATTTACAATTATGCTGACAAGTTAGATTGATTGATTTTAATGGCATGTCAACACTTCTGAGGTTATTCTTACTTCTCTGCAGAGGATACAATCAAAATATAAGCCTCACGGACAGGGCTGTATATGTATTTACCACCCCTCCGCACGAGCAGGATGTGATACAAGGTCAATTTCTTAAGCGGGGTTTAACAGGTTTTAATTCAGAGTTTTCCTTCTCCTAGATTGTTTATCTATGCAAGGTTAAAGAGCCCAGTCTGACCTACTATTTACCCATAGCTGGAGGGGGAATATATGGATTCATAGCTTTCCTAAGGGTATTAGCGCTATGTGAAATGCAAACAGCCCCGTCCAGGATTTGAACTAGAGTCGACAAGTCCATTTCCAACGACTATAACCACACTACGCACCTCCAACCGTTATTATATTTCCGATCCGTTGAGAAGCCATGGCGAACAATGACTATTTTTTCATTTTTTTTTTTCAAGAATTTCTTTTGATTATTTGTAGTAGTTTTTGATGAGGGCGACAAAAGCCTGGGTAACGACTGATTCGCTATCTCGATGGTCGAAGGGTACAGCTACTTCTATCTCCCAATGATTGGTGATAGTGCTGCGCCAGTGATCGATATAAGTGACTATATCGGAATAGCACCGATCAGGGAATATTTTACAAAACATGGCAAATTCGTAAGTCTCCCTGCTTCTCCCAATTTATCTAAAAATCGGAGTATTCGGTGCCTAATCGATAGTAAATCAGAAAAAATTTTGACCTTCGCCATTTTCATACTGCATAAATAAAAAGTTTTAAGTATGCATAAAAACTTTACACGTTTTTTTTTTTTTTTCAAAAGAGATTATGGTTAACGTGTAGGGTTTCTAGTAAAAAGAATTTAAGCAAAAATTAAAAAGTGAAACTTATTCTAATTCGTATTTAGATAGTGAATAGATAGTGAATAAGTATTACATTTTTTTTTTTTTTAGCATTACCACATTATTTGATTTAACCGTTCTATACAAAAAAGTATATAATATAAAGTTAGATCCAAGAATCACTATTAACTTTAATTTATCCTTTGAGCTATAGAAATCTTTTCCACCTTACTTAGCGCCTGATATATTTTTTACGAAACCCCATTATTCTTATTTACTCAAATTTTCAGATTGTCTAAAGGATTTAAATTAGATTATTCTAATAAAAAAAATATGGGACAAAACGGGAGAAAGATGTAGATGTGGTTGGTGCTAGCTATGAGTTAGAAGCTAATTTCCTTCTCTTAAAAAAATGAGTCGATATCATAAATTTCAGTTTTCACTAACGATAAAACTAGATTTAAACATTATATTCAGTTCTGCTAACATCATTCAATATTCAAATTAAAATCTATATAATCTTTGTAATGTCTAGGAAGTAGCTAATTAATTATGAATTCAGTTTTAAAATATTAAGAAATTATTTAGTCCTAGTTTGAAACTCTAGCTATTACGTTTTACTCATTATAATTCCAACCTATAAAATAGATGTACAGCTCTTTTAAGTAATTTTATTTCATTCTATTGCAATAGAATCAAAATAAAGTACTATATATTGAGTAAAAGAAAAATATCCTTCGTGTAAATTTTGGTTATTTGGGGTGAATAGTTAAAAAGTGCTGACCACGTGTATGCGTTCGTTGGGGAAATTTGGCTGGGGCAATCCAGGCAAGAAAAGCAACACGTTAAAAAATGAAAAATTTACCTTTTAGTCGAGGTAGTCGCAAGCGGATGAACTTTTTCAACAGGGAGAGAGTTTTATCCCGATTTTTCTGTTCATTACCTGCTAAACCTTGGGCAAATTGTATTTCGATAGGAATCCTTTGGGTGAGCGTCATCTTGGCGTACCCAACTTACAACTGAACTAAGCTGAAGTGATTGCTACTAACTAAGCCGCACCTTAGTTTAAAAGAGGAATGTAAAATCATAAAGTTAGAAATAAATTTATGTCTTTCAAATTAAGATTAAATATTTAGATGTAGAGAAACCTGTATTAAAAATAAATACTTTCTTTTTTCTTTTTAATATCAGGATTTTAAAATACGAAACTAACACTAGTAGACAGTAAACGGGCAAATAATACATTCATTCATTAATTGGCCGAATGCATGAATTAATGAATGGATTATTGAAAAGAAAAGTGAATTTGCGGGAACGACAAAAATACAATGTCTGGTTTATTTCTCATAAAGACAACTTTTGACTATTAGTGGATTTTTATTTTGCATTTTTTTATTATGGCAAAACTTTTTTTTTTAATACCTAAATTTTTTTATAGGCATGCATGTAAAAAAACAAAAAACACGCACTTATTTTCATCCGCAATGTTATAATTTATTACGCGCCTTTTCTTCTAAAGTATAAATGATCAAAAGCGTAATAATCTGTTTTTATGTTGATAGATTGTCGGAAAAGGTTTATCTCTAAATTGATGTGTTTATATTGGTTCTCTTGTGGGCTTCCATAGAAAAAATATCCTAGGAAATTTTTTTTTTAAATCCCAAAACTAAAAAAGTATTATTTAGATAAAATATTTTTTAATTTAATCAGTCAATTTTATTTATTCATTATTTTTACATTAATTAACAAAATACCAGTCACCTGCATTGAGTAGTAGAGTTTAATCTACAGAGGGAGGAGGAATCTTGATATTTATGTACAATTAAAAGAAATCCCCAAAGAAAAATAAAATGTATGATAAAAGTACTCTTGGTATATTTATTTACTAAGCTTAGCTTAGATGTGGCACAAGGCCAGAAGTATGCGGCGCCCAGTTAGAATCAAACTTAGTAACAATGGTCTGCGAATCTAGCTTGCTAACCATTACACCACGGGAGGTGCCGGAGTAATCTTGGTATAGTTATTTACTAAGCTTAGCTTAGATGTGGCACAAGGCCAGAAGTATGGGGCGCCCTTAGTAATTTTGGTATAAGAGCCACACCGAATCACCACTTCTACATATAAACCTTACTAACAGTAGTAGGAGCAGCAGCAGCAACTTCCAGTAAAATGCTTGAACAGATGGATTCATACCTTATGCCTTTGAGAAAGACATGAAACCATCTCTCCCACCCTCTTCTCAACTACTAGTAAATAGTAGGGCAGACTGGGCTCTTTAGTCTTGGTATGGCAAAGGTCAAAAGAAAAAATGACATGATTATAATATGCATTTTTAAAAAAATCCTATATAAATCAAGTAAAAGAATTTGATGACTTTATTTTAGTTTGGTTTGGTTTGGTTTGGTTTGGTTTGTTGGGTTTTAAGGCATGTCAACCCTTGTTGGTTTATTCTATGCTGAAGATGTTTTTTTCTATTCATGTTTGATGGGTATTCAAATTTTTTTTTTAAACTCAATATTTTTTAACACATTTTTTTTTATTCATTTTTTCCTATTTAAGCCATACATAGAACCCTAAAGGTCTCTTCAGGTCAGAGTGGATCTGGGAGTAATGGTGATAAAGGGTTACTCCACATTCCCCAGAGCTCCAGAATTGGAATTTCACCATCAGATAGATTTTAATGTCATACCCAGGACAATAAGACCCTCAGCAACTGCCTTGTAGCAGAAATATGATAAAAAAGGTTGGGGGTTACCATAGGGGCAATAGGGTTGGGACAATCATATAGGTGCTAGGTCTTGATGTGACCAGCCAATTGATCAGAAGGAGCCTCTCTGACCTCCTGTCTAGTAGAGTGTTACATGCTAAGCTATGAGGATTCCATCCTTGAGTATCACGGCCCTATTGGCGAGATTTTACCCCTCTGCAGAGGTGCAGTTGGTGTATTTTTCTGTCCCATCCAACAGAGCAGTCTTTAATTTGGGATGGAACTTTTATTGAATCTCCTGTTAAGGTAACAGGCATCAATTGCCTTACTAGAGAACCCCAAATATCCATGGATCCTCCAGAAAACATGTCAGTATTTCTTTAGTAAAGGGCCAGTTCAGCTCAGTCGGTAGAGTGTCCGACTAGGAACAACAAGGTTCCTGGTTCAATACCGGCCCTCCCAAACTCAGCATATGAGTAGCATAGGGATCTGTGCGGTAAAGTGAATAGCTGATGGTAGGTGTGGTGCTCCACCTCAGACGCAGAAACAATCTCCTTGGTCTAGCACTAATGAAAAGGGGATAGAGTCCTTCGCTGTCTGGCTGATACCAACTTTAGGCCACCCCGACAACTTTACTTACTATTTCTTTAGTAAGGAATTGGTATTTGATATTGGGAATCATATATTCCCTTCTTCAACTTCTGAAGATAAGACTAATGAAGAGAGAAAAAAGTTGCATGATAAGTCTACAAGAGGAAGATACTTGTTTCTTAAATGTGGTTTCATATTGCATATTACATTATTCATGGTGAAATAAATGTACCAATTAAACGAATATGTGGATTTTGTGGAGATGTGAGGACAATTTCTCTAAAACAAACATCCCACAAAGGAATAGTTTTCATTCCAAAGTCAATGCCAATACTTTTATCGGACCATATGACCTTTAGGCACCCCTTTTTGATCTCGATTAAGAAAGGATGTTTTTCATTTACACCGTCAATATCCGGTTGTTTTAACAGACAATTTTTAGATTTCTTTAAAAATTATAAAACTAATCCGGATATTGTAATTTCTGATATGAACCTCTGATGATGAAGTTTATACTTCGAAATCGATAAGACAAAAATAACATCTTTTTGTTTTTATTTTTATACGCATTGTAATTGCCTTCAAATTAGTAATATATTATAACATACTTAACAATGCTTCAAGCAAATTACCAATTACTTTTATATATATATATCATTTTATACGCATTGTAATTGCCTTCAAATTATTAATATATTATAATATATATATATATATATATATATATATATATATATATATATATTGGTTTATATTTTAATATTTATTTACATGGAAACAAGTTTGCTACCATTGCTTTCTTGCTGTGTGTGCTTAATTTTTCTAAAACTGAGCAATCATCAGGCAACGAAAGATGTTTTTGAAATGATACAAATGTTATATAATATATATATATATATATATATATATATATATATATTATTGTTACTATTATTATTATTAAGCTGAGATAATCACTTTATATTTCCTAAAGGCCTTTTCCCTGTTTGGTTTAATGACACAAAATTAATACTAGAATATACCTTGCTTTTAGGATTGAGTTATGTTTGGAAAAAAAATTCCTTTTAATTGGTCGTAATTAGCAATTAAGTAAAAAATTGACCCGTCTCTCACATTCTGCATATTACTTTAACCCTCTCTATGTATATAATGACTACCTCCTCCAGCGATATGTTATGCCCCAAAAATAAGGGTGTGTCAAAATTAAGTGACCTGAAAAAATCACAAAGTTTTTCAATAAAATAACTGATGCATTATAAAATTAATTCAGTGATAAATCAACACTGAAAGTTTTATTAAAATCAGATAATTCTCTGATGTATGGTATTTTTTTCTTTTCAATCGGGGAGGTTAAATCTATTTTGTAAAATACGGATTTGACATCAAATTTGGCAATACCTACCTAATCCCAATTATCTACCGAGAGCTCAACGTTTTGTCTAGTGTATATATATATATATATATATATATATATATATATATAAAATCGGCAGACCATAGCAAGATTATTTTATTAGAGCATTATACTTAGAATGCTCTAACTTAAAGAATAATGTAACTTTGTGCCAAAATTATAACTAATGGTGATTTTGTGGGGTCAGCGTTCGCTCTGAACGTCAATTTTTATTCATCCAAATTCTCGATTTTACTGAGATGATAATGAAATGCTAATTAGAATTCTTGACGCTTTCCTAAATAAAGGTACTAATATCATTATGGGACACTGTTACAATGGGAACCAAATCGGGCCACAGATCATATCGCACCTCTTAAATCTCCCTATGATAATGGTTTGCTCCAAATATACAGGCACCATAAACTGTAAGTCCCAAAATGAGATTAAAATGGATAATTCCTTGAGATAGTGTTTTAACAAAAAAAAAAAAACACCGAATCAAAATTCATTACGCAAATAAACCAAAATGGGAAAGCTTTAAAGTATGTGGTAGCAATAAATTTAACTTAAAGCTGCTTTGTTGAGCACAGACAACTAAATTATAAATATAGCTTTCTTTCATCTTCTCCAAAAAAGAAAAAAAAAATGCTTAACGTTACTGATGATGAGATACCACCCATTGTAATTGACAGCGTCTTTGCCGTCGGTTTATCTGCGTTTGGTTTAGTTGGCAATGTTTTTATTATCGGTATCTTCATTCAGCTCACTATGTCGGCGACAACCCTTTTCATAATCCAGTTAGCCGTCCTCGACTGTCTAACCTGCCTCTGCGCGTTGTTCAAACAAGTCTATTTTTTTCTTGGAGTACTGTCCAGTAGCGACTGTTCTATTTTGCAGTTCTTCCTCTACTTGAGCACAAGCGCCATACCGTTCCTCCTTTTGGCTATAGCAATCGATCGGTACCGTAGAGTCTGTCTGGTACATCGTTGGCAAATATCTTTAACCCTTACAAAGGTAAGCGACTTCTTGGTAAAAGTTTAAAAGATTTAATTCAATACTTTTCTTGTATATGACACTAGACTCTATCCCGTTATGAGGATCCAGTTCTGTGCAGTATGGAGTTACCTCTTCGTTGCCAATACTGAAAAGTGCATTTTGACCCAGGGTGGTATTACCATGTTTCCTCGAAAGTAAGAGCAGGATTTTTCGGGATGATTTTAAGATAAGTCCCCCCCCCCTTAAAACAAGCCCTAATTAAAAACAGCGGAGGGGCGCATTCTCCACAATCCCATATTATTTATTTTGTAAAATATATACAAAAATGTAGCACAAGGCCTACAAAGGGGAGGGGGAAAGCTGGCCATTTCTAACCAAACTTTTGACTTCACTATTTCCATTCGTGACCCAATTTATACAACAATTTTCCATTCACCATAAAACTAATTCGCACTACAGACACCAAAACTTACAAGTCTATCGATGATCAACATCTAATCCCGTATTTACAGAGTCGTAAATGATTTATATATACAGTTAAAACGAGAAAAAACAGTGAAAAAAGGAAAATATGATAAAAATGAAATTATTAGTATGCCCCCCCCCTCACTTGGTAATATGCCAATCCACACTCTCATCATGCGATTAAAACACTCGACATCCCCCTAATATATGCCCTGTCTTATTTTCGGGAAAACACACGGTACGTGTCGGGGTCCTATTTATAAGTCAAATAGATCTGTTTTGTTTAAAATAATTTTGAACTAACTTTTCTTTTAAAACATTGACATTGCGTCTAAGTATAAAATTCATTGTTTAAAAATAATGAGGATAGTTACTTAAAACTATGATTGCTTGCAAAAAGAATGTCTGACTTTAGCATTAAATAACCCGAAGGGTTGACATTCCGTAAAACCAAACAATTCAATTCAATGAACGAGGATTAATTTGTCCCTCTGACTAAACACCTAAAATTATATAAAACCTTTCATATTCATCCTTCTAGTTTTCGTGCAAATTGGCAAGTAAAGAAATGTACTGGGAATGTATTTTGGCTAAGAGACGTACACTGGTTCATTATGGCTTCACATTCGAACTAAATTTGAAACTGTAAAGACGAGTTGGATTTTTCTTGGCTTTTATTATGAATGAATTTGAACCAAATCTTACAAAAGACGTTAAATAAATAAAAATACTCATTGAAATGCGATATGGTTAGGTTGGTTGGATTTTACGGCATGTCAGCTCTTGTTGGGTTGTTTTATGCCGAGACGTTTTGTTTTATTCATTTTTTTTATGGGTATTCAATTTTAAAAATTTAAACTTTTTAAAAAATTTTTTAAATTTTATTTTACACAATTTTTCAAACCTTTTTTCTATTCAACCCATGGATAACAGGTACTACCACTTTGAAATGCGATATGGTAGAAAACATTAAGATCCCTAAGTTTAGGACTCTGAATTTTCGGTTTACTATTTGCACCCCCATTCTTTTTCTTTAAAACATTGCCATTAATAAAACTAAATCTCCTAAATGTCTTTAAAAAACAATACTCGTCTGATTTCCTTTTCGTTTCTTCTATAGAATAGTCCATCCCATCCATTTTTTTTTTTTTTTTTTTTTTTTTAGCTTTATATCAACAGGTTCGTAGCAGCTAGTATTCTGTCCCTACCCTCCCAAAACATTTTACGACTTTTTATAGGGTCTTTTACTCACAAAATATAAGAAAAAACAGCCCCCCCCAAAAAAAAAAATTATCTTTGCTTCCATACTGATCAAAGATACCGATATTGATAAAAAATAAATTAAAAAATACTGTGCTTTCGTTGGTTGTGGTTAAGAAAGGAATTGGATGGATTCTTCTAGAGAAGTTTTGTGTGGGTGGGGGTGGGGTCTTTATTTGTCCTTTGTAGAAATTACATTTCTATTTTTACTTCGTACGACATAGAAGGTAAACATAGAAATGTGATTTCTGCATACGATGTATGTCCAATACTTTCTGCTTTTTGAAGAAACGCTGATGAAATGCCTGTCGTAATTTATATAGGAATAAATTTACCTTTTACCATCCAAATAAATTTACTTTTTTACCAGTTACATTTAAAAATTACGTCTTCAACTAGCTGCAATTCACTCATTCGCCATATTTCTCCATCCCAATTACTAAGATGTCTACTTTTCTCCAATGGCTGTTATATCATTTTGGGAATTAAATGTAACTGTTAAATCAAATCTAAAAGAAGGAATCGTACATATTCAAAATTGGCGCCTAGCTGAATGGATTTGGTAAGTCATCTCCAAGATGGATGAATGGATTTTATTAGAACTTTGGAATACTCACCAGGAGGGACAAAGTAATTTTAGGGTAGAGATTATGCATAAAAGTAATACAGGGTGTCGAAATTGATAATTTGTGCGCTCATTGACAGGGTACGCTCGTCGCGTTATGGTTACCGTAGGAAATTGAAACGTCGAGATAAGTTCAAATCCTGGATGAGTCTGTTTGCATTTCACATAACGTTAATACTTTTGGAAAAGGTACGAATCCAACTATTCCCACTCCAGCTATAGGTAAATAGTAGGGAAGACTAGTCTTTTAAACCTTGATACAGCTACTAGTCTAGAAGAAAACTCTGAATTCAAACCAAAGGGACACTTTTCTCGTTGGTCAAAAAACACTTTGAGATCTCCTTCTCTCCGTCTTTCATTCTAACAAAAAAATGTTAGTCAACACATAACTGGCAATCCGTGATGATTACTGACTGAATGCTGGTGGCTGGGCAGTCCATGACGTGCAACACTTCACTTTGACCCTTACTTAGGCTAGACAAGCGGTTGGAAAAACTCCTTCCGATCTATCGGCTGGTCATGTCAAGCCCTAGCACCTAAATGATTGTCCCTACCCTATTGCCCTTTAGGCACCCCCAACCCTCTTTATAAAATATGCTAAAAGATGGTGGCTGTGGGTCTTGGTGTCCTGGGTATGACGTTAAACTGCATCTAATGGTGAAATTCCAGTTCTGGGAAGTGTCGAGTACTCCTTCATTACCATTACTCCCAGGTCCACTCAGACCCGTAGTGGAAGTAGCTGTTTGGGTCCCATCTCTATGTTGAATAGAGAAATTGAGTTTTAAAAAATGTGTTTAAAAAATTTAGTTGAAAATTTTTTTAAATACCCATCAAGTATTAATAAAACAAAATGTATTCGACATAAAATAACCCAACAAGGTTTGACCGGCCGTAAAATCCAATCAGCCAACCATTTTTTCATCATTTCCTTCTTCTAGACCGGTCGCTTTACCAATGTTAAAGGGGTCAGTCGGTACTATTTACCTATAGCTAGGGGAGAAAATGTTAGGTGTTTTGTTTTACGGCATATCAAACCTTTTAATACCGAATAAAGTTATTTGATATTCGGTTTCTTACAGTACAAGCTGTTGACTTAATGGTGGTTCCTCATTGCTCAACTTTGGTGTTCTAAACTTGACTTTACCGTAAGCCGAGAAAAGGATTCATGTCTCTTAATTTCAAGAAATGCAAAGTGAAAGGTAAAAAGCCTTGCACATGATTTGAACTCTGGTTACCGATTCCTCTTTCTACGACGCTTACCGTTATATCACTGTCAACGACGCTTGCATTTGGTTCATTATTTGTTTGCGTATTTCACAATAAAGATGAGCACAACAGTCCGAAAAATCAAAATAAGATTTTTAACTTATATCATTTAGTTTTCATACTGTTGCCCTCATATTGTTATATACACAACGTTCCGGTCGATGTGCCCTCCGACCTTCTTTAGGTGTTTCTTGTCGAACTCTGATAAAAAGGGTTGGGATTGCCATAAGGACAATCAGGTTAGGACAATCATATAGGTGCTAGGGCTTGACATGGCCAGTCGATTGATCGGAGGAGGTCTCTCTCCGACCGACCGTCTACCATAAGTAAGAACCAAAGTGGAGTGTTGCAAGTCATGGACTGCTCAGCCACCAGGAATCCGTCTTGAAGCATCACGGATCGCCATCCACGTTCAACAAGCGGCCTCATTGTGTTGGGGGGGGGGATTACCCCTACACACATGTGCAATGGTAGTAAAAATCAGCTAAGTGGCCTATAGTCGCTATCAGCCGAACAACGAGGGAGTTTATCCCATTTTTATTAGAGCTAGACCAGAGACATTGTTTTTGTGACTGAGGTGGAGCACCATACCTACCATCAGCTTCGCACTTTACTGCACATTTTCAAGCTGTGCTACTCACTCGCCGAGTTGATGAGGTTTCTAGGCGGATGCTCTACCGACTGAGCTAAACCGGTCCCAGTAGTAAGAGTGGAAAATTTACCTAAGAGGGTTCAAATGCAGTAGTTGTCATTAAAATATTTTTCATCCATCCCCCCCATTCTTTCCATTCCTAAAATAATGCTGTCGTCACGTCAGTGTCAAGTCAATTTGTTTAATAAATAAATCCGGCCGATGATATTGTAGAACAGTCAATCTTATTTCCTCCTTGAATTACAATAATGCTCTATATCTATTTATCTGGTCCGTAATCTGATCTAACTTGCTTACTGTCATTTGTTTTGTGCACCTGCCGTTATGGATTCTAAAGTAAAGGCACGTGGTGTGATGTTTAGAGTCGTTGGAAATGGACTAGTAGACCCGCATTCGAATCCTGGACAAGGCTGTTTGCATTTCATATAGCGCTAATACCCTTGGGAAAGGTATGCATCCAACTAATCTCCCTCTAGCTATGGGTAAATAGTAGGACATACTGTGCTCTAATCTTGGCTAGGTAACCAGTCTAGAAGGAGGAAAACTCTGAATTCAAACCTGTTAAATTTCGTTTAAGAAATTGACCTTGTGTCACATCCGAGTTGGGTGAATATAAACTGTGGCGTTCGCTGTGTCAGATAAATGAAATAAAATCAGCTGTCTTTTGGAAGCAATCAAGACAGTCCCTCAAGAATTAAAGACTGGCACAAAAAAAAGCTGCCTCTTTCGTATCGAAAATAATTTTTAAGAAATAGTCATAACAAAGAAACTTCACTCGTAAGTAACTTGATTTTTTTCCTTCGGTGAATATGTATTCAGTTTAAAAGGTGTAATGCGGAGATCCCTGATTGAACGATGAAAGAAAGCTGACGGTTTCGATAGTGATCTTGCTCAAAGTTAAATCGACTAAAATTTAACCAGGTACTAAACTCCAGGTCTGCAAATTGGAATTATGTATTATTCCTCCAGCCACTCCACCACGATTAGGATGTGACCAAGGTCAATTTTTAAGCAAAATATAGTTCGTTCGAATTCAGAGTTTGCCTGCTAGATTGGAATTACGAGTTATCTTGGTGCTCAATCTTGGTGCTCAATCTTGGTGCTCAATCTTGGTGCTCAATCTTGGTGCTCAATCTTGGTGCTCAATCTTGGTGCTCAATCTTGGTGCTCAATCTTGGTGCTCAATCTTGGTGCAAATTGGCTAAAATTTAACCGGTTTCTGACTTGGCATAGACGTGCTCTGTGTCCAAGAACTTCGGCTTCTAGATCGGTTAGTAAATTTAATCGCATGCCCCCCACCACCACCAGCCAGCACAAGCATCCTCATCTAAAAGGAGCCGGGTCGGGTTTGTCAGGTGCCTGAGGCTCCCATGCTAAGAAGGCCTTGTACTAATCCGGGCAGGTTGGAGGCCAGGAAATAATCTAGGAAGGGAATGAATAATGACCCCAATATAATGGAAAGGAATTGACACTTATTACTTTTATCTTTCACTTTCACTCGGCAATCTTCTAAAAGCAAAAATTCAATTGATGAAATTTTCACGGTAACTAAAAATTCAGGCGTCTTAAACATTTTCAATCATCTAAATTAAGGCATTAATATAATGGAGTCCCGAAAGAATACGCTTCACTTTTAAAGAAGTGAATATTAATGAAAATGTATATGAATATTAGGCAGTAGCAGAAATAAACGGATCGTCTATCAACAATTAATATGGGGGTTATTTGTGATAACACATCTGACCCCATGACAAAAAAATTCTGTCATCGGAGTTTTATGAAAGTTACATTTCTCCTTGCTTTTAAAGTTTTTTTTTTTTTTTTTTTTTTTTTTTTTTTTTTTTTTGTATTTTTTTTCTCTATTGTATTTTGTTAAAATGTTACAAGTGGTAAAAAAATGTCCCCCGAGCTGCTACGACCATAGATTAAACACTGATTGTCATTTGACTTAGTACTTACATGAAGTTGAAGGATTCAAGAGCATATTATTTACTAAGCTTTACTGATTTTCAACGGCCTATAAACCTGTCTGAGGTTATATCATGCCGAGTGGTTAGAGAATCGCGTTCGTTGTACATTTATATATATATATTTTTGTGTATTTGTTTCTTAATAGTTTTTTGTCTCTCAGTCGGTAGAATACCCGCCAAGGAATAACAAGGTTCCTGGTTCGATACCAGTCCCCGCCAACTCAGCCCATAAGTAACACAAATCATGTAATCTGCTCTGTGCGTTAAAGTGGGGACCTGAGGGTAGGTGTGGCGCTCCACCTCAACAAAATCAATCTCCCTGGTCTAGCGCTAACGAAAAGGGTATATACTCCCTCGCTGGTCCCGACAATAGGCCACTTCGCCAACTTTACTTTGTGTGTGTCGCAAGTATGGGGCATCCTTCGAGGATCGAACTCCCTATTCAGTAATTGATCTACGTACAGTGCCATGGTAAACGTTAGTTGTGCAGCCAGGTGCCTCAAAAATGAATCTGTTGCATGCTCATCCGTGCTCTATTTTAAGGTGTCACGGCCGCATGAAGTCATGAAACATTATCAGCTGTGACGGACTGTGTTGGATTAGCTATGTGAGGTCGAAGGTTAACGCTTTCCTCTTGTTTCCACCCACTCTTTCTGTGAAGGGGTAGTCGAATTTCGTTAAGTCCCTGTATAGCCCCCCCCCCCCAGTCATTAATCATACTTCTTCATAATTCTTGCTATTTCTAACACCTCCATTCGAAACTTTATATACATTATTATAAACTTTTGATTCGGGTGAATCATCCACTCCTAAAAATCCTTAGACTAAATAATTCTATTTCTCTGAATGTTTGAGATGAGGCTTGATGATTAGTATTATCTGCGTTATTCGGACTATTGTCCTCATCAATGCCGAAACGTTGTATAGATAACAATGATGAGGCCAATAGTCCGAATAACGCAGATAATACTAAATCTAATTCTGTGAACTTCTAAGGACCCTCTTTGAAGTTGCCACTTTTTTATTCTATTAATTTACTTTGCGTGTCTGTTACTTAGGACATACCCTGGATTCCCACGGCGAGTAAGTCAGGCAAAATAAAACGCGTGGTCCCAGGGGACTGTCCAGTCAGGCAGCACCCTCTCCCTCGCCAAAAAAGGGGCAGGTCCGGGTTTATAGCCCGGTGCCTGAGGTGCCCCCAAAAAGAGAATGCAGACAGAACAAAGCATTTTTTTTTCTCTGGCTATTGCATGAGCTTCGGTTTGTGCGTGGCTCATGTTAAAAAGATTTTCTGTTAATCGGGCTGGTGGGAGGTGAGGAAAATAACTCCCTAGGACTCTTTTGAATTTCTTTTCTTGTATTTGGGCTTAGTCTTATCGACCCTGAAAAAAAGTAAGCAATTTTTGGTAATTTTCACCTAGTTGGCTAAATTCCTAGCAAATAACGCAATTATAGTATCCTCCCTTGACTTTTACTTTGAAACAAGCCGGTAGCTATTTTGAAAGTCTCCGTGCGAAATAAACAAATCTTAGAAACTTTTTGAAAAACAATACAACTGCGTGCTTTAACACAAAAATATCATAAAATGTCTTCTTAATAACAATTAAGTTCATTTCAGATAATGTGCACGCACAATTTTATGCTAGGAATTTAGCCAACTAAAGGTGAAAATTACCCAATTCTTTAGTAGTCCTGCTGGCCATATTTATCCTCGTTCATACTAAGAAATCCGACTCCCTCTTAGTGATTGGCTTGTTTTCGGGTTGAAAGGTACGGAAAACGGTCGGCGTCAACAATTCGTTTTAGTGGCCAGCTTACTCAGAACACTCTCAATTTTTAGTTTATTCTATTTATTTATTTGGGGTAATTTTCCCCAACCTCTCCTAATCATCCGTTGATAAACTTCTTCACAAAACGCTTTTATTTATTTATTTTTTTAAAAGTAGGGTAGAAACGCAGAGTACCCAGTGCATTGTGGTGAAAGTAGTTGCGAAAGGCGACAGACAAATGTATTTATAAGCCATAAAAGGTCAGCGAATGGAACTAGCCAATAAAAACTTTAGAAACATGTCGACCACTGGGTCAGGGGCGACCGGTGGCTCGTTTATTTATTTATCTATTTCTTTGTTGACCCACACTTAATATTCTCGGTTGACAGGGTCATTCTTCTATTTATTTGTCTCCACGTGGAGTGATTTTAAACGACGCAGTTATCACCCTTTGACATAAACATTTCTATCTTATACTAATAATTACCAAACAAATCTATTTGACTCGTAGACAGGACCCCCTAATAGGTATTACTATTCAGTCAGAATGGACCTGAAAGTAATGGCAATAAACGGGTGACTCTAATTACTACGTAGAGGTCTAGAACAGGAACTTCACTACAAGAATGCAGTTTAGTGTCATACCAAGGACACCCCTTTTGGGGGGAGTCTTACCACTCTAAAGAGGGTGCAATTGCCGTATTTTAAAGCTCCGCCGACAGGGCGTACTAAGCTTTGCTTAATCTATCCCATAACCCTCGGGTTGCTTACAGTACCTGCTGTTTCTAAGTTATAACTCCTTTAAGTTCTCATCGCGGCTTGACTAATGGAAGTCACGATTTTGCAGTAACATGTATAGTACTTATACTCTACATTGTTACATTGGCCTTAGCCGGACCTCCCCTCATACTTAAAGGGTTAGATCAGTGGTTCCCAATGTGGGGGGTGAGGTAATTAGGAGCAGTTAATAAATAACTTTTTTTTAAAATCTAAATGACAAAATGTCAAATACTAAGGTAAAGGAACACGTATGCAGTTTATTCATAATAAAACAGACAATAATTATAAATTAATGCATAGTTTTGTTACGTAGTTCGAAATCAGTTAAAAGTTTAAACGTTTGCTTGACACCTGTACACAACACGTACAGTGGCACACCAACTACCACATGTTGTTTTCAATTTGAAGCATACAAATATAATTGTATGAAGGGGGGGGGCAAGGAATCCACGGGGAAGCCAAGGGGGCGCTAGCCTGAAAAAGATGAAAGTTTCTGGATAAAGTTCCTCATTGGTTCAGAAATCTTTTTGACTATCACGTGACGTATTTTCCGCTACGTTCAAGTTGGTTGATTCGCTAATGATATAAACGGGCTGATCCGATTTTTGTGTGAAAATTTTAACTTATTTGTCTGAATTTTTCAGATGAGGCTTGATATGTACTGTTTTGATTCTTCGGACTGTTGTCCACTTCTTTATTATAAGATACAGAAACACAACGTTTCAGTCGTTGTACCCTCCGGCCTTCTTCAGATGTTCCGTTAGGGTAGACTGCCCCTCACATATGCTATATAAGTGTCAAGACTGTCTTGACACTTATAGAATGTGTGAGGTCAGTCTACCCTAATGGAACACCTGAAGAAGGCCTGATGGTACAACGGCCGAAATATTGTTTGTATTTCACAATAAATACAAGTCCGAAAAATCAAAATAAAAGTTTAACTTGTATTATTTAGTTTGCGGGCTGTTGTCCCCCTCTTCTATTGTTATATACACAACGCTTCGGCCGATGTGCCCTACGGCCTTCTTCAGGTGTTTCTTGTTGAACTCTAAACTTCCATGTCATAATCGGTAGCCTTCACGGGACTTCGAACCGAATCCATTAGGGGTAGATTGTTCTCGTTCTGTTAACCATGACCGGCTACAAGTGTTAATCTGTTAAGTACTCTATTATTTTCGCCTATGGTCAGGATTGAACCTACAGGTGATTGTCTCTCAAAACTGTATAAACTCAAGTCTTATATCTGTTGCGCACTAAATATTACAAATCTTCAAAATTAGGTTGTTGGTTGAGTCAACCAACAACCTAATTTTTAAGATTTTCTTAGTGTCATGATTACAGACTTGCTTTCTGGGGGAATCGTTGTGTAGTTCTCGTTTGCGTTAGGGGTTGGTGTTCGCGGGTCCGGCGCTCCTTAAAAGCAGCTGCTTAATGTATGCCAATTGCCTTATAGCAGTCATCCGAATAATTCGGTGCAAAGCCGCAGTGGAAAGGGGCCCTGCATTAGGAGAGGTCGATTTTTCACTTTTTTAAAAACAAATTCTCTCAAACAGGGAAAGTTGTGTGTTGGTATAATGAGTACTGATACCAAAAACTAAATCTCATACTAGCACCACTGTTTGAAGATCGTCTACTAAAATGCACAAAAAGTCATCGTTTTAGCAAAATTTGGCCTAGAAATTAGTTACAAAATTTAGCATTTTCAATATTTAAAACAGAAAAGCTTGTCATTTAACCGAAACGAATAAAATATAACTAGAATTCAAATTAGAAATCTGTCCCCCCCCCCCATCACCACTGACACATCCTATATGCTGTTTTTTACCTAATAATTAAGCTGTAACAGTGATAACAATTTAATAGATTGAAATCTACTTCATCAAACGAAGGCAAAGTTTTGAAGAAAAGTATTTTGTGGTACTTTGTTAACTTGCAACTTTCGCCACATGGTTTTATCACTTTTATTTTTACTGGTTTTATTTTAACAAAATACAATAAAAAAAAAATTATCAAAGCAAAGAGTATAACTTTTATAAAATTCCGATGACGTAATTCTTCGTCATAGGGTCAACTGTCATTACATATAACCCCATGTTAACATATAAGTAGTTGAAAGAGGATTTTTATCCTGAAATTGGAATGTACAGCAATAGAAATATAAGACTTTTGGGGCAGACAACGTGTTGAAATCTAGAGGTACTGGCAATTTTAAATGTACTTGCCGCTAACCCTGTTGGTGGCCTTTGATAACTTAAGGCCAAATTCTAAATTTTATTTGACAACCCCCCCCACACACACACACGTGCACAAAAACCATCTATCTCTGCTATAGTTCTGCAGTGGAATTACCTTACCAAAGATTAAAGCTCTATCGGCTGGGGCTTTAAATATACTGAGTATACCTCTCAGGCCACCTGTTGGCCGTGGGTTGCGACCCGTGATGCTTAAGGGTGGAACCCTGGTGGCTGAGTAGTCTATGACATGCCACAGTCCACTTTAGTCCTTACTTAGACGAGCGGTTGGAGAGGCCCCCTCCGAACAATCGGCTGGTCACGTCAAGCCCTAGCACCTATATGATTGTCCCAACCATATTGCTCTTATGGCAACCCCAACTCATATGTGCTAGAAAGTGGTGGCTGAGGGTCTTCCTGTGTTGTGTATGACTTTAAACACTATCTGATGGTGAGGTTCCAGTTCTGGAGGTCTGGGAAACCGATGCGATGACCCGTGCAAAAAGTATGTGGTCTCGTCAGTATTCCCCTTTTGGGTCGCCTAAAGCTACGGGCAATAAACCCAGGCCTGTACCTTTTTAGATAAGGGGGGGGGGTATGCTGACGGAATCTAAGCATCTCCCCCGCTATGCGGGAGTTTAGATTCCATACTAAACCGACCTGGTGTCATATTTTAGTCTCGTGGCGAGTCAAATAAATACATATGAATTAATCCTTTGTAGAAAGTAAAGTAAAATTAAACAATGATCGATCATTTAATAATCATTGAAAATATTACGTAAATAACCAAGGGAATTTAAACGTCGGCGGTGACGTAGTTTCGGACACACAGAATCTCCGTGTATGTGTGCGAACACACGTGCGTTGGCGCGCTAACAAATCGAAGGTATTGGGCCTCCAATTTGTCCCGTGAAATTTACCCCCCCCCCCTATATTTAACACAATGAAACTTGCATACAGGTAAATATTATCTTGAAAATTTTTGGTTTATTCAAAAGATACATTAAAAAAAACTGATTTTTAAAAAATTTTCAGCTTACAGAAATAATGAAAATTATGAACGAAAACAATCTTTAGATTTTTCGCACCGTTAAATCAATTGAAATTTAACGTAGCCACAAACAAGTTACGACTAGATTTTTTAAAATTCTATGAAAAATCAATTAATGGGTCGATTTTCACGAAAATTTCCATAATTACCTTTTGATGAAAATATGTTTGACATAGATTTTTCCTAAGATATATGAATAATTATCAGATTTTTATAAGTTTTTATACGGGAGTTTTTTTTTTTTTTTTAAGTAAAAGAACCATGAATACAGACGTTGTAAAAAAAAAAAAAAATTAAAAAAAGAAAAAAAAGGAAAACTGTTTTACTTATTTTTCAAGATAACGGTGAGTAATTTTTCCCAATCGGATAATTTGATCTTTGAACTAACTGTTTTCCTTCGTAACAACTTTTTGTTCGTTATTTTTAATCCCCCCCCTCCCGAGATTTTATTTAAAAAAAGTTAAAAAATATGTATGTTTCTTCCTTCAACATTGCCTATACTGGTCACGTGACGTATTTTGGTGGTACCTAGTAGACACTTTTAAAACTTATATTGTATATTTTAAAAGCGTCCGCTGATACTATCAAATTGTGCCGTTCAACTAGAGAAAAATAAGCAATTTCCTTTCTATTCTTACCATTCATTAAAGTTCTTTAGCGTCTCATCGTGGTGTAATGGTTAGCAAGCTAGCCTCGCAGATCTATTGCTACTAAAAAGTGAGTTTAATCCTCACTAGACGCACCATACTTGCGGCCTTGTGCCAAATCAAGCTAGCCTCACAAATCTATTGTTACTGAATAGCGAGTTCGACCGAGGCCTACGAAAAGATTTCTTTCTGTGGCCTCGGTTCGACCCTCGCTGGATGCCCCATAAAGAATCCCAGAGTTAAAAAGACCTTGTGTTAATCTTAGCTATGTGCAAAATATCGCTGGTTCTATAAATGGGTGATCACAGGAAATTCTTCTAAAAATCATATAAATAAAGTAACTATCCGATTTTAATAAAAACTTTCGGTATATGAAGTAATAAAAGACGAACTTTTATTGTAAATAAATGTTTACTAAATTGAAAAGGCTAATAATTTTTTTCGTTAGTTTTTGTTTCGCGCGTTGATCCCCCGTACCAAGATTTTTTTTTTTTTTTTTTTTTTTTTGTACATAGATAAATTTTACATTTTTCGAAAGACAATTTAAGGACGGAACATATGTAAAAAAAGAACTCGCTAATAAATCGGTTTTGGAAATAGGGCATCTTAAACATTGAAACTTAAATCTCGTAAATAAGAAAAAATATGTATCTTTTTTTTTTTTTTTTTTTTTTTTCTTTAAGAAAAAAAAAGATACATATTTTTTCTTATTTACGAGATTTATTGTTAGATTATTTTCTAAAGAATTTTATATTAAAAGTTCCTATTGTCTACATTTTGATTTTTTTTCAGGGATTTTTAAAAATTTATAAAATGTAAAATAAATACTTTTCTTTAATGTACAGCAAAATCGTATTTATTTAATCAAAGAAAATATTGTATAAAAAATATCTTGCTAAAAATGATATAATATATGTTGGTTTTTATTTTATAAATTTTTGAAAATAATGTTTGAATTAAAAATTGTCGTCATTCTTATTACGGATGGATCAAAGAGAAATAAAAACTGGGTTTTGGGGGAAACAGTTGTTGTTTTCATTGTGTTCTGGGTTCGTAAGTTAATAGGTTCGAATCCGTGACGCGTGTATAATTATACTCTGTAAAAGAAAACTCAAACAAACAGTGTTTGAAGAAATTTATTTTATTTGGAAACAAATAATTCTCCCGTTTATATCCAGAAAGCAGATATTACCATTAATTTCTAACATTCTAATTCTGATTTTTCCCAACTTTCTTTTTCAATAATATTAAGAGTTAAATCGTGAGGCATCAAGGAAATGCTAAATTAGTAATTTGTTTTTGCTTCAGAAAATCATTTTTATACGTATAGTCCTCCATACTAACAAAAGGTTCACACGTCAAGATGCGATAACTGTCAACAAAGAGTAGGAATTTACGGCAATTTACTTTGAAATGCAAAAATTTAGGTTTTATGTAAGAGAAATTTGTTTTTTCTTTTTTATAACACATAAACTTGGAATTGTTCTTTATATTAAACGTAAAAGAAAACATTAAAAAGTTAATTTTCCATTATTTATTGACGTTTTAAAATATTTTTAACAATTAAGCGGACTTTTAGAAAGTCCGCGGTTTGCACATTCCTAGTTAATCTTGGCTGGTGGGAGGTCAGGAAAATATTTTTTTTATTTATTTTTTTTTTATTTATTTATTTATTTATTTATTCATTTTTTTTATATATTTTTTTTTTTTTTTACTAAAGTTCCTTAATTTTCTTTCAGATCGTGATGGCTGCAACAATGCTGATGTCTACGATCATATCTTTGCCGATTGTATTCTTCTATCAATTTTACGATCTCTCCCGAGAAAACCGATTATGTGAAATCCAGTACAAGACCACATACTCTTTTATTTATTTTATTGTTCTTTTTGTGCTGCTCTTGTCCACTGCAGTTCCAATAATATTCTGCTATAATAAGGTGTGTCAGGCTGTTCAGATTCTCAAATACAAAGAGCCCAATTCCGACAGAGTTCGGCGCTCAACTAATACAATGACATGCATAGCTATCGTGTTTCTACTTAGTTATTTCCCTTGTCTCCTTGTTGACGTTTTAGACCAAAAGTTTGAAATGAGCACTAATACAGCGGCACGGATTTTCCATTGCCTGGCCACAAGGTCCTACCTTATTAGTTGTACGTTCAATCCCATCTTTTACGGTTGCAGGGATAAAAGAAGCCGACAGTTAATAAAGAAAATTTTTCAGAACAGGTCTAACGAAACCGAGTTTGTACCACTGCCAGAGGAGGCTTTACAGTAACTTTTGGATTAGTTTTTGTTTTTATTTAGATGGGGTCACGTTCACACAGGTTATTCGTGCAATTGTTGACAAATAATGGTAATTGATTTTATCATTGTTTATTATTATAAACTAAACTGAAAAAAATGTATCCTCTCGGACTTATTTGAGAAGAAAGTAAAAAAAAAAAAAAATTGAAGGCTTTAAATTTACAAGTTATATTTACCACACGACAAAGTTGTCAATTTCTTTCCACCCCCTTGTATTATTTTTAAAGACTTTAAATTATTTATTTAAGATTGGAATTTATTTGGACAATAGTAAAAATAAATAAATAAAATGAAATAACAAGAAAGCAATGAAAACTTTCTAGGTTGATATCAACTTTTTTTTTTTTTTTTTTTTTTTTTTTTTTTAAATATTGGCACCATATTTTTTTTGTTTTTGTTTTAACAATCTTATTATTTAAGATGAAATTATGACTACTATTCAATTTTATCCCCTTCATCCTTAATTTAAAATCATCTTCCTAAATCTGAGATCCAATTTTCAACATTTTTACAATAATCAAATGTTTCAGTTTCTGCTGTACTGTATAACTCATAGATTTCCAAATTGTTTCACATTAATGTGACACTACAGATTTAAGTAAATATAGAAATTTAATAAATACAGAATTACCCGTAAATAAATACACTCTTAATAATTTTGTTTAAGATACCAGAATGTTATTTCTCCTGAAACATACTATCAAAACAGATTAGGTATTATTTATGACCAAAATTTATAGCTATGAAATTCTATAACTAAAATATGAAAATACAGCAGTCCAGAATTAATCACACACACACACGTATATATATATATATATATATATATATATATTTCATCAAAAAAAGTTACTACGACTCTTTCATTGCAGTAGCATAAGTAGTAAATCCAAAAGGACTCCATATTTCTTGTAAAATAGGTGTTGGCATGGTGGATAGATAGAATCATAAATTACTTTTGCCGGTCAACATATGATAAACTAATCATTAATTTTAAAGGAAAAAGTTTTAGACAAAAGTTTATCTTTAGGGGACAGAATAAAAATAATCTTAAACCAGGTGTGTATGTATATATATATATATATATATATATATATATAGCTACATAAATTTCTTTAGTTCTCCTGAGGAAGGTGTACTTTGAACACCGAAACCATGGTAGAGAGAAAAACTTTTCTACAACTATTAATGCTCTATATTTTACAAGATATATTGAGACTTTTTGGATTAACTACTTATGCTACTGCAATGAAAATGTGGTAGTAACTTTTTTGATGAATTAATAGCGCCATTATCCAAAGTGCTGAGCCAACTCTTAGTACGAATACCCAAAAAACCAAGAACATGGATAAATTTAACCTTAGGCATTCACTAAAAAATATTCCCATACCTAATAATAATAAATACCTGATTATACTCCTGCAAAAAAACGGAAAACCTTATCCAAAGAAATAGATGGAAAGCATTTTTCTTCTTGGGAGGACACAGGATCAACTGAAATGAAAGGAGCACATACAACTTCAAAACGCCAAAAAATGTGCCACCAGTAAAACTATTAGAAAAATTTGAAACCGACATGCTAAGTTTAGTCACCAACATCAAGTTTAAGAAATACCATAGCAGATTTCAAAATGAACTAAAATTAATGGTGGATGATATAAAAAAACTCTAAAAAAAAAAAATACTAGTGAAAGATAAAATAAGGAACTTTTACAAACTTGATTACCACAAATACAATAGTTTAATAACAAAAACATCACAAGAAATTATTAAAAAAAACTCAACACGAATGAAAGCAAAGAAAGATAACAAAAGAATTACCCAGAAACTAAACATTAGCAATAGCGTCCCGGTATTACAAACTAAAAACGCGTATGTGTTACTAAAGGACCACAAACCTGACTTTAGCTGGAAACCAGAAACATGACTATTTAACCCAACTAGATCTGAAATTGGTAGGGTGAGTAAAGTGATTCTGGAGAAAGTCAACAAAAAAAATAAAATCAACCTGAACCAATGGATTAACACAGATGATGGGATCAATTGGTTCAGTAACATCAAAAATAAAGATAGAGCGGCCTTCCTCCAATTTGATATCAAGGAGTTTTACCAAACGATATGAGAGAAACTGTTCTCCTAGGCAATGGACTTTGCACAGTGGCACCCAAATATTTCCCAGGAAGAAATAAGTGTCATAAGATCTGCTAGGAAAACAGTCTTGGTGAACAATGGGTGAAGACCCGTAATAGTATGGGCTTTGACGTAGCCATGGGTGCCCTAGATTCTGCACAAGTCGCGGACCTAGTTAGTCTACTAATACTATACAACTTAACCAAAAAACTGAACATTAGGGATGTTGGGATTTACCGTACTGACGACTTATTGCTCATTAAGAATGTGACTGGACTAGAAAATACATCATTGCAACACTGAAGGACATGGGATTATTGTAGACATCAAATCGAACACTAGAATTGTGAATTTTCTGGATGTTACTTTTAATCTCATTAGAGATAATTTTGAGCACTACATGAAACCAAATGCTGACCCAATATATATTAACTCTGGATCTAACCACCCACCCTCAATTATTAAGAAAATTCCAGTCCTAGTTGAGTACAGAATTAGTAAAAATTCTTCTAATCAGCAAATTTTAAATAGTGTTAGTGATACTTATAACAAAGCATATGATAGCGGGTACACTAGAAATAAAATAAAATGCAACAAAATGATAAATAAAAAAAAAATAAAAAAACAGAAATAGAATGTTGTGGTATCACCCACCCTTTAACATACAGGTGATAACGAAAATAGGAAAGATATTTATAAATTTAATAAATAAACATTTCCCAGTCAACCACACTCTACACAAAATCTTTAATAGGAACAACTTAAAGATGAGCTTCTCCTGAATGGACAGTATAGATAGGATAGTTAAAAAACATAACAAAATAATTAACAACCATGCAAAAAATAGAAATAATGAAAAAAACACAGAAAAACTGCAATTGCCGAGACCCAGGCATGTGTCCGGTAAAAGGAAAGTGTTTGACCAAGGGTGTAATTTACCTTGCATCAGTAATGTCTACATAGAAACCGGACACTACTAAATTTATGTGAGTTGTACAAAATCAGATTTTAAAACTAGGTTTACAAACCATAAACACTCTTTTTCTGATATTAAACTAAAATATGTAACAACCTTAGCAAGCTACATTTGGAATTTTAAGCATCAAAATATAACACCTATTATTAAATGGGAAATATTAAAGAGATCAAAACCTTGCCGAGGCATAACTGATCCATGCTTCTTGTGCTTACAAGAGAAGTTAGAGATAATTAGATTCTCAAATAAGAATTATTGAATAAAAAGGATGAATTCCTGGGGAAATGCAGGCATAAATTATGTAATGCATTAATGTTCTACTAAGATTAATATAGATATAATACATGCACTAATTAATAAAATTAAAAAACTAGCTTAATAGATTTATCAGAAGACTTGAATTTCAGAAGTACAAACAAGATGTAAATAAAATGAATAATTAAAAAAAGAGAATAGGTGTTGGCACAGCGGATAGATAGAATCATAAATTACTTTTGCCAGTCAACATATGGTAAACTAATCATTAATTTCAAAGGAAAAAGTTTTAGAGACAAAAGTTTATTTTTAGGAGACGGAGAATAAAAATAATCTTAAACCAGGCGTGTGTATATATAATATTATACTATATTACAATACATAAATTTCTTTAGTTCTCCTGAGGAAGGTGTACCTTGAACACCGAAACCGTGGTAGAGAGAAAAACTTTTCTACAACTAATATATATATATATATATATATATATATTTTGTTGGCATCCTTCTGTCTACTAAAGACGATGGCATAGTGTCCACTTTTTTTTTTTTTTTTTTTTTTTCATTTTTTTTTTATCTGCATCTGCATGAGTGGCTGAATTTTTGAATAGCAATCTCTGGTGCAGTGACTGCAAACAAATGGTGATGCTTCCTGGAGTTACTGTTGTCTCTCCTTCCTTTTGGCTCTCTTTTCTGCGGCGGCTTCTTTTCTTTCTTTCATTCCTTGTTTGACGAAGAGGCGCCAGGTTGCACGGTCTTCTGCACAAGCCTCCCATATGTTGGTGTCAATGTGGCCTGTCTTCATGTCCCTTTTGCAGACATCTTTAAAGTGTAGGTGTGGTCTCCCTACCGTTCGGGTGCCCTCTACAGTAGGTCTTTGGGGATGCGGCCTTTGTCCATCCTCCTGACGTAACCAAACCAATGCAAGCATCTCTCGCAGATGATGGCAGGCATGCTGTTCATGTTTGCTTGTTCCAGCACGCCTGTGTTGGGCATTTTGTCCTACCAGCGATTCTGGCTTGTTTGGCCATAACTGCCGCCGCTCTTGCGATTCTGCTGTTGACTTCACTGTCAGTGGAGAGTGAATTGGCAATGGTGGACCCAAGGTATTTGAAGCTCTCCACTGCTTCCAGGCTGAGCCTGTTGATGACAATGTTCAGAGGGGTGTCTACACTTTGTGCCATGACTTTTGTCTTATTTAGACTTATGGTGAGCCCGAACTCATTGCAAACCTGTGTGAGTCGACTGACAAGCTGTTGCAGGCCGTGCTCAGTGTTTGATGTTATGGCTGCGTCATCAGCGAATAACATTTCCCGAATGAGGATCTTCGTGACTTTGGTCTTGGCTCTAAGGCGAGCGATGTTGAACAACTTGCTGGCTAAACTTGCAAACTGGTTGGAAAATTGAAACGGAAACTTTTTCAGTGGTCCCCAATGACAGTTTAAATACAGTGTATGAATGAACTTTTTGTGAATTGGATTAGGGATTTGGGGATTAAGGTTGTTTTTAATTACGTTGAAAAAAAAAAAAAAATTACTATACATTTAATGTTGAAAAATATTTTTTTAAAACCAAGTTTAATTGAAATTATACATTGCAATACTAACACAAACAACTGAGACTAATGTGTCTACCGATGGGTTCAATAATTAATTTCAATGGTTAATTAAATGTATTAATATTTTTTTTTTTTTTTAAGCAATACATAATTAAACCTTAATCCCCAAACCCCTAAACCATAACCCAATTCGCAAAAAGTTCATTCATACACTGTAGTTAAACTGTTATGGGGGACCATCAAAAAAGTTTTTAATTTTCCCACCAATTTGCAAGTTTAGCCACTTGCTGTCGGCTCTGGTGTGTATGTAGACTCCCTCGCTGCAGTCCTTGAAGGCATACTGGAGAAGCAAGGAGAAAAATATCTCAAACTGTGTAGGTGCAAGGACAGAGCCCTACTTCACTCCACTGCTGACTGGAAATGCCTTGGATGTTCCACCATTAAAACAAACTGTGAGGAGCTTATGGTAGGTGTGGCGCTCCACCTCAGATGCTAAAATAATCTCCTTGGTCTAGCGCTAGTGAAAAGGGGATAGACTCCCTCGCTGTCTGGCTGATACTGACATTAGGGCGCCACGACGACGACTTAATTTTGAGCTTACACTCGTACACTTCATACATACAAATAAAGCTACCAAGTCTTACTGTCTCTTAAAGGCTAAACTTAAAGGCAAAACTTGCAAATCGGTCGGAAAATTAGGGTGACCCAGAAAAAGACAGAACCCACAAATTTTGTAATAAAACTGTTTAAGGTTAGTTTGGTGTTTAGGGTTAGTTTAATGGGAAAATAAATAATTGGGTTCTGTTTTTTCTGGGTCACCCTGTAATATGTTTTAATTTCCGACCGATTTGCAAGTTTAGCCCTCTTAAATTATCTATTAACCTTTTAATCATTTGTGTTTGTTTATAACTTAAGACAAGCGTTAGTTTATTCGACACAATTACAGCATTATTCCCCAATGCCAAAAACAAGAAAATACTGTCAGAATTTGATTCTAAAAGCTTTTTATAAGTTAGAGAAAGTTAAAATGTCTAAATTTCTTAAAATAGCAGTAAACTTTTAAACAATTATTTGCATGATTAAACACATTTTTTTTTTTGGGGGGGGGCAGTATTGTTCACATCATTTTTCCAGTACATTCTCAGCCTTCTTAAGGTTTAATGTGTGTTCTTAAATAGAGAAGGGTACTGCATGCCCCCTAACCTTCACGGTCACACCTTCAACAACAATCAGATAGGGTAATGTAACAGGCTGCTAGTTTGAGCAAATGGTATTTATTAACTACCCACCAAGCCAAATGGGACCCAAAGTCATTTAATGTAGGTGATGCCCAAGCTGGTTCTAAAAATTGTTTAAAATTCCGTTGGGATTCTCCTTTTGAGGCACCACAGTCACCGGGCAATAAACCATGTCTTGCTCCTTTTAGGCAAAGTGGGAGGTATTGTCTGAGGGGATGGCCCCCTGGAATCAAACTGTCTGTCTAGTAGTTTCTCATTGGTACATATCTTAACCCATGGCTGGCTTCATCAAAGACTGTCTTGGTGTTGTATACTTGTGATATATCCGGGTTAAGGGATATATTACGAAGTTGTAGTAAGGTATATTCTCGTAGGTAAATAGAAGCTGGTGCGTTGAGTAGCAGTAGTAGCAGTACGTCTTCCGAGCAGTCAGTGTGGTAGTCTTGCTTGTTGTAGTAGGCTAGTAGGCGCTTGTACCCCATAATGTCGAGTATTTATGGAGGACACTATCCAATCAGATTATAGTGAGGGGTTACCTAGGTATTTTCATATTCATTACATCAACTTGTATACACGATATCATGATGGTTCTTACTTCTTTATTTTGCTTCTACTGGTTCTAACTTGGCCACCATTTTCTTGTGTCGATCTAGTGGGCTTCTTAAGGATTTGTTTGCTTTGTTCATTTCTTTGGGCTGTCATCTATTGCTTTTAATATTCAATTGACAAACAAGACTTGGTTGTTTTCTTGATAAAGCTTTATTTCCAGAACTTAGCCCATGATTCCACCGCGGGGTGAGATGGACCCTGAAGGCTGACAACAACCTCCACACTCCTCGAAAGTTTGGTTGCATCTGAACTAAACTAAAACTTATTCTCACGGCATCCAATTGTGCACTTTCAAGGGATCAAGTGAAAGGTTACCACCTGTCAATAACCGGCAAATAACTTTCCATAGGACCCCGTTATTCTGAATCTAACGGACCCTATTCAAAATATTCTAACTACAGGTATGTACATAAATCATAAGCTGCTTATGATTATGTAACATTGGCTGTTTGCTGATTTCAGACCTTCTTGCTGCAAAATGTCTTTGGCATAAAATAACTCAACATTCACATGCCTTAACTCTTTATGTCATTTACCGCCTCATTCCACCCAGCCGGAAGTCACATTCCTTTTTTAATCTACCCCAAACGATAGCCTTTGTTTAAATGTAATATTAAACATATTTAGCAGTCTTTGATTTAAGGGAAATAACAGGTAACTTTAAATGAAAAGGCCATTTTTAGCCATTTATTGATAAATCCTTATAGGAATAGGGTTCTGAACTAGGAAAATTCTGAACAGGATGTTAAGAGTTAAAATCCAACCAAGCAACTAAAATATATTTCTGTGTTTTTGTCTCAATTGTAGATTTTCAAATAGTAATAGAAATTCTACAAATAGGTTTCAATTTGTGTTACAATTTTTGTGGCCATTTTTAGACTTCAAGTGAGAGCACTTTACAGTGGAGATCCCTTGTGTTAAGCAGAGACTGATCTTTAGTGAAGAAACTTTTGGATGTTCCTCGGTGTCCCTTAGTGTTGGGTAAAATTTGTGCGTTGAGCAAAGTCCTTGGTTGCAGCTCTGTTCATCAATGTTGAATATGTGCTAATGAACGACCTTCAAGATTGGTAATTAAATAGTTAACTAACCATGTATTCAAGCTGTTGATTGGCTGGCTTTAATCCGCGTGCCCATGCCGAGTCTATAAGTTTAAATGGTGGACCTCAGCACACCTTATATTACAAAAATATTCAGCTAAACTTGTAAATCGGTCGGAAATTTAGGGTAACCCAGAAAAAACAGAACCCAAATTATTTATTTATTTTCCCATTAAACTAACCCTAACCTTAACCTAAAACCCTCTAGTTAAAATTAAGTTTTATAACAAAATTTGTGGGTTCTGTTTTTTTCTGGATCACCTTGTATACAGGGTGACCCATAAAAAAATGTATTTTCCCATTAAATTAACCCTAAACCCCCAACCCTAACCCTTAACCCCTCTAGTTAAAATTAAGTTTTATTACAAAATTTGTGGGTTCTGTTTTTCTGGGTCACCCTAATTTTCCAACCGATTTACAAGTTTAGCCAAATATTCCAACAATTTGACATTGAACTTCATGGCCAATAATAAAGAATAATGTTATTAAACTTTCTACACAACTGAAAATAGAAACCATTACTAAATATCATGGATATTCTCATTTGATTGTGGTTAAATGTTGCATTTTGCTGATAAAGTGATAGCAATTTGAATGTTATCTTTATAGATGATTCTGAAAATATTGTTATAAAGTTTACCAACATTGTACCACAAGGTAAAGATTTGCAATTTATTTTTAAATGATTTTTTTTCTCTCTCTCTCTCTCTCCATTTACACAAAGTTTATCAAACGAGGACATTCAATTCGTATAGGCTATATATCTTTTTTGCAAAATACAGCTTTCCAATGAAAAGGAGGGAGTTGTCAGTGATATCATTTTCCTGGGTTCCTTGAAAATTTCAGGTCTTTCAACATCGTATTTTCTCTCCTAGGCAACCTAATCAGGGATGATCAAATCCTGATTCTCCCCCCAGTTACAGCTAAAGATTCTCAATTTATCTTTGTTTTTATTTCCTCTCTCTCTCTCTCTCCATTTACACAAAGTTTATCAAACGATGACATTCAACTCATATAGGCTACATCTCTTTCACAAAATGCATCTTTCCAATGAACAGGAAAGAATCATTGTTGATGCCATTTTTCTAAGTTCCTTGAAAATTTTGCATCTTTCAACATCATATTTTCTCTACCAGGTGACCCAATCAGAATTGATCAGACCCTGATTTCCCCCCAAAGCAACACGCTTTTACAATTTTCACTTTCATTTTAATATTGGTACCATTTAGGTGGAGTCATCAGTGATGTCATTTTCCTGGGTTCTTTGAAAATTTCAGGTCTTTCAACATATTTTCTCTCCTAGGCGACCTAATCAGGAATGATCGGACCCTGATTCTCCCCCCCCCCCCAGCAACAGCTAAATATTCTCAATTTATGTTTATATTTCTTCTCTCTCTCTCTCCATTTACCCAAAGTTCATCTAAATGAGGACATTAAACTCTTATAGGCTATATCTGATTTTTATTGGCCAAATACAAATCATCTTGTTCATTACAACTGGCAAATTCTCTCTTTTCAACCACCACCAAAAATGAATGTCAAACATTCCAAATATTTGAGCAAAAATTTTGACAAGTTTTCAATAAACAAAATTATCCAAATACAGGAATAATAATTTTGATATCTTTTGATTTCTTTCTTTCTTTCTTTTTTTGCTATATGAAAATACATAAAGATTCTGCAATTGTTTCAAATTAAAATATTTTGATTATGAATTTTTTCATCTTGTGAAGTGATGTAAGAAATGTTTATGTATCTTGCACAAATAATACTTTAAGCAACAGAACAGCATGGATTCCCATGATTCTCTCTTGTAAGCCATCCCTATCGGTCATCACTCCTGGCAAGTCTTCAGCCTGTCATACATTATGTCCATAGAGCTGATCAATATAAGATTTTCCTGGTCGCCCATCAATGGTGTATCCACGTGTAAGTGTCTACAGGAGAACATTACTTATGAGTTCATCCTAACTTCTCCAGCAGTGTCCAGCATGTTTAGTTTGTCTTAACTTGATGGTTTGTATGATAGGAGATAAGTGGCTGTACAGCTGCAGGAGGCGAGTGGTGTAACGGTTAGGGTCATATGAAATGGACTTGTCAACCTGAGTTCAAGTCCTGGATGAAGCTGTTTGCATTTCACATACTATGTGCAATGCAAACAGCTTCATCCAGGATCGCTATGTGACATAGCGCTAATACCCTTGGGAAAGGGTATGAATCCAATTCTCCCACCAGCTATGGGCAAATAGCAGGTCAGATTGGGCTCTTTAACCTTGGCTAGGTGACCAGTCTAGAAGGAAGACTCTGAATTCAAACCTGTTTATGAAATTGATCTTGTGTCACATCCTGCTCGTGCAGAGGGGTTAGTAAATACATACAGCTGCTTTTTTGGTCAAGACAGCACACAGCATCTCATCAAGCTTTTTCTCCTAGTCTTTTGTTAAAGTCCAAGACATACATTAGCACTGACACAGCTACAGCTTGGAAGAATTATCACTTTAGCTTATCAGAGAGATCAATTTTCCATATGATTGATAAGCTGCTTATATAGTAGTCCATGCCTTCCCTATACATATATCGACATTGCTTTCTGTAGATGAGATATTACTACCTAGGTATGTGAACTGGTCTACTAAATTCCGAAATTAAATTAAGTTTTTGCTGGTCAGTCAATACTGGTGTAACTGTGTGTGGGTATCCACAGAAGACATTGTTGTTCTGCAGCCCTATTGAGTTCAATAGTGAACCGCTCAGTTCCTGTGCAGCATGTATTGTCTGTTGGAGGTCAGGTCTTGCAATGTGTGTGACTGCATCTGCAAGTTCAGAATTTAACTAATTAGCCATCCAAAAGTCCACCGACCATAGCCAATCAACGACATGGAGTGAGGTCATCATGTTGCATAATTGTAAGGTGGTGTGGGCTTTTGACAAGCCCTCTAGCAAGAATTCTAAGGGGATGGAAAAATACCAGTAACTGTAAAGTGAAAATGGGCAATACAGAAATAAAGTTTTGATCAAAGAAGAACAAAGTCGTGTTGATTATTTGCATGACTTTAAAAGAACTAGCCCCGAAAGAAGTCCTTAGAAAAGAAGATGAAACAACCACTAGACAAAGAAGATAGAAAGAAGTAAAGAGGAAACAGCACTAGATGATCACAGATGGCTGAAAGGAAGAAGATAGAAAAGATGCAAGTAAGTCACATGACTGTCTGTCTCTCTCTAATACTCTCTCTCTCTATCATATGAGAACTCTTGTTTATATACCTGCAATGGTTATTGTTGTATCCTTGAGGTGGAAAAAGATACACAGAGAACACAAGGTGGGTGAATATGTATTTTATTCAGCACTTTTAACATAGAACAAGAAGTAGTACAATCACAAGACAAAACATACAAAATGAGGAGATTCAAATGTCTGGAGTTGACGCAATAATTTTGTCCGAATATTTTTCCCGACTTCTGTCACTGCTGCGTCGACTCTTATATGGCTCTGGGTCAGAAGTGCGTGGTGTAATGGTTAAAGTCATAGGAAATGGACTCGTCGCCCCGAGTTCAAATCCTGGACGTGCTAATTGCATCTCACTTAGTGCTAATACCCTTGGGAAAGGTATGAATCCAATTCTCCCTCCAGCTATGGATAAATAGTAGGGCAGACTGGGCTCTTTAACCTTGGTTAGGCAACCGGTCTAGGAGAAGGAAAACTCTGAATTCAAACCTGTTAAACTCCGCTTAAGAAACTGCTCGTGCGGAGGGGTTGGTAAATATATATATGGCTCTGGGTCAGTCCATCTTGTAGGGGTGTTAACCCCTCTACAACAGTTATATAATAATAATCATCGTCTGTGATAGAATGCTAAAATGAGGAAGAGTAAAGGAAGTAAAAAGGATCCAGAGAAGAACATCATTTACTCCTTCAGTCCGGCATGTCTTGTTTGTCTTACTTAGATGGTCAGTGATGCTGATAGCTTTTTAGACTCATGGATTTGATTTAAATGAGTCCTTGGGAAACTTGATGGGCCCCAACTAAAGTTTCTTAATGAATTGCAAAGTTTATATCTATGTACAACTAAAGCCGTCTAACCCCTACCTTATACACCATACAGTGTAATTCATTTCCAAGAAAATATTGAAATGTATTTACAGTTAGCTGGAAATGGTGGAGAAAGAAAAAAAGACACTGGGCCGGGTTAGCTCAGTCGGTAGAGCATTTGGCTAGAAACCACAAGGTTCCTAGTTCGATTCCGGCCCTCGCCAACTCAGCGTTATGAGTAGCACAGTGATCTGTGCGGTAAAGTAAGGAGCTGATGGTAGGTGTGGCGCTCCACTTCAGATACAAAAACAATCTCCTTGGTCTAGCACTAGTGAAAAGGGGATAGACTTCCTCACTGATTGGCTGAGACCAACATTAGGCCACCCCGACGACTTAAACTTAGATTTTATGCGTCAGTGACGCAGGACACATACCTATCAACATCTCTAGATGGTTTTGTATAACAAGAGGTAAGTGGCTGTAAAGCTGATTTTTTGTGACGTGTTGTTTCCAGGATTTGTTCAAGACAGTGTGCAAAATTCTTGTGTAGTTCCCATTTATGTTTTTCTCGAATTATTAAGTCTTCATTCATTACAGAAGAAAAATGGAGCAAATACTACTAGCATATGGTCTCTCTCCAAATAAACTGTTACTGCTATAATGATGCTCTACAAAGACACAAAAGCAATGGTTAACTCACCCAATGGTGACACATATTTTTTGACATTGTTGCTAGAGTCCTAGAAGGACTAATATGCCTGTACTATGAACGCCATTAGATCTAATGAAGGTAAAAGGTAAAAAGCAGACAATATCCCACAGACATTATTACACATGCAGACTATGCAGATGATATAGCGCTTTTGCAAATACACCTGCCCAAGCCAAATCACTATAGCAAGAGGCACTGAACTCTATATGAATAGCATTACAAGCATTTAGCTGAAAAACGCTGACATTTTCAAATTTGCGACCTTAATCAGTTAAATTTGCAATTTCTCGGGTATTTCTTAACCAATCTTAAATTGTATTTAATATTATTATATTTATTTTGCAAATACACCTGCCCAAGCCAAATCACTATAGCAAGAGGCACTGAACTCTATATGAATAGCATTACAAGCATTTAGCTGAAAAACGCTGACATTTTCAAATTTGCGACCTTAATCAGTTAAATTTGCAATTTCTCGGGTATTTCTTAACCAATCTTAAATTGTATTTAATATTATTATATTAAATTATATTTATATGGTTGGAAAGAGAATTGAATAATCTTTCTAAATATGTAATTTTTATCGGTTTTCATCAATTGAATTATTTTTTACAGCGAGTTAAAACCGTATTTTCGGTCAAACAGTTGAAAACAAAAATATGACCGTTTTTTGTTTTTTTTAGGATAAATTTTACACGCTGATTTGTTTTTCAAAATCAAAGTGGCTAATTTTTATCAATATTCTTGAAATTTTGCACTCAAATAGAAGACACCTGGAAGTACAAACAGGGTCTTTTTTTGTTGTTTCTAGGACCCGTGGAAATAAAAAATATGAGAGGGCAAAGTTGAAGGCTATTTGTTTCAAAAATATAAGAGAAGCAAAAAAAAAAAAAGCACTATGTCCGTGATATTAGAAAGTTTCAGAATTATTTTGATATATAATTTGTAAAATTTAAAGATTGCTAAACGCTTCGGGATTTGCTTCGAAAGTTTGTATTTTGAAAAAAAAAAACCCTCAAATTTATTTGTCCGACATGCATACATAACGTAAATTCTCATAAATTCGCACACAATAAAGTTTAAATTCATCGCTTATTTCTCATCCGATTTTTAAAATATTTATATCATTTAAAATAAAATAACACAATCTTTCTAATTATTCAACTTTTATATGTTTTTAACAATTGAATTATTTTTTACGTCCATTTCAATTTTGGAAAAAAATAAGTTGAAATTAGAGAGATGTAAACAAAACATGGCCCACACTGACTAGGTTTGTGTGAAAACATATGTAAATAGGTAATCTATTTCTTTTATGTAATTCAACATAAGCATTTAGAAATGTATTTTTAAATTCAAAGTGATGTTATATATTTAAATTAATATTATATATGTATTATATATGTGTATACATGCAGTATAAAAAGGAAAATGTTGAATAATTGTGTGGTAAACTTTTTTAAAAAAAAATGTTGATACCCCTACTTTTTATTCCCCAAATAATGAATTCTAGCATGGAGATACATAAAATCTAAAGAATCTCAGAATCAGAAAGAACATAGAATTTTACATAAGAATACAAAGTTTTATCAAAATTGCTTAAAACAAAAAGAAATGGTGAAGAAATTACTGAATTTCTTGTTCTGAAATGGTCCATGAATTGACAGATTTTTTTATCAAAATCATGTCCACTTTTTTATCCCAATTTCGGGGCTTTAAATTCTCATAACTTTTGAACCACTGGGGATATTTGCATAATTCAAACAGTTCTGAACTCCATTTACAAAGCTCTATATAACTAATGTGATTAAATAACAATAACCTCAAATAAAAAAAATCAACTGGGAATGCTAATATGAACTCAGATAAAACAGGATTCATGAGCTTTAAATGAGATGGAGACATCTCCACATTGGATGGTAAGTCTCTGAAATTAGTAGACCAGTTCACATTCCTAGGTAGCAATATCTTATCTACAGAAAGCAATATCAATATATGCAGAGGAAAGGCATGGACTGCCACTGACAGATTATTGATCATATGGAAATCTGATATCCCTAATAAGATAAAGAGAGAATTCTTCCAACCTGCTGCCATATCAGTACTACTGTATGGCTGCACCACTAGAAAAATATATAGATAAGTAAATTTAGTGCATTGTACATCAAAAGTGAGCTACTCCTAATAGCACTTAGTATGACAGTTATTGCTGTAAGAAATGGAATTATCCATGATGGATGACCAGAGTTAAAATCCTTGACAAGGCTGTTTGCGTTTCACTTTAAGAAAGGTATATTCCCTCCCAACTATGGGTAAAAATACAACAGTAGACAGGGTTCTTCAAACTTTGGGATGGCAACCAGTCTAGGAGAAGGAAAACTCAGAATTCAAACCAGCTATACTCCACTTAAAAATTGACCTTGTGTCACATCCTGCTCATCACAGAGGAGTTGAGTAATACATATTAAGAAGGTTATGAGTAAATAGTAGATAAGACTGAGTTCTTTCGTTTTGGTTAGGCAACCAGTCTAGGAGAAGGAAAACTATGAATTCAAATAAGCTGTACTCCACTTTAAAATTGACCTTGTGTCACATCCTGCTTGTGGCAGAGGAGTTGTAATATCAAATTATGGGGTAGATTGTTCTCATCTATATATTAATGAGCTTGTTCCAAAATTTTCCGTCTATTATCATCCTGCAACACCCTCTGGTTAAAAATGAGACCGTCCAAATTGTTCAGGATACATTGCAAAAATGTAAATCCAGATTATCTGGTGTCACTTAATTGCAGATTTCTTATATGTTCCATTTTATTTCACCCAATTTTAAAAACAAAACATTCCAAATGATCTTTGCATCACTTAAATGCATAAAGTAAAATTAAAATGAATTGTAAAAAAAAACTTACATGTTTGTTTTATTTGTAATATTGAAATTGTGAATTATGGAATATATTTTCGTAATTTTGATCTATGTCGTCATACTGTGGTATATCCACAGGTCCTTCTAATCTATATATTAATACAGTGTTTAATCTAAAAATATCTTAAAAATAATACCCGTGTTCCTTAATTGTACGACCATTATCATTTGCAACACCCTGTGGTTAAAAATGAGACTGTCCAAATCGTCCAAGATGAAATACAAAAATGTAAATCCTGGTGTTGCTTATCCGCCGAATTCTCATTTCCCCATTTTAAAACGAATGGTTCCAAATACTGTAATTTTTCTTTGGATGTTGTATGATTGAAATTTAAAGGTATACATATATTTACTATATTCCTATGTTTTCATTGGATGTGGTACAATTGAAATTAGGGTATACATATTTTTTACTATACTTCTATCTTTATTAGGTGTGGTATTATTGCAATTTATTTGAAAAATAATTAGTCTACATTTCAAAATCTTCATTGGATGTGTTATTACTAACAATTAAAGAAATTCCTATTTTTCAAAACTTCATTAATTTCAATTGAAAGACAAAAGTATGTTCTCTACATTTAAAATCTTTATTGGTATGTTTGTAATTTATAAAATAATATATTTTTCCTCCATTAGGAAATCTTCATTAGATTTTTCGACCATATTACCTTTAGGCACCCCTTTTTGATCTCGATTAAGAAAGGACGTTTTTCATTTACACCATCAATATCCGGTTGTTTGTTAGGGTTAGGAGTTAGTTTTATAATTTTTTTTTTAAATCTAAAAATCGTCTGTTAAAACAACCGGATATTGACGGTGTAAATGAAAAACATGTCCTTTCTTAATCGAGATCAAAAAGGGGTGTCTAAAGTCATATGGTCCAGATTTTTTTCCACTACATATTAATGTTATTATTGGATGTGTTGTTACTAAAAATGAAAGAAAAAGTAATTTTCCTTACATTTCACAATCATCATTGGTTGTGCTAGATTTGTTAAAATAGAGGTCACAAAATATATTACTTATCAATTAAACTTTGTGGAATTTAGGTGGAAATAGTGAACACTTGAATTATGGTCACATCAGAGAAGAATACAGAAAAGACTTTCTTCAAAACAGGAGAAACAGAGATCAAAAGAGCAGAAATACTGTTTGGGGAATATTTTCAATATTGGCAATACAGTGTAATTTACATGGGTCAAGCTAGTTAGATATAATATCTGTCAAAAAGTATCCTGAAGAAGACTGAAGAGTACGACAACCGAAATGTTGTGACTGTAATAACAACCAAGATAAGGACACTAGTCTGAGTACATTAGTGTAACATGGCCAATTAAAGGTTAAGCGCAAATTTCAATATATGGGTAATCAAAAAACCGAAATGTTGTGACTGTAATAACAACCAAGATAAGGACACTAGTCTGAGTACATCAGTGTAACATGGCCAATTAAAGGTTAAGCACAAATTTCAATATATGGGTAATCAAAAAACCGAAATGTTGTGACTGTAATAACAACCAAGATAAGGACACTAGTCTGAGTACATCAGTGTAACATGGCCAATTAAAGGTTAAGCACAAATTTCAATATATGGGTAATCAAAAATGTCTACCCTGTCAGCAGGGTCTAAAATACACCAACTACATCTCCTGCAAAGTGGTAAGCTCTCATCCTGGGTAGGAAACTAAACTGTATCCAGTGGAAAGGCTTCAGTTCTGGAGCTCTGGTAAGTGTGGAATCACCCCTTCATTGCCATTACTCCAAGGTTCACTCTGATCTGGAGTGGTGGTACCTATTAGGGTCTCAAATATGGTTCAAATAGATCTGAAAATTATTAGTATTAGATAAGAATACTTAAAACCATGTAACTGTATGCAAATTATATAAAGAATAGTTACTTGAAGCTATAATTGTTTTTAATGGATTGCATAAAAAAACTGATTTCAGCATTAAATAATCCAACAAGGGTTAACATTCCATAAAAACCAACCATCCAAAAGTTTTTTGAAAACAAACATGAAATCAGTCAGAAGCAATTAAGGGCTCACTGGAGTCTGAGTTGGTAAAACTATACAGACTCAGACTCCAGTTGAATTTACACTTTATATGGCCCTAGTTTAGTCTGTAAAGTTATACTGTACTCACTCCTTATGAATAGATTATAAAAAAATCCTAGTTTTATATTTATTTGTAGGCCATAATCACTTAATTACATGAAGAGGAGTTGGAATCAGAGGTGCCAAAAATAGAGGAGTCGGAGTCAAAGGTTTTGTGTTTCTACAGCCCTGGAAAAATCATATTAGTTTTTATATTCATCATAATTTACCTATTCCTCAGTCTTTGAATGATTTGAAAAATTACATTATCTATATATTAATACACTTGTTCCTTAATCTTCTGACTGTTATCATCTTCCAACATACTCTGGTTGAAAATGATACCGTACAAATTGTCCAAGATGAAATGCAAAAATACAAATACTGATTATCTGGTGTCACTTATTCATCGAAATCACTGTGGAAAAAATATTTGAGGGTGGGCCCTTTACTCACGTGGAAGGCATCAGCTGGAGAGGCAGTGTCTAATACGAAATATCAAAGGCGTGATCTGTGCCTGACCAGAATTTATACCTTTTTACTGAGAGATGATATGCGCAGGTCGGACTTTAGTATAAATAAGACTTCAGATGATATTGTACTGATCAACAGTGTTACCAGACCAGTTATCTAGGATCATTTGATATTGGTTACAGCATTACTCTTTAGGGCACTCATGTGGTGTAATGGTTAGCAAGTTAGATTCACAGATCATTGTTATTGAGTTTGATTCTCATTGGGTGCCTCATACTTCTGGTCTTGTGCCACATTTAAGCTAAGCTTAGTAAATAGGATACCTCACGTGGTGTAATGGTTAGCAAGCTAGATTCACAGATCATTGTTAGCGAGTTCGATTCTCACTGGGTGCCTCATACTTCTGGCCTTGTGCCACATCTAAGCTAAGCTTAGTAAATAGGATACCTCACGTGGTGTAATGGTTAGCAAGCTAGATTCACAGATCATTGTTAGCGAGTTCGATTCTCATTGGGTGCCTCATACTTCTGGCCTTGTGCCACATCTAAGCTAAGCTTAGTAAATAGGATACCTCACGTGGTGTAATGGTTAGCAAGCTAGATTCACAGATCATTGTTAGCGAGTTCGATTCTCACTGGGTGCCTCATACTTCTGGCCTTGTGCCACATCTAAGCTAAGCTTAGTAAATAGGATACCTCACGTGGTGTAATGGTTAGCAAGCTAGATTCACAGATCATTGTTAGCGAGTTCGATTCTCACTGGGTGCCTCATACTTCTGGCCTTGTGCCACATCTAAGCTAAGCTTAGTAAATAGGATACCTCACGTGGTGTAATGGTTAGCAAGCTAGATTCACAGATCATTGTTAGCGAGTTCGATTCTCACTGGGTGCCTCATACTTCTGGCCTTGTGCCACATCTAAGCTAAGCTTAGTAAATAGGATACCTCACGTGGTGTAATGGTTAGCAAGCTAGATTCACAGATCATTGTTAGAGTTTGATTCTCATTGGGTGCCTCATACTTCTGGCCTTGTGCCACATTTAAGCTAACTTAGTAAATAGGGTACCTCACGTGGTGTAATGGTTAGCAAGCTAGATTCACAGATGTTCGATTCTCACTGGGTGCCTCATACTTCTGGCCTTGTGCCACATCTAAGCTAAGCTTAGTAAATAGGATACCTCACGTGGTGTAATGGTTAGCAAGCTAGATTCACAGATCATTGTTAGCGAGTTCGATTCTCATGGTGCCTCATACTTCTGGCCTTGTGCCACATCTAAGCTAAGCTTAGTAAATAGGATACCTCACGTGGTGTAATGGTTAGCAAGCTAGATTCACAGATCATTGTTAGCGAGTTCGATTCTCACTGGTGCCTCATACTTCTGGCCTTGTGCCACATCTAAGCTAAGCTTAGTAAATAGGATACCTCACGTGGTGTAATGGTTAGCAAGCTAGATTCACAGATCATTGTTAGTGAGTTCGATTCTCATTGGGTGCCTCATACTTCTGGCCTTGTGCCACATCTAAGCTAAGCTTAGTAAATAGGATACCTCACGTGGTGTAATGGTTAGCAAGCTAGATTCACAGATCATTGTTAGCGAGTTCGATTCTCACTGGGTGCCTCATACTTCTGGCCTTGTGCCACATCTAAGCTAAGCTTAGTAAATAGGATACCTCACGTGGTGTAATGGTTAGCAAGCTAGATTCACAGATCATTGTTAGCGAGTTCGATTCTCATTGGGTGCCTCATACTTCTGGCCTTGTGCCACATCTAAGCTAAGCTTAGTAAATAGGATACCTCACGTGGTGTAATGGTTAGCAAGCTAGATTCACAGATCATTGTTAGTGAGTTCGATTCTCATTGGTGCCTCATACTTCTGGCCTTGTGCCACATCTAAGCTAAGCTTAGTAAATAGGATACCTCACGTGGTGTAATGGTTAGCAAGCTAGATTCACAGATCATTGTTAGCGAGTTCGATTCTCACTGGGTGCCTCATACTTCTGGCCTTGTGCCACATCTAAGCTAAGCTTAGTAAATAGGATACCTCACGTGGTGTAATGGTTAGCAAGCTAGATTCACAGATCATTGTTAGCGAGTTCGATTCTCACTGGTGCCTCATACTTCTGGCCTTGTGCCACATCTAAGCTAAGCTTAGTAAATAGGATACCTCACGTGGTGTAATGGTTAGCAAGCTAGATTCACAGATCATTGTTAGCGAGTTCGATTCTCACTGGGTGCCTCATACTTCTGGCCTTGTGCCACATCTAAGCTAAGCTTAGTAAATAGGATACCTCACGTGGTGTAATGGTTAGCAAGCTAGATTCACAGATCATTGTTAGCGAGTTCGATTCTCACTGGGTGCCTCATACTTCTGGCCTTGTGCCACATCTAAGCTAAGCTTAGTAAATAGGATACCTCACGTGGTGTAATGGTTAGCAAGCTAGATTCACAGATCATTGTTATTGAGTTTGATTCTCATTGGGTGCCTCATACTTCTGGCCTTGTGCCACATTTAAGCTAACTTTAGTAAATAGGGTACCTCACGTGGTGTAATGGTTAGCAAGCTAGATTCACAGATTATTGTTAGCGAGTTCGATTCTCACTGGGTGCCTCATACTTCTGGCCTTGTGCCACATCTAAGCTAAGCTTAGTAAATAGGATACCTCACGTGGTGTAATGGTTAGCAAGCTAGATTCACAGATCATTGTTAGCGAGTTCGATTCTCAACATCTAAGCTAAGCTTAGTAAATAGGATACCTCACGTGGTGTAATGGTTAGCAAGCTAGATTCACAGATCATTGTTAGCGAGTTCGATTCTCACTGGGTGCCTCATACTTCTGGCCTTGTGCCACATCTAAGCTAAGCTTAGTAAATAGGATACCTCACGTGGTGTAATGGTTAGCAAGCTAGATTCACAGATCATTGTTAGTGAGTTCGATTCTCATTGGGTGCCTCATACTTCTGGCCTTGTGCCACATCTAAGCTAAGCTTAGTAAATAGGATACCTCACGTGGTGTAATGGTTAGCAAGCTAGATTCACAGATCATTGTTAGCGAGTTCGATTCTCACTGGTGCCTCATACTTCTGGCCTTGTGCCACATCTAAGCTAAGCTTAGTAAATAGGATACCTCACGTGGTGTAATGGTTAGCAAGCTAGATTCACAGATCATTGTTAGCGAGTTCGATTCTCAATACTTCTGGCCTTGTGCCACATCTAAGCTAAGCTTAGTAAATAGGATACCTCACGTGGTGTAATGGTTAGCAAGCTAGATTCACAGATCATTGTTAGTGAGTTCGATTCTCATTGGGTGCCTCATACTTCTGGCCTTGTGCCACATCTAAGCTAAGCTTAGTAAATAGGATACCTCACGTGGTGTAATGGTTAGCAAGCTAGATTCACAGATCATTGTTAGCGAGTTCGATTCTCACTGGGTGCCTCATACTTCTGGCCTTGTGCCACATCTAAGCTAAGCTTAGTAAATAGGATACCTCACGTGGTGTAATGGTTAGCAAGCTAGATTCACAGATCATTGTTAGCGAGTTCGATTCTCACTGGGTGCCTCATACTTCTGCCTTGTGCCACATCTAAGCTAAGCTTAGTAAATAGGATACCTCACGTGGTGTAATGGTTAGCAAGCTAGATTCACAGATCATTGTTAGCGAGTTCGATTCTCACTGGGTGCCTCATACTTCTGGCCTTGTGCCACATCTAAGCTAAGCTTAGTAAATAGGATACCTCACGTGGTGTAATGGTTAGCAAGCTAGATTCACAGATTATTGTTAGTGAGTTCGATTCTCACTGGGTGCCTCATACTTCTGGCCTTGTGCCACATCTAAGCTAAGCTTAGTAAATAGGATACCTCACGTGGTGTAATGGTTAGCAAGCTAGATTCACAGATTATTGTTAGTGAGTTCGATTCTCACTGGGTGCCTCATACTTCTGGCCTTGTGCCACATCTAAGCTAAGCTTAGTAAATAGGATACCTCACGTGGTGTAATGGTTAGCAAGTTAGATTCGCAGACCATTGTTATTGAGTTTGATTCTCATTGGGTGCCTCATACTTCTGGCCTTGTGCCACATCTAAGCTAAGCTTAGTAAATAGGATACCTCACGTGGTGTAATGGTTAGCAAGTTAGATTCGCAGACCATTGTTATTGAGTTTGATTCTCATTGGGTGCCTCATACTTCTGGCCTTGTGCCACATCTAAGCTAAGCTTAGTAAATAGGATACCTCACGTGGTGTAATGGTTAGCAAGTTAGATTCGCAGACCATTGTTATTGAGTTCGATTCTCATTGGGTGCCTCATACTTCTGGCCTTGTGCCACATCTAAGCTAGGCTTAGTAAATAACTATACAGCATTACTCTAACATTTGAGATTCATATTCTGAAAGACATTACTACTGTTACCCCACAAAGGATTGTTAATCAACCCCTTGATAGTGACAGGGGATTGTGAAACCAGAATTGTTTCACAAGAGCAAGGATTGTTAACAATGAACTCTATGCCTTTGTTCCTTTTTTCACTCCTTTATGGTTAAAGGTTTTTTTTGACATAACTGATGATCGCCTAAAAACCTTTCTTCACATTAGGTACCACCAATTTTGCACCCATTTTCACTTAAAAAAATGAACTAGAATTAATCAAATCAATTAATTAAGGTCAAATTTTTGTTTTAGTCAAAAAGGAGTAACATAATGAGCATCAATCAAAAAAAAAAAATATCGCATATGTAATTAATTATTCATACGTTTTAAACATAAAAATTTGCCCCAAAATTTATGAAACCAAACACTTTTTGTGAAGTAACTTATGTACTTACAAAACATGTTATTAAAAGTTTTAATAAACCTTATAAAGTTTCTTCTTAGAAATCAATAACAAAAAACATTAAATACACTATGTACAGAAAAATTACTTACATGTTGATATTTTATCTAAATGTAATATCATTTTTTTTTTTTTTTTCTGAACAGGCAGAAAAAAACATAGTCAGCTAAAAATAATCATGTTGTCATAGTTGCACGAAAAACTATGGTAGCCAAGACATAACAATTTCCTATCAACCCTGATTGATAAACAAAAAATTACCAAAAATCAGGGCGTTATCCGATTTAAAAAAAAAAAATTTTGGTGTTGACTTATTAATCAATGAATTTTATAATGCATCAGTTATTTTATTAAAAATATTGCAGATTTCTTTCAGGTTACTTTGGGCCCCCACCTTTTGGGGATTAAAAACACTCAGGGTAGGGCTATGTCTTTATATTAAAATTAAATTCAACAGATGTTAAAATTAATTTATTTTGAATTACAATGAAATGTTTTAATTAAAAATAGTAATAAAGAAATGAACTTACCTTTCTTTTAGATTTCTGAATTGTTTCAAAATGATTCTTATATGAGTCAAACAAATAGAAATTCTTCAAAATATTACTGTTAGGTCCATCCATAGGAGCCTTTAAAGCAACAATTTCTATACCTAATTAATAAATAAAATTCATTTAAAATATAATACCCATAATTTTAAGTTTTAAAAATCATTTTTAGATTATAAAAACAAATAATCATTTAATAACAAGCTTACTTTAGCTAATAGTTAATGGAAAAATCTGTTTAAAAGTTTAGCCCCTAACTTTTTAAACAGAACAAATATCGATGTATAATTATTTCACTGATAATCTAAAAGAAAATTATATTTCATATACAACAGAGTAAAAAAAAATCTCAAAATTTTCTTTTTAGTTTTGTTTTACATTTACTTTTCAGATTTTCGGTGCTTATTTTCTTCCAAAATCTTTCTTTTAAAAATTTTTTTTCTATTCACACCTTCAGTCTTTTGTTGTTTTATTTATATAGAAATTAACTTCAATTATATATAATGCCACCAATATGTTGTGCCCCCAAAATAAGGGTGGTGTCAAAATTAAGTGACCTGAAAAAAATCAGAAAGTTTTTAAATTTTTAAACTGATGCATTATAAAATTCATTCATTGATAAATCAACACTGAACATTTGGTTAAAATTGGGGTAATTCCCTGATTTTTGGTAAATTTTTTTTCAATCAGGGGTTGTGATTTGATTTTGTAAAATACCTCTATGATGTCACAATTGCTGGTACCTAGTCCACATTGATTTGTTTGCAAATTTAAGATGTGATTTAAAAAAAAACAAAAAAAACAACATATTTTTCATATTAATTAGATGGGTGACCATTTAAGCAACCTGATACCAAAATGACTTGATTCAGCATTAAGTGGCCCCAAAAGGGTTGATATGCTGTAAAACAAACCAAACAACATTTTCATTTTTAGTAAAGATTTATTAAGTTTTGTTTTTTACTTAAACTTGAAGAAATCAAATCAATTCCTTAGCATATGTCTTGATTTATTTACTATAACCTTAGCCTGGCATAAGGTCAAAAGTCTAGGGCACCCATTAAGAACCGAACTCACTAACCATTACACTACATGCTGCCCAACTTTTAAGGTTGCAATTCGAATATTGGTGGCTTGGTTTCTTCAATTCAAGTGAACACTGTCATTGCATTGGTCTTAATTGTAAAATGAACATTTAAAAATGGAAGAGGCTATTCTACCGGTTCCGGTAAAATAGACAAACCTGCTTTTACTCTTATTTTGCCGGTCCTGGTAAAGACAAACTTACTTTTATGCTTATTGCACCGGCCCTGTAGATTTAAAAAAAATTTTTATTATGAATGCTAGTCATGTTAAAAATAACAACACAGATTTAACACAAAAATTTATTTATATATATATTTTGTGGAGGATAAAGATACAAAAAATGTTTCTAAATGAAAAATATAGATACTGTTATTGAGTTTGTAATCAAACGTGAATTTTTATAAAATTTTTTAAAAAATTCAAGGAAATGATAAAGGTAAATATCATGAATTTTTTCCAAACTGGAAAAATAGCATTTTCCATTATCAATTGTTAAAACATAAAATTGTAACTCTAACCCTAACAAGATGAATTCTTGTCAAGTATCATTTTAAGAAATTAGCTTTTAGACAGGTTATTCTAAAGTTTGTTTAATTCACAGAATTGCACAACTACTTTTTAAGCCATTACCTTTAAGATAATCCCAGATTGCTCATCAACAACAATTTTAATCTTTTAGCTTTTAGATAGTTTGAAATAAATTTAAATATATTTCGAATATATTTGCTGGCAAAATAACCTGTGGTCTATTATACTAGGACCGGTAAAATAAGCTCGAATGCATGAATGTCTATTTTACCGGAACCGGTAAAATAGCCTATTCGTTTAAAAATCAAATAATAAAGTAAAGTTTATACCTTTTTTTTCTCTTTTACTTGCAATATTTGCCCGGTGATATTAAAAAAAAAAAAAAAAAAAAAAAAAAAAAAGTATGTGTTGCTAAACAATGACAATTTCAACATTTAAAAAAAAAATTGACTTTGGACTTCTTTTTCATTTTATTCTATATTCCTGAAATTGAAATAGCCCTTCAGAGGAATGGCAAGAATCCTGGAGGTAGACATGTCCCATCCCTAAATTTAAAAAAGAAAGAAAGAAAGAAAAACTTCCAAATAAATTAAAAAGAAACACGCCAATATCCCCACTAAAAAAACTACAGAGTGAATAATCTAAACACAATCATTTCCCATTTTCAACTTTAAGAAGAACAAATCAGTTTACTTACTGCCTCTAAAATTATACATAGAAAAACAAAAAAAAAGAAGGATGAATTGCTGCTAGCTAGGATCATTAAATGCTTTTTTTAAAAAAGAATCTTGAAAATTATTCCGAAGAAGGGAGAATAGAAATGTCAATGAAATAATTCCAGAAGATAAAATTCTCTCGAAAATGTATTCTTCCTTTTAACATAAATGAGTAAATGTGATTTAAAACAAAATATTTAAAGAATGATAAATTTATTAATACAATATGGTGGTTTAATACTTTAAAAAAAATTTAACACAAATAATACATCGTTGCAAGGAAAGTTTTTTTTTTTTTTTTTAAGAAAAAGAAATAAAACTATCACATCACACGAAACCAAGTCATGAGTTTTTATAATAAACGTTTTTGCGAGCTCAACAAGAAAAAATATCCAGTAAACAAATAAAATGTCATGAATTTCTACAATTTGTAAAAAAAAATTCATTTGACTCTTGTTTACGGTTGTGATTTGTTTGTTTGAATATTTTAGAAATAGTTTTTACGTCTGTTAGTTTTTAATGTTATACACATGATACATATTTATGCAGATAATACAATTTGAACACAACAATGTTTCATTCAAAATAATTAAGGTTTTACCTAAAATAAAATTTAAATCAACACGAAAAGAAAATTTTCTTACGCATGTAAAATGGACAGATGAGGTGTGAATATAGTAACTATGAACAAAAAAAAACAGCAACAACAAAAACTCTTGACATGAACAGTTTTAAAACTTCTCTTTAATATGAAGCCTGTCTAAATAGTAGTATATTTTATTTTTACAGATTTTCAAGATTAAAGAAAAATTTATTATTTTCAGTATAAAATTTATTTTCTGACAAACCTGAAATACTGATGACGTATTCATCCGCGTGCCCAGTCATAATGTTGCACTATTTCATTCATTGACAAATCGACTTAATTCCAAGAAAGTTTTGGTCTGAAATTATTAAATAATCACGGGTATAGCACATCGAATGTTAAAATAAAACCTTTTGTTTGTTTTCTTTTTAATTAGTTGGTCTGTAAGAATATAGTGTCATATTGTGTAATAGGATTTAAAACTTACATCCCAATATATTTACTTTGCTAATTAAACCAACATGTGTTGTGTGCCTGGTAATGAATGGACTTTTTATCGATAAAGCTAAGAAAACATTGTGTATAATTTTATTTTATTTGTATAGTTTTATTTCTTGCAATAAGATATATTTATTTAGATGTCTTTTTTAAGCAAATCCTATGCGCATGCCAAAATGTTTTTGTTTTTCAAATTATCAGGGTAAGTTTACACAACAACAGTAGTATAAAGTAAAAGTAGTTAAGTTACAAGTAGTAAGAAGTAGTAGTAGCCGCAACTGTATTTTTAAACAATTATTTCATCGTACTAAACTGTTATTTTAAAATTTTTTATCTTACATTTTAAAAGCTTTATTTTAATACTTGATAACAATTAGATCATAAAAAGTATCAAAACAACGTCGATTAATTTCAAGCCGGAAGAATAATCGTTTTTTATATATATATATATTTTTTTTTACCTGAAGAAAATCGTCTAAGGAAGGCAATTCCACGCATGTTTAAGATTAGTTTTATTATAAAAAGCTAAGGTGATATTATTTACCAAAACAGAAAAGTATCAACTTAACGCCGGATTTTTGTTTAATCTTATTTGTTTGTTTTATAATCGTACTACTACTACTATTACTACTACATTTTCTATGTTGTGAGTCTTTAAAACAATAAACATGTTTTTAAGTGTTTATCAATATTTTTAATACAAAACTACTAATTTTTTATGACCTCAAAGACTTGTCGAAAGTGAGACATGGGGTTAATAAATAAAACGTCACTTTTAAGTAACATTCAATTTAATTATACGACAATAAATAGGTTGGAATGATCAAACTACCATTTTATTTCTAAATAAAAAAAAATAACGTTTTAATTTTTTTTAACTAAAAAAAGAAAAAAAAAAAGATAGGGAAATCCAAACAAAACTGGTGCTAAATTTAACATTAATTTAATCTGAATTTTTTTTAAATCCGTTATTTTTTTTTTTTTTTTTCATTCATGATGATACCGAGACCGTTGCAATTGAATTTAATCTCTAGAGTCCCAAGATTAGCTTGAGTTAATTGAATTGATTGGAATTACATTTATTTTATTAGAGAAAAAAAAAACGATGAAATAAAAACAATTAGTAAAATTAGTAGTAATAACATTTTAAGCTTTTTATCCATATTTTTAAAGATGGCTGAAGAAGATAAAAAGAAAAAAAAATAACACGCATGCAAAAAATAAAATAAATAAATAAATAACACGTACATCAACATCAACACCAACAAAATTGTCTTCCCACGTTTTTATTTTTTGTGTTGTTGTTTTTCACAGAAAGGTGAGCGATCTTTTAAGAAAATAATTAAAAATGTGGAAGTATGAGGTTTTCCCCAAAAGGTGGAAAACAAAATTTTTCCTTTATGAACTTTGTAATTTTATTTATTTATTTTTTTAAATGTCAATATCAAGAAACTTAATATTCTTCCGCAAGGCTCAAATCGGACACGCATATCGTTTTAATGACAACGATAAGTGACGAGAACGATTTTTTCTTTCCTCTCCAGACATTCAAAACTTACTTTTGCATATTGATAAATTATGATATAAAACCCATAAAAAAAGAATCCCTAATTGAAAAATTAATTTTTTTTTAAAGTCATAGGGAACCTTAGCTTACGATTTGATCATGCCCACCACCCTCGCAAGAAAAAAGGTAGCCTCTTCTCCCATGGCATTTGTTTCCTCCAGACAAATCTCCCCATTTTACTACGAATAATTAAGGTGTTGATATTCTTTGATGCCTGTGGCGTGCGAAAAGACAAATGCCGAGAGACCTCGTAAATTTTTACTACATACACACGAGTATGTGGCGAGTCTGATAAAACATCTAATGGGGAGATTAGTAGTGTTGCTAATTTGTTAAAGGAACGTTAAGTTTCTTTATCGCTTAAATCAAAGTGAAAATAATGATTTATAAATCTTTTGATATTATAGTCATATAAAATGTCATTCATCATCATCATTATTATTATTCCTTTCGTTATGATGATGATGATAATAATAATAATAATAATAATAATAATAATAATAATAATAATAATAGAGGAAGAATCGAGACCATCCAGACTACAGCATTGTTGAGATCGGCTAGAATACTCAGAAGAGTCCTGGAGACCTGTGGAGACTTACTGTAACTCTGTTTCCAGTGAACCACCAGCTTCGGCAGGTGTGAAAAACCTTCATAATAATAATGATTCATCATCAGCAGCAGCAGCAGCAGCAAGACTCCATACGATTTTTTTTTTTTTTTTTTTTTTAGTGAGACAGCAAGTCTCCTCAGGTCTCCGGGAGTCTTCTGAGCATTCTAGCCGATCTTAACAATGCTGTTGTTTGGATGGTCTAGATTCTTCCTCTAGTCTCTTTTCCAAACTCCTTGACCAACTACTATTCGTACAGTGATTGGTGTGGCGCTCCACCTCTGCACAAACAATCTCCCTGGTCTAGCACTAGCAAAAAGGGGAAAGACTCCCTCGCTGTCTGGCTGATGCTGACAATAGGCCACTCTGCCAACTTTATTTTTACGATTGGTATTCACCTTCATCTTCATGGTCCAAGTATTTGTCTATCTTTTTTTCTTTTTTTCAATTTCATTTAGTGGTTTGCTGGAACAGCAACATCCACTAAATGATAAGTTCTTGTTAATTAACACTAGGTCTGGTCTTCTGACCGGGATTAAGTGATCAGTTGGTATCTCAAAATCCCAGAGAATGTTATGCATTCTCTAGAATGGATTCTGGTTTGAGCATTTGGTAATATGGTCAAAATTTCTTGAACAGGTCCCTGTGGATTACTTTTCCCACCCAGTCATGCCTAGTTTTGTACTCCTTTTGTGCTCGTTTGCTGCATTTACTTATGTTATTAACAGTTTTGTCTCTATCTCCACACATCCTGTACTTCCTATTCCACTTTGGCCCTTACTTAGACTAGATGGGTAGTTGGAAAGCCCCCCTCCTATCAATCAGCTAGTCACATCAAGCCCTAGCACCTATTTGATTGTCTCAACCCTATTTCCCATATGGCAAGCCCTCAATCTTTTTATCATATATATACTAGTAGGTGATGGCTGAGGGTCTTAGTATCCTGGGTATGACGTTAAACTGCATCTAGTAGTGCAGTTCCAGCTCTGGGGAGTGTGGAATACCCTTTCATTGCCATTACTCCCATGTCCACTCTAACTCAGAGTGGTAGTACCTGTTAGGGTCCCATTTAAGGATGAAATAGATTCAAAAAATGATTAATTTTAAAAATGTGTTTTTTTTTTAATTTGAATACCCAACAAGAATAAATAGAACAAAATGTATCCGGCTTAGAATAACCCAACAAAGGTTGACATGCTGCAAAATCCAACCAACCTACACTACACAATTGATTTGCACTTTGTAAAAAGTAAAAAAGGTGGAGTGGCCTTTGGTCAGTATAAGCCGGACAATGAGAGAGTTTATCCCCTTTTCATTAGCACTAGACCAGGGAGATTGTTTCCTTGCGTCTGCAGTGTGAGTAATCCTCAAATTCAGATCTATAATCTATCCTTCGCTCTATTTTTCGTCTTTGTTGTTTCTGTGTAGCATCTTTTATTAATTTTTATTTTAAATGAGGCATTGTTGATTGTCGAGAATTTATTCTTCAATGTTTTCTTCAATTCACTGACGATCTGCAAAGAAAAGATACTAAAAATTACAAGATTAAATAAAGTATGAGGGTAATCCTAAAGGTAAGTTCTCCAAAATATTTAGAAATCACAGAAACGTTTTTTATTTATTTTTTTCCCAAAATTTAAAGGTCAAAATCCCTAGTGCATACTATATACAAGGTTAAAAATGAAAAATATTTTCTAAGCAATGTCCGAGTCTCTATTTGCTGTCCGGCAATATTTATTCAGACGCATTTTGTGATATTGGAGATTTACACTACAATGATGCTGACATGTTTAGGGAGGAACATCATTTTAAAGTTTCAACATGTATCTATTTTTCTACATGATCACCATTTCAGTCAATAAATTTTTGGAGATGTAGTTTTTGTATGCCCATGCCACTGCCATGTTGAGGAAGTGTTGAACCTCATCATTGCAAACTACCTACACCACTTGTGGATGTTTTTTGCATCCATACACGACTTTCCATACACTTCTGTTAATTGACAATGAATTTAAATTGGTTTAATGCCTTTTGTGTTCAAAAATGAAATTGCTGCACAAACTTTACACTTAGTGGTAGTGTCAATTGGGAGCACTTTCAGAAACGACTGCTAAGCCAAGACTGAGCATGGCACCAAGGTGCATACAGATGCAGGGGCAGGCGCATGCACAACAAACACAACAGTGTTGCTAATAGCTGCACAAACAGTTTCCCTGCATCCTCAGTACTTTGGAGACCTTACTTTAGGTATTACCCTCATATGAGGGGTAGATGCAGGCACATGCACAATAAACACAACAGTTTCCCTGCGTCCCCAGTGGTTTGGAGACTTGAATTTTGGGGATTACTTTCATATAAGGGTCTGACACCAACATGCACAACAAACATAACAGTGTTGTCAATAACTGCTTGAAAAGTTTCCCTGCATCCCCAACACTTTGTAGACCTTACTTTTGGAATTATCCTCATAGATTGAATTCACAGAATTTTTAAAAATTTAATGCATTAGTTAAAAGATATATCCCTAAACTCATGAGTATTTTAAAACAGAATTTTGTTTTAATAAAAACTTTTTGTACATATGACAAAAATCTGAATTCAGTTCTTAATTGCTTGTTGAATTAAATTGATAAAAATGTATTTGTTTAATCTATTTTCTTTTTACCCTTAAAAATGTAACTATAAAAAGAAGCTAAGAATGAAACATTTGTGTTTATTTGTAGATGGAAAATTTCACGTCTTAATTCAAATGAAAATTATTATTTTATTCTATGAATACAAGGTGTGTCAAAAAATATCGAGATTTTTTGTACTTTTTGACATATCTTGTATTCCAAAAAAAAAAAAAGTTCCATTCATTAATTTTTTTCAGAATACAAGGTGTGTAAAAAAAGTACCAAGTTTAAAGCTGTATTTACCAAGATGGAAATGAAGAATGAATGGAATGTTATTTTTTTCCGAATACAAGGTGTGCCAAAAATTACAAAAAATCTCGATACTTTTTTGACATACCTTGTAGGTTATTTCTTTGTCTACTTATTTATGAAGAACTGTGAATAGTTCCAGAAAATCGATTGATTTTTAATTACTTGATTATATCAATTAATCAGTAAAAATCACAAACTAAATTTTATACTTTCCTTATTATAAACATTTTTATTTTACAAATTATGTCATTGCGAAAGAGAACAAAATGACTGAAAGAAGTCTGTTTAGACAATTACTTGTAAAGTGTTTGAATGGGACAGTTTTAAAAACTGTACTTTATCTATATATTAATACTCTTGTTCCTTAATCTTCTGACTGTTATCATCTTGCAACACCCTCTGGTTAAAAATGAGACCATCCAAATCATCCAAGATGATATTTTAGGAAAAAAAACTATTTTAAACATAAATTCATCTAAAGGTGAATAAGTATCAAAATTTTTGTAAAAATTTGACTCTCAATTGATTTTTCATGGAATTTTTTTTAAAAAAAATCAGTGACATAAGCAGTGATATAGTTTCGGTTACAGACAAAAGAGGCCAAATCTCCATTATCAATAAATGTACAAATCTATTATGTTTAAGCATGAAATGCCAAAATGTAAATCCTGATTATCTGGTGTTGCTTATCTGCTGAATTCCTATTTCTCATGGGTGTTATCAATGGACCATTCCATTTTTATTATAAAGAAAGAATGGGAAGGAATGACATTCTTTACAGAAAAAATATAATAAAAAAGAAAGAAAGAAAGAAGGAAAGTGAGTAGGAGAAAGAGAGAGAGGGTGAGTGCGCATAAGTGATAACACTAATCTGTTTCAATTGAACATAATGAAAAGATGAAAAGAAGGAAAGAAAGAAAAAGAGAGAGAGAGAGTTAAATCAAGATTATTATATTTTTTACATATTGTACTATTTAGTAATAGCTCTTAAGTAAACATATCAAACATTGTAATAATTAAATTATCATACTGTAGTATATCCACAGGTCCTCCTAGTTTATTATAAGTGATTTATAAAAAAAAGTAAAATTAATGAATAAAAAACAATGATAACAGATCTTTTTTTCAGGAAATGGAGGAGGAGCCTTGATATTAATTTAAACATATTTGTTGTTTTACTATTCACAATAATGCAACAAAGAAATTGAAATAAATGAAAGTATTTTAGGACATATAAATAATTATTTATATCAATGGATTTAAAAGGACAATTGAAAATTGTTGTACTATTTACATTTTTACTATTTTGATAATTATAATGGAGATTCGATGTCTGTCTGTAACCAAAACTACATCACTGCTTAGGTCACAATACCTTCAGAAATTGTGTAAGTTTATCAATGAGTATTTAATTTATAGTCAAAATCATTAATACATAAAATAAATCTTATCTATTAACAATGGCTCTATGAAAATCTGAGTTAGATTTGCCTTAAAACAGCCCATGTTATTTATGTGTTTAAAATCCTGCAATGTGTCTTATATATCCCTAAGAAATAAAGGTTTACATAATATATGGTGTGGTTAATTTGCATACTGGTTTTAACAAAACCAGGTTTAATAAATAATTACTTGGTGTTATTGATCTCTAATATTATTGCTTTATTCTCCAATGTATTAAAATCAATCCTATGGATGATTTTATATAGAAGCCAATTAAAATATGATTAAAATAAATGTGATTTTTTTCATATGCGTTCTTATTTAATTTTGTTAGTCTTTCTAATGTAATATATTCTATTGCACTAAAATTTAAATGCTTATGCCAAGAGGGCGCATATTCTTGCTAGTTTTGTTAATTTTCAATTATAAATATTACATTTATTGTTTATCAAAGACAAAACCTTGATCTACACTAAGGTATAAATTATATTTTCAAGAATTGAATTTCTTTAGTATTTCATTAACTGAAGTTTTCAATTTGAAAACTTCAGTGAAATGACAATTAACTTTAGATTCTATATTATACCCACCATATTAAAGAACAACCATTTTTTTTAATAAGATGGAACTATTTTTAAAAACATGTGAATCAACATCAAGATGTGCAAAGGTTTAAAAAACACATTACCAAAAAATTCATCATTTAAACAAAGCAACAAAAAAACACATTTCTCATTAAAATAATGACATACTTCAAAGAAGCCTTCAATAAAAACTAATCATCACATAAGAAAAAAAATTAGATTATTATAAAAAGGAAAGATTAAATTTCAGTTACATACTAATTTTATGAATATAATCTCAAAAAGAGCTGAGATATCCTAAGTTACAATTTTAGAATATAGACATGAACATAATCAATACCATACAACATGATCCCCAATGATGCTAACACATTGTTAAAACCAATTACTACAAAAGTGTAAATATAGATACACAACATATATTACTTCCTAACCACTAGGCATGACATAACCCCAGACAGGTTGATATGCTGTTAAAATCAGTCAATTTTAGAAAATTTCATTGTTTTAACCTGTTTTTGAACTTTTAACAGGTTAGTTTGTGATACCCAATAGTATTATACTTTATAAGAAAAAAATATATATCAATGTTTTTGAAAGAAGACAATAAAAAAATAATATTATTCATAAATTACTTTTAATAAAAAAATAAAAAATAGTACACCTCCAGATGTCTGGAGAATGAACCAGTCAAAATATTGTATGTTCAACACCAACAGTAGTATAATTGGGGTACTTACTAATCACATAAATCCCCAAATGGGTTAGAAGGGGTTACTTAGCCTTGGTTAGCAACCCATTTAAATCAAGGAAAAGTCTGACACAAAACCTCTGAGCCTAGCGGCTTTACCCCATCCCAAGGAAAGGCTAGGGGAGTAAACACTGAAAATAAATCAGAAGCCAGAGTCCCTAAGTCCTAAGGTGGTGTGATGCTGAAATCCAGTGCTACCCAGTAACTCCTGCAACACTGCATTGGTTCCTTACCTTTCCTTTGGATCACAGCGGCAGTGTGGAGAGGGGGGATTTGCTGCTTGGGCAACAGCTCATCCTCCATATGAACCCGATCAGGCCATGTAGTTCCCCTCCCTCACCTGGGTAGAATTTAACTCAAGTATTGGGCCGGGTTAGCTCAGTCGGTAGAGCGTTCGGCTAGAAACCACAAGGTTCCTAGTTCAATCCCAGTCCTCGCCAACTCAGTGTATGAGTAGCACAGGGATCTGTGCGGTAAAGTAAGGAGCTGATGGTAGGTGTGGCGCTCCACCTCAGACACAAAAAACAATCTCCTTGGTCTAGCGCTAGTGAAAAGGGGATAGACTCCCTCGCTGATTGGCTGATACCGACATTAGGCCGCCCCGACAACTAACTTTATTGGGCATCCAGTAAGGATCGAACTTGCTTTTCATTAGTAATGGATCTGTGAGATTAGCTTGCTAACAAGTACACCATGATGAGACACTTGAAAAAAACTTATTTACCCAACCTGTTCATCATATGTAGAATTTGACACAAGTATGTGGCATCTACTGAGGATTGAACTCACTTTTCAGCAGTAATGGACCTGCGCGGCTTGGTAACCATTGCACCATGATGGGTGGCCTATATCACATGATATATATACTGCAAACTACCACGTATCTAAATATTGCAAAACATTTAACTCACCTATGTATTAAAATATATCTATTATAATGGAGAATGTATGTTTTTCTGTCTGTAAACAAAACTATATCACTACTCAAGTCATAATTCCTTAGTTCATTTATGTCACATTCTTCATGATTTTATTTTTATTTGAACCTTAATTATTGATAAAATTGATTTCCACATACTAATAACATGCAATTGTATTTATATATACAATAAAATAGCAATTTACAGTGTTAATGTGAAGTCTAATTTGCATATTGATATAAAAAATTTGACTTTAATAAATATGTGCTTCGTAATATTGATTTCTAATTGTTTGGATTTATTTTAATAAATATGAGCAAAAATCTTGGGGATAGATCTTTAAAGAAACCCATTAACAAGAAGAAATAACTAATTTTTTTCTTTACTTCCTATTTTATCTTAATAGTTAGATTAGGAAAATTTATAAATAAAAGACAGGAGTGATGGAAAATGACGAAGAGTTAGTTTCAAAGTTGTTCTATTTTTGATTATACCCCCTCTATTTTAAATCATTTTATCTGTTTTCTTATTTAGTTTCATTAGTCTTTCTATTTCAATATATTTCATTACATTAAAACTTAAATACGTGCACTCGGAGGGTGCATATTTTTATTGGTATTTATAAAGTTGTAATAAGTATTTCTAATGATAAACTTAATCTGACATAAGGCTACAAGTATAAGGCATCTAGTAAGGATTGAACTCGTGGATCAATTTGGATTTGGTGGACTCAGAATTGGTTTCTACTAAAAGGCCATACTTTTACAATATGTTTGGTTTTTTTTTTGGTTAAAGTGAGTTAGTGTACTGTTGGTTTGTGCAACAAGCTAAGCACAACTGAACCAGTACCAAGACAATTGGTATTTATGGGAATCCAGAATAGTCCACTCATGCATTTGGGTGATTCCATTACTTGAGTCCTGATTGACAGCTTGGTTTCTATGATGTTATGAGGCTTCATAAATAACCTGGCATTTTGCAGTAGTCTTCGCAGAAAGATAGATTCGTATTAAGTTACAATTACTTGCTGCCTTGTCTTACCAATTCGACGGTAAATGGAACTAGTATGATTATTCTACAGTTTTGTTTTACGGCATATATCAACCACAGTGGGTTATTTAATGCTGGCAAAGTTTTGAAAGATTCATAGCGATAGTTTGGAACTCATCTTTTTTTTGTAAACAAATTTTCTGTTTAACCCAAAGATGGGACTCTAACAGGTACTACCACTCCGGGTCAGAGTGGACCTGGGAGTAATGGTGATAAAGTGGTGCTCCACATTCCCCAGACCTCCAGAACTGGAACCTCACCATAAGTTAGAGTTTAACGTCATACCCAGAACATGAAGACCCTCAGCTACTGTCTTCTAGCACCCATAAAAAGGGTTGGGGCTTGCATGAGGGCAATAGGATTGGGACAATCATATAGGTGCTAGGACTTGACATGACCAGCCACTTGATTGAAGGGGGCCTCTCCGAATGCCACTCTAGCCTAAGTAAGGGCCAAAGTGGAGTGTTGCATGTCATCGACTACTCATCCACCAGGATTCAGTCCTTAAGCATCACAGGTTGCCACCCACGACCAACATGTGGCCCCATTTAGGGGGGGGGGTCATACCCCTCTGCAGAGGTGCAGTCAATGTATTCTAAAGCCCCAGCTTTTACAATATACTGTCTAATGTCATATGACTTAATCTTCACATTTTTCCCTATACCAAATAAACAGATATGTAGTTTGTTTTGTTTTTCTTTTTAAATATAAAAGTTATGAAACCAGACAATAACTTAACACTCTAATTTAATCAAAACACTAACAATATAATTGAATTACATTCATTTTCCAATAAATTTAAGTAATTCCTTAATTAAATTACATTAGTTCAAAATAAATTAAATTAGATTCTTTCTTATTTGATGAAATTACATTCTGTTGCCCTCATGTAAATGTAAATAAATTATATGATTATCATTTTGATTAAATTAGATTGTTTGTTAAATTGTTTTGTCTTGTGTAGAAAAAAAAAATCTAATCGGGGAAAAACAAAAGGAAATTAAGTATTTATTTATTTAGTGTAAAAGAAAAAAATTAAATATTTAAATTTTAGTTACCATGATGTAATATGTGATGTCAGTTAATGTATAGTGAAAACTTATTGTTGTAACTCACTTTTCAGTAGTAACAGATCTGCAAAACTAGCTTGCTAACTATTACACTATGATTTGTTTTTTTAGTGTAAATCGATTGAAATTTATTGCCAATTAATCGAAGTGTATGGCAAGTTGTGCATGGATGTCAAAAAGTTGTGTAGGGAGTTTGTCATGATGGCAAGGCTCAATGCTTCCTCAATGATTTGGTGGTGGGCTGGTATGACATTGCATATGAAAATTGCCACAGTGCCTACAAAAATGCATCAACCGAAATGGCGATTATGTAGAAAAATAGACACATGTTAAGACTTTAAAATGATATAAACATATAAATAAGGACTTACTGTATTCTTGAAGGAATCAGATTAGGCTTTGTCTGGCGTATAGGACTTTAATCTAAGATTGAACCCGCGTCCTTCTGAATACGAAAAAATACTTGAGCATAGTGCTGAAGATTGAGTTGACCCAGGTTCCTGTATGTTCAAACTTGATGCCCGTATGACAGCTACAAGACCAGCAGAAACCCAGGTGGGACACCGCCCTGTCAGCTGGGGCGTTAGAATGCACCGACTGCACCTCTGCAGAGGGGTAAGACTCCCATAATGGGGCCACCTGTTGGCCGTGGGTGGTGACCCGTGATGCTTAAGGATAGAACCCAGGTGGTTGAGCAGTCCATGACATGTAATATTCCACTTTGGTCCTTACTTGGGCTAGACGCATGGTCGGAGAGGCCACCTCCGATCAATCGACTGGTCATGTCAAGCCCTAGCACCTATATGATTGCCTCAGCCCTATTGCCCTTATGGCAAGCCCCAACCCTTTTTATCATATGAGTGCTAGGATGCAGTGACTGAGGGTCTTCATGTCCTGGGAATGACGTTAAACTCTATCTGATGGTGAGATTCCAGTTTTGGAGGTTTGGGGAATGTGCAGCACACCTTGTGGTTCCTAGCCGGATGCTCTACCAACTGAGCTAACAGGTTTTAATTCTGAGTTTTCCTTCTCCTAGGCTGGTTTCCAAACTTAAAGAGCCCAGTATGCCCTACTATTTACCCATAGCTGGAGGGAAAATAGTTGGATTCATACCTTTCCCAAGGGTATTAGCTCTATATGAAATGCAAATAGCTTTGTCCAGTATTTGAAGTCATCTCACCATGTTCCTTTCCTACGATGCTAACCATCATACCATGTAACTCCATAAGATGAACAAAGAGTTATAAGACAAACAGGAATATTTCTTTTTATGTCATTTATTTTTGATTGTTCTCAACCAACCAGTTTAGCTCAGTCGGTAGAGTGTTCGGCTAGGAATCTCAAAGTTCCTGGTTCAATACCAGCCCTCACTAACTCAGCATATGAATAGCACAGGGATCTGTGCAGTAAAGCGGGGAGCTGGCGGTAGGTATGTCGCTCTGCCTCAGATACTAAAAACAATCTTCTTGGTCTAGCGCTAGTGAAAAGGGGATAGACTCCCTTGCTGATTGGCTGATACCAACTCTAGGCCTCCCCAAAGACTTTACTTTTTTACTAGTTTCAACCTTAGGTCATCGTCAGGAGAAAATTTCTTGTGAAGGATATTGTTTTTAAAAAGTTATTTTAAAAAAATGTTTTTAAAGTGTTTGACAAGACACAGATTTTATTTGCCAGAAAAATGTTATATGTGACAAATCCATTTGTTTAGTGAAAATAATCTAAAAAAAACAAAGTATTCCATAGAATATATTTATTTGTAGATAGTGAAGTTAGTCGACGTTAAAACATTTCGATTTTTATAAAACCTTCATCAGGACATTAACTAACTTCACTGTCTACAAACAATTTTATCCTTTGGAAAACTTTTTTTTGTTATTTACATTTCTATATAGATCTTTTGTGGAATTTGATTTCAGTTCTTTCCATCCCCATTAACAATGTGTCCTGGATATAAAGTTTCAATTTTGGAGCTCTGGGGAATGTGGAGTACCCCTTCATCACCATTACTCCCAGGTCCACTCTGACCCAAAGTGGTAGTACTTGTTAGTGTCGCGTTTAAAAAAAATGTTGAATACCTATCATGAATTAATAAAATGTCTTTGGCATAAAATAACCCAACAAAGGTTGACATGCCGTGAAATCCAACCAACTATTAACAATGCTTAATCATTCCTGTTCCTACAAGGAAAAAAGTCTAAAATTTTATTGCATATGCCATCTTTAGCATGGGTGTATGAAGTGATATATTAAATAACAAAAGTAAAAAAATCAAGTACTCTTGGTGCTCCTCCCCCCTAGCAACCATGAAATCTTAAAGCAAAGCAAAACCAAGCTTGCTTCGGTCAGGTTCTGACCTTTCAAGAATACACTTCACTGGTTGCCAATCCCAAGGAAGAGTATCTAGATGGCAGTTGACCTATAGAGAAGTTCATCCTCCTCTTAACAGGCCTTGTTTTTTTTTTAATCCTGGTGGGTGTCTAGCCAACCTTCACATCAGTGAAGACAAGTTTGAATTTAGTTTTTTCCTTCTCCTAGAGGGGTTGACCTACCAAGCCTAAAAAGATAACTACTTATATCACTTATACTTAAAGACCTTACTTTTGGATCCCTGTGCATTCATTGAGTTTTCGCAAAATTCAAGAATTCTTCGAAACTATATATCAAAGCTGGTCTGATATCTAACTACTTATATCGCTTAGATATCAGACCAGCTTTGATATATAGTTTTCAAAAATTCTTGAATTTTTCATGAAAATTAATTGAGTGTGCAAGGGTAATCCCAAAAGTAAGGTCTCTAAATCGCTGGGAATGTGGGGAAACTGTTTGTTCTGCTCTTGACAACACTGTGCCTGCACCTGCCCCTGCACACACCTCACTGCCATGCTCAGTCTTGGCAGTCATTTCTGATGGAACTCCCGATTGACACTACCATCAAGTGTGAATTTCATGCAGTTATTCAGTTTTTGAATGCAAAATGCATTAAAACGATTGAAATTCATTGTCAGTTAATGGAAGTGTATAACGATTCATGCATGGATGTCGAAAATGTCTTGGAAGTTTGCAACAGTGACAAGGTTCAACACTTCTTCAACAACATGGCAGTGAGCTTGTATGATATGGGCATACAAAAACTGCCACAGAGCCTAAAAAAATGCATTGACCGAAATGGTGATTATCTAGAAAAATAGATGCATGGTTAAAGTTTAAAATGATCAAAGCATCATTGACAATAAACAATAAACGTTTCTGAGATTTCTAAATATTTTGTAGATCTTATCTTCGGGATTAACTTAGATATCTTGATTGTGTCTTCAGACAAAATTTTATTGTCAAAACTGTACACAATCGACAGCAGTAGGATTAATGGGTTAGAAGGGGCTCATTAGCCTTGGTCGGCAACCCATTGAAGACAAGGAAAAGTCTGATACAAAACCTCTGCTGCTTAGCGGCTTTACCTCATCCCAAGGAAAGGCTAGGGGAGTAAACCCCGAAAACAAATCAGGAGCTGTACTTTTCCTTGTTCTAGATGGGTTGCCAACCAAGGCTAAGGAACCCCTGCTAACCCATTTGGTGATTTATGTGAGTAGTAAGTAAATCCTACTACTGTCATTATGGATGGCCATAGGGTCCCTTAGAACTCACCCACCTGATCAATGAGAGTATTGCCTAGAGCTATCTATTTTTATACTAAAGCTGAGTGAATCAATGATTGTTTGCTAAAGGCTTTTTCCTATTTAGTTTAATAACACAAAATACATCCCAAAATATTCCTTAGTTTTGGGATTAAGTTATGTTTGGAAAATATTCTATTTTATTTGGTTCTAATTAGTGTTAATTTGCAATTAAGTCCAACACTCACATGACTCTTACTTCACATTCTGCCTGTCATTTTCTCCATCTATGACACAATGCTCGGCTGCATGTGTTGTGGTGTGCAATGTGGGTACACGTGCAACATGCGGTGTGTGTGTGTGTGTGTAGCTATATATATGAATAGATGAGTGGGTATAAGGATTAAGGCAAGCCCCATATTGGTATATATATATGTATACAGTGTGGATCATATGAGTGTATGTATATATATGTATAAATAAGTGTATGTGTGTATAAGTGTTGATCGGAGGTCAGAATGACCATTAAAATAAGGTAGAGACTTAGAATAGATAAACAATTATGATAATTCCTCCTAGCAGACAGTTGTCTGTGGTCTCTTTTTAAACAAAGGGATTTTCAAATCCTGGGTAAACGAAAATGAATGAGAGTTAGAAGCAAGATTTTGGGAGGAGTGAAAATTTGAAAGTCAGTGAGTTAGAATCAGGAAGTTGACCGGGACAGTTAGAACTTGGAAACTGAGGAAGACAGATCAACTTTTAGCAGAGACCAGTAGACCAAAAGTAGAAGTCCTGACAGTGGACAGAGAGGGGACCTCCCCCCTCTTGGCTTGACAGAACATAATAACTGATAGGGTTTATAGACTGCAGAAACCAGTGGTCGGCACCAGTTGGTATTAAACCCATTAAACTACTCTAAATTGAATACTGTAGTTGTAGTTAATTCTTATAAATAAAAATAACTATATAAAAATAAGACATAATTAACTCTGTCGGTTTAGCGGCAGTTACAGGTTTAGATCAGGAAACTTTTCATATTTAAAGATCACATTGATATTTATTGTCTACTAAATGTCACACTCAATAATTTCTTAGTATATTTACAAGAAAACCTAAAGTATAATGTTTTAGTTAATAATTTGGTCCAAATTTAATATATACTACTTAAAAGAAATAAAATAAAAACTTTATTAACATTTTAATGACTTTTAATGAGAAAGTATTGGGATAACACATTTTAATGAAAAGGTGTGTAATTTTAATTGATCTTTTGACAAAGCCACACCTGATGTTTTAGAAAACCCATGTACGATTCAGAGATGGGTAATTTAATTGGTTTGAAGATGTTAATTAACAATGTTGTATGATATTATATCATTACAACACACACAGAAACATACATCTAATGGTGAAATTCCAATTCTGGAACTCTAGGGCATGTGGAGTACTCCTTCATTGCCTTTACTCCCATAACCACTTTGACCCAGAGTGGTAGTACTTGTTAGGGCCCCATCTATGGGTAAAAGACCTAAAGTTGTTTTTTTTAATTTTTTTTATTGAAGTCCTTCCTTTTTATTGAATTTGTTCAATTTTGAATTTGCATAATACAATTTCCCTCTTTTTTTGCATCTTTTAAAGCCTTATATTGACCTTTGAAGCGTGTGGTGTAATGGTTAAAGTCATGGGAAATGTACTCATCGCCCTGAGTTCAATTCCTGGATGTGGTAATTGCATTTCACTTAGCGCTAATACCCTTGGGAAAGGTATGAATCCTACTCTCCCACCAGCTATGGGTAAATAGTAGGGCAGACTGGGCTCTTTAACCTTGGTTAGGCAACTGATCTAGGAAAAGAAAAACTCTGAATTCAAACCTGTTGAACTCTGCTTAAGAAATTGACCTTGTGTCTCATCCTGCTCGTGCATAGGGGTTGGTAAATATATATATTGACCTTTGACTTTTTGCAGCTAACCTCCTTCTGGTGGCTTCTTCTGCATGGTATTCAGCATTTTTTTAGATGATTGTTTTCTCTCTATTTGGATCCTAACTTCAATTTCTTCTTTTAATTCATTGTGTCACCTTCAAATAATTCTTAATCTGTTTCAAGCCTTGTTGGTTGGTTGGTTGGTTGGTTATTTTGTTTTACGGCATATCAACCACTTGTCATTTTCATATTTGGTTTTACTTACAGTACCTGCTGTTGCCTAAATGGTCACTATCTGAACAGGCTCATCACTGCTTAACTTCGGTGATCTAACGGGAACCGGTGCTTTCAATGTGACTTGACCGTAAGCTCCTTGTTGTCTTGAAGCAGTTCTTCTGCCCAAGTCACATTTTGGATTAACTGTCGTCTTCTTTCTTCTATTCAAAAATGGGCAAATTCTTTATGTTTATTTCACTCATAGGGCCGGGTTAGCTCAGTCGGTAGAGCGTTCGGCTCGAAACCACAAGGTTCCTAGTTCGATACCGGCCCTTGCCAACTTAGCGTATGAGTAGCACAGGGATATGTGTGGTAAAGTAAGGAGCTGATGGTAGATGTGGCACTCTACCTCAGACACAAAAAAAAAAAAATCTCTTTGGTCTAGCACTAGTGAAAAGGGATAGACTCCCTCGCTGTATGGCTCATACCGACATTAGGCCGCCCCGATGAATTTACTTTATTTCACTCATATTTCTGTATTGTCTGTTCAAAAGTCTGAGTTACATCCCACTGTTTCAAGGGAGTAAACCCTGAAAAACAAATCGGGAGTGGAGTCCCTAAGATGGAGTAATGCTGAATTTCAGTGCTACACAGAAACTCCTGCAACACTGCCGTTGCCAAATTGCATTGATTTCTTACCTTTGCTTTGGACCACAGTGGCAGTGTGGAGAGGGGGGGACTGCAGCATTGGGAAACAGCTCATCCTCCATAACAACCAGCCCAAGCTACGTAGTTAAAAAAGAAAAAAATTTGGTCACTATGCCAGCCATCGCTGGATGCCACATATTTGTAACCTTGTGTCACATCCTACCCCTGGTGAATGGGTTGGGTAAATACTTACAGGATCCAAATCACTATCCAGCAGGGACCGAAGTTGCTGTTCAATAGTAATGGATCTGCAAGACTAGCTTGCTAACAATTTCACCATGACAGGACGCTGTAGAATGTTAAAAATATTTTATTAATTTTTCCTATTGATTTATTGACAATAGTGAAGATTCGTTGTATTATGATATTATAAACCATCATATTTTTAACTCTTAATGTCCTATACTGTCTCATTCCACATGGACGGAAGTCTCTTTTGTTTTCCTAATACGTCGCAAACAATAGCCTTTGTTTAAATGTGATATTAAATATATTTAGAAGTCTTTGATTTAAGGGAAATAACAGGTAACTTTAGATGCAAAGATCATTTTTAGCCATTTTTTTTATATATCCTTATAGGAATGCTCTGGACTTAGAAAATTCTCAACAGGATGTTAAGAGTTAATATGCATATACAAATATTTTTCTAATACAAAAGTTAGGAATGTCAATTTCTTTTAGGTAAATAGTACTAATATATTTATTGTTTAAAATAGGTTCCAAGTTATATATCACTTAAGTTTTGTTAGTCAAACCAACAGCAGAATATAAAATGTATCAGATATACCCGTATATTATATAGGTTTAGAGGTGTCTCATCGTGGTGTAATGGTTAGCAAACTAGCTTTGCAGATCCATTACTACTGAATAGCAACTTCGGTTCCTGCTGGATGCACCATACTTGTGACCCTGTGTCACATCCTACCCGTGGTGAACGGGTTAGGTAAATACCTACAGCAAAAAGCCAACTTGTTGCAATTTTTTCTTAATGTTTAGTTAGCAACATGCATAACTGGTTGATAACTATTTTGTGTTACATACCATCGTAACATGTATACCTATGTATACCCGTGGTAGTGTACATCTTAATCTCATAGTGTACTTATCTTTTCTGTAGGTTCTTATGGTAATCTGAATATTAGCTACATAATAACTTCTCCTTGTTTGTTTCACTTATATGTGCTTTCGCATTATTTGAAGTAAACTTAATTGTTATTAAGAACACATTTTATGATATTTTCGTGTTAAAACATGCAGTTGTATTGATTCAAACAAATTAGTATTTTCAGTGTAGATTTATGGTAAAATGAAAATGACCAACCAAAACAGGCGGCTTCCTCAAAGTGAAACAAAGAAGGGGAGATTACTCTCATTTATGTAGCTAACGTTCAGATTACTGTTCTTATTAGCTTATATATCTTGGTCTCTCTGAGTATCAGATTTTCTTACTTGGGTTGAGTATCTTATCTGGCTGGTTTGTCTATTGGTCGATCCCCTGCTATCTTCTTAAGATTCTGAGCTGGCTGAGATGTCCTGCGTTGTTAGTTTGTTCTTAGTTAACAATTCAAGACATTTCTTTCGTGTGAATTCACATGTACTTTATTTGAGTCTGGATCCGGATCTGGATCCCTCAACTGCACGGTGAGAATCTAGCTAGCTGCTATTTTACATCTTCATAGTTCGACAGCCAGCTAGAAACTGACAAGAACTAAAACTGTCCCCCCCCCACTCTTGCATGCAAACAGGAAGAGAGGGGTCAAACTAAGGTTAAGAGATGTCGATCAAAATCTCTGTAACTGTTGCTAATGGTTAGGTTTGAATTCAGATAAATTCTCTACACTAACCATGCATGATTGATTAATAATGCAACATTTGTTTCAGTGTCTAACACTAACAAAATCTGGAAGATTAGAAGTGAATGGTATTGTTTTCAACACCTCGACAGTTCTAGCAAATTCATTTTTATAAGAGAAAAAAAACGCTACAATTTTTCACTGCACTATGTTAAGACATTACATCAATTTTAGTGAGGGTATTTATTTTGGATGTTATAAGCAAGAAGAATATGTACTTTATATATTACATGACATATATTTTTACATTTATTTACACCCCCCCCCAAAAAATAAATCATTTAACTGTCATATAGTACCTAAATAATGAGAATGGAATCATTTTTTTCTATAAGTAATGAATGATGAAACCTCAGAAGAGAGAAACAATGAGATCTCCCAGGACTTGTTAATTCAATCAAGCAATTGTTATTTAGCCTCTTCACCTTGTATCTTTGCTAAGTAAACTTTTTCCCGAAACTTAATAATCATTGTGCGTTTTGCTATTATTTCTCTGTTAACTCTGATACTCTAGTTACAAATTAACAAGCTCCAGTCCCATGGGTATCATTTGCCACTTTTCCAGAAGGAAGAAAAAAATGGGAAGACTACTGGCACCACTGTTGTTACATGAGGCATTCTTCACATGAACCTGATATTTATCTACATTTCCATAAGTGCAGTTCATGGCATATGGCCAAGTTTATTGTCGTAGTTTTATGCAGGGTATACAGTGGGGATCAAAATCACTATTCAGTAGTAATGACTTGCAGAACTAGCTTGCTAACATTGTCTGACTTTAAATGAAAATTACAAACTGACATATCTGAGTGCTTAGATTTGGTTGGTTGGTTGGTTGGGTTTTACAGCATGTCAACCCTTGTTGGGTTATTTTATGCTGAAGATTGTTTTATTCATTCTTGATGGGTATTCAATTTTTTTAAACACATTTTTTAAACTCATCTTTTTTATTTAACCCATAGATGGGACCATAACAGGTACAACTCCGGATCAGAGTGAACCTGGGAGTAATGGTTATGAAGGGGTACTCCACATTCCCCAGAGCTCCTCACCATCAGATAGAGATTAATGTCATACCCAGGAATTAAAATCCTTGGCCACTGACTTCTAGCACATAAAAAGGGTTGGGGCTTGACATAAGGCAATATGGTTAGGTGGAGACCTGTGGTGTAATGATTAGAGTCGTAGGAAATGGAATCGTTGACAAGAGTTCAAATCCTAGCTTACATTTCACATAGCTCTAATACTCTTGGAAAAGTTATGCATTCACCTGTTATCTCTCTAGTTATGGGTAAATAGCTGGGAAGACTGGGCTCTTTAACCTTGGTTAGACAACTAGTCTAGAAGGAAAACTCTGAATTTTTTTAAACTCATTTTTTATCTATTTAATCCATTGACTTCACCTTAACATGTACTACCATTCTGGGTCAAAGTGGACCTGGAAGTAATAGCAATGAAGAAGTACTCCATATTCCCTAGAGTTCCAGAATTGGAACTTCACCACGAGATGCAGTTTAACATCATCATACCCAGGACCCTAAGACCCTTAGCCACTGCCTTCTAGCACATATATGATAAAAAGGGTTGGGAGTTTGCCATGAGAGCAATAGAGTCAGGACAATCTAGAGCTTAACGTGACCAGCTGATTGATCAGAGGGGGCCTCTCCGATTGTCCATCTAGCCCAACTAAGAGCCAAAGTGGAGTGCTGCATGACATGGACTGCTCAGCTACCAGGAATATGTCCTCAAGCATCATGGGTCACCACTTATGGCCAACAGGTCTTACTCCTCTGTATTCTAACGCCTCAGCCGACAGGACAGGGGAAGCAATTGAGGTTATGTTAATAGGCATAAGTTGTTTTTTTTTTTTATATATAATATATATTCTAAAATCAGACATTACATTAGTTCCAAACTGATATATACAAAATAGTGCTGAAAAGTTCTCAGCCTAACCAATGAAAGTATTGCCACAAGCAATTATTATACTAAAGCTGAGTGAATCAATGATTGTTTGCTAAAGGCTTTTTTCCTATTTAGTTTAGTGACACAAAATACATCCCAAAATATTTCTTAGTTTTGGGATTAAATCATGTTTGCAAAAAAATCCATTTTATTTGGTTCTAATTAGTCGTAATTTGCAATTAAGTCCAAAACTTTGCAGAGGTTCAGTCAGTGTATTCAACAGCTTTAGCCGAAAGGTTCAGTCAGTGTATTCTACACTCTATGAGTGTTTAAGAAGAGGTGACTTGTCCTCAGCTGTCACTATTTTTATTGACTATTTGATGCGAAGTCTTCAATGGCTTCCTCTCTTAGCCTTGATAAGAAGGTCTGATCCAGAGTAAGTGAAATGCATAGTTTACACCACAAAGCAGATGCCCATGTCCAGTCCTACAATTTTTGCTTTCTCAATATAGTCAATGATTCTTCATGCTATTAAAAAAATATATAAATAAAATTAAATAAAAAATCAAACAAGTTTATTTCAAGTGTTTTAGAGATACTCTTAAACTTGTAGCTAATTTTTTTCTTTTTAAAGATCACAAATTAGGACTGAGCCTATTCTAGTAGTGACCACCCCAAGCGATTTAACAGGTTTGAATTCAGAATTTTCCTTCTCCTAGACTGGTTGCCTATCCAAGGTTAAAGAGCCCAGTCTGCCCTACTATCTTACCCATAGCTGGAGGGATAGTAGTTGGATTCATATCTTTCCCAAGAGTATTAGCGCTATGTGAATTGTTGTTTCGTCCAGGATTTGAACCCGGGTCACCGAGTCCATTTCCTACAACTCTAACCATTACACCATGCACCTACAACTATATGTAACTAATTATTCTTTTTAAAGGTAAAGGTAATAGTTTTTATTCTTTCCTTGATGAAAAATGTCTTATCTTTGAGGTTGGTTGATTAGATTTTATGGCATGACAACCCTTGTTGGGTTATTTTATGCCTAAGACATTTTGTTTTATTCATTCTTGATGGGTATTCAATTTTTTTTAAAAACTCAATTTTCTTTTTTAAACACATTTTTTAAAACTCACTAAGAGGTCTTACCACTTCAGGTCTTAAAGGGAAGTGTTTACTACATTTGTCTATTGCAGTTTTCACTACACACACACACACATTAATATATATATATATATATATATATATATATATATATATATATTAAGTAAGCATTAAAGTTAGCAGCATGGTATCAGCTGGACAGCGAGGAAGTCTATCTTCCTTTCACTAGCGCTAGACCAGGGAGATTATTTTTGCTTTTGAACTGGTGTGCCACACCTACCATCAGCTCCCCACTTTACTGCACAAATCCAAGCTGTGTTACTCAAGCACCGAGTTGGCGAGGGCCGGTATCGAAACCGTAATCTTGTGGTTCTTAGGTGGATGCTCTACCAAGTGAGCTAGGTTTTAAATATATATATATATATATATATATATATATATATTGATTTGGGCACCTCGTATGGTGTAATGATTAGCAAGCTAGGTTTGCAGACCATTGTTAGTGAGTTCGATTCTCATTGAGCACTCCATACTTCTGGCCTTGTGCCACAGCTAAGCTTAGTAAATAACTATATATATATATAATGAATTAGTTGTCATAGATGCCTGATTAATTCAAATATTAAATCATTTTTTGTTTTGTTTAGTTTTTTTTTTTTTTGTTTTCATGATTTAAAAAAATGATCATAGTATTTTTATTTGATAAAAAAATATAACCTTAAACCCAATAAAACTTGGTTTAATTAAAGCCAACAAAATAAATGGGAACTTATTGGTATAATCATTAATAATTATATAATGTAAAATAAGGTAAAGAATTGACTTGGGACAAGCAAAAAGCCTACAAACTGCAAAAGTGTTGTAGTTGAATGTTGACGAAGGAAGTGAGTGAAGTAAAAAAAAAAAATAGATAAATAAATAATAATAATAGTAATAATAATAAAATATCTTTTTTTTCTTAAGTGTAGCTCCTAAAATAAAACGTCTTTTTTTTTAAAGGAATCAATTTTTTTTCTTCTTTTTTACATAAATGTGCACACCAAAAAGAGAGAGAGAAAGAAAAAAAGCGAAATTTTGATGGCGTGTCAATTATTTTTAATTATTATTGGAATTAATTCTGTTTACCTGTCTTTGATTATTAAGGTGAGCGGACGCGAAATGTTTGTCACAGATGACAAATATAAAATAAATAGATCTAATAAAGATAAGAAACGTGCGATATTGTTTTTAAAAGACACTATTAGTTTTTTTAATTTTCCTCACCAAAAATGAAACCGCTGTTTTGTTGTACATGGGAAAAATTGACTGGGTCTATGGTAAAAAAAAAAAGAAAAGAAAAGTCTTTTGAGTTGGAAAAAAATTTTTTCTGGTAATTAATAGTACAGGTACTAAATGTAGTAAGTCTTTAGTTTAAATGTGTTTTAATACAATATTAACGACATGTGTGATTAGGTAAAACACAAAAATTAAACCTTAATTTTAATAAAAAGACTTTAAGATTAAGGTTTCTAAGTGGACACTGGACAGACAGTAAAGCGATTTAATACTCGGCAATAGTGCAGCTTCGTGCGTGTGTGTACATATATATATATATATATATATATACCTAGAATAATGGATGTAGATAATTTGGTCATTTTTTTCTACCGAAACATTCGGTTTTTTGTTAGTTATCTTAACTTTTACAAAATGCAGTAGGAGACACCAATAAACACTATTGATGTTAAACAGTTCCTCTTTTACCAAAATATTTTTAATTAAGTTAAGACAAACTAAATAATGACATAACATTGTTACAATACATACAGCTCATTTATTCTTTTCATTTCATCATGAATAAATATCTTTTAAATCCACTCACCATAAATCAACCCGGCCATAAAATTGAAATGAAGTAGCAGTAGTAATAGCAACAAACAAGAAAGCACACCTATCTATTTATTTTATTCGGACATAAATCTACAAGAAAAAGTAATAATTACACCTAACTTTGACGTGACTATTTAAATTTTTTTTAGTCAATGAGACTAGTATCATTTGTTTTAAACACTAATACAGTTCATTAAACATCGTGTAACTAAAAAAAAGCATGGCTTTAAAAAAAAGTTCAATTAAATGACATTGTTGTACTAGACTTTATATCACATCACTACCACAGGGAGTTGTGAATTTAAAACTGTTTTTTGAAAATCTTTAAATGAAAGTATTAGATTTTAAACCAAAAAAATACTAAAAAGTCTTATAACCATGAAACAACTTAATAAATAATAAGTAATTTCATATATTCTTGAAGTTTTATCATTTTTCTTGGGCTAAACAAAAACTGATGATTTTTACAAAACAAACGTACGTCAGTATTTCTGAGAGAGATTATCTCTGGGAAATCATTTAAAGTGTCTAATTCATTATTTAAGCTTTATTAACTTAAAAATTGTTATGTAGTATTTTTAAAGTCCTAGATCTTGTACCAATAAAAGCAAATTTTAAAGCAAAAAATAAAAACAATACTCATTTTCTACAGGTAGAAAGAAAAGCTGTTAGTATTACTGTAAAACAAAACTACGTGTAAATAAAACTTCCTACAGGTCAGTAAATATAGAAATAACCTTAATGAAGATTTATTTGCAAAGAAAACAAGTTAAAATCTATAAACTTTCCAAAATAAATGTTTAAAACAAATTTTACAACAGTGTCTTTCTGTGAATTGAGGAAATTAGTACTACTACTACTACTAGAAAGTGGAGCCAATTTGCATACTAACATCTGCCACTTTACGTTAAAAGAGTTAAATAAAAATTACATTCTTTAATTATTCATCTTTATTCAACAGTAATGAATGAAACATTGCATTATATAGCAGTTTTCTTATATTTGCAATTAGGGATAATAAAAATTAGAACGAGATACTTACAAGAACTAACTAGGCCGATAACTAAAAATATGAATGATACCATTCATTTACCATAGATTTTTTTTTCACAACAGTTAAGGAATTAATTAAAGAGTTGTTTTATGAGAAGAAAATATTCAATTCTCGTAAAAATTACTTATGAAATCCAGTTCTTTCAATATAAATTCAAAAATTAAACCAAACTTTAAATACATTTTTGTAAGTGGGGTGGGGGGTTATCGTAACAACAACTTTGCGATTGTGACAATTTTTTTTAAGTAGGTCGAATCTTTTTCTTGTATATCAATCATATTAAGTGAGAAAATGTTTTTAAAACGTATATTTTGCTTAAGAAATATATTTGTCAACAGTTTATATTTATATATTTAATTAGTCGATCATCTGTATAAACTTTTCTATGTAAATCCCTTAGACATTTACAGACAGACCGGATCTCAGAAAAAAAAACTGAAACATTTTTCTCTCACCTGAATTAAGTTCAATAAACGTTATTAAAAAATACCAAAAATTCTGATGAATAATTAAAATAATGCAATGAAATAGAAAATAAATAAAAGTGGAAAAATGCATCAACCCTAACAGAATCTTAACTTAATTGACTCAAAGAAAGAAAGAGAATTAAAAAATAAAAATGATTGAAAAATTAATTTGAGAATTCATTTTTTTTTTTACGTTTTGGGGGTAATTTTCAGCATCAAGTAACCAACAATTTAGTATTTTTATTTGAATGAATCAGTGGAATATTATTCAATCGATCAGTCACAATTAAATACTAATATAAATAAAGTGATGTTATAGCTAAACGAAAGTTGTTTAAGCTAACATTCATCAGAAAAACACAAATGAATGTAGTTGTAGTAGTTAAAGAGTAGCAGCTTTAGTAGCTCCTATAGACATAGGATTATTATTATTTACTTTTATTCGACTAAAGAAAACAATTATAAATACTTTAAGTCTCCTTTTAGTATCACTTTTATGGGTAAATGTTTGATCAGTTAAGTGTTAAGATTTCTATAATTGCGAATTAACGTGAAGAAATATAAGAAATATAAGAAGAAATATCGATTTAAAATTCCAATAATCCATTTGACTGTAGAATTTCAAGAAAGTAGTAAAATTTTATTAGAAATTATTAAGTATTAATTATAATCATTGTTTATCGTAGATTTTAAATATACACGAAATATCCCCCCCCCAAAAAAAAACGTAATCGTAGATTTGATTTTTTAATCCACTTGCATTCATGACTGGATTATTAATACAGTATTTATCAATAATTATCGTTCATATTGCAATTAACTTGATTTTATTTCTATAAAAAAAAAAAAAAAACATAATTAGCTGATGATGATATAAATTGAAATTTTTATTACAACTTAATTCATTTAAAACGGAAGTCTATAAACACACATTTGTTGTACCTGTAGTAGTAGCAGCAATAGTATCTCGAAAATACTAATTTTTTTTAGTTTTATTTTTTTAGGAGGTAGTCTAGTCAAAGAATTATTAAGAGAATCGATCTCAGCCAATTATAGGAGACTAATAATCACTTAATATTAGGGAAACGAGATCACTCCTCAACTGTAACGGTATTATATAGCAACTCTGATCCAATTTGTAGTGATACCAAATGATGACAATAATTGTAGGTATACCCAATTTGTCGAAAAATCCGTGTTTTTACAAAACAAATTTACCCCCCCCCCCCGTTTTAAAAGAAATGATAAAAAAACAGGGAATTATCCGATTTTAATGAAATTTTCAGTGTTGATTTATTAATGAATGAATTTTATAATGCATCAGTTATTTCAAAACTTTTTTTTCAGGTCACTAAACTTTGACACCTCCTTATTTTTGGGGTGCAAAATATCGGTGGGGTTATATATGATTAATACTAATTTCTGCATAAATAAAAAGACAAAAGATTCCCAACTGCTTCAATTACTAATGATAGTATTGTATTCAATACAATCATTTGTAATTGAAGCTGTTGGGAATCATAAGTGTGAGGAGAGATTTCCTCAGTTGAGTCCAACATGAACATGAAAAGTTAAACTTGTTAGTTAACTCAATTGCATTATATTTTATTTTAATTAACAACAGTAACTGAAGTCGGACTTCTATCATTAGTGATAACTAACAGCAACAAAAATGCAATTTTAAAAAGATTAAGTCAAAAGTATTAATCTAATCAGAGTTTTACAGAAGCAACAGGACTTACGATTAGTTATAGTTATAAGTAGTTAGTGAGAAATATAACAAAATAATGTATCTTCTTTCCCTTAGGGAAAAAAAGATTCAGAGAGGAAATTATCCTGTTGAGCTGGATGCACATGTACGTTGAATACGAACGGGAAAAAAAAGCAGACAAAAAAGAAAGAAGTCCAAATTAATAGTTTTTTAATGTATAGCTCGATCAATTATATACCTGTTAAATTAAAGCTTTAACCATAAACTAAGTTCTAACTTCTTTTACTCTAATGTTGATAATTAACTAAATTAACAATTTTATTTCGTACTGCTCTTAACTCTCTAACTATAAAATCACCTTAACACTAAGGGTATTAGTTAGTTACTTAGAGTATTATAGGTGTTTTTGTTTTACGAAGAAAAAAAAAAGAACTGGAGTGTACAAGATGTTTAGTTTACTGTAAAAGATCTAAAAGGTACTTTTACCGATTAAAAAAGTTTCTTTTTTCTACTGAAAAATTTTTGTAATTCTTCAATCAATAAACTATCGTATAATCGTAAATTTGTACAATGCTATATTGTTAACTTGCTTAGAAAAGAGCTGCTATTTTATCGTAAATAAAAAAATAAAAAAAACTATTTCTTTTCAGTACCACTTACTATGGTCAAAAACAAAACTGGTTATAAATTAACAAGTAAAGTACTAATAATACAATTTTCGTTCTCTACACGCTAACAGCTAACCATGTTGCCACAATATGATATTGACAAAGTAAAACACGTGGAAAGTTCGGTTAATGCTAAATGAAGAGGAAAACATACTGAAATTATATTGTATTGCAAGAGAAAAAAAAAACAATATATATCCTATTGTGAAATTGACCAACCAAAATCTGACTATGCTTACAATTTCACTCACACACTCACTCACACACACACACATATATATATATATATATATATATATATATTATATATAGTGAATAAAAAAAATAAAAAATTTATCATCAAATAATTTTATTAAAAAACTATTACAACAAAATATAGTGATGTTTGCATGGTTATTAGTCGTCTGGTACAAACGCACACGGCCACAGATGATGTAAAGAATAAACAGAGGACTGGAAGGCCAATGGAAACTAATGCTCGTGAGGACAGGTTGCTTCTGAGTCTTCCCAGAAAGAAAAAAAAAACAGTTCAATAAGTTGTTTATTCGAGACTAATAAACTACAGAGTATTCATCAACACTGTTAAAAGGCTGGTGTTCTCAGGGTCGGTACATATTATCCCCTACCCTATTATCGGAGAGGGGGGCTGCTCGGAAGTGTGGGCATATTTTCTATGAAAACTACTTTATGAAAATTGACATGTAGTAGAGGGAGAACCTAGCACCAGCGCTGGGTGTTTTTGCGACATGGTGTCCTATCTGACGACCACTCCTCACTCTAAGACATATGTAGAACGTCTACAGTGGTACAATGCCGTAATTGGTTGGAACATCTGCTTTTGGAAGAAGGTGTATTGGTCCGAGGAGAATGCATGTGAGTGATAGCAGAACTCGAATACAGCGTGCTAATGGAACTGAGTGACATCAACTCAATATCCAGGAAGAGGTTTTATTTATTGGTGTCTTAGTTAGGATCTGGGGTCGCCGTTGGTACAACTGCAAGCTCGATCTTGTGATATTGTTGCAAAGCGATTTCAATAGCAAAAGATACCAGGAGCAAGTTCTTAAAAGAGTCCCAATTTTCCTGACCTCCCACCTGACTAGGATGACACACAAGGTCTTTTTTAACGTAGGGAACTATGCATGAACCGAAGCTCATGCGATGGATAGTGCAAAAAAATGCGTGGTTTCCGTCGGCAATCCCCATTTGGAAGAGGGTGTACTGCTCCAACAAGAGTCGGTTTCTGTTATACGTGAGTATTAACAGAACTCGAATACAGCCTGCAAATGGAATTGAATGTCATCAACTCAACACCCAGAAAGATGTTTTATTTGTGCCGGGCAATAAACCCAACACTGTCCCTTTAATTCGAAGGGGCAGGTGTTGCCTGTGAGAACGGCCCCAGGGAACACGCTGTTATTTTTAAAATATTTTAGTACTAGAGTCCGAAGCCTCTTGATCAGAAACCAGTCGCCGTACCTCATTTTGGTTGGTTGGATTTTACGGTATGTAAACCCTTGTTGAGTTATTTTATGCCAAAGACGTTTTGTTTGATTTATTCCTGATAGGTACTCAAAAAAATTTTCTTTTAAGACTCAATTTAAAAAAAACCCTCATTTTTTCTATTCAACCCACAGATGGGACCTTAAAAAGCACTACCACTCTGGGTCAGAGTGGACTTGGGAGTAATGGTGATGAAGTAGTATTCCACACTCCCGAGAGTTTCAAAATTGAAACTTCACCATTAGATGCAGTTTAACGTTATACCCAGGACACTACTTCATTTTGGTAACCGTTCACTGACATCTGTCTGTTCTTCGTGGCTGACAATACCCGACCTTATAGAACATATGCAGTTTGGAAATATCTGCAGCGTAACGCTATCGACACTTTTCTATAGTCCGTAAGAAGCCAGGACACCTTTATGGGATGTTTTGAGCCATAAAGTGCAAGGTAGGATCCTCTCTATTTAAACACTTACACAAGCATTCTTAGAAGGATATTATATAATACATTACTCAATAAGTCCCAGGCCTTCACATAGATGGCGCCACTAAAAAAAATCCATGATTTTTATAAATTACTAATCTTTAAATGGCACGTGTCAAAATGTGAGCCCAATCGGATTATTAGTTTACAAATTACAGTTATGTAAGTGGAGCTACTGTTGCAAATTTTCAAAACAATGGAAAAATCTGAATTTCGTCTGTTGATAAAGCATTGCTTTCTGATGGGAAAAATACTGTTTAAGCAAAGCAATGGTTTGATAAGTTTTATTCAGATTCTGTTCCGTCGGAAACAACGGTTAAGAGGTGGTATACTTACTTTAAATGCGATCGTACAGACACAAATGATGCTGAACGCTCAAGTCGCCCAAATTCGGCATTTGTCCCGGAAAACACCAAAGAGCGCCACAAACTTGTTTTGGCCGATCGTAAATTGAAGTTGCGTGAGATAGCAGAGGAGTTGAAGATATCAGATGGCTGTATATTCATCATTTTGGATGAACATTTGTCAATGAGAACGCTATGTTCAAAGAGGGTGCCACGTTTGCTCACAGTCGATCAAAAACAACAACGCGTCGACGATTCGGAGTGTTGTTTGCAACTATTTCAACGCAACAAAAAGGAGTAAATATATGACAATGGATGAAACATGGATCCATCATTTCACTCCGGATTAAAAATCGACAGTCAGCTAAGTGGAAAGCTGCAGGTGAAAGCCGTCCAAAGCGACTAAAGACGCAAACATCAGCGGGCAAGGTTTTGGCCTCCGTATTTTGGGATAGGCATGGTATTTTGTCTATCGATTACCTTGAGAAAGGAAGAACCATCAATAGCGAATATCATATAGCATTATTGGTGCGTTTGAAGGAAGAAATCGCCTCCCCCAAAAAAAACGGCCACAAATGAAGAAGAAAAAAGTGCTCTTTGCACCGTGTCACAAGTCGATCGCAACGATGGCAAAACTACATGAATTGCATTTCGATTTGCTTCCGAACCCACCCTATTCTTCAGATCTGCCTCCTATCACTAGTGGCTGTTTGCAGACCTCAAAAGAATGCTCCTGGGAAAGAGATTTGGCTCCAATGAAGAAGTGATATTGGAAATGAGGCGTATTTTGAAGCCAAAAACAAATCGTTCTACAAAAAGGCATCGAATTGTTAGAGAAGCATTGGAATCAGTGTATCACTCTAGAAGGAGGCTATGTTGATGAATAAAGTCGAATTTTACCTCAAAGTTGTTGTTTTATTGGTTAGGCCCGGGACTTATTGAATGATATGTTATACTAATTAATACTCTGGTTCCTTAATCTTGCGGCTGTTATCATCTTGTAGTACCATCTGGTTAAAAATGAGACCGTCCAAAAACGTCCAAGATGAAATGCAAACAGGTAAATCTTGCTTATCTGGTTTTGCTCATCCGTCGAATTCTTATTTCTTATAAGTGTTATCACTTCAGCTAAATAATGGACCATTCCGTTTTTATTATAAAGAAATAAAGGTAAGAAAAAGGACATGCTACACAAAAAAAATGTAATAAGAAAGAAAGAAAGTAACAAACAAACAAACAAACAAACAAACAAAGAGTAGGGGAAAGATGAAAACAGAAGGGTGAGAACACGGAAGCGATATCGCTAATCTGTAAGAGGGGTATGAGCGTGTGGAAGTGATAACACTAATCTGTTTCAATCGAACATAATGAAAAGATGAAAAGAAAGAAAGAAAAGAAAAAGAGTGAGAGAGTTAAATCAAGATTATTATCCTTTTTGCATATTGAACTATTTGCAGTAGCTGTTAAGTAAACATATTAAACATTGTAATAATTAAATTCTTATACTGTTACTGCTAGTGACGCAATATTCAAGATTAATGAAAAACATCACGAGAAAGAGTTTTGAAGACCATTCGCGCGAATGGTAGCTATAAAAGAGATTGGCATCTGAATGCACAACAATCCCAAGAACATGCGAGTGCTTTGGTGAGAATTGTCATATAGTATATCACAATTATCAACAAAGCACTCGGCACTTATTTTCTACCAAAACCACCCCTTTAAAATGTTTTTTTTCTTCATACCTTCGGTCTTTTGTCTTTTTATAATTAAATATTATGTAATTAGTTTCAATTATATATAATCCCACCGATATTTTGCACCCCTAAAATAAAGTTAAATGACCTGAAAAAATGAGAAAGTTTTGAAACAAAATAACTGATGCATTATACAATTCATTCATTGATAAATCAACACAGAAAATTTCATTAAAATCGGATAATTTCCTGAATTTTTTCAATCAGGGGGATTGTTTTGATTTTGTAAAATACGTCTATTACGTCATCTTTGTCGAGAATTGTGATATACTTTCTGACAACCTTGTCATAAATGTCCTACCTTATAAATTACCATTATCAAAATACATATTTTTCTTTTCTTTTTTTTAAATTCTATTTTAAAAATTTGTCTGTACTACTCGCAATTGCATAATAATATAATACTAATATTGCATCTACTCTTCTTATCAAAAATATGCAGTAGTATTTTCAAATCAATTTTGAATATCACTGAAAAATACCGGTGATGTTTAAATTTTGAGCGAGTGTGTGGATATGTATCTAGTTGGTTGGTTGCGTTTTATGGCATGTCAACCCTTGTTGGGTTATTTCATGTCGAAGACGTTTTGTTTTATTCATTCTTGATGGGGACTCAATTTTAAAAAAAATCAATTTATATTAAAACACATTTTAAACTCATTTTTTCAATTTAACCCATAGATGGGACTCTAACAAGTACTACCACTCCGGGTCAGGGTGAACCTGGGAGTAATGGTGATGAAGAGGTACATCACATTCTCCAGAGCTCCAGAATTGGAACCTCACAACCAGATAGAGTTTAACATACACAGGACACCCAGCCATCGATAACGATAGATACATATGTATGTAATTAATGTACGTACTTGTGTGACTAACTTTTTGTCTACTTTAAACCGCTCGCAGCGACTCTCTCACCAATGCGAGCAAAGTACAAAAACTGATAGTTAGTTCAATAGTTTAATATAATTGAGCAGAAGGACTCGGATTACAATAATAATAGGACTTTATTTGAATAGAATAAGTTCTGAGGTGAATAGATTGTGAACTTTGAAATATACACAGGCAAAAAAAAAAAAAAAAAAAAAAATTGGTACAGCCGTGGGGGAAATTTGGTAGGCAAAAAGAGTTAAACTCACTTGTACACGTATGTCTTTTAGTGTTTTTCCTACGCATGCTGAAGACGTAGGAAAAAACAAACAAACAAAAAAAAAAACAGTGAAAATACGCTTGAATACATTTTTGTGCACAAAAATTAACTTGAAAATCTCTTCTCCGTAGCAGATAGTCATTTTTCTTTGAACCTGACCCCCCCCCCAAAAAAAAAACACTATTTATTTTTGTCTTGCTAGCAGTAATAGCTAAGTAATTAATAACTAATAATTATTTACTAAGTTTAGCTTAGATGTGGTACAAGGCTAGAAGAATGGGGCACACAGTGAGAAACAAACTCACTAACAATGGACTGCTAATCTACCTAACCATTACACCACGTGAAGTGTCTTGCTCTAAGTACTACTAATATTGGGACTTTTTTCTTTACGTTTTTTTAAATTTATTGACTTAAGTTGTCAACGAGTCTTTTTAAAAAGTTGATTAAAAACAGCAATAAGTACGTTTGTGTTCTAGATGTCATTATTATGTTTTATTTTTTTCTACTCATATGATCAGTCAGGTTTTAAACTAGATTTAAAAAAAAATGTGATTCCAGGAATCGAGAATAATAAATTAAAAATTACAATTATTTTTCTTTCTTTATTTAAAGTTTAAACATCTTTTTTTTTCTGTTAATCGAAAACTATCTAGTAAAACAAAACTAAAATTTAATTAGTTTGTGACTTTTTAAGAAGATATTTAACCCTATGATAAATAAATTGTCTTAAATCATCTGAACAAGTCTACACCCCCCCCCATCTCTCACACTAATTTTTTATTTTTCGGTTTAGTACACATTTTGTTGGATACCCCCCGCCCCCAAACACACGCTTTTTTCTTTGTTGTAATACAAATACTGAAAAATTATTCAGAAAAGAAAAGTGAAGTTTATAATATAGAAATGATCACCTTTTAAAAGAAATGTTTAAGTTGCACATTTTTACGATACATGCTTCTTGTCCCGTAAGTGGAAACATTTCAATTTGATTACAGGTGGTGCTGTCTTTTAAACCTACTTGATTTCTGTTTTGTAATCTGTGACGATAAAACTTCGGTTTTCAGATTTGTTTAAATAAAACATCAAAGAAAAAGGTTGTCAAAAATAGATTCACATTATTTGCCATTCAACTAAAAAAAAAAAAAAGACATAAAAGGTCGGGCAAGACACAAAAAGACGTAAATAAGCAATAAATTTATTTAGACAGTCAGACAAGTACATCAAATTTTATATGGGGTTACTTAAAAAGCGAATAAAAAACACAAAAATAATCAGTAATTATTATTAGAATATCTCTCGTTATGCTTTGTGAAGCCTTTTTTTGTGTGCTGAAGACATTACTTCACATAAAAACACAACAGTAGTAGACTATAAGAATACTTGAGTGTATAAGCAGTAGAAATAGTCAAGTCTTTGTAGACTGTAATAAACACATTAAAAACATTCAAATTAAAATTTTATCAAATTTGACAAATATTACAAAAAATAAAACAATCCCGGCAATTCTTTAATTCTCAACCCTTTTCTATTAAAAAGATCACACACTAAGTTGATATTTTTCTGTTATGAAAATGCAAGTCAAATTCGGAATAAATAAAAAAACAAAAAAAAAACAACAACCTCTAAGCGCTGTGTATGTCAACATAGTCATAGTTGCGTGTTTTTTTAGGGTTTTTTTTTTTACATTTTTTTGTAGTTTAATAAATTTTTAATGGATTACTCAGTCTTTCGTAAATCAAACTTTTTGAGGTGATTATTGAAATTCCAAAACTAAATGAACGCATTCTTCTTTTTTTAAACAATTTATAAAAAAAAAATGATTTAGCGAAGGAAGGAATAGATATGGCAATAATCGTTAAAAAATTAAATTAAAGAGATTCGAATTGGTTGATTTTCTTTCTTTTTTTTTTTTGTAACAATTTCGTTTCTACTAACTACGCTTTGTTTTGTAACGCGAAACCAATAAAAGTCTTTAAAAATAATTGACTATGATTTTACTTAATTCATTGTCAGTGTCAAGACTAAATAAATTCGATTCATTCAATAAAACCATTCAAAGTCGGCAAAAAGATTTTTACTTTAGGTTAGAAATCTTTTTTTTTTTTTAGCGTGAAGACGGTGAAGGACCCGTTTATTTATATCTTCGATTAATTGTTTAATAATATTTTAGTTATTTCACAGTGGATCCTTTCAACAAAACAACACTCAGCTGAAAACAAAGCCACGAATCGAATTTTTAAACATTAAACAAGATGACAACAGGAAGTTAGCATGAGCTTCTTTTACTATTTATTTTATATTTTTCAAATTATGCTTTTTTTTCTCCCTTCCTATTGATTTAAAAACAAAATGAAGAAAAGAAATACCAACTGACAAACACTTAAAAAAAAATAAGACAAGCCAACAAGTTGTTCTTGCATCCTTTTTCGATTTTCAAGTGTTTGCGTTATTAATCAAATGGATTATTATCCAATAATGTAACTATATGTTTAATAAGCACAAGAATCTTCGCACTTCGTTCATCCCGCTACACACACATACATACACACACACACACATACATACACAAAAATAAATTAATTAATTAAAAAATAAAAATAAGAACCATTTCGAAAACTTCTGACAAAATATATTAAAAAAAGATCCTGAAAAAGTACATCCACAGATGAAGTAACATACAAGTTGTCATAAATTGCGTTTTTCCCCCCATGATTGGGGGGGGGGTCTTTTACCCGATCGCATTCTACGTGTCGTGGGCAAATCAACTATAAATAAAAATAGATAGTACCATGCAATCTTGAATACATGTAGATTAAAGCAAAAATTAAATAAATAAACAGATGAGTTGATCAATTTTAAATAACTAGCTAGTTCTTAGTCTCTAAACAATAAACATTAAACAACCTTTTTCACCGGCTTTTGAAGTTTGGTTTATTATGAAATTCTTTAAAGGCATTTCCATATTTGTTTTATTTTTACTTATACTTTACTTTACGTTTTGTACAAAATTTTGGAAAATCCGCAAACATGCTATTGAATCATGTTAAATCCTTTTTCAAAAGGATTCTGAGAAATATGAGACGACAAAAAATTGAGAAGTAGTATTAGCAGTAAATTAAATAGAAGGGAGGAGTTCAGGTAGTTTTGTTTGTTTTTAATTTTTTAGGCAATAAAAGGAAAAAGGCAATATTTGGTTCGCTCGGAATGGGATGATAAAAAACGAACACATCATTCTAAACGGTTATTCTAGAATGAGTTTAACAGAATAACTAACACGTGCCCGACTGCTATTGAGCAAAATTGCTTCATGTTGAATTTGTATAATTTCCATGATATTGTTATGTATATAATGTATCTATCTATCTTATATATATATATATATATATATATATATATATAATTTCTCAAATTTAATACATACTGGTGGTAAAATACGTAATACTCCAGGCACAAGCATTTTTATGGAGAAGCGACTTTCTTATACTTTAATGACAAATTTATTTGAAAAAAGTTTATTAGGTTAATTTACATCTGATTTTGTTTTTATTGGCAGGCCATTTCCTAGTATGAGTATAAAGTCTTGTAAATAAAAACGTTGAATTGATATTGTCCATAGTAACAATAACAAAAATGTGACAGTAACGTATCTACCTCACTGTCAGAGAGACAGAACGAGTGAGAAAAAAAAAAAAAGCAAAGGCCAGCTCTTTTTAAAAAATACATTTTTTAAAGTAAAATTCAACGAAAAATTAAAAGCATCTCGCTGAACACTATCTAGTCACTTCAGTTCACATACCCAATTTCTAAAGAATTTAATGGGCTCTTTAAATTCTTACACGTTAACTCGAAAATTATGGTTGCTGTCACAATTTAGTGAAGTTTTCAGTTGAGTAGCTCTTTCGCTGCAGTACTTTTTTTTCTTTTTAAATTACCGTATTCCATGAGTGCAATAATACAAATGTCTTGATCCCTAAACAAAATCTATTGTGCAACTGAATTGGTGTAGTAAAGAAATACGTTAACCTGATGATTTAAAGATAATTAATGATTATTTTATCCCCTATGAAGATGTTACAACCCTATCTCCAATAAAAAAAAAATCGATTTTATTGCCTTGTTCAATAATTCAACGTGCTTGTCTTAAAAAGAAAGCTTATTGTTGTTAAAAGCAAGTGTTTATGTAATTCTTAAATGTAAATGCACATTGCAAAACTTATGAAATGCCAAAAAAAAAAAATGCCATGTTTTTTCCTGTTTATTTCTTTCCGTCTTTTATCTTCTTTTTTTATAAACTAGATCTTTCGGATGTCTCTAGAGATAACAAACAAAAAAAAACCCAGATAAGCATGAGTTAAACTTAACAAGACTTATGAAGAGAATTAAAAATTTTCTTTTTGTATTATGACTGAATACATTTTTTAACAATTATTTTTATTATTATATACCCAATTCTCTCTCTCTCTCTCTCTCTCTCTCTCTCTCTATCTCTCTCTCTCTCTATCTCTCTCTCTCTCTATCTCTCTCATCTTACCTTTAACTTACCAACATTTATATATTTAACATTTTTTAGGTTTTCTTAAAACAAACTTTTTTTTCTAGTTTTAATTGAATTCAGAGGTGAATTGTATTTTTCTTTAGATATAAGAGTAGAAATACCACTGTCTCTCAAAACTGATTTCAGTTTTTTTTTTAATAGTTAAATACAAGTAATAATTAACAAAATATAACAGTTACCAAAAGTTATTTCTGGGAGGTAAATAAGAAATTTGATATAGGTCAAGGACAAGGGCAATATATATATATATATATATATATATATATATGTGTGTATGTATGTATGTATGTATGTATATTGCACCCGTATATAGTCAGTGATATTTAGCATTTCTACAATGAAAATGTACAGTTAGTACTACAACTAACAATTACGTGGAGAGTTCTAAAACATTCTTTTATTTGAATAAATAAAAGAATTAGGGGCCGTGGCAAAATGTCTTAAAACTTTCGAAGTCTTTTGTCTTACGGTTGGTAATTAAAAAAAAAATACAGGTTTAAAATGGACATAACATACAAGAATAATTAAAGATTTTGATAAATGACATATTCAAAACAACATAAAGAAGATGGACTTTAGGCCACGTGACAATATTGTCGTTTTTAGAGGGTTTTTTTCCTTTCAGAGAGGCATCTCTTGTCTTTACTACTATCCTTCAAGAATTTTCTTTTCTTACTTCTTCTTTAGATTTTTCCCCCTAAAATTGCCATGTTTTAATTAAAATGTTTGTGTTTGACCTTTTTTTCTATGAGATCGAGTCTTTCTGATATACAGAATCTGTATATATATGACAACACAACTAGCGTGTTACGTTCCCGACACACGAGATTAACTTTTTAATTATGGAAAATATACGTTAATTATTATTAAACTAAAAATTTATTAACGCGCATTAACAGACATTAGAATCTATCGTAGAAACTTTTCTTCTTTTTTTGACTTTTAAACTGGATTTGAAACCCGTATGGTTCATTTCAAAACCCAATAATAGTTGTCCTGCAAAATTGCTTTATTTTCCTTACCCCCTTTTACTGTTCACCTTAAAGCAGTTCTCACCTACGGGGATAGTTAATTAAATAATATATACCATGTACAATGTAAGAAATATATTGTTACAGCCAGATGTAAATAAACATCTCTAGTCATAGAAAGCCTAAAGAAGACTTTAATTTTTTTTAGGGGTGGTTGTGATTTTTTTGTGCGTAAGATTTTCCCTTCGTTTTTTAAGTAAATAATTTCAGTCGATTCTTAATTTTCATAGGTAATAGGAAGAATGAGGATTCTCGAAACTAAAAAGATAACATTTGTTAACTAGATTATCCAATTTCTTCATTATACACATGAAACAATAATGCCTATATACGCCACATGTCATATTGTATATTTGGTTGCAAAGTAGTAGTAGTAGTAGCAGCGGTTTGTTTTTAGTGGAAGCTGTAAAGTTTATCATTATACCAGACGTAAAGATTACAAAATATTAATTTTAAAGGTAAATAAAAATGACTTTTTTTTCTTTTTTAAAGTTATCAATTTGTTTTTGCTGTAAAAAAAAAAAAGACAACGTTTTATTGAGAACAGAAATAACATTTTTTTCTTTTGAATACAAAACAAAACAAAAAAATCAAGTGTCTTCCTTCACTAAAACCATTATGACAAAAAAATAGAAATAAATAAATAAAATAAAAACAAAAAAACCTATTTTGATGACATTCGTTGATTTAGAATGATTAAAAAAAAAACTTATTTAAATGATAAAAAATAAGCATAAATAATATTTTTTTCATAATTAATATGAAAAAAATATTTTTTGATATAAAGTTTCTAAGTTGAATTGTTAGCAACAAAATTATTTTTAGTTAGGGGTTTATGTTTATTGTTTATATTTGTTTATACTTATATATATATATATATATATATATATATATATATATATATAAGCTGATTTCAAAATAATTTGTTTAACAGAGAATATATATTTAAGCTAGTGACACGCATCAACAAGCACCACACCACAACCCTTTATAGTCCGAGGTGGACTATGGACTGTTTTGAGGTTCGGTTATCACAACCAGCAACTGGCTAGAAGTTAGTAAGTCTTTGTTCGTACAATCTAAGAAACAGATATTATTGATTTAGCCAAATTTGGCCCAAGGTCAGAATTCGTGGAGTACTCTGTCAACCTTTTCTTGTGCTTCGAGACTGGTGCTTTACTTTTTCTTCCTTTCTTTTAAGCTCGAAATTGAATACTGGATCATTGATTTGGACAACATTACAGTCAAAGATTATCGCCGGTTTTTTAATCAATAAATAGTCATCATAAGTACCAAAAGAATGTTTGAATTAAATGTAGATATTTTCCTGATGGAACGAAAGGCATTTTTTTAAAAACCCTACCTATACTTTTTTTTTTTTTTGAGAAAAGGGCGTCTAACATGTAACCAAATATTTATGAAATGTATAAATTTCAGAAAAAGGGATAGAAAGTGAAAAATGTTTTAAAAAGATACAATTTCACTTCGCATGAATAAGTATAGTTTTTATTTTATTTATTTGTTGGTTGGCTGGTTAGTTGATTTTAAAGGCATATCAACCCGTCGGGGTTATGTCATGCCTAGCGGTTAGGAAGTAATATATGTTGTGTATCTTTTTTTTTTTTTTTAATATCAAGTGCCCCATCAGGTTTTGGTATATGAGTCTATGGAGACATTTTATAGCTCATGTATGTATTTGCCAACCCCTCCACCACTAACCTAATACCCCTGGGAAAAATATGAACCCCTTCACCCTCCCAGCTATGGGTTAAACAGTACCACTACTGTTCTTCTACACGAATAGCTTTGGCATTAAATAACCCCTGAAGGTTGATATGTCATTAAACAAAGAAATCACAACTAATCCACCACTAACAGGATGAGACACAAGGTCAATTTTTAAGTAGAGCAAAGCTGTTTTGAATTAAGAGTTTCATTCTCTTAGACTTGTTGCTTGACGAAAGCAAAAAGAAAAAAAGAAACAAAAAACAAAATCCAGTCAGCCCTACTATTTACCTATTTATGCTTTTCTCAAGGACATTAGCAGGGAAGTGAAATGCAAACAGCCTTGTCCAGGAATTGAACTTAGTTTACCGATTCCATTTTCTAAGCACACCTCCATATTGATATTTCATAAGTTTAGCTATTATATGGTCCTGAAGAAGGTTTAACATAAACCAAAACGTTTAAGCATTGCCATCAACATCAAAATAAATTCATCTTTTTTTGGAAAAGTTTGTTTTTCTAATTTCTATATAGTCAGAGGTGCATGGTGTAACGGTTAGAGTCGTAAGAAATGGACAAGTCAAGACGAGTTAAAATCCTGGACAATGCTGTTTGCATTTCACAGTGATAATGGGAAAAGTATAAATTGAAAATATAGACTACCAAAAGACATTTTCATCAATAGCCAAAATTACGTCAATAGGGGTGTTGATGTAGCTAGCTGTAAAGAATAATTTTATTGTACACCAGATGGACTTGAAAACAGCTTACCTTAATGCTAAGTTAGACTGTGAGATATATGTAGAAAAAACCTGTGGTGTAGTGTTTAACCTTTAGGTTTTTTCTACATATATCTCACAGTCTAACTTAGCATTTAGCAATTTGCAATTAGATAAAAATACTTAAAACTATATGTGTACAAATTATTTGTATTAGATAGGAATAATTACTCAAAGCCATATAAAAACTTGTAAATTATTAGTATTAGATGGGAATAATAGAAACCATATAATTGTGAACAAATTAATAAGAAATAATTACTCAAAGCTATATAAAGGCTTGTAAGTTATGTATTATGTACGAATAATTAATTGAAGATATACAAGGTTTGGTAGAATGATCTCTGGGATTTAAAATTACCACCTGTTTAAATTATTATAAATTATTAGTATTAGATAGGAATAATTGAAACCATATAATTGTGAACAAATTATTTGTATTAGAAAGAAATAATTACTGAAAGCTATATAAAATCTTGTAAGTTATGTATTATGTACGAATAATTAATTGAAGATATACAAGGTTTGGTAGAATGATCTCTGGGATTTAAAATTACCACCTGTTTAAATTATTATAAATTATTAGTATTAGATAGGAATAATTGAAACCATATAATTGTGAACAAATTATTTGTATTAGAAAGAAATAATTACTCAAAGCTATATAAATTGAGGTGGAGACCTCATGGCGTAATGGTTAATGTGCTGGAGTGCGACATCTAAGTCAATCAGTTCAAATTATAATTGTGCTACTAGGTTCACATTTGGACTAATACCCTTGGGAAATGTTTGAACACACTCATCACATAACCTATAAGTTAAATAGTACCACTATTGTTCTCAAAGGATGGCTTTGGCATTAAATAACCCATGAAGGTTCATATGCCATTAAACAAAGAAACCAAACCAAACCATCAAAGTCGGATAAAGGATTATAAGCTATTAGTATTAGAAGGGAATACTTAATTAAAAATATATAATTGGTAGCAAATTATTATTACTGGTAGTAATTTCCCTTATTACGTTCCCCCTGTTGGCTGGGGTAGAAGAATACACAGACTGCACCTCTGCAGAGAGGTACCCCCCACCAATGGGGCTACCTGTTGGCTGTGGCTGGTGACCCATGATGCTTAATAACAGAATCCTGGTGGCTGAGCAGTCCATGACATTCCTCTTTGGCCTTTACTTGGTTGGCAACCTTCCGTCTATTTTAGACGATGGCATAGTTTTTTTTTGTTTTTTTCTCTCTCACTTACAGCTACGTGAGTGGCTGAACAGACCGATCCTCGAATGGCAGTCTCTGGTGCAATGGCTGCAAACAACAGGTGATGCTTTCTGTAGGTGTTGGGGGTGCTGCTGTTTCTCCTTTCTTTTAGCTCTCTTTTCTGTGGCAGCTTTTTTCCTCTCTTCTTCACTTCTTTTTGTTCCTTGTTTGACGAGGAGGCGCCAGGTTGCACGGTCTTCTGCACAAGCCTCCCACGTGTCTATGTCGATGCGGCATGTCTTCAAGTCTCTCTTGCTGACATCTTAGACAAATAGTTGGAGAAGGCTCCCTCCAATCAATTGGCTGGTCACATCAAGCCCTAGCACCTATAAGATTGTCCCAACCCTATTGCCCTTATAGCAAACTCCCAACCCTTTTTATTATATATGTGCTTGAAGGCGGTGGCTGAGGATTTTAGTGTCTTGGAGATGATGTTAAACTGCATCTAATGGTGAAATTCCAGTTCTGGAGCTCTGAGGAATGTGGAATACCCCTTCATCACCATTACTCCCAGGTCAATTCTGACCCAGAGTGGTAGTACCTGTTAGGGTCCCATCTATGGGTTAAATAGAAAAAATGAGTTTAAAAAAATGTGTTTAGAAATTGAGTTTAATAAAAAGAATTTTCAATGAATGAATAAAACAAAATGTTCTCAGCATAAAATAACCCAACAAGGGTTGACATGCTGTAAAAATACAACCAACCAACCAAATAACATATGAGTTGGAAGATGGTTGGTTGTTCGATTTTATGACATAACCCTCTTTCAGGTCATTTAATGCTGAATCAAGTTATTTTTGATAAACAAAGGACTCAGATTGCTTACTGTACTTGCTATTGCTTTATTGGTCACCCAATTGAGTACCGAACAGGCACATCATTGCTTAACTTTGGTGATATAGCTGGAACTGATGTTTTCAGCATGACTTGATCATAATGCGTCATTATTTAAAGTAAAGTATGTAGTGTTGTTTTATAAAAGAATTACCTCTCTTTTATAGTAAAATTTGGCTAATTTAGACATGTTGTCTATGGCAAAATATCATTAGAATTATGTCAAAAAAATTTATTAGTTAACTCACTTTAAAGCTGCCCTATGGGACAGCAATTAAGCTAGTATATATATTTAAATGTATTACAAAGGGTTTTATTAGGAAAAGGCATTCAAAATTAGGGGAATATTTTCATTGGTCAAAAATTAGGACAATAATAAGACTTAGTTGGAGACTGTGATGTAATGGTTAGAGTCTTAGGAAATGAACTCGTCGGCCTGACTTTAAATCCTGGAAGAAGCTACAGTTCACATAGCGCTAATACCCTTGGGAAAGGTATGAATTCAGCTAGTCTTCCTCCAGCTAAGGTAAATAGTAGGGCAGAATGGGCTCTTTAAACTTGGTTAGGCAACCAGTCTAGGAGAAGGAAAATGCTGAATTCAAACCTGTTAAACTCCGCTTGGGGTGGACATTACTTGAATAGACTCAGTCCTAATTAGGGATCTGTTTCACTAATTAGCATTAATTGTCATCTTTATTACACCGAGAATATTTGGATGATTAAAAATTACATTCAGTGTGTGTGCAGACCCCACAAAATTACCATTCAGAACAAAATTGGACTTGTACCTGCTTTATTCTCTAAGTATTTTGAGTGCATTGCTCTGATAAATACCTATGTTGTCTCTTTTTTTTGGGGGGGGGGGGGTTACGATTACACATGTTGTCGGTGGAGCATCCACATAGGAACCACATGGTTCTGGGTTCAATACTGTCCCTCATCAACTTAGCATATGAGTAGTACAGCTTGGATCTGTGTAGTAAAGTGGGGAGCTGATGGTAAGTGTGGCACACCATCCCAGATGTAAAAAAACAATGTCTCTGGTCTAGCATTAGACTCCCTCACTGTACGGCTGATACCACTCTGCCGACTTTACTACTTATTAAGGTGTAAGATAATGAGAATGATGAGTTCAGTGTGTGATGTCAGTAGTGGTTGACTTGTGATGTTTGTGTGGAAAATGAAAAGTGTTATAATGATAAAAGCTTGGATGATTGATATACAAGGTGATCCAAAAAAACAGACTTTTTTTTAAAGTCAGGCCTGTTTTTTGTGGGGTCACCTTCTATATATATATATATATATATATATATATATATATATATATAGCTCTGTGTGTCCATATATATATATATATATGTGTGTGTGTGTGTGTATATGTGCACAGAGCTATATATATATATATATATATATATATATATATATATAGCTCTGTGTGTCCATATATATATGTGTGTGTGTGTGTGTGTGTGTGTGTGCACAGAGCTATATATATATATATATATATATAGCTCTGTGTGTCCATATATATATATATATATATATATATGTGTGTGTATATGTGCACAGAGCTATATATATATATATATATATATATATATAATTCCAATCAAATCATCCAGGCCGTGTCACCCATTCCCTTCAATTTTTCTAAATTTTGTCCAGTTATTGATGATTTTTTATTTTTTCATAGCAAGATTAATATCCCGATGTGACACTGCATTTATAACAAAGATTTTTTTCTATTATTATTTCATATCTATTGAAAATTATTTGTACCAAAAAGAATAGTTTGATTTTTGCTCAGATCCGAAGCTACAACATTTTATTAAAATTTGTTAAAATTTCTCTCTTTAATTTTTCTGAAATTTTCTCCAGTTGTGGACTATCTTAAAGTTAGCCAATCCCCAAAATTTGAGCTTTTCTAAGCATTGACGGAGTTATGTTGATTTTTAGCTCTCTTGGGGGGTCCCCCCAAGAGTCACGAAAAATGTTGACTTTTTGTAACCTATTTTTGTCTGTAAAAAGAATTCTAGAGCTTCCATACTACTAAAAATTGGTTTATAAAAGCATTTTTGCCCAAGGAATCCAAAAATGCGATAAAAAAAAGTCTTAAATGTAACCAGTTTTAAGTTATTAATTTCTGATTTGCAAAATTTTAACGTTGTAGCTTCAGTTCTGAACAAACACCAAACTATCTTTTTGGTACAAATAATGTTCAATATATGTGAAATAATAATAGAAAAAAATCTTTGTCATAGATGCAGTGCCACATCAGGATATTGATCTTGCTATGGAATAATTAAAAATCATCAATAACTTAAAATTGGTTAACTTTCAGACTTTTTCGATAATAAGAGCTCAAATAAAAACAACATCCAGTCTTATGTTCATTATTAAAAACTACTAATGGATACAAAGAAGAAAATACCAAGAGCTTCCAGATCAAAAGAAGAACAGAGAGAAATCCAGCTATTCAACAGCCCAGATCCAAGATACATAAATAGTAGTATAGAAGAGACAACATACCCAGTTTGATGTTAGACGATCCAATCAGATCCATAGAAGAAGATATCATCAAAATAGAAAAGGCCTATGGGTAATTCCATGTCAAATCATCCAGGCCATGTCACCCACCCCTTTCAATATTTCTGAAATTTTGTCCAGGTGTGGACTATGTTAAAGTTAGACAATCAGATAAATTTTTCATGAACCCCACCAAATTTCGAGAGCTAAAAATCGATATAATTCCGCCAATTTTTGAAATTGGAAGCTCAAATTTTGGGGATTGTCTAACATTAACATAGTCCACACTTGGAAAAAATTTCAGAAAAATTGAAAGGGGTGGATGACATGGCCTGGATAACAGTTTTACTTTTTTCTGGATGATTTGACATGGAATTACCCCTGTACAAGATAAGTCTGACCATAACTATGCAACATATTCTAATTGGTATGCCTAGCATTACACTAGGCACAAAAGTCTTGCAATAGTTTGGTTCACATCTTGCTAATTCCCTTAGGAAAAGCATGAATCCATCTGTTCTCTTCTAACAATAGGTAAATAATAGGGCAGACTGGGTTCTTTAGTCTTGATTAGTACGATAATGAGAGTAACTGTAGAGATTTGGGACCATATTACCTTTAGGCACTCCTTTTTGATCTCGATTAAGAAAGGACATGTTTTTTATTTACACCGTCAATATCCGGTTGTTTTAACAGACAATTTTTAGATTTAAAAAAAAAATTATAAAACTAACCCCTTACCCTAACCCTTAACCCTAACCCCTAACAAACAACCGGATATTGACGGTGTAAATGAAAAACATGTCCTTTCTTAATTGAGATCAAAAAGGGGTGCCTAAAGGTAATATGGTCCAAGATTTGTGTAGACTGATCAGTATTCAACTGTATTGCAAGTTGAATCTGTTTCTAAGAATCCAGACTTGGTAAGTGGTTTAAATAGTAGGTTGGGCTATTAGAGCATCTGACGAGGAACCACAAGGTTCCTCAGTTCGATACCGGCCCTCACCAACTCAATGTATGAATAGCAAAGGGATTTGTGCGGTAAAGTGAGGAGCAGATGCTAAAAATAATCTCCTAGCACTAGTGAAAATGAGATAGACTCCCTCGTTGTCTGGCTGATACTGACTTTAGGCCAGAACCAATGACTTTACTACTATGTGGCATAGTCAAGTCTATTTCCAAGATTTTGATTGGCTGGTGGTTTTAGTGTGGATATTTTTATCAATATATACTGGACATTTGACCATGTCCTCTCACTTGCTAAAAAGTGTATTCAGGTTACATTCTGTTTGAAAGAAAGGACATGCTACACAGAAAAAAATGTAATATGAAAGAAAGAGAGAAAGAATAGAGAGGGGGTGGGAATGTGAAAACAATAACGTTAATCTGTTTCAATTGATGATGAAAAGAAGGAAAAAAAAGTGTGTGTGAGAGAGAGAGAGAGAGTTAAATTAAGATTATTATATTTTTTACATATTGAACTATTTCGCAAAAGCTCTTAAGTAAACATACTAAACATTCTAATAAACAGATTATCATACTGTGGTATATGCACAGGTCCTGCTAGTTATATATAAAATTTGTGATTTGTTTATTGTTAAAGTTGACTATGGGTAACTAAAACCACAGATAATTCGAAGAGAGGAGTATTGTATTTTACACTTCTGAAAAAAATAGGTCACTCAGAATTATTTGGAAACTATCATCATCATCATCATTATTATCATCATCATCATGTTGTGCTGACAGCATTGTATATCCATGACTCTCTGTCTCTCTCTCTTCCTAACTATCCCTATTGGTCATTGCAGGTTCTCCGCACAGCATCAAGAATCTGCACAGAGCTGATTGATCTGGTGGTTTTGCAGGTTGGTTGGACCATATGACCTTTAGGCACCCCTTCCGTGATCTCGACTCGTGGAGACACTTTTCTCATTTACACTGTCAAAATCGGGTTGTTTGTTAGGGGTCAGGGTTAGGGGTTAGTTTTATAATTAAAAAAAAAACCTCTAAAAATCGTCTGTTAAAAATTAACCGGATTTTGATGGTGTAAATGGAAAAAATGTCCCCCACGAATCGAGACCGCAAAAGGGGTGCCTAAAGGTCATATGGTCCGGTCGATCTACACTGGTATGTCCATGTGTAGTTGTTCACAGGAGAACATCACTTATGTGTTCATCCTTGCATTTCCAGCAGTGTGCTTACGGTCAAATCACGTTGAAAGCACCTGTTCTCATTAGATCACCGAAGTTAAGCAGCGATGAGTCTGTTCACTACTTAGATGGGTGACCATTTAGATAACAGGTACCGTAAGTAAAACCAAATATCAAAATGACTTGATACAGCATTAAATAACCCAAAAGTGGTTGATATAAAATAAAATAACCAACCAGCTAACCAATAGTGTCCAGCATGTCTTGTTAGTCTTACTTGAATGGTTTGTGTGATAGGAGGCTTTTGAAAAATATATTGAAATCAAATACAGTCCCAATTTGATAAACGGGGGTCCATATTTTGATTATCAAATCAGTTTTAACTAATGCTTTGGGAAAGGCATGAACGCAATCATACCTGCACATTGTGCTATTATCAGTCTCATATATTTACCAACTCCTTTGCATGAGCAGGATGCGACACAATGTCAATTTCTTAAGCGGAGTTTAACAGGTTTGAATTCAGAGTTTTCCTTCTCCTAGACTGGTTACCTAGCCATGGTTAAAGAGCCCAGTCTGCCCTGCTATTTACTCATAGCTGGAAGGAGAATTGGATTCATAACTTTCCCAAGCATATTAGTGCCATGTGAAATGCAAACAGCTTTGTCTAGGAATTGAACTCGGGTGGACAAGTCCATTTCTCACGACTAACCATTTGACCACGTGCCTCCACATCAGTCACATTAATAAAAGAAATTGGTAAACAATTAATAGTCAGTAAGTGTTAAAAAAGAATTCTAACTGAAGCTGTATTTATGAAGATAGTCATGAACACTAAATGAAACATTAATCTATTTGGGTGGGGGACTTCCAGTGGTACAGTGGTTGGTTGGTTGGATTTTATGACTCATAAACCCTTGAGTTATTCTATGCCAAAGATGTTTTGTTTTATTCATTCTTGTTGGGTATTAATTTTTTTTTCAAACTCAATCTTTTTTATACACTTTTTCAAAATTCATTTTTTATCTATTTAACTCCTAGATGGGACCCTAACAGGTACTACCACTCCGAGTCAGATTGCCAGGTAGCTCTGTTAGTTTTTAATAAGATTAATGTTTTGATTTTTTTTTTAATGTTTTATAGCAAATAAACCTTCATGGGTTATTTAATGCCAAAGCTATACTTGTAGAAGAACTGTAGTAGTACGACGGTGTGTCAAAAAGTAATGCCATTTTGTTTAGGACAGGTATAATTACCAACATAGGAACATGTATCATACATCAAAATGAAACTGGTCCTCTGTGGATCACATCCCTACTTCTCCACATAGGGGAGTCAAAACCTCTTTCATGGGTCTGAAGAGAAGCAAACAGAACTTGTGAATCATAATGTAAAGTCTGACCTGTCAGCTGGGACAATTCTGGAGCTCAAGGAAGTATTACAATCATAACCATTTATATTTTCAAAGTGTCCTTGGTATGATGGTAAACTGTATCTAGTGGTGAAGTTTCAATTCTGGTGCTCTGGGGATTGTGGAGTACCCCTTCATGTCATTACGCTCAGGTTCATTCTGACCCTAGGGGTGAAATTACCTTTTTTATCATATATATGCTAAAAGGTGGTGGCTGAGGTTTTTAGTGCCCTGGATAAGACATTAAACTGCATCTAGTGGTGAGGTTCCAATTCTGGAGCTCTAGGGAGTGTGGAATTCCCCTTCATCATTCTGACCTGAATTGGTAGTACCTGTTAGGGTCCCATGTTAAGTAGATAAAAAAATGAGTTTTAAAAAATTTGAATACCCAACAAAAATGAATAAAACAAAAAAATCTTTGGCATAAAATGACCCAACCAAGGTTGACATGCTGTAAAATCCAATCAACATACCATCCAAAAGTAAAGGCCTAAGTGGAGTATTGTGTGTCATGGACTGCTCAGCCACCAGGATTCTGTCCTTAAGCATTATCCATGGCCAACAATTGACCTCATTAGTGGGTCTTACAGTCCCAGCTGACAGGTCAGACTTTACATTATGATTCACAAGTTCTGAATCATAAGTTATAAAAACAAATATATATATATATATATATATATATATATATATATATATATATATATACTTTTTTCTTTCTTTTTTCTTTTTTTGATTTCTTTGGTCATATTGAATCTATTTTGCATGCTGTGGTTCATTCTCATTAATTACATTATTAATAATTTGGCATTTTCTCAAAAAACATATTTTTACTCTTCCTCTTTTAAACATGGTAAAATCCTCATTAAATTTTACCACTTAGCATAGACAAGACAGGCTTGAAATTTTGTTTATTTGGATATCTTATATTGTTTGGTTATGATTGACTTGGTTGTTTTTTTGGTTTTGGTTTTTATCAAAAGATTCTTTTGGACTCTTAAAAAAATATTTTTGTAACATTTCCAACAAATAGTCAAGAATTGGTAAGCTTGAAGAAAATCTACTTATTTCATTTTTGATATTCAATATTTTTTTTTCTTCCAGAATGTGTGTAAATGTTCTGGGTGGAGCTAATTTTATAAAAAAAGGTTTTGTAACTCATAGATAAATTGTTTTACTGGACTGAAATGTAGATAATAGTTTTCATTAAACATTTTGACCCTTATTAATTCCTTCTTTATATTACACTAGTTGAAGTACCCATCTACACTGGGTAAGAGATTATCAAATGACAAAAATGTCTGACCATATTACCTTTAGGCACCCCTTTTTGATCTCGATTAAGAAAGAACATGTTTTTCATTTACACTGTCAATATCCGGGTGTTTGTAAGGGGTTAGGGGTTAGTTTTATATTTTTTTTTAAATCTAAAAATCGTCTTAACCTTAACCTTAACCCCTAACAAACAACCGGATATTGATGGTGTAAATGAAAAACATGTCCTTTCTTAATCGAGACAAAAAAGGTCATATGGTCCAAAATGTCTTCTACTTATTTAACTCTTTGCTTACCAAATTTCCCCCACAACTGTACTAAACTGGTTCTCTATTGCAAAAGAATCAAATACCATTCTCAAGGTTGGTTCACAGACAAAACAAAAGATGGCAGGGGTGTTTATGAAATGATTTTTCATTGAAACAAGTGACACCTTTAAGAGCTAAATGCCAGCAATCTATGATAGGTGGGAGAGCCACTGTGAGTAGTTTAAAGTAGGCAAAGAGTTAATTTTAAGTGGAAGTGGCCATGGTTGTAGAATAATCATACTAGTTCCAATTACTGTCGAATTGGTAAGACAAGGCAGCAAGTAGTCGTAACTGAATACAAAACTATCTTGCTTCAATACCACTGCAAAATGTCAGGTTATTTATGAAGCCTCATAACATCATAGAAACCAAGCAGCCAATCAGGACTCAGGGAATGGAATCACCCAAATGCAAGAATGGACTATTCTTGATTTCAATAAGTACCAACTGTCTTGGCATTAGTTGATTTGTGCTTAGTTAGTTGCTGTTGTTCAAACCAACAGTACACTGACTCACTTCAACAGTGGTGTAATGATTATTGTTGTAGGAAATGGACACAGTAACAAGTTCAAAACCTGAATGAGGCTGGTTGCATTTTACAAGGTCTGAATCCAACTATTCTCTCTCCAGTTATGGGCAAATAGTAGGGCAGAGTGGGATCTCTAATCTGTGTATGGCAACTGGTCAAGAAGGAAAACTATGAATTCAAATCTGTTAATATCTGTTTGAAAATTGACCTTGTGTTGCATCCTGCTCATGCAGTGGGGTTGGGTAAATACAAACTTATTTTTTAAACCAATGTTTTTCAATATATTTGGATGTCTTCTATTGCCCCAAATTATACAATATATATATATATATATATATATATATATATATACTCCTCCGCACGAGCAGGATGTGACACAAGGTCAATTACTTAAGTGGAGTCATTTGTAAATGCTCGATTATGTGGATTTATGGATTATTTAGACTATTGTCCTCGTCTTTATTGTTATCTGTGCAAGGTTTTGGCCCATGTGCCCTCTGGCCTTCTTAATAATAACCAATGTGTCCTGGGTTTGATGTTAAATTGCATCTAAGGATCAGGTTCCAATTCTGGAGCTCTGGGGATTGTGGAGTAACCCTTCATTGTCATTACTCCCAGGTCCTGTTAACGTCTTATGGGTCAAATAGAAAAAAAAAAAGTTTTTTTTTTTTTAATTTGAATACCCAAACAAGAATGAATAAAACAAAAACGTCTTCAGCATAAAATAACCCAACATAGCTTGACATGCCATAAAATCCAAACAACCAACATTATATTTTCAACATTCTACTGTGCTCATTTTTTAAAAATTTTATTGCCCTTTTTCATATGACTATAACAATTATTTGTTTGCACAATTATATAGTATCAAGTGTTCCTATCTAACACTAAAAAATTAAATAAGTAGAAGGAATTTTTAAAAATATTTTGGTTAGTCCATTTCTTTATCCCTTCCCCAGTGTAGATGGGTACTTCAATTAGTGTAAAATAAATGATTGATTGATTGATCAACTTTTACACAATTATATGGTTTAAAGTAACTATTCCCATTTAATAATAACTATTTGATTTCACATAGTTTTATGGTTTCAAATGGTTTCATTTTGTTTTTTTTATAGTCCTGGGTATCACACTAAACTATATCTATTAGGGAGGCTCTAGTAATTGTTAGAGTCCCACTTATGGGTCAAATAAATCTATTTGGAATGATGCTTAGAATTATTTTTAACTACATTCATAGATTGGCTCTTAAAACATTGATATTGAGTATGGAGTGTTTACCTATTGTTGCTTCATCTAGGTGAAATGATGCACATAAGAAATTGAGTGCTTAATATATTTATTCAGCACTAGTATCCAGTGTTAACGGATTCATACAAAAAACACAGAACAATAAGTTACAAAACAATTAACAAGAGAACTTACAAAAAATAGAGGGTCAAAATTTGACTCAAATGCGGTATAGCCAAACGAAGTAAGATCAGTCTGAATATTAATTAGCTTATTAATCCACTATTCATAAGTTATTTAAAGCCATGAGCCAGTTTATCTGGTAGAGTGCTGAAGGGGTGCTAGCTACTCTACAACACTTATTTATAATGATTTTGGACTACATAAAAACGTTGTCTTTTAAAACATTTATATTTTAAATAAATATTGTTATATAATGATTTCTCATCACCAACACCCAGCAAGTGTGGAGGCATTTGATGGATGGGTAACAGGTTAGAGGTCACCTCAGTTTGAAACAATGATTGGAAAATCTGAGTTTTCAGCAGTTGAATTTTTGGGGTACTGCAGAGCAGATGTGTATTTCAGTGACTTAACGTTTTAGAGTCATCATTCTAAGTCTTTGGTATAGACTTCTAGAAATATGCAGGGAGTTTCTTCCTCTCTATGAGAGATGGTTTAGAAACCTATTGAGATGGCCGGTTCAAATTATTAAAACATTAATAAACATAGAAACAAAAAGTAAATGCATGTTTGTCCATTTCTTTCGTTGCCTGGTATCAAGTGAATTTCTTTGAAAATATTGGATAGGAATGCTTGAAACCATGTAACTGTGTAAATTATTTTCTTTTGTTGACTTTTAAGTCAAAACAATGCTACAGTATAAAGGTTTTATTAATTTTTAACTGTAAAAATTATTCACATAATTGTTCTTTTTTAAATATTAGTATCAAAACTGTGCTAGTAAAAGCTCAGATAGATTTTTTGGGGGACCATATGACCTTTAGGCACCCTTTTTGATCTCGAGTCAGAAGGACATGTTTTTCTTTTACACTGTCAATATCCGATTGTTTGTTAACAGATGATTTTAGAGTTTTTTTTTAGATTATAAAACTAACCCCTAACCCCTAACTAACAACTGGATATTGACAGTGTAAATGAAAAACATGTCCTTCTGAATCGAGATCAAAAAGGGGTGCCTAAAGGTCATATGGTCCTTTTTTTTTTACTGTCTGACTGTGATACATATACAAAAATTTGTACATTATAATATTCAATGTAGTATTGTTTAATGGAAGGTTGTATGGAAGACTGGTACTTGCCTATGCTGCAAGTGTCCCCTCTTCAAACTCATGCCTTCCAAAGGAATAGCAAGCAGGCAAAACAACATGGTATTAACTCTACTGTATTTATTAGCACAGATTCGTTGGTGAACAGAAGTAGCTAGAGTATAAACATGACCACTTTGTCCCCTGTCTCCCCAAAATAAAACTTCAGGCCTTGTGCTTAGACTCGTGTGTTTCACTGTTGTAAAGTAAAAAGTAAAGTCATCAGGGTGGCCTAAAGTCGGTATCAGCCAATCAGCGAGAGAGTCTATCCCCTTTTCACTAGTACTAGACCAAGGAGATTGTTTTGACGTCTGAGGTGGAGTGCAACACCTACCATCAGCTCCTTACTTTACCGCACAGATCCCTGTGCTACTCATATGCTGTGTTGATGAGGGCGGGTATCGAACTAGAAACCTTGTGGATTCTAGCCAAACACTCTACCGACTGAGCTAACCCAGCCCTTAGGAACTGTTTTCTATAATAAAGCAACAAGTTTATCTGGGGAATCAGTTGCAGTGAACAACCACAATGGAACCAACTAGAATAGAACATGGAATTGCATGACCACTTTTGTCTAAACACACACACACACACACAGACACACAGACACACACACACACACACACACACACACACACAAGCTCTTGATTTTGCTGGTAGAGAGTTTCACTATTTAAATCATTGCACTGTATTTTATTCCTTTTTCAAAAAAATTGTTTATATTAGTTTCATTACATATATGTTAAAACTATACAAATAAAAAATACTGACTCTGGGGAGATAGTATTAATTTTGAAATGTGAAAAGAGACAACTAACCAAAACTATTATTGTCAATAAAAGAATAAAGATGACCTATTTATCTATTTCAATGTAATTTGTAAAAGAAAGTGTGTTGGTCAGCCTTTGCCTAACTGGCTGGTTGGGAGGCAAAGGGTCAACCTTCCATGGGAAAGTGGGAATGGGAGTTTTGCTTAAAGCTTTTGAAGTTAATTTCATGGTGTGATTAAGGAAGTGAACCATATCAGTGGGGGTGGTCATGTCTTAAAAGAAGAACTGTTTTTATTGTTATTTAGATTTTTTTATCAATTTCTGCCTGGAGCAGGGGACAGTAAGCTTAGACCAGAAGGCTTCTATTTTCTGACCTTTCACTATATCAAATGAACATAAAGTCTGATTTTTACTCACAAAGTACTAGCCAGTGCAAAAAATATATCCCTTAGACATTTCTCTTTTGAGGTGCCTCAGGAACTAAGAGATAAACCCATCCCTGCCCCTTTTCTAATATTATATATCTTTTTTCTTATAAATTAGGAGTTTTAAATTTTAAGGCATTGAAAACTAAAAAAAGCTACTTTGCATAAATCAAATTAACATAAAAATACAATGGTGATTAAGACCCAGAGTGGTAGTACCTGTTAGGGTCCCATCTATGGGTTAAATAACAAAAATGAGTTTAAAAAAAGAATTGAGTTTTTTAAAAGTACCCATCAAGAATAAATAAAATAAAACGTCTTTCAGTATAAAATAACCCAACAAAGGTTGACATGCTGTAAAATCCAACCAATTAAGAAAGTCAGGGAATATGCCCAGTGAAAGATCTAGTAGCAAACAGGTGAATTACAATTAAATGTGTCAATTACAGAAAATAAAGAATTACAAAAAGAACAAGATTAAAAGACAAATTGGTAAAAAAATATCTTAATTTAAAGAATAAATTAGAAGTTTTAAATTTTAAGAAATTGTAAACTAAAAATGGCTACTTTGCATACACCAGATTTAAAAAATACAATAATGAACAAATATTTATGTTAACAAAATGGCTTAGATTTATTTACCATTCAAACTAAATAATAAGTTTGATATTTATTTCAAATAATAATTATTTATTACAAAATACTCCATATATATATTTTGTGTGTCCTAAATTTTTTGTGGCCTCCTCTTGGCCCCTTGTGGTCCTCCTTCATTTTTCCAAATTTCCATTGAGAACCCCTGGTTTTGTGCACTTAAAAAACGTCTTTCTCTTTTTAATAACTCTTTTTTATATTTAATCTTTTCATTTCTACTGAGGCTACCATCTTCAAGTAAGTTTAGACCAGAAGTATAATGTTAACAGACCCCAAACACCCAAGGATATTAAACTTATTAAAGAAGATATTTACTGAAGAACAAGAATAGACACAGAAACTCAACCAAAGTCGACTGAAGAAGTGGACACATAGCATAATGGATATAGGCTGCAGGTTCAATCTTAGTCAAAGGCAACAGTAACATAGAATAGTAATTAATGCAGCTTAACACTTGTACCAAGTCATGGTTAACAGAATGAGAACAATCTACCACCATGGATTGAATAAAGGGTTGGGTTCAAAGTTCCATAATGGCTCCCGATTATGACAAGAAGGTTCCTGAGTTTGAAAAGGCTACTGCGCCTGACAAGAAATACCTGAAGAAGGCCAAAGGGCACATCAGCCGAATCATTGTACAGGTAATAATAAAGATGAGGACAATAGTCCAAATAATACAAATAATACAAAATCCCAGAATAAAGATCAGAAGACAGAGACAAACCAACCCAGAATAGCAGAATAGCAGAATACCAGCATAGAATATAACAAGTAGTAGTTATGAATAGGAGTATGATAATAATAATAAAAGTATAGAAGGGAATGCAACAGAATATGGTTGATGTGTGAATCCACAGAACAGTTAGGCTTTCTTTATTTGCTTTATTTTATAGAAGCAACATTATTGTTATTTTTTATGTGAGTTTTAGAAGAATCTATGAGAATGTCTCATATTGAGAAAATAATCGTTAAAACACTACTGCAGTAGTCTTTTGAAGGTTGTATGAAATAGATGACTAAATGCTCAAAAAATAACACCTTGTGCTAGAGTTATCTTTACTCAAGTAAACTCTAATACATTAGTTAAGTGCCTGAAACTATGAGTAGTAAAGTAAAGTTGGCAGAGAGGCCTATTGTTGGTATCAGACGAACAGTGAGGGAGTCTATTCCCTTTTCACTAGGGCTAGACCAGGGCATTTCTTTTAGTTTCTGAGGCAGAGCGCCGCACCTACCATCAGCTCCCCCATTTTACCTCATTGAACCAAGCTTTTCTACTGATGTGCTGAATTGGTGAAGGCTGATATTGAACCTGGAACCTTGTGATTCCTAGGCAGATGCTCTACCAACTGAGCTAAACCTACACCTCACTACTAACAATCATCATGTCGCGCTAGTAGCACAGATATCCATGACAATCTCTCACTAACAGTCCCTATCATTCATTTTCCTCAGGAAGTCCTCTGTGCAGCATCCAGTATCCAGGCAGAGCTGGTCAATATAGATTTTTGCTGGACAGCCTGCACTGGCATATCCCTCCAGGAGGATGTTACTTATGAGTTCGTCCTTGCTTCTCCAGCAGTGTCCAGCATGCCTTGTTCATCTCACTTGGATGGTTTGTGCGATAGGGGGTAGTGGCTGTACAGCTGGGTTTTGTTTCCACGATTTGTTTAAAATTTCACACAGCATTCTTGTGCAGCTCCTATCTAGCTTATTATCTCGGCTCTTCATTAAGGTCTAAGTGGTGCAGCCATACAGTAGCACTGATACAACTATGGCCTGGAAGAATTGTCGCTTTAACTTGTCAGTGAGATCTGATTTCCATATGACTGATAAACTGTTTATGGCTGATCATGCCTTCTCTACATGTGTATTAACATCGCTTTCTATGGGAGAGATATTACTACCTAGGTACTTAAATTATTCTATTGGCTTTAGAGGCTTACCGTTGAGTGTGGAGATGCCTCAATCTTTTCAAAACATATGAACTCAGTTGTATCAGAGTTGACATAGAGGATGATGTTCCGTGCTGCCTTCTTCAGGCTATGTATTGCTTTTTTATTTTTATTTTTTTACATTTAATTTTCAGAATACCAGAGGCGCTTCTTAAAAAGACATTTTCTTCTATTCACACCATTGGTCTTTTGTCTTTTTATTCATACTGTAATTATTTTCAAATGTATATAACTCCACCAATATTTTGTGCACCCAAAATAAGGGGGGAGGGGGAATAAGTGACCTGAAAAAAAAAATCAGAAAGTTTTTAAATAAAATAACTAATGAATTATAAAATTTATTCATTGATAAATCAAAACTGAAAATTTCATTAAAATCGAATAATTCCCTGATTTTTGGTAAAAAATTTTCAATTAAGGAAGTTAAATTTATTTTGTAAAATACGTCTGTGATGTCACAATTGGCATTACCTATGTTACTACTTTTCAACTTAAACAAAAACTTGACCTCAAAAAATTGATTTAATTAATTTTAATTCGTTTTTAAAACGAAAATGAGCACACAAATTGGTAGTACCTCATATAGGGAATAAAGTCATTATTTCATCCATTCTCAAAATTGTCTGCCAGTCAGTTTGGGGTTCAGTCATTAGAGGGTCCAATCAGGAACCACAAGGTTCCGGATTTCGATACCGGCCCTCGTCAACAGGGATCTGTGTGGTAAAGTAAGGAGCTGATGGTAGGCGTGGTGCTCCACCCCAGACGCCAAAACAATCTCCTTGGCCTAGCACTAGTGAAAAGGGGATAGACTCCCTTGCTGTCTGGCTGATACCAACTTTAGGTCACTGCGACAACTTTACTTACTTTTATATAATTTGCATATATATATGATTTACATATTTGTCTGAGATATAATAAAAAAATCCTTATTTGGATAAAGATCTATTTCTTACTCTCCTTGTGTGGTTTTCACACCTAGATACTTAAATCTTCAAGCCTGGCCAACAGCTACACAGAGTGACAGCTTAAGAGTTTTTTGGGGTTTTTTTTTATCATCAAATTTCAGATCAGCTATTAGATTGAGGAAGCTTCCCATCATGGTGTAATAGTTAGCAAGCTAGTCTTCCAGACCTATTACTACTGAATAGAGTGTTTGATTCTTACTGAATGCTCCATATTTTCGACCTTGTGCCATACCCATCATACCCATACTGAATGGGTTGTGTAAATAATACGTAACAGATTGAAGAAGCTAACTTACATTAACCAGGAAGGAAATGAATTCATAGTCAGTGAGGATCATAAGCAGTCAGCTAGATAATGAAACCGTGAGTGGTTAAATGTACCTGCTTGTAATTGTTATTTACTAAGCTCTGTTGACAGGTTATTTGAGAAGTTGGGGGAGAGAGTATCCGTTACATGGTTGATGTGGTCATGAGTACAAATGGGGAGAGGGGTCAAGTTAAAATAGTTTATGTTGCATGAAAAATTACTTCTTATCACATTCACAGGTGGGAGAGTGATTTTCTTGGTGGGCAGCAGATTTTCACCTTATTCACTGGACTATGACATAAGCCTCAGGATTATTACATTAAAACATTATCTATCTATCTATCTATCATTATATATATATATATATATATATATATATATATAATATCTTATTATATCTACATATAAAAAATGTGTAATATATATATATATATATGATATGATATCTTATTATATCTACATATATAAATATGTGTATTATATTTACATATATATATGTATGTGTATGTTAATTGTAGATCCGGCTTGCTTAATATTTCCTCACACCTAAGAAAAGCCATTATAAACAGCTATAGACCAACAAGACAGCAAAACGATACTTAACAAAAAAAAAAAAATAAATAAACATATACACACACACACACACACACTTATAACAAATTCTACATCCATTTACCATTTGTACATGACTTACTATATCTCCACCAAACCCAGCGCATATGACCCACCTATGACCTCTTTCAACACCTAACACTGTGGCATCATTAACAGAACCTTATAGCTACACACCCCATCAGAAAAAAAAAAAAATAGAACTCACACTACCAACTTAAATACTTCTACTAACACCAACAATTGACCACCCCTCTCCTATTCACAACCTCCTAACTCACCAGTATGAAAATGTTCACCGTTGAAGCAAGAGCTCAATCCAACGTCCTGAAGAAGGTGTAACAGAACGAAACATTATAACGTCAACATCACTACCTACAATAAACATCGATTTTGTACAACATCCCGTGTTTGTCTACCTTTCTCCATGTATGTGTATGTATATATATATAATAAGTAATATCTAATAATATATATAACATATAAGAGATTTAGATATGATATACATATATAGTATATATAAAAGATTCATATATATTATATATATATATATATATATAACAAAATAGCAGATGAGGAAAAATTATGGATAAAAGTGAATAACAAACACAGACTTTTTTCCATAACTTTTCCTCACACATATATATACATATACAGTGTGTCCCAGAAGTCATGCACCTGGTTTTCAAAAATACACCTTTATTAATAGAAAAAAAAAGAACTCTATTGATTCCAAAAACACCATTATTGAGAAAAATCATTGTATAACCTGTCAGCCCAATGAGCTAAAAGGGCTCACTGAATATCCGAAAATGCCCATCAATATCAGATTCCTCCCATCAACCATGAGTTGCAGTGGCTTCTACAGTTGCCAAAAGTCTGGTAATGCCCACATTGTGCCTGATCTCAAATGACCAGAAATCTGCTGCAGGAGCTAGTTCAGCATGGCTAACAGCGGCTCGACGGTTATATAACAAGACAACAATTTAACAAAAATCACTTATATATATATATAAAGAAAATACAGAGGTTATGTCTTAATCAAAGCTGTGGGGGTGAATGGACGTCTAATAAATGTATTTTGGTCAGAATACCACCATGGGTTCAGAAAATTATCACTCAGGCAATTTTTAGGCTCATTTCTTTGTCAAGTTTTCCACTCTGATCAAATCTAAGTAAGGAATCTTTTTCTCTAAGTTCTGTGGTTTTGGATGAAGTCAGTTGGTCTATTTGGCCCTTTTCTCTTTGTTCTCACTGACCACTCTCTGACTCTGTCTGGTTGAAGCCTCAAAACACTCAGCTTAAATAATGGGTAGGTTCCGGTTAGCATTGAAATATTAGTTGTCCCTTTGTTTTAACTGGGATTTTTCAATTTTGGGCAATAGTACAACACTTTTAGTGGCAGTAAGAGGGCTAATCCACCCATCAAACTCCAACTTTCATTCTTCAGCATCTCTGACTTCCACTTGTTAAGTGCCACCTCTTTTCCTTTCCTACCACCCTAGAATCAATCAGTTACTTCTTCCTTCTGGGTGTGACCCACCCCAGCCAACCAAGTAGTTTTCAACAAAAGAGTCTTAAAAAAAGGTATGTTTTGATTTTTATCTAAGTTACTTTTTTATCTAAATTCCATTCATGTGAAAAAATAATTTCCTTTTTATGCCCAAGTAAATTCTGACCAAATTAATAAAAAAATTCAAGTATTTCCACAAATACTGACCAAGACGGAATCACTATGAGGTTTTCCATAATTCAGACATCACATCACCTTACTGTAGTCTGCGTTTTATGCATAACAATGTCACAAGATTGCATTTTATGCTGGTTCCTTAAGACATAAAAATGTCCCAATAACAAATACTCAAATTGAGCACCCTCAAATCAATAAAGGTGTTTTAAATCAATAAAGTTTTTTTTTTTTTTAACCAGGATTGATTTAAAAAGCACTGTAACTGAGAACAATCATAACAAATAATAAAGTGTTCCAGAAGTTGTAAACCATCCTGGATTGTGCACCACTTCTCAGACACCCTGCAAATATATATATATATATATATATGGAGGCGCGTGGTCTAATGGTTAGAGTCGTAGGAAATGGACTCGTTGACCCAAGTTCAATTCCTCAACGAAGCATTTCACAAGGTGCTAATACCCTTGGGAAAGGTATGAATCCAATTCTCCCTCCAGCTATGGGTAAATAGCAGGGCAGACTGGGCTCTTTAACCATGGCTAAGTAACCAGTCTAGGTGAAGGAAAACTCTGAATTCAAACCTGTTAAACTCTGCTTAAGAAATTGACCTTGTGTCACATCCTGCTCATGTGGAGGGGTTGGTAAATATATATATATATATATATATATGAGTTTTGTTGGTCTCTCCCTCAACCACACCCCATGCACAATAATCAAGCGGTTGCAATCTGGCTTAGGGGTGGTTTGGTCGCAGAAATTTTCATAACAGCCAAGACTGGGTTCTCCTGCTTGTGTGACATGGCACAGAGTTCTGTTGCCAGATGTTGGTTCTTCCAGTAGCCATCTACATCAATCCAGGGCAGCACTACCTCCTCCAGGCACTTAATATAAGCATCCATGTTGGGTCTGACACCATGTGGAAAGATGAACAGAGACATAATGTCACCATTGCTAGTGACCACTCCCAAACACCATAATGCTAACAGTTGTTCTGTGAGTTCACCATCTGACCCTAGCCTAAATTTGTCTCAGCTGATAAAAACCAAAGCACGTTCAGTTGGAGGTGATGCTTGAGTTTGTGGAAAAGCTGTGCATCATAGTCTTTCCCCTTGTCCTTCCTGCATGGCCTGTGATAAAAATTGGCTCTTTCTTATCTTGATGATAAATGAAAAATAGCAAGTGTCTTCATGCACTACCTGCCTAATAAGAAACTCAGACATTTCCATGTTCCAGGCGAAAGACCTGATTAACTTGTTGGGATTGTGGTCAATCTTGGGCAGGATCACATCAACAAATTCACAAGATCTTTGCATATCATAATAATCAGAGTGAGGCATCCGAGCTGCTGTATCTTTGTAACCCCCATTGAACTAATCCAACTGTTTTTGAATCCTCAGCTCTGTCCTCAGATTGCTACCCAAACACTTCTAAAATCTTTGGATTTGAGCTTCTGGATTGAATGTCAAGTGGCATAGTGAGCTGATTTCAAATTTCTGGAGAAGTGAATTGTGTCATGGTGCTGCTTTCCTTGCAGACAGTGCCAAACTGACTCTAATTTGCTGGACAGTAGACAAAAACCTGAAACAAACAAATTGTATATGTGAAATTGATAATTTAAAATGGTGGTAATTTATCCATCGCACCCTATATATATAGATATATATAAATATATATATCATCATCATCATCATGTCGCACAATTAGCATGGATATCCATGACAATCTCTTGCCAACCTTCTCTATCATTCAATGCTGTTGAATAGTTAGGATCTGAGAGGTTGCGGATCAATTTCTGTGGAATCCGTTTTAATTTTTTTCCTAAGGGTTTTCTCTATTTTGGGTCAGATGTGATTAAGAAGGGCATTATATATATCTTAGCTGCAATAGCAGTATGAGTTATGCCTCTGTAGTTCTTAGCGATTCTGAGGTCTCCCTTTTTGGGGAATGGGAGGATGCAGCCTTTTGTCCTTTTAACTATTCTATTTTGTCTATATACTGCATTGCATAACCTAAGCAGTATGTCATTGAACTTTCTCATCTTCCATATCTCGGGGCAGGGGGTATTTCATCAAGACCTGCAGCTTTACTACCTTTTAGTTTCTTTAAGACTACATTGAGTTCTTCTGTTGTAAAATCTCCTAGTTTAATGTCTAGTTGTCTATCTACGATCTCTTGGGTATTATTTTCTATGATTTTAGAGGGGTTCCCCAGCAGTTTCTGGAAGTGGTCTTTCCACTTCTGAAGTCTATCTTTTTGGCTTGTTGCCTTTAGCTTTAACCTAGAGGTACTTTTCCTACCACTAATTTCATTTACTGTTTGCCATGCTAATCGCAACTGTCCGTCTTCCACCGATTGTCCGATTTTGTTTATTTGTTCTTGGATGTATTCTATTTGTTCTTTTTTGTATGTTTTGGTTAGTTCTATCTGGGCTTTCTTAAGGTTGTGTATAAGGTTTTCTATATTGTGTATATTGTGTAAAACCAAAAAAAAAAATATATATATATATATCTTTTATATATTATCATTAGATTAGCACAGGGATCTGGGTGGTAAAGTGAAGAGCTTATGGTAGGTGTAGCGCTCTGCCTCATGAGCCAAAAACAATCTCCTTGGTCTAGTGCTAGTGAAAAGGGCATAGACTGGCTGATACTGACTTTTGGCCACCCAGACAACTTCACTTTATAGAAATATATATATATATATATATAGAGATAGATATTATAGATACACACACACACACACATATATATTTATTATTAGATATTATAAATATACACTCACACAAACAGGTGCTTGTTAGCACAATATTCACTATTGTTTTTCTTTATCTATAACTTAAGCTGTCGGATTTGATTCCATTTTTTATACACTTAAACACACACATATATATATGTGAGTGTGAGTATATATATATATATATATATATATATATATATATTGACATTTTAGATTATTAATTTTAATCTTTAATCCCTTGTTAGTCAATTGATCTATGAGAAGGAAAGCTCTGAATTCAAACCCTTAAACTTTGCTTAAAAAATGATCTTTGTGTTGCATCCTATTCTTGCGGTGAATTTGGTAAATACATATACAAAAAAAAAAAAAAAAAATTTGGCATTAAATAACCTACAAGGGTTGATATGCCATCAAACCAAAAAATCAACCAACCATTTAATTATAGGCTTTATAGTATATTCATTAATATTAATTATCCTGAAAAGGCCACAAAACTAACATAATTTCTTTAAATATCTCCCAGTGATATATCATACAATATTAATTGATACTTATTGTTGGGAATCTGTTTTATTATTTAATTACAACTTGTCTCTTTATTCTCTATCCAATGCATAAAAATATTTATTGTTTGCTGTAGGATTTAAGATCATGATTACTCTTTTAAGAGTACTTGTGCTCATAAAGATACTCATGAGTTGTTCTTGGAAAGTCACCCAGAGTAATCTTTTTCTTTCTTTTTTTTTTTTAAATAAAAAACCATAAAGGCAGCATGGATTTATATATGTGGCTTGTATCTATAGATTTTCTTTATTGCAGTGGCAACAGCTTGAAAAAGAAAGGAAAGCTAACTTGTACGGAATATAATGCTTCCATTCAAAACTCCCCAAACATCATCAGATACGATGCACATCTGAGAAAGAATGGAGAGTACTGCAGCCAAAACATCATAAACAAACAAAATATATTCAATATATATATGTGTGTGTGTGTGTGTGTGTGTGTGTGTGTGTGTGTGTGTGTGTGTGTAGTATATTTTTAAAAAAAGCTTAGTTGAAAACCACTGAATATTTCCTTTTGATTATCTTCAAGTGCTTATATTCAATCCTTCTTGTTGTTTTTCTTATATCGGGGTCCAAGTAGTAGAGAAGGTGCTCCATATTTTGTTTCCAAGTGCTTTCAACCATTTCCATGATCGTCTTCAGGCGGATTATTTGTTGTTGTTGTTGTTGGTGGTGGTTTTTTTTTGGTTTTTTTTTTTATTTTGTGCGAGTTTTAGTCATTTGGAAGGGTTTATCATAGTTTTTTTGTGGTTGCAGGTTTAATCAGTTAGGAAGGTTCATTGAAAATAGGGGCTATGGTTAGTACATTAGTTATCAGAGATGCTGAATAATTCATAGCATTTCCTTTTATTTCACTCATTGGAAATGGATTCATCCACCCGAGTTCAAATGCTAATACCCTTGGAAAAGGTATGCCTCCAACTGCTCTCCCTCCAGCTATGGATAAATAGTACTGTGCTCTTTAAACTTAGCTCGGTAACCAGTCTAGGAGAAGGAAAACTTTGAATTCAAACCTGTTAAACTGCTTAAGAAATTGACCTTGTGTCGCATCCTGATCATGTGGTGGCGTTGGTAAATATATTCACTCTGGCTAACTCTTCATTATATTTTGCCTTATGAATGAACTGGTGTATCACATGATATTAATAAGAATTTGTCTAAGCATTAAGATTTTAACAAACTCAACAGTGCTTTTTATTTGTTAATCAAATATTCATTATCTATAAAAACGTTCTTTATAGTTACTTTAATTCCTTATCTTTTGAAATTTCAAAATTTACATTTAGAAACACAAAAATAAGAGATTCTTGAAATCGAGAAAAAATTATTTGAAATATGTGATTACTGTACTATGATCAACTGTGCCTTCACCTTTCACACAAAAGAAGTTTTTGGTTGCTTCCTTTGTGTCATCCCGCAATGGAGACACCTGTTGGTGACCCATGATACTTTAAGATGGAATCCTGCTGGCTGAGCAGTCCTTAACATGCAACACTCCACTTTGACCCTTACTTAGGCTAGACGGTCGGTCAGATAGGTCCTCTCCAATCAATCGGCTGGTCAGGAAGCTTGAAGCACCAGCAGCCCCTGCCCCTATTCCTAATGCTTTTCCTGAACCTCTTAAACCAACTTTTGAGAATGTCCCACAAACCAAAGGAACTGTAACATTACCCAGGGACCTGGTTTCCTTAGTGTCGCTCCACTCCCTAAAACAATGCTGCCAAAAATCTCCTCGGACATTGTCCAGTTTGCTCCCCTGTAATTGGCCAGGCCAGAAGAAACTATTTTCCTCTCAAATGCCATTACACCTGAACAGTAGGCAGGGAGGGGAGATGTAGAACCAACATCATAGTCATCTTTACAGGAAGGCTGTGACTAGCATCCAGTCACCAGACAAGAAAAATGAAAAAGACAGTAACCGATTACAAGCTCTGTACAACACAGTCAAGTGTTTGGTATATATGGATAAAAGTATCCACACTAAAACCAGCCAAAATGCAAATCCTGGGAATGGACTCGGCCAAGGTACACAGTGGAATAGCCCAACCTGCTATTTAGACCAATTACCAAGTCTGTATTCTCAGAACAGATTCAACTTGCAACACAGCTGAATACTGGTCAGTCAACACAAATCTCTACATCCTGGACAAGGCTGTTTGTATTTCACTTCATGCTAATGCACTAGGGAAAGGCATTAATCATTATTTTCTCCCGCTAGTTATAAGTGATCGTAAGGCAGACTGGGCTCTTTAGCCTTGATAATGCAACTTAGATGGAAAAACTTTGAATTTAAAACCTCAGGAGAATCTGTGAAAGTCTGACATTCTATTTGTCTATTGGGTAATTTCATGTCAAATCATCCAGGCCATGTCACCCCCCTCTTCAATTTTTCTGAAATTTTGTCCAGGTAAAGACGATGTTAAAGTTAGACACTCCTCAAAATTTGAGCTTCCAATACCAAGAATTGGTGGAATTATGTCCATTTTTAGCTCTCCAAATTTTAGGGGGGGTGTCGCAAAAAATGGCGACTTTTTGTAATGTATTTTTGTCTGTAAAATGAGTTCTAGAGCTTCCCTACTCCTAAAAATTGATTTATATAAACATTGTTGCCCGAAGAATCCAAAAATTCTATCAAAAAGTCTTAAAGTTAACCAATTTTAAGTTAGTATTATCTGTGTTATTACTATTGTCCTCATCTTTATTATTCCCCTGTACAACGTTTCGGCCGATGTGGCCTCTGGCCCTCTTCAGGTATTTCTTGTTGGACTCGGGAACCTTTTTTTCAGACTCAGGAACCTTCTTTTCGAACTCAGGAACTATCTTGTTGTAATCAGGAACCTTCTTGTGGTAATCAGGAGCCATCACGGAACTTTGAACCTAACCCTTTATTCAATCCATGGGGGTATCCTGTTCTCATTCTGCTAACCATAGCTGGGGTTGAGGCGTTAAGCTGTGTTAATTATTATTCTATGTTACTGCTGCCCTTGGACAGGTTTGAACCTGCAGTCCAGAGATAACTGTCACTTAGAACTGTCTTGACCTAACTCCTTTATCCACTAGGCCATATGTCCAATCGGAGGGCACATCAGCCGAAACGTTGTACAGATAACAATGAAGATGGGGATAATAGTCCGAATAACACAGATAATACTAATCATCAAGCCTCATCTTAAACATTCAGAGAAACAATTTTAAGTTGTTGATGATTTCTGATTTTTTTCATAGCAAGATTAATATACCAATGTGGCACTGCATCTATGACAAAGATTTTTTTCATTATTATTTTGTATATATTGATCATTATTTGTACCAAATAATGATCAATATTTGTACCAAATAGGGGCCGGCTCAGTCGGTAGAGCGTTCGGCTAGAAACCACAAGGTTCCTAGTTCGATACCGGTCCCCGCCAACTCAGCGTATGAGTAGCACAGGGATCTGTGCGGTAAAGTAAGGAGCTGATGGTAGGTGTGGCGCTCCACCTCAGATGCTAAAAACAATCTCCTTGGTCTAGTGCTATTGAAAAGGAGATAGACTCCCTTGCTGACTGGCTGATACCGACTTTAGGCCGCCCCGTTGACTTTACTTATTTGTACCAAAAAGATAATTTGGTTTTTGCTCAGAACCGAAGCTACATCATTTTGTTAAAATTTGTTAAAATTTTGTCTAGGTGTAGACTATGTGAAAGTTAAACAATCCCCAAAATTAGACCTTCCAATTCAAGAGTTATGTTGATTTTTAGCTTTCCAAATTTGGGTGGTTGGTCATGAATATTGGTGACTTTTTGTAATCTATTTTTGTATGTAAAATGAGTTCTAGAGCTTCCCTACTCCTAAAAATTAGTTTGTAAAAGTATTTTTGCCTAAGGAATCCAAAACGCTGTCAAAATAGTCTGAAAATGAACTAGTTTTAAGTTATTAATGATTTCTAATTTGCAAAATTTTAACTGATGTTGTAGCTTCGGTTCTGAGCAAAAACCAAACTATCTTTTTTGTACAAATAATGTTCAATATATGTGAAATGATAATAGAAAAAAACTTTGTCATCAATGCAGTGGCCTATTGGGATATTAATCTTGCTATGAAAAAATCAGAGATCAGCAATAACTTAAAAGTGGTTGACTTTAAGATATTTTTGATGGCATTTTGGATTCACCAGGCAAAAATGCTTATATAAACCAATTTCTAGGTAAGCTAAAAATGGACATAACTCCGTCAATTTTTGAAATTAGAAGCTCAAATTTTGGGGAGTGTCTAATTTTAACATAGTCCTCACCTGGATAAAATTTTAGAAGAATTGAAGGGGGTGGGTGACAATTTTACTTTTTTCTGGAGGATTTGATATGGAATTACACTATTATCAATTCATCTAAAAAGTTATATTACATAGAAAGACAATAAAGTGACAATTAATGTGACAATAAATAGAGTGACAACAAGTTGTATTATATAGAATGACAATTAGAATGTCAATATATAGAGTGACAACAAATTATATAGTGTGACAATTTTTAGACAATATTATATAGAGTGACATGTTATATTATATAGAGTGACAATTAGAATATGAATATATAGAGTGACAACAAGTTATATAAAGAGACAATTTTTAGATTATATTTCATAGTGACAACATTCTTCTGTTATCAGCTCATCCAAAAAGTATGACTAGTTATATATATATATACCAACCCCTCCGCACGAGCAGGATGCGACACAAGGTCAATTTCTTAAGCGGAGTTCAGCAGGTTTGAATTCAGAGTTTTCCTTCTCCTAGACCGGTTGCCTAACCAAGGTTAAAGAGCCCAGTCTGCCCTACTATTTACCCATAGCTGGAGGGAGAGTAGGATTCATATCTTTCCCAAGGATATTAGCGCTAAATGAAATGCAATTACCACTTCCAGGATTTGAACTCGGGGTGACGAGTCCATTTCCCAAGACTTTAACCATTACACCACGCGCTTCCTACCTGACTAGTTCTATATAGGCCTTCACTACTATAGACAAAAATCACTTGTCTAGCGGCTCACATCTTTAACGGAAATGGTGGGTCATATTTCATATACAACGGGTGAGCTTTATTTTTAATATTTTAGATACTTAAAAGATAAGGAAAACTGATATATTGTTTGGTAACAACTTAAAAAGAAATCAAACATACAGCCTATTTTGCATGAGATTCTATTACAAAATTTGTTCTTGTTGTTCTTAAGAGTATTCATTTTCCAAACATCCCACCAGGCATGAAATCTATTTACCCTGGGGAGCCATGCACAAACCGAAGCTCATGAGATGGACGGTGCAAAAAATGTATGGTTCCTGTCAGCATTCCCCTTGATGAATCGGGCAATAAACTTGGCCTTTACCCCTTTTAGGGGTCAGTGTTGTATACCCATTCAACATATCAATTAGTTTGAAAAAGATATTGGAAAAAGAATCCAATTGAGAAAAAAATAATCTTTTAAAACCCAACAAAAATGAATAAAACAAAAACGTCATTGCCATGAAGTAACCCAAGGGTTGACATGCCGTAAAATCCAACCAATGGAACAACAAACCTATTTCCTCTATTCCTTTTGTATTATTTCCTTCTCTTTTTGTATCTCCCTCCCACTCACTATAAAAGTAACTACTCTGACTGATACTTTAGTTTTTTGCTGATAATCAGCAGTCAACAGAGTCTTAGCAAGCTTCAGAAATTTGTGCCTGTATGTTTGAATACACACTTTCCTTTCTTTCTGTAGTCCTGTCAGCTGAGGCTGTAGAATATACCAATAGTACCTTTGTTGAGGTGTAATACAACCCCCCCCCCAATGGGGCCACCTTTTAGTCATTGGTGGCAACCTGTGATGCTAAAGGATGGATTCCTGGTGGTAGAGCAACATTCTACTTTGTATAACTCTTATGGCAAACTTCCAACCTTTTTTAAGATATATGTGCTAGAAGGCAGTGGCTGAGGGTCTTAGAGTCCTGGGTAAGACATTAAACTGCATCTAGTGGTGAGGTTCCAATTCTGGAGCTCTGGGGAGTGTGGGGTACTCCTTTATTGCCATTACTCCCAGGTCCACTCTGACCTGGAGTAGTAATATCTGTAAGAGTCCCATCTATGGGTTGAATAGACTTTTTAAAAATGTAGTAAAAAAATGTTTCAAACAAAAGAGTTTAAAAAAAATGAATACCCAACAAGAATTAATAAAACAAAAATGTATAAAATAACCCCAGGGTTGACATGCCATATACCCTAACCAACCAACCAACTTCCTCTATTCCATTTGTATTATTTCCTTCTCTTTTTGTATCTCCCTCCCGCTCACTATAAAAGTGACTACTCTGACTGACACTTTAGTTCTTTGCAGTCAACAGAGTCTTAGCAAGATTTAGAAATTTGTGTCTGTATGTTCGAATAACCACCTTCCTTTCTTTCTTTTTCAGACAGAAAAATACCTCAATTGTTACAGTACATAAGATTGTCTATTATTTTTGGTCTGCTCTCTACCTCACTGTTGTAGATATGACGACCCGATTTGAGTTGCAATTAAAAAAAAAAATTAAAAGATATAGAAATAAAAATATTTAAAAAATAGATAAAATAAAAAATAATAATTTAAAAAAAAATGAAATTTGTTGTGGCCTTGTTAGGGACCAGAATAAAGACGCAAGACAGGAAATGAGTTAAATAATATACCAACAAAGAACAGTAGTACAAACATATACAAAATGAGAAGGTTACCAGTGAAGGCAGTTGATCAACTATCCGAACAGACCACTGGAATATTGGCTCTCTCTAAGAGCAGTACCTGCTGCTATTTATAGTTGAAAGAATTCATGTATGTGTGGTAAATTACCATAACAAAATTAAAACTAAAATAGAATAGAATTATAATCATCTTTTTTTTTTCTGGGTGATATATATTTTTTATTTATTTATTTTTCTTGTGGCAGAGCATAGGTTTGTTATAGCACAGATGTCAACAATCTTTTGGAGAGAGAGGGCCAAACAGTTATGTAGAGTCTTGAAAGAAGGCCATGACATAAACTCTTCATACAAAAATACTAAGAAAAAAAATTTGATACAGCTGTGGGGGGAAATTTGATAAGTAAAGAGTTAAATGACTTTTAGCATATTTTATTCTCAGAAACAATTGTTCCCAAGCATACTTCCAAATAATGAATTCATTGGATAATTAGAGTTCAGGTGTTAAGTTGGTGGGCTGGACAAAAATGATTCGAAGACCGGATGTGACCTGCAGTCCAAGGGTTGGTGACCCCTGTTATAGCATATAATATAAATATGAAAATGCAGAATTTCTAAAAATAAAATTTTTCCCAATTGATTTAATTCTATGATAAAATGAAAAAAAATCCTCTTTGTAAAATTGTATTGGGTGAATTTCTGATAGAAATGGAGATATGTAAGTGTTTAACAAAATCGCTTGGTTACTGTGTAAAACATAATAAAATCATTGAACGACAGTCACATTCCTATTTTAAAAAGTAAATATCTACAACAGGGCTATAACAGATATAAATGTGGGTTTTTTTTTTTGGGGGGGGGGGTAACAAAATTTCTTAACTCTTTGCCTACCAAATTTCCCCCCCACAGCTGTACCAAATTTTCTAGCTATTTTTCACCTGTATGATGGGATATTTCAAAGTTCACTATCTATTCACCTTAGAATTCATTCTATTCAAATAGTAAAAGTTGGCAGCATGGCCTATTATTGTTATCAGCCGGACAGTGAGGGTGTCTATCCCCTTTTTGTTAGCGATAGACCAGGAAAATTTTTTGCTGAGATGGACTGGAGCGCCACACCTATCGTCAGTTCCTCACTTTATTGCACAGATCAGATTATCCAATCTAATAGACCGGGGAAATTTTTTGCTGAGGTGGAGTGCCACACCTACCGTCAGCTCCCCACTTTAATGCACAGATCAGATTACCCAATCTGTGCTACTCATAAGCTGAGTTGATGGGGGCTGGTATCGAACCAGAAACCTTGCGATTCCTAGGTGGGTGCTCCACTGACTGAGCTAAACCAGCCCCCTATTCAAATAATGTCCTACTATTATTGTAATTATTGGGTCCTTCTGCACAATCATAATGAACTAACCATTAGTTTTTGTGCTTTTCTCGGGTGCATGCGCAGTAGTAGCAGAGCTGCTGTGAGCGGTTTAAAGTAGGCAAAGAGTTAAAACTCTGATGACATAATTCTTTGTTATAGCAAGACAAAGAATTTTGTCATCAGAGTTTTATGAAAGTTATATTCTTCTTTGATTTGATATTTTTTTTCTTTCTTATATTTCTTTCTTTATTGTATTTAAAAAAAAAAAACCAAACATATTACAAGTATTGAATTTGAGAGGGGTGGTCCCCGACCCTCCCACGGCTGCTACAACCTTGTACCAACAATCGGATTTCATTAAAACTTTTCATAGTTACATTTATTTCATTAAAAAATTCCTCTTTTTGTGAATTGGTTGCTTGGATTTTACAGCATGTCAACCCTTGATGGGTTATTTTATGCCAAAGATGTTTTGTTTTATTCATTCTTGTTGGATTTTCAATTTTTTTTCAAACTCAAGTACCTTTTTAAACACATTTATTGTAAGCTCATTTTTTAATTATTTAACCAATAGATGGCAATGAAGAGCCCAAAAATACAACAGAGTTAGGAAAATCATATAGGTGCTAGGGCTTGATGTGACCAGCCAATTGATTGGAAGAGGCTTCTCCAACCGTCCATCTATCCCCACAAAATTACCTCTCTTTTATAGTAAAATTTGGCTAATTTAGACATTTTATCTCTGGCAAAACATCACTAGAATTATGTTAACAAAGATTATTAGTTAATTAGCTTAAAAACCGCCCTATTGGGTGGCAATTAAGCTTGTTTTATGTGTAACTAGAAGTGGCTACCCGGCGTTGCCTAGTTAGAGGATGGGAGGGTAAAAACTGTTAGTTTTGCAGATCTATTATTATTGAATCGCAAGTTGGATCCTTGCAGGATGTTCCATAAAAATCCCCAATAAAAAAGAGCTTGCCTTGATCCAGCCACTCTGAAAAGAAAAATTAATGTCTCCTATTTAAAATATTAAATGCAAAAAAAAAAAAATCCATGCTGTTACTATTCAGATTTTATTTTTTAATTATCTTCATGAATATAAATCAAATGTTAATTTTTTTGCCCAAAAAGCAAGATCTGGTGATAGTGAATGTGTATATATATATATTTACTTTGTCATTAATTGTTTTATTTTCATAGTTTCCTCCGGACATACATACACACCAACTGCCCTTTATATATGTATAGAAGGTGTCAGGTATTTGAAAGCTCATCTTGATCAGTCCTTATAAATTTTGGACCATATGACCTTTAGGCACCCCTTTTTGATCTCGATTAAGAAAGGACATGTTTTTCAATTACAATGTCAATATCCGGTTGTTTTAACAGAAGATTTTTAGATTAAAAAAAATTTATAAAACTAACCCTAACCCTAACCCTAACAAACAACTGGATATTGAGGGTGTAAATGAAAAACATGTCCTTTCTTAATAGAGATCAAAAAGGGGTGCCTAAAGGTAATATGGTCCTAAATGTTTAATATACTCATTTCTCTTTCAGACGTATTGATAGCATTAATATAGCAGCTTCTAGACTGACACAGAAAATGCAAAGGCATGCAGTACTCATAGCATTAGTTACCAATGACAACTACTTGGAGATAGCCAGCTTCTTGAAAGTGGCTAGGTCAAAGGTCCAGTACAATATGGAGGTCTCTAGCAGGGACATGTCATCTGCAGCCAATAAAAAGAAACATTGTCATAACGCATTTTCATGCACACGCACATCACGACATATGCACATATACAAACAAAAAAGTGCATTCACGTAAACATACAACATGAGAATTCAGTTATAAAAAAAATACCATCTGTATCATTTTCAAAAAAAATTTCATTTACCTAAAAATGCCATAGCAAGACGACAACTACTTCAGTTCCAGTGTTCTTCTTCTGAAGAGATTTTATCTCGAAATATTAAGAATAAATCACAGGTTAACAAACGACACCATTGTTACCTTATTTTTTCTTTACACTTGCATTGTGATAGCCTTCAAAACCAACCTCCAAACCAATATAAACACAATGCTTCAAGCAAATTATAAAACCCTTTTAAACATTGTAAGATATTGTGAGGATGGCTGGGTTCATCCAGTAGTCCCAGGATGCAAGAAAACTGTTTGTGCGGCTATTGGCAACACTGTTGTAATTGCTGTGCATGCACCTGTGCCTGTCCCTGTGTGCATCTCACTGCCAAATTCAGTCTTGGCTTGGCAGTCATTACTGATGGAGCTCCTGTTTGATGCTACCGCCAAGGGTGAATTTCTCACAGTTGTTCGGTTTGATCAGGTCGCCACCCACGGCCAACAGGTGGCTCCATTGAAAGTGTTTTACCTCTCTGCAGAGGTGCAGTCGGAATATTTTAAAGCCGCAGCTGACAGGCTTGTATAATGTAGAAATGCACAGAAGCTATCAACTAAATGGAATCACCTGTGTTACATCTGAATAAAATTCAATGAGTTAGAAATAAAAAGTAACTGATTATTATGATATGATAATTGGTATTAATGGGTTAATCCTGAGACACTCAAAGTCTATGGCTGTTACTATGGTGATGACAACTGATCTGTGGCTAATCTACTTTAAGGGTGACAACTTTTTTTTTCTTCTTTTGTATTTTGGTAGAATTCCATGAAAGAAAAAAAAAGTGTGATTACATTGGAGGCAAAAAGAAATTAAAGAAATTAAAAATAATTTTAGTTTACTGTTTCTTCATTTCAACAGGCTATGTATATATATATATATATATATAGTATCCAATTGCCGCTTTAACTTTTCCGTTTTCAGTAAATAATCCAAAAGTGCTCAATATATTAAAAACATAGAGCAGTAATAATAATGATAATAATAATATTAGTAGAGGAAAAGAGTTGAATCCATGGTAGACCCCTAACTCTTTTCGTATACTAATATTATTATCATCATAATTATTATTATTATTATATATATATATATATATATATATATAAGAAAATAACAGGTTAGGAAAATTCCAACAAAATATGAGGAAAAGTTATGGAACAGTGAATAACAAACAGAAATAATTAAATTCAATTAATATTTTGCCTCTGTTCATCATTCGGATTGTTCTGATGAAGACCAACAGAGGTGAAATATCAATTGAATATAATTGTTTGTGTTAGTTATTGACAGTTCCATAACTTTTCATTACAAAACACAAACATATGTATGTTAGGTAAGGCTAATATTCCAGTATGACAGCATTTTGCCATTTCTTTAAACTTTTATTTAAAAAATCTGAAATTGTATATTGTCACTTTTTGTTAAAATCAGAGACTTACAGATAAAAAAAAATTCTATAATTTTTTAAATCATAACAATTAGATAAATCACATTAAAAAGAGTACATCAACAAGAGAGAAAAAAACAGCAAAAATCCACCATTTTGACAGATAAAAATTTTAAATTAATAAAATTCTCCCAGTTTAAGAATTGTAAAATAAATAATTTTTACATGTGATTTTTTAAACATCCTTTCTCTTCATAATACAGCAAAAATTACATTAACTTTCATTCATTCAATCAGCAAGAAGTCTATCCCCTTTTCACTATCACTAGACTAAGGAGATTGATTTTGTGTCTGAGGTGGATGCCACACCTACCATCAGCTTCTTACTTTACCACACAGATCCCTGTGATACTCATACACTGAGTTGAGCTAGGAACCTTGTGGTATCTAGCCAGACACTCTACCGACTGAGCTAATCCGGCCCTTATATATATATATATTTATATATATATATAAGGAATTACATCAACTTAATCGAATATAGGGTAAGGTTCTAATGAAATCATTTGGATTGAAATCATGACAGACCCTTAAATCTTCTTCTCTACTACTATTACCAATATATATATATATATATATATATATATGTATTCTTTTTTCTTCTTCTTTCTTTTGGAAGTGTGTCGCAGATGATGATGACGTCACTCCATGTCTTCAACGGTTGTGGACCCTCCAGTGGCTCGTTAGTCCAATTCAGGACTTGCAGATGTGGTCACACACATTGCAGGGAAAATTCCCATCTACATTTAGTTGTTCATTTAGTTGATCTTGATATTGAGCTGCTTAGCTGTCTGTTGTAGGCCAGATCTTCCACACTTGAAAGTGTGGAGGTACATTTCTTCAGCGTTGTCTTAGTATTGATGGTGAGATCTCTGTTCATGTACACTCTGTGAGATAGCCTACCAAAAAATGCTGAAGCCAGACCAATCCGCCGTTGCACTTCACTTGTGAGATCGTTTGTGTTGTTTAAGACAGATCCTAGGTAAGTCAAGTCCTCTACATTTTTCAGTGGTTGGTGGTTAATGAGGAGTTCAGGAGTCTGAGGTTGACACATGTTGAGAACTTCTGTTTTCTGAACATTGATGGCAAGCCTTGTTCGAGAGTAGGCTTCAATTACAGCATTGATGGTGCGCTGTAATCCATCTGGGGAAGAGCTGACAAAAGCTGTATTATCTGCATACTGCAGTTCGTGTATTGCCTCTACAGTGACAAGTGTTTTGGATTTCAATCTTCGTAGGTTAAAAAGATTGCCGTCTAATTGATAGGATATGCGGACACCATCTGCTGGGTTTACATTCTTTTTTGGCAATTTTCATTACTGCTGCTACAAACAGATTGAATGCAATGGGTGCAATGACACATTCCTGCATTATTCTGGTGCCTACAAGGAAAGGGTCTGATTTTGAGCCTGCACTTGTTACTCTGGCCATTGAGATCTGAGCACAGCCAGGAAGGTAGGGGGACAACCAAACTTTCTCAGAGTTTCTCATAGTAGGGTTCTATTGACATTGTCAAATGCTTTTGCTCGATCAACAAAAATCATTTAGAGATTTTGTTGTTGTTCAATGGCTTTTTCCTGAAGTTTTCTAGCCACAAACACCATATCTACAGTGCATCTTCCTTTTCCAAAACCACTCTGAGATTCTAGCAGGAATATGATCAAGAAGTCTGGAGTGTAGAATCCTGGTGAGAACCTTACCCAAGGTTGCAAGGAGGGAGATGCCTCTGCTGTTTCCACACACAGCCCTGTTGCCTTTTTTTCTTGAAATATGCTAACAATATCTGCATCTTTCCATTGTTGAGGACAGCAACTGGAGGTCCAGACTTTCTGAAAGATGTCATGCAAACAATCTATGATAGCATTCCCACCATGCTTAAGAATTTCTGCAGGGTATACCATCGGGTTCAGAAGTCTTGTTGTTTTTTAAGCTAATTACTACCATGTGCACTTCACAGCGTGTGAGTATATTGTCCAATTCTGCTAAGGAAGGAAGTTCAGGGAGATTGTCAAAGACAGTGGGGTCAATGGGATTGCTTTTATTTACAAGGTGTTTGTAGTGTTATATGTATATATATATATATATATATATATATAAACCCACCAATCAGAGAACTGATAAAAGGTCAGCTACAGGTTAAGTCTTGTCTATCATATTATTGGTTTTCCATGACTCTTCTAATGAATTACCAGTTGAGTAATTCCATATCAAACCATCCAGGCCATGTCACCCACCCCCTTCAATTTTTCTGAAATTTTGTCCAAGTGTGGATTATGATAAAGTTACACTATCCCCAAAATTTGAGCTTCCCATTCCAAAAAGTTATGTTGATTTTTAGTTCTCCAAATTTGAGGGGTGGTTGCAAAATATGTTGACTTTTGTAATCTATTTTTGAGTGTAAAATGAGTTCTAGAGCTACCCTACTCCTAAAAATTGGTTTATAAAAGCATTTTTGACACAGGAATCCAAAAATGCTATCAAAAAAGTCAACCAATTTTAAGTTATTGGTGATTTTTTATTTTTTCATAGCAAGATCAATATCCCGATGTGGCATTGCATTTATCACAAAAAAATTTTTCTATTATTATTTCACATATATTGAACATTATTTGTACCAAAAAGATAGTTGGATTTTTGAAGGGGGTGGGGTGACAATTTTACTTTTTTCTAGATGATTTGACATGGGATTATCCAGTTAACTTTTGAATTCAAATATTTTAAATTCTACACATTACAAATAGGCCACCTGTTCCTTATCTAATAAATCCATCTTAAGACAGACCGTAAGATACAGTTATTGACAGTCTAGGTTTTTGATTGTTGGAAGAAGAATGTTTAAAAAGTCTTCAGCTCTTCCTCCAGATAATTCACTGAATTGTATGAATTGTAGGGAGACCACGGCTGCGCTTTAAAGATGTCTGCAAGAGAGACATGAAGACATGCCACATTGACATCAACACATGGGAGGCTTATACAGAAGACCGTACGACCTGGTGCCTCCTCGTCAAACTAGGAACAAAAAGGAGTGAGAAAGAGAGGAAAGAAGCCGCCGCTGAAAAGAGAGCCATAAGGAAGGAGAGACAACAGCATCTCCAGCAAGCATCACCGTTTGTGTTGTGATGTTAGTTCAACAGTAAAAAAAGAAGTCAAGTCGAGGTAGGGTAAAATGAGACAAGTGTATTTACAATAAGGTACAAGAACGGCTAGCTTGCCGCTAAACGGTAACAGTACAACCTTTTCACTCGGTGTCTCACTATTTATAGTGAGAACCGGTGTATATTCTCCACTGTAGGAACGGCCAGTACAACAGTTTGTTTGCCATCACTGCACCAGAGATTGCCATTCAAAAATTGTTCTGTTCAGCCACTCACACAGTTGCAGATAAAAAAAAGAAGTGGACATTACGCCATCGTCTTTAGTAGATGGAAGGATGCCAACACTGATGTTAATACAACACAAATTTTTAAAGTTGTTTCGTTGGTTAGATTTTACGGCATATAAACTCTTGTTGCATTATTTCATGCCAAAGACATTTTGTTTTATTCATTTTTGATGGGTATTCAAATTTTTTTCACACATTTTTTTAAAGTCAAGTTTTTTCTATTTAATGCATAGATAGAACTCAAACAGGTACTACCACTCCGTTTGTTTGTAATCACTGCACCAGAGATAGCCATTCAAAAATTGGTCTGTGCAGCCACTCACGCAGTTGCAGATCTTTAAAAAAAGTGGACACTATGCCATCGTCTTCAATAGACGGAAGGATGCCAACCATGAATTGTTCTACTGGATCGGCCTTTACTGTAACATAACCTAAAGATAAAGAAAACCAACTAATATCAATAGTAAAACCTACAATTATTGCAAAGTGCTATGCTATCTTGATTTCGGCTATTATCTTTGACTGATAATGACTATATTAGATCATATCTATTTATCAAGACTGAGATATGTTGCATTTCGATATACTTATTAATAAATGTTGTTTCAACAATCTATCATTTTTTACCTTAATCCTCAGTTGGATTCTTATCATTGTGAGATATTTAACGTTAGTTGGATTTTAGAACCATATGACCTTTAGACACCCCTTTTTGATCTCAATTCATAGGAACATTTTTTCCATTTACACTGTCAAAATCACGTTAATTGTTAACAGATGATTTTTAGAGTTTTTTTTTATATTATAAAACTAACCCCTAATCCTAACCCCAACTCCTAAGCCTAACCCCTAACAGACAACCAGATTTTGATGGTGTAAATGGAAAAAATGTTCCTATGAATCGGATCGAAAAAGGGGTGCCTAATGGTCATATGGTCCGATTTTACAGCATGTCAACCCTTGTTGGGTTAGTTTTTGTTGAAGACATTTTGTTTTATTCATTCTTGATGGTATTCAAATGTTTATGTTTTTATCAAACTCAATTTTTTTTTAACCCATAGATAAAACCCTAACAGGTACTTCTGTTACATAATTGTGTGGTGGCATGGGTTCTTGACAAGACCCTGTTGTGAGAATTCAAGGGGCAAAGTGGAAAAATACAGGACCTTTGTTAACCTTGACCCCAAAGACGCGAATCTCGTACATCATGTGATGTAGTTAGTTAGGAAATCAGTTTCAACCAGAGATGGATGCAGAGTAGACATGCTCTGCTGAGGTTAACTCTCCGCGCGGAAGAACATCTTGCAAGAAAATCAAAGTCTTGTAGTTAATTAATTGCATGACGAAAAGAGTTAGCTCAGAAGAAGCCCTTAGAAGAACTTAGAAGAGACTAGACAAGAAATAAATCTTGAATCAAGAAAATCAAAGTCTTGTAGTTAATTAATTGCATGACGAAAAGAGTTAGCCCATAAGAAGCCCTTAGAAGAACTTAGAAGAGACTAGACAAGAAATAAATCTTGAATCAAGAAAATAAAAGTCTTGTAGTTAATTAATTGCATAATGAAAAGAGTTAGCCCAGAAGAAGCCATTAGTTAGAGACAGCAACAAGAAGACGATAAAGATGAAGCAGCTAGGGTAATTATGAACTTTTGTTTAGTAAATCAGGGTGTCCCAGAAAAAACAGAACCCACAGATTTTGTAATAAAACTGTTAATTTTCCCATTAAACAAATAAATTAGGGGTTAGGGTTGGGGTTTAGGGTTAGTTTAATAGGAAAATAAATAAATAATTTGGGTTCTGTTTTTTCTGGGACACCCTAAATTACTAAACAAAAGTTCATAATTACCACAGCTAGAAGCTAGACGACAACATGACGGCCAAAGAAGGAAAGGAAACAGCCACTAGACATAGCAAGAAGAAATGAAACAAGTAGGTCTCAAGTCTGTATCTGTCTGTCTGTCTCTCTCTCTTTGTCACCCGAGTGGTCCTCTCTCATGTATATACCCAATCCAAGTCAGAGTGGACATAGGAGTAAGGGCGATGAAGGGGTACTCCATACTCCCTACAGCTATAGAATTGAAACTTCACCATTAGATGCAGTTACATCATACCCAGACAAGTGAGATTTTTCATTGTGCAATACACTTATAATTTGTATAATTTAGATTTTTTGGACTGTTGTCCTCATCTTTATTGATATATACACAACGTTATGGTCAATGTGCCCTCCAGCCTTCTTCAGGTGTTTTATATTATTATATTGATATCATTTGAATTGCTGTTACATTGGGAACCTAAATGATACATGGTTTGTCTAATCTTTACTACATCTGGTGGTGAGGCTTCAGTTCCAGAGCTCTGGGGAGTATGGAGTCATCTCTTCATTGCCATTACTCCCAGGTCCACTCTAACCTGAAGTGGTAGTTCCTGTTTAGGTGCCATCTATAGTTAAAATAGATCTGCTTGAATATTATTTGTATTTGATAGAAGTTGTAATTGTTTACTATTTATTATTAGTTACTTGAAACCATATAATTGTGTGCAGACAAATGATTATTATTAGATAGAAATAGTTAATTAAAAACATATTGTGTATAAAATATTAATATTAGATAGGAATACTAGAAACAATACAACTGTGTGCAAATCATTTGTCTTAGAACCTTACTTAGGCTAGACAGGCGGTCGGAGAGGCCCCCTCCGATCAATCGGCTGGTCACGTCAAGCCCTAGCACTTATATGATTGCCCCAACCCTATTGCTCTTATAGCAAACCCCAACCCCTTTTTATCATATGGGTACTAGAAGGCGGTGGCTGAGGGTCTACATGTCCTGGGAATGACGTTAAACTCTATCTGATAGTGAGGTTCCAGTTTGGGAGGTTTGGGGAATGTGGAGCACCCCTTCATCACCATTGCTCCCTGGTCCACTCTGACCCGGAGTGGTAGTACCTGTTAGGGTCCCATCTATGGGTTAAATAGAAAAATGCATTTATAAAAAAATTGTATTATCCATTAAAAATTGATTTATTTCAAAACTTTATTGGCATTAAATGACCCACTGAGGTTTATATGCCATAAAACAAACCAAACCAAATCATTTGTATTTATAACATGTAAAGGATGTGATGTTATATTAACGTTGGAAGGCTTAAAGTAACCTCCCAACGTGGGTACATGAGTATACATAAAAACCATTCCGACAAAGGTTCAAAAGATAACAATATTTATTCCGCAAGTGACGGAGATACATTTAGAGAAAGATATACACAAAGAATACATATATGTTCTATAAAAGGAAATATGTGTACGGCTCACTTTGTAGAGATTGTCACTTACTAGTAGCTGATAGATAGGGGGTAAAACCCCCTAACCTAAGGTTTAGGGATGGCAGCTGCCTAGACCATCTTCACACGTTGCCGGCCTGAGTGAAAAGAGGCTAACGAATCATAGTTCCCTCCTGTGGACAGATACTAACACCACCTCTCGGTAAACGAGACACATCAAGGGAAGATAACTCATTTTGGACTTATGTCCACTCAGACCTTGTTTTACTAACCCAACAATTACTAATGGGATCTCAGAGTGAGTGTTGTATACCCACATAATATGCTGGTTATATACATGGGAGAGAGAGACAGAAAGATGAGTAGAGATGAGATGATAGATGATGGTTCTTACTTGTTAACTTCTGCTTAATGCATTTAACTCGGACACCATTTTCTCCTGTTGATCTAGTGGGCTTCTTGTTAAGGGTTGGTTCTTCTTCATGTTGGGCTGGTCTTTTCTTGTTTGAATTAATCAATTAACAAGACTTGGTTGCTTTCTTAATAAAGTTTTTATTTCACAACCCAGCCCATATTCATCCACCAAGGATCGAGACAGGCTTAGAGCGAGCTACCTACTGGTCTACTCACTCTGAATTCTCTGCCACATCTCACTAACTCGTGCCAATAACTGTCGGGTAACTCTCCATAGGACTCCGTTATTTTGAATCTAATGGACTCTATTCAAAATATTCTAACTACAAGTACGTACATAATTTATAAGCTGCTTATAAAACTATGTAACACAAGTTTTTAGCATATTATTTGTTTTTTCTTCAAAATTTTACCATTTATAGAGAAGGGGTTTGATTTAAAATGTAAGTATAATTCTAAACTGGACTATTACATCAGGTTACCTAAACTGAATCTTTATCTTTTTGCTTAACCATATAAAATAGAAATCTATCAGTAAATTTCCTAGACATAAACCGAAGTTAGGACTGTTTTCTTATTACTTTTTCCAATTCACTAGAAGGCATTATAAATTTTGCGCTGTAACCTGGAGCTGTAGAATACACCAACTGTACCTCTGCAGAGGGGTAAAATCCCCACCAATGGAGCCACCTGATAACCGTGGGTGGCGACCTGTGATGCTTACGGATGGAATCTTGGTGGCTGAGCAGTCCATGACATGTAACACTCCACTTTAGCCCTTACTTTGGCTAGACAGGTGGTCAGAGAGGCCTCCTCTGATCAATCGGCTGGTCCCATCAAGCTCTAGCACCTATATGATTGTCCTGACCCAATTGCCCTTATGACAAAGTCTCCAACCCTTTTCATCATATATATACTCAAAGGCAGTGGCTGAGGGTCTTAGTGTCCTGGCTATGACGTTAAACGGCATCTAGTGGTGAAGTTCCATTTCTGGAGCTCTGGGGAGTGTGGATTAATCCTTTTCAGTTCAATCTATGGGTTAAATAGAAAAAACATGACTTTAAAAAAATCCACCAAGGCTTCATATGCCGTAAAATTTAACCAACCAAACAACTTAAAAAATTTGTGTTGTATTAACATCCGTGTTGGCATCCTTCCGTCTACTAAAGACAATGGCGTAATGTCCACTTTTTTTTCTTTCTTTATCTGCATCTGCGCGAGTGGCTGAACAGACCAATTTTTGAATGGCAATCTCAGGTGCAGTGATTGCAAACAAATGGTGATGCTTGCTGGAGATGCTTCCTTATAACTCTCTTTTCTGTGGCGGCTTCTTTCCTCTCTTTTTCACTACTTTTCGTTCCTTGTTTGACGAGGAGGCACCAGGTTGTATAGTCTTCTGCATAAGCCTCCCATGTGTTGGTGTATTTACATTTATACCATGAAATATAGCCATCACCATGAACACATTTACTCCTTAATGATTTTTATTAACTTCTAAGTTCTCAAAACCATAGTTGAAAAATCCAAGCCTGTGAGCAGGTTTATCTACTACATAAATGGCAATTTCTATTTGTCTGTGTATAACCAGTTGGTGCCTAAACTCAGCGATCCGATCATGATTATTTGCTCTTTGGATATAGGTTTATCCTAACTGGCTCTTTTAATTAAATCTTTAAAAGCAATTATTAAATTCTGAATTTAGTTATAAATAATTTACTTGCAATAAATTTATCACACAATGAATTTATCATGATGAATTTACTGAACATGATTTAAAACTTAAACATTTACAGTTTAAAACTTCAACACTTATAGCAAAAAACTTAAACAGTTTTTTTTAAAAACTAAACACTTTAACTTTTTGCCTACCAAATTCCCCCCAAGCTGTTCCAAATTTTCTTGTTTTTTTTTTTTTACCTGTATGATGCAATATTTCAAAGTTCACTATTTATTCACAGAAAGAACAAAAATATGGAAGAGTTGTTCACATAGTAATTTTTGAATGTAAACAAGTGACATGTGTGAGAACTGCTGGCAGTGGCTTACGGTAGGTTTGCATTGGTGGGTGAGATGCCCTGAGTGGTTTAAAGTAGGCAAAGACTTGAAAACTTAAACACTTATAATTACATTTTTTAATTTTATTTTTTAATTTTTTTTTCAGGGCATGTGATAAAATTGTTAATAAATGAATAAGTATGCAATAAATGAACATATTTTATAATCAGTTTATGATAATTGAAAATGAAAGAAGAGAAGTGGAAGTCTTGGAGGCCAATCTGGCAGTAATGAAAAAAGGTGAAGTTATTCAAAAAGGAATATCTAAGACATCAAATTTGGGACCACAACTGTACCATTGTACCATATTATTAAATCTAAATGAGGAAGGTAGTCTTATATGCCATCAAATAATATATATAAGAAATATTGTTTTTTTTAAATATAATTCACTAGTTCAGCACTCAACTGTGAATACAAAGTCTAAAGTTCAGTTAGTTATTACTTCTAACAGAGAAAAAACAAACAAGAAAAAACAAAACAGCATTTATTTATAACCTAATTAAAGGAGAAAAAACAAATAAACACTAAATAATCATGGAATAGCTCTTGTTTTTTTGCTATAAGAGTGAATAAATTTATAGAGAACACTGAGCCTCAATATAGAAAGTATTCAAAAAGTTGTCCTCATCTTTACTGTTATATTCACAACATTTCAGCTGATGTGACCTCCAGGCTTTTTAGGTGTTTCTTGTCAAATTTGGGAACCTTCTCTTCAAACTCAGGAGCTTTCATGTCATAATCAGGCGCCTTCACAGAACTTTGAACTGAACCCTTTATTCAATCCACCAGAGTAGACTTCTCATTCCATTAACCATGACCGGGTACAAGTGTTAAACTATGGAAAGTATTCAATGTTATTATCACCCATGGTCAGGATTGAACCTGCAACCTGCAGATTGTCACTTTGAAGTGTATTAACAACTCCTATATCGAATGATGATGATGATAACAATAACAATAACAACAAGAACAAGAAATCTGACAGAAGACACTCAACATCAATGGACCTACGCCTTTTGCTGCTGCTTTAAAAAGTTTATCGTTTCATTGATGTCTCTGAAATAAATAAATAAAATCGATGCAAGAGAAATAAATTTTCAAAAACAGTAAGAAAAATAAATAAACAGAAAAATTACTAACATGTTTTGGAAGATCCAAACCCAAATTATTCTTACAGTGATTTTAAAGACAAGAAGAAAAAAATTCTCCTCTTCCGTTGTGACTTATATGTATCGCCGTTGTATTTTCTTATCATTACAAAATCAAGACAAGAATTCAAGTGATGAAAATGTTACATAATAATTGGATCCCCAATACATTTTTAAGGTAGTGCAGAAATCATTATGGCGATCAGTACAGCTGATGGCCTTGAGAGTGAGTGACAATGCTTGACCTCACTCTGACCTTGCCTTGCTGGATAAACCGTGAGAACCGGGAACCCCGATAGAAGGCTCTTCCGGTTTAAGGATACTAAGTTAGTAACAGAGAAGTTAGAAGCCAAGCTAGCAAGATGTGAGTCTCACTGCGCAAATTCTGGTCTGGGGGTCTACGAATAAAATAACATCATCGTAAATCAAAGTCTTGTGTTTATTACTAAAAACCAACAATGACACAGGGCTTCTGATAAGGAATGATCCCCAACAGAAACCAGACCCGGAATCCTCAATAGAAGACCAGATGAGACCTTAGAAGATATACCAGACCAAGATAGATGATAGACGATCACAAGCAAAGACGGCCGGAAGAATAGACGACCAGAGTAAGAAGTAGTAAGAAAGGTATATAACATATATCTATTTAGTGCCGTCAAAGAAAAGGCACTACGTAACAAAAATATGCCTTACTGTTTTGTTATATGATCCCAGAGATGCATATGGACCACATCTCGGTGAGTAAATGGTCGCAACTAACTAAAACTTCCAGAAATGCGCTGGATGGGGCCAAGTAAAGGTTACCACATGTCAATCTTGTTAACATTAATTTTCCACTTAACTCCTCCGATTTTGAATTTAAAAAATATCTACACTACTTACACAATTCATAAGCTACCCATGAATTATGTAACATGTGCATATATATATTTATATGTATCTATGTATGTATAGTATGTAAGTCTGTAAGTCAGCTTCTGGTCTTAAGAAACATGTGGTGGTGCATAAGCATAACATTTTATCATCTGATCCATCTGATACAACGGGAAGGACGTCCTTCTTATGTCATATATGCATCAAACTTTGTGGATCTGCAGTGGGTTTGATAAGTCATTTGAGGGCTAATGAGAGGAAAGGTTGTGGTGGTGTGGTTGTTGGATTGTAAGGGACAGCAGTGATCTGTAAAGATTATGCTATTGCTATGTATAGTATAATTGAGAATCAGTGAGAAAGTTGGAGTTTAAAGTCATCTTATGACAGAAGTTGCTGTGGGAGAGAGATGCACCTGAGATTGCCATTCAAAAGTTGAGTTTGATTTTTCATTTGATTTAGACTAATATTGGCATGCTGATTTCAAAACTGCAATCAGTTTTCTTCTATCACATCAAGTTTTTTCTCTACAGCGTACTCCCAAAATAAGCAAAATTGCACCACGTGTCGATTAAGACATGTCTTCGGTCCCTTACAAAATGTGAAAGCAATTGTTGAGAATTTACGGATGTGGATCAAGGGAACATGTGATAAGTTGGCATTTGGTATACCTATGATTTGGTGAGAGCCAAAATATCATTGCACAGACTGTTACTTTTGTTTAATGAAAACTTCACCATATAACTAGAAAAACAAATGTAACATTGAGTATCCTAGTCTACCATCAGCTATACGTCCAGTGCTTCATTCAGCTGAAATCCTAGTTTGGGGTAGTAGAGCTTGAGAGAAGCATTGGGTGGAGAGAAATTAGCCTCCAAGATTTGACCTTAAACCTGTTGATCCTAACATTCTACATGAGCCATTTGTTGGCATAAAGAAAATTATGTTTGCACCTTGCAAATAATAAGCTCAAATTTGTCCCACACAGTATTTTAATGTTTTTTGATACCAAGCAAGGGTATCCTGTTACTTAAAAAGTTGATGTAATAGAGAAAAAAAAATGGGGAATTTTTTTAATTCAGAGTCTAAAAGTTTGTCAAAACAAGTGTCAGATCTATCTCAACAAAATGTGTGATGCCCAGTGTAATGTTTTATTTCCCATTATATACACACTTTTAAAACCTTCCATAAAATAAGCAAAAATTTGTTAGATATTTTTACGGTTTTTGAGAAAAATCGAGGGTATACCGTAGCTCAAAAAGTTGACATGATATAGAAAATATATGGGGTCATTTTTGGATTCAGTGGTCATAAGATAGTCAAAAACAACCCATTGGGTCATTTTATGCCAAAGATGTTTTTATTGTATTTATTCTTGATGGGTATTTAATTTTAAAAAAAAACATTTTTTTAAACTCATGTCTTTCTATTTAACCAATAGATTGGATCCTAACAGGAACTAGCATTCTGGATCAGAGTGGACTTGGGAGGAATGATGATGAAGGGGTACTCCACATTCCATAGAGCTCCAGAACTGAAACTTTGCCATCAGATAGGGTTTAACGTCATACCAGGACACTAAGACCCTCAGCCACCGCCTTCTAGCACATATACAATAAAAAGGGTTGGGGCTTACCATAAGAACAATAATAGGGTTGAACAATCATATAAGTGTTAGGGCTTGATGTGACAAGCCAATTGATTGGAGGGGGCCTCTCCAACCACCTATCTAGCCTAAGTAAGGGCCAAAGTGGAGTGTTGAATGTCATGGACTGCTCAGCTAACAGGATCCTTAAGCATCATGGGTTACCAACCATGGCCCCATTGGAGTATCTTACCCCTCGGCAGTAGTGCAGTTGATGTATTCTAAAGCCCCAGCTGACAGAGCTGTCAGTTTTCTGGACTGTCCAAATCAAAGTCTCAATTGTGTAACATTAAATCCTCCAAGGCAAAATCTATCTCTTACTCTCCAAACTCCTTCTTTTCTTCAATGGCACATATGATTTTATGGTAAACATATGTTGCATAGGACCAGACTTGAGTTGTACTATAAGTCGTTAGTAGTAGTACTCGTCGTTAGTTCAGAAATAACATACACAAGTTGTATAATCACAAGGGGGCTGTTTATTTCTTTCTAGGCTTGTGGGTTATTTTTCAGAGAGAAGGAGAGAATGAGAGAGGGTAAGGTCAAATTATTCTATCATAAATCATGTTTGGTGCTACTATGTGAAACACATCACGGGGAACTCAGGAAGCCCCATCTGCTCCTCATGAAGGCACAGCTGAAAAAAGGCCAATTTTTCTCTTCTTCCGTTTCTTGTCCCAGGGTGGGAGGGTCACCCACTTCTGCTTCCGATCAAAACTCGGAACTTCCATTTTTATTTTTAAATCTAGTTCCAGAGTCATTTATCGGGCAATTGCTGGCCCGCCATTGAGTGTTTACCCTTCCAAACTTTAACCTTTGTTCTTATTTCTTTTTCTTCTCTTTCTCCAGAAATACGGTTTACAGTTTTCTTTTCAATCCCCAAATTCCCCGTAGACCATAACAATTACGCTACACATTTTTGCAAAATTTGAAGTTGAAGAAAACATTATTAGCATGAGTCAAAAGCCATTTTATACTTAGTTGTTGTTGCTCAATTCTACAATCTTCATTGTTTGCCTCTAACTTGTGGGATTAGGGTTGAGTCACACTAAAAGTACCAGTTCCTGCAAGATCACCAAAGTTAAGCAGTGATGAGCCAATGTAATACTTAATTGGGTGACCACTTAAGCAACAGCAAATACTGTAAGCAACCCAAGTCCTTCATTTATCAAAAAATGATTTGATTCAGCATTAAATGACCCAAAAAGTGTTGATATGCCATAAAACAAAATAAACAACCAGCCAATAAACATTATTATCAAGTCACACTGAAAGCACCAATTCCCATGAGCCTATTCTAGTAGTGATCACCCCAAGCAGAGTTTAACAGGTTTGAATTCAAAGTTTTCCTTCTCCTAGACTGGTTGCCTAACCAAGGTTAAAAAGCCCAATCTGCCCTGCTATTTACCCATAGCTGGAAGGAGTGTGGTTGGATTCACACCTTTCCCAAGGGTATTAGTATTATGTGAACTATAACTTCGTCCAGGATTTGAACTCGGGTCGATGAGTCCATTTCCTACGACTCTAACCATTACACCACGTGCCCCTCAAGCATTGCTTCAACCCTAACTGACGTGCTAAAGAAGAAAATGAGGTTTAGGTGAATGTCAGAACGCTTTTGATGAGACCGAGTGACCATTGAGCACCGGTCCAGTTTTGAAAGCACCAAATTTCAAACAACCATTCTTCCTAGCAGTGGATGCTAGTAAACAATGGTATATAACAGAGCCTGTTATATGTAGAAGCATGTGGTCTAATTTGGAGGCATGTGGTCTAATGGTTAGAGTCGTAGAAATGGACTCGTCCAGCCGAGTTCAATTCCTGGACGAAGCTGTTTGCATTTCACATGGCGCTAATACCCTTGGGAAAGGTATGAATCCAATTCTCTCTCCAGCTATGGGTAAATAGCAGGGCAGACTGGGCTCTTTAACCATGGATAGGTAATTAGTCTAGGAGAAGGAAAACTCTGAATTCAAACCTGTTAAACTCCGTTTAAGAAATTGAACTTGTGTCGCATCCTGCTCGTGAGGAGGGGTTGGTAAATATATATAACAGAGCCTGTTAGGTTCTAAACATTTGAGACAAGCATGGTTCTATGCAATGTCATACTGGCAAAATATCTTGTGAGCCATGAGCCAGTGCAGCAGAGTCATTGCTTTCCAATGTCACGATTACCATTTACAAAGTGCTAGAGTGAGAAAAAACAGAAAGTTCTCAAGTGAGATCACATCAGTAATTCCACGACAATAGTTGGACCAAGTAACCAATAAGCACCCCAAATCATCATCTTAATGAAAGGTTCATATTTTAACTCCATAAGAGGCCAGTTTAGCTCAATCAGTAAACCATCCACCTCAGAACCATAAGGTTCCAGGTTTGATACTGGCCCTCGCCAACTCAACACATGAGTAGTACAGCTTGGATCTTTGCAGTAAAGTGGGGAGCTGATGGTAGGTGTGGCGCTTCACCTCAGATGCAACAATAATGTCCCTGGTCCAGGACTAGTAAAAAAGAGGATAGACTCCCTCGTTGTCCGATTGTTAATGACAATAGACCACTCTGCTTAACTTTACACACAATTACTTGGGTTCCATATATCTATACATATATAAAGAGCAGTTGTGTGTATGTATGTATGTATATGTGTATGTCTGGCTGCATATCAAAGTAAACCTTGGAAGAGGTATAAGGATTGCTTAAAAAACAACCTTGTAAAAATAAAAATAAATCCTGACCACTGGGAAAAACTAGCATTGAAGAGAACTGACTGGAGAATTCATGTGGATGATAGCTGTACCAGTTTTGAGAGAGATAGAATTGAGCATGAAAACCTCAAGCGTCAACTTTGAAAGGGATACACCTGTCATATTGGAGAGAACATGGAGGGTTGGAAATATCAGACGTGGTCGAATTCTGCTTTCTGAGGCTGGATATGTCAATCATAGGAAATCTCATCAGGGACAATTCATGCAAACTCCAGGAACAAACAATGTGTCTTGTTTTGTGCAATCTGTAACAAAGTCTTTAAGTCAGCTTCTGGTCTTAAGAGACATATGGTGGTGCATAAGCATCAAATTTTATCATCTGATCCATCTGATGCAACAGGAAGGATGTCCTTCCTATGTCATATTTGCATCAAACTTTGTGGATCTGCAGCAGGTTTGATGAGTCATTTGAGGGCTCATGAGAGGAAAAGTTCTGGTGGTGGAGTTATAGGATTGTGATGGATGGCAGTGATCTGTAAAGATTATGCTATTGCTATGTCTGGCTGAATCTATGAAAATAAAACAATTAATGTCAAAGTAAATATATATACACATGGTTTTGCTTTTTGAGCAAAAATAATAAAGATTTGATTTATATTTGTTAAAATAAGTAAAAAATAAAATTTAAATACTAACAGCCTGGATTTTTTTTTTTTTTTGCGTTTAATATTTTAAATAGGAGACACTCATTTTTCTTTTCCGGGTGTCTGTACACTTTTTCTGACACCACATCAAGCCGAATCAACACAAGGTCTTTTTTACATAGGGAGTTTAATGGGATATCCTGTGAGGGTCCAACTCACGATTCAGTAATAATGGATTTGCGAGACAAACTTTTTGCCTCCCCCTTCTCTACCCAGGTGACGCTTGGTGGCCACTTCTAGTGTTTTTATAATGAGAAAAATTTCCTTAAGATGTGCTCTGTGGAAATGAGAGCATTATACTGACAATAGGCGACTGTGCCGAGTTTACTTTATTTACAGGTTTCATAAAGGAAGTTTAGGTGCCCCTCTGATAGGAGGACTTGGAGCAATTGCTCCCTTTGCCTCCAAAGTGCTGCCAAAAATTTGGTTGAATTTGAACAAAATGTAGAAACTTAATGTGATGCATCAGTGAGGTGGACCCTATGACCTTTAGGCACCCCTTTTTGATTTTGATTCAGAAGAACATGTTTTACATTTACACCGTTTTTTTAACAGACGATTTTTAGAGTGTTTTTTTAGATTATAAAACTAACCCCTAACCTTAACCCCTAACCCTAACCCTAACACCTAACTCTAACTCTAACCCCTAACAAACAACCGGATATTGACGGTGTAAATGAAAAACATGTCCTTCTGAATCAAGATCAAAAAGGGGTGCCTAAATGTCATATGGTCCAGTGAGATTACTTCAAATTAGATAGCATGGAAATAAATAACTTTTTCAGGGCTCAATTCATAGAATTTTAGGGTAGGGTAGTTATAATCTCAAATTTTAGGGTAGGGACCTTATAGTCTCAAATTTTAGGGTAGGGACCTTATAGTCTCAATTTTAGCTTAGGGACTTTATAGTCTCAAATTTTAGCTTAGGGACCTTATTGTCTCAAATTTTAGCTTAGGGACCTTATAGTCTCAAATGTTAGGGCAGGGACCTTATAGCCTCAAATTTTAGGGTAGGGACCTTATAGTTTCAAATTTTGTACACTTATTGTATCTTTATTATGTCTTTTATGAAATAAAGGCAAGAAGCAGGCAATATCCTGCACAGACTATTATGGATGTGGACTATGCAGATGATCTTGTACTTCATGCAAATGCACCTGCACAAGCCAAATCCTTGTTACACAGCCTAGAAAAGGTAGCACGAAACATTGGCTATACATGAACTTCGATAAAACTGAGTTCATGTGTTTTAATAATGAAGGAGACATCACTACTCTTGATGGTAAGCTCCTAAACTCGGTAAAACAATTCACGTACCTAGGTAGTAATATCTCATCTACAGAAAGCGATGTTAATGCACACATAGGAAAGGCATGGTATGGAAATCCGATCTCACTGACAAGTTAAAGTGACAATTCTTCCAGGCTGTAGTTGTATCAGTGCTACTGTATGGCTGCACCACTTGAAACCTAATGAAATAACTAGAGAATAAGTTAGATGGAAGCTGCACAAAAATGCCGAATGCAATCTTGAACAAATTGTGGAAGCAGCACCCCACGAAAAAATAACTGTATGGCCATTTGCCCCCCATCTGAGTAAGAGGAATGAGACACGCTGGACACTGCGGGAGATGTGAGGATGAACTTATAAGTGACATCTCCAGTGGAAGCCAACACATGGGCATGCCGGTGTGGGCTGTCCAACAAAGTAGTACATTGACCAGCTCTGTATGGATTCTGGATGCCGCACAGAGGACCTCCCGGGAGCAATGAATGATAGGGAGGGTTGGTGAAAGATTGTCATGCATATCCGTGCAACGGGCGTGACATGATAATGATGATGATTTATTATGTAACTATTAACATACATATATCATAAGCCATTGGTAATGAGTGCCATTGGTAATAAGTGCTTCAAAAAATGTGGCCTTGTGCCGGAATTAGCTTTCTCCTAGAAAGTAGAACTCTTAAATTCTTTATATTGCTATTTTAATCTCTTCAGCCCATTATTTGAGGTATATGTGCAATGTATGGGGCTGTATTTATTAGTGTAGTTATTTCTGATGATGATTTTTAATGTCCTTACAAAAACAAACGGTATTTATTTCAGTGGGCACAACACAATGACAGGTACTTGAGGGTCAGATTAGCAGTTTTAAAGTACACTGTTCTATAGAACTTTTATAAAAAAATTAAAATTGTAAATTGTAACTTATTTCATTATTTTTTTTTGCTTAAAAACAGAACCTAAACTTATATATAAAAAAGATTTTTCTATGAATTGCTTAATTATAACAATCAAATAAATTACGTTAAAAAGAGCAGATCTTTGACAGAGAGAAAAACGGCAAAAATGCACCATTTTGAGAGATATAGATTTTAATTTATAAAATTCTTCCGGTTTAAAGATTCTAAAACAAATAATTTTTATATGTGATTTTAAAAAAAGTTCTTCTTTTTGATAATGAAACAAAAATTACGCTAAGTTTCATTCATTATTCCAAGTTTTGTTGAATTTTAATTCATATGGGCGGAAGAATAAAAAAAAACACGTGAAATTTTGGCCATACCTATAAGTACAGGAATGTAGACTAAGATGCCTATTTTTTATTTTTGGATGAAAATTTGGTGACACGATATCCCCATGTTTACTGCAACTAAATTTTAAAAAATCCGATATCTATTAATTGTAACTTTAAAAAAAATCGTTTAGGTTTTTCAACTTATAACATGTAAAAAAAAGTGTTGTGAATGTTGTCAATTAGCTACTTACTAGTGTTTCTTAACATTAAAGATTTTCAGTGATTGTTCCATAGGGTTCCGTAAACCCTGTTTATGATTTCCACAAAAGAAATTAATGGTACATTTAAATGATGTTTAAAACAGTTATTTTTTAAATAATATCATTATTACAAAAATAAAGAAGCGATAACTGACCTACCTACCTACCGTCATCTGTGAACAAAACACTAACAGTAGTAAACAAACACTAACGCATTATTCATTTCTAAAATGAACTGGCTAACAGTATTTTTATTGTTTGTTTTCTTATTTCTCCACGATCGAAAAATCAATCAATAAATAAGAAATTAAAGAAAATGTTAAAAAAAAGATATTAAAATTAAAGTTTACTTCCTTGAAATAAACTATTCTGTTGTTTGTATGATGAGCGGCAGGGCCCAAAAATAAGTCGTGTTTTGTTTTTGTTTTTATGTCCAGTTCGTCAAAAACGAAGGAATTAAAAATGTTATTATTGGAAACTTAGCCAAATACACTGATTTTTATTCCTAAGGCATTTTCTTTTAAAATGATTCCATCCCTAAATCGACAAAAAAAATAAATGTTTACAAAAATATATATAACATATAACTACATCATTTCTAATGATTATTTAAAATCAATACAATTTTAGCTTCCTCGTAGTCAAATAAGTAACTATTTTGAACGAATAAGCTTTCTTTTTTTTCTTTTAATCAGTAGTTTTAAGTAAAAAAATAAAAATTTCAAGCCTTTTTTAATTAACTTTAAAGTAATTTTCAGTTCTTATTAAATTTCTGTCAATCAGTGTAACTGTATGTGTGTTTATGTTTTTGTTTACGGTTTGTTTCCTTCAACTCAAAGAGATTAAAGTTGCTGTTTTTATTCCATACAAAATTAGTTTATACAGATGCTTTATTTTTTTCCTTCCATATCATTTTTTAAAGTTCGAGTTTTTATTCAATCTAATTAAATGCATGGGGGGAAAGGTGAAAAAAAGTTGTCTACGTAGTAAGTTTACAGTTAAAAATAAAGAAAATAGAGAGAGAAAAAAAAGTAAAGATTGAAAAATCGGCATGGTAAAGAATACAAGAATACATTCGTTTTTCTACGGAATAAGCGGAATAACAGATGCCGAATAAGAGAATAGCTCAACCGAACACATACACCTGAATTCCGGAATTTGCTTGTAAACGAACGTCATAAGAGTCGATCGCCACAGCACTTTAGTGTTTATCTGTGAGGTATGTATAAAGATTCTTTTCTTGTTTAGTTTATTATCTGTGATTTTGGTGGCTATTGCTTTTGTGTTCGAACTTTGGGTTTTTTCTGTCTGAGACTCATATAAATGAGTCTGTTTTCATTGAATATTTTGTTTTAAGCAAGCTGGGACGGTCGGTGTATAAAAGCGTACACCTATGATGTTTTTCTTGTTCCTTTTTTAACCGCTCGCATTTATAATGAGCACACTTTAGTTTTGGATAACTCGGAAACATGCTCTTACTATGTAAAAAAAAGTATTGTTTTATTAATTTTCTTTGATATAACTATATCAAAAAGAGAAATGTGATTCTAATAAACATTGTCTACTTAATTCTGTAGATTTTTTTTGGTTCTATCTTCGTTTTTAATGACGATTTTAAAAAAATGAAGAAGGAAAAGTTGACTTTTGTGTAAAAATCTTGTTTTGTCTTCATTTTTGTTGTTCGATCCCAGTTGCGATTCAATCATTTAAAATTTACAAAAATCAATTTAGTGTTTTTTTATCTTTCTTTTAAATTCTTTAAAAGAACTTGATATTTATTTTATTTTTATTTATTGTGTAATACAAGAGAAATCTTTCCGAACTGAAAAAAAACCCTCAATTGTCATTTCAATTTTAGATTCCAGTAAAAAAAGAAAAATGCTTTTTAAAAACTTGACAAAAATCGTGGCGGATTATCTTAAAAGATTTTTCTCTTACATTTTTTTTCAAATGTTTATTTTATCTTTCTTAAGTTTTATTTACTTAACATTTTCATTTAGTCATATAAACAAAAATGTCTTTTTTTTTTTTTTTTTTTTTTAAAGATGGATTTGGGGGGGGGGGAGTAAAAGTGACTGCGGCAACTAAGTCATTTTTTTTCAATAGGTACTTTTTAATCGTATATATCAGCATCATTATTTAAAAAATAATTATCTCTTTAAACTTTTTATTTATATAAAAGTCATTAAGAAACCTGTTCTATGTTATTTTAAAGCTGAAAATATACAATTCCACGTAAGATCTTACAATACATTGAAAATATAAATCACTTGTATAATAGTTCTTTTCTATTTTACCCTATTCTATATAAGTCTCAGATACTACTACTATAATCGCTGTTTTTACTACTACCACTACTACTACTCGTAAGAAACAGAAGCCGCTTGAAAGACTGTTTGAAATTATTTAGATTTGAATAAAAAAAACTTGTAATTTAAAAATAAATATACACACGAACTAGATGATCGATTATGTCATCGTCATATTTAGTTTATTCGTGATTGTTAGATTGGATTGTTCAGTTATTATTATTGTTTTCCAAGAAGAAATCTACAAGGTGTTTCTGTGTTGTTGTGTCTTGTCTTTTAAAAATAAAGGCGCTGGGAATTTTTTTTTAATCCTTCATTCTTTTTTGGTCCGCTGGGTCTGATCGGCATTTTATAAAAGAAATATCCCTAAAACTTACATACAAACTTATCCTGATTTACTCAGTTAAAAAGACTGGTTTATTTTATTATGGTTTACAAGTTTGTCAGTTTAAAACTTTAATAGAAAATAGAATTTAAAATGATAAAAGCTACTCTCTTGTTTTAGAGTGATGGACACTACTGTTATTGGCAGTGTTAACCTAAAATTCTTTCACATTGTCACCATCTATCTATAATATTTTGATAAGATCTCCATTTTAATTAAAAACACAAACTAAATCTGTTATTTCCTATAATGAAATAGCATTTTAAAAGTTTTGAGAGAATTACTAAGTTATGATTTAAAGAGAAAAAAAGCCAGAATAAAATTGGTAGCTATTTATTTTAGAAGCCACTGTAATTTTTGTCTTCAGTACAACTTACGGTGTGTTTGGTTAAATTAAATCATTTTATATACTTAAAGTTTTTTTTTTTAATTCAGGTAAGATGTTCTTGTTTCAAGTATTATATTTTTTAGTTTGAACATTTAATTTTTTTTTTATCTGAGATGCCCCCAACAATTAGAAAAAGGCATCTCTGTTATTTAAAAGATGAAAATTAAAAATTTTGTTAAAAGAAATATTTATAGTTCATGTGAAAATGACGTAAAAAGGATTTTAGACTTTTATTTTATTTTATAATCAAATTAAAATTAGTAACAAGCTTAGTAACCCCAACGTTTTTTTTTTTTTTTGTTGTTTTTTTTTTTTTTTTTCATCTTGTTCACAGAAACTTTTTAATACATTGCAATAATGTACATTATCTTAAATTATCCATAGTTTACTTTTCAAAAGGTATACATTTATAAAAAAGAAAGAAAAAAGTTAAACTAAGGTTTTTTTTCCCTTTTTTCATTTAAGATGACACTGGCTGACATCTTGAACATTGCGTGCACTGTTGTTATTATTATTACTACTACTTCATTTTTTTCTTTAATCATCATAGCCATGTTGTTTTTACATGGATTTCGCCGACGATATTGTTAAAGAAATTGTTTTCGTGTGCATGTATTTGATTAATTTGCATTTTTGACATTCATCTTATTATTTTAAGCTAGTTTTCCTACTTGTTTATTCAAAACAGTAACACCCTTTAATCGGCTTATTCAAAACTTTGAAATCTTTTTTAAAGCAGTAAAGCTAAGTGAGGTGCCAAGTGGTTGAAAAATTGAAATTGTATTTATCTTTTATATTTTTCTTAAAGGAAAACAAAACCCCTCTAATTAACTTCTGTATTGTTGTTGTTTTCACTTCTCGTACATCAAATTTAACTACCAAAAATTATTTGAAGCATTCTAAACGAATATTAAAAACGAAGTTTAGTGTGCGATTTTTTTTATTTTTACACAATTGAACACGAAATATTTTTAGTTGACATTTTTTTTGTTCAAATTTAAAGATATTATTTTGATTTTTCATATTATTTTAATCAACTTTAAGATCAAAATCAATCGATTTCCACATTTAACAATAAGTTGAAATCGTTGCTAATGTTATCTATTTTGGTCTTTAATTCTTGTTGCAGTTTGTTTCAATAAAATTGGATTGGTCACGTTCAATCTTGTAACCAGTATAAGTTTAAAGGTATCACCAGCTGCTTATCTATTTTTACTGCCGACAAAATAACATTCTATATTCAATATATTCAACACGCAAAAGTGATTATTAGTTAAATTAATTGATACCAAATACTTAAAATAATATAAAGCAAAACAGCTCCAAAATTGTATTGTTGTAGTTTAAGAGTTCTCTCATTTACTTTCATACTTACAAGTGCTAAAAAGCAAAGGTTTTTTTAAATATATTTTTTACGTTGCAATTTTTTAATTTTTTTTTTATTTACACAAAAATGTTGATTTCACATCTTTTGTTTTTTTTTAATCTAATATCTGACACTTACAATATTTGTGTGGGATAAATATAAATGTCAGTTTTATAAAATTTTCCTTTCAAATTTCTTTTTCTTCTTGCTGGTACATAAAAATCAAATATTTCCATTTTAGAGAAGAAGAAAAAAACAAAATAAAAAAACTTGTTTTGTGTGCCCCCCCCCCTCATTCATATAATTAAGAACACCAGGGTACTGATTTACAAATTTCTTTTAAAAGACATTTTAACTAATGAACTTCTATTTTAATTATCTATCTTTAAAAAATATCTCTATAAGGCTTAAAGAAATCAAAATGTTATTTATTCATTTACATTCATCAAAATGAAAAACTCTTTATAACAATAACCATAAGTAAAATAAAGAATAAAATGAATCAAAACTAAAAGAGTTTTTGTCCCGTCATGATATGATTGACGTATGTAACTTCTTTCTTTTTCTGCATTCCTTTTTATCTTTAATGTTTGAACTACTAAGCAAGTATGCAGCACTTTTTCAAGATTTAAAAAAAAAGTAAGGTACCTGGTACCGTTGGACTTTTGGTAAAAATAAAATATTGGTTTCTTTCCCTTCTTGACCCAATTTTATGTCGAAATGTCCACCGGGTATTTATTTTAACTAAATTGTTCATTTTTTGTTGTTGTTTCGTTAAAATAAAGAAAATAACCTATTGTAATACATGTCTTACAATAGAATTATTTTAAAATGTACCACCAGTAGAGTTAACACATGGGACTTTTTTTTTTTCGTGTGTGTGTGTGTGGGGGGGGGTACCGCTATCTTTGAATGGTGTTCAAATTGATTAAAACACGCCTAACATACATTAGTAAGAAATACTTTTTTCATCTTCACCGTAACTTGTTCATTCAATTAAGTTAGAATACTCTTTGAGAAAAATGACAATTCTTTCCTTTGTGTTTTATTACATTCCATCTTGGGGGTGATATTTTTTGTGTATTCAAGAACCTCACAGGTGCTACCTAACTTGTGAATTTACTTGATTAATAATACCCATTTGTTTTGACGTTGCTTTCAACAATAACTTTTAGTTCATTTATTTTTTAGATTGTCGATGTTACACCATTATTTTTCAATTCGTTGCTTTGCTGTTGTTGATTAAAATTTCCAATAAGTTAAACAAAATCTTTTTTTTTTACTGATTACCGTGGTTTGTTTGTGGTTTAGATTTGCCGTAACAACTACTTGTGCTACTACTACTTTGGATATAGTTTTTGTTTTAATTCTTAATACGTTTTCGTTTATTCAAAATCTCTTGATAGCAAAATTATTTTTCGAAATTAAAAGATTAATTGCATGGTCAAATGTCTGTGCTAGTAGGAAGTAAAAATCTTCTCGGGAAAAAATGGACGGGGGGGGGTGCGATTAAAGGGCATTGCAATAATTTGGCTATCCTATTTAAAACATTTTAATTAAATAGAAAGAAAAGGCGTATTCATTAAAAATACAAAATTTAGAAAGAGAAAAAAGTTTTTATTAATATAGTAATAACCATTTTTTTTTCTTTTTTCATTAATGTGTTTGTGTTTTACTGTAAGGTGGGAGGGGGTCGGGCTAGAAGTTAAAGATAAGGTGTATTACTATTTGCATTATGATGCATAGCATTTCATTTAAACTCTGGAACTGCTACTGTCATTTTTTTCCTTTTATGAATTACTACTACTTGTTTCTAGGAACGAAACTGATTTCAACGCTTCTATGTCGATGCACCACGACTTTTCAGGTGTGACGATATTTGATTTTTTTCCCCCTTTGTCATCTGTTGCTCTTTCTTGTTTTTTCTTCTTTAAGATTATGAAGACAATCTTTTTTTTCTCGTTTTACAAAAAGTATCTTAATAAAAAAAAGTCTAGTTGCACAATTAGTATTGCTTGATGATTTCAAATACTTGTTCTTATTGATTACATAAAAAATAAATTTAGCGAATAAATCCATTGATGGCTGCATTGGTAATAGTAGTAAAGTCTTTTTCTTGGGGTTTTAGTTTTACTAAATAAATATTAGTAATTTATTTTACGTTTTACACAAACTTAATTTTCCCCATTTAATTTGCTAATGATTTTTTATGCTCTTTATATAAATTTATTTACTCTATTTCAATCATTCATCGATTTTTACTAGTTATGTACATTGTTGTCGATATCAAATTTAAAGTTAAATGTACGTACCGTTAAAGATTTTTTTATCCTAATGATTAAAACCAATTATTTATTGTAACTTGTTATATTAAAATATATGTAGATTTTAGGTCCATTTTTACTTAGAAAAAAGGTTTTATCTAAAAACTTTCAAGTAATCCTGAAATACAATTTTTTTTTTATGAATATCAAATGGTTCTAAAAATTTCATTTTTTATTTTTTTAATTTTATTTTTTATGCTGAAGTCGTATGCATAATAGTTATTTTCCTTTAAGTCTTCCAATTGAGTCATTCATTATTACTCATATTTTTAGCCCAAAATGTATTGAAAGGAAATAAATAAAAATTATCATAAATCTATACTAAAGATTCTTTAACTATCTACGTTTAGTAAAGAGAAATCGTGTAGATATTTAAGCTTAGCTCTATCTGGCACAAGGCCTTTATATAGCCTGTTTTGTGTTTGAAACAACAACAAAAACATTGCTCTACAGTTGGCGCCCCAAAAGATATTTGAATATGATTTCCTCATCTGGTCATAAAAATAAATCTCTAACATTCAAGAAACAAAACTTTTTCGCTTAGAATTTTAAAAACTTTAGTCAATTTTTAGATTCCTATAATTTGCATAACATAGAAAAACAAAACAAAAAAAACAAGCTCTGTTTTGATCTTGAAAATAAAAAAATAACAAAGACAGTTTATTTTCAAATTGCAACCCTATGTTCTAATCACTGAGCTGCAAGTGTTGCTCCTTGTAATGAAAAAAAAAGTAAATAAATAACTTGGACTAGTTGCATATATAGACCTCAGCAGTGACTTTTTCCCCACCACCTAATAACGCATATCTTCACGGTACAAGTTGTGGTCCCATTTTGAGATTATTGATTTTTCTGAAATCTTCCGTAAGATTTCTCTGCTCGCTGCAGACTGGTTTGCCATCCCAGCTTCTTTTCTAAAAGTTAAGAAAAACTTGGACAATTTCCTTAATAACTGAAAGTTGCTAATAAATAAATTTCATTTCATAATAGTAATTCATGGTATAAATCGAGGTAGACAGTAATTGCACAAAAATAAGTGCTAGGGCTTGACAGGACCAGCAGATTGATCAGAGTAATTACACAAAAATAGATTGTCAAAAATGGGACCACAACTTTACTATTGTACCATCCTCTTTAGGCTTAATTTTTATTGTGTGGATATATTATAGCTTGTTAGGTACAATTTTATGAGGAAATTTTAGATATTGAAAAAATTAGCATATTTACCATGCCGCTCTTTGGCTCTTACTTAGGCTAGATTATTGGTCAGAGATCAATCTGCTGGTCCTGTCAAACCCTAGCACTTATATTGTCCTGACTGTATTGCTCTTATGGCAAACCCCCCAACCCTTTGTATCATATATGTGCTAGAAGGCAGTAGTTGAGGCTATTATTGTCCTGGGTATGACGTTAAACTGCATCTAGTGGTGAGGTTCCAATTCTAGAGCTCTAGAGGGTGTGGAGTACCCCTTCATTGCCATTACTCTGACCTGAAATGGTTGTACCTTTTATGGTCCCATATATGGGTTAAGTAGACCAATTATGGAGCTCCAGGGTATGTGGAGTACTCCTTCATTGCAATTAATCTCAGGTCTAGTACCTATGGGTTAAATAGATCAAAAAATGAGTTTTTAAAAAATGTTTAAAACAAAGAATTAAATAACCAACAAGAATGAATAAAACAAAAACATCTTCGACATAAAATCCAACCCACCAAAACTTTTTATGCAAATTTTAAAATCTGTTTTAGGTTAATTTAGTTATTTAGCATGGGCATCCCATTGTGGTGTAATTGTTAGCAAGCTAGTCTCGCAGGTCTGTTACTACAGAATAGCAAGTTTGATCTTTGCTGGATGCCCCATACTTGTAACCTTGTGTCAAAAGTTACCTGTAGAGTAAATAAGCTACTAAGCACACATTAAATAACTTTACATACAACTGTTTTCTCTTTCATTGGGTTTAACAGTTTTGTTTTTTCTGTGTACACAGGATCAATTTGGTGTCTTCAATTATAAGATATTTTATAACTGTCAAATTATTCTAGCTCATCTGATAAAGGCATCAGTTGTTTAATCAAACTAACAGGACCTATGGATATACCACAGTATAACTTAATTATTACAATGTTTGATATGTTTAATTAAGAGCTATTGTAGAATAGTTCAATATGTACAAAAGTATAATAATCTTGATTTAACTCTCTCACCCCGTTTTTCTTTCTTTCATTCCTTCATTATGTTCTATTGAAACAAATTGGCGTTGTCATTTTCACGTGCTCACCTCCTCTCTATCTTTCCCCTATTCTTTCTTTCTTATTATATTTTTTCTGTGTAGCATGTCCCTTTTCTTCCCTTTCTTTATAATAAAAACGGAATGGTCCATTATTTAGCTGAGGTGACAACATTCACAAGAAATAAGAATTTGGCAGATAAGCAACACCAGATAATCAGGATTTACCTTATTGCATTTCATCTTGGACATTTTTGGACAGTCTCATTTTTAACCAGAGGGTGTTGCCAGATAACTGTTGGAAAATTAAGGAACAAACATATTAATTTAATATATAGATTATTTCAGTTTGAATTTAAATGCCACACAGTTTGTGCATTTGGTTTTTAAAAAAATCCCAAATATAATTATCAAAGAAAGTTCTGAAGATTTTGGAACCGAGTTGGCTTTAGATATGTCACCCCACCCATCCACAATGTCAAAATCCATTACACTTACTTGAAACCCAAAACCAACAAATTCTATAAAAAAATGGCAACATCAGAATAGCAACATAAACAAAAGAATCTTCCTGATAAAAGCCATTTGAGGAGAATGAAAGAAATCAGCTTTCAGAAAGTCCAGAAAGGAACAAGACACGATATCCCAATTGCACATTGGTCACATAAGACTTACACACTCCTTTATACTCAAACAAGACGAACAACCACAATGTATAGCATGTCAAACACCCTACACTGTCAAACATTTTCTCATAGAATGTAGAGATTCAGCTCTCATTAGACAACTTTTTTTTTTTCAAAGACAAACAATATGAAGAACCTATTTGAAAATGTTAACATGGATGACTTTTTGTCCTTTTTGAGAGGTGTCCTGGGTATGATGTTAAACTGCATTTAGTGGTGAAGTTTCAATTCTGGAGCTCTGGGGAGTGTGGAATACACATTGATCACCATTACTCCCAGCTCCACTCTGACTTGGAGTAGTAATACTCATTAGGGTCCCATCTATGGGTTAAATAGAGAGAAAAAAATAAGTTTAAAAAAAAATTAGAATACCCATCAAGAATGAATAAAAACAAAACATCTTTGGCATAAATTAACCCAACAAGAGTTGACATAGCATAATATCCAACCAACCAACCTTCTTGACAGAAATTGAATTCTACCAAAAATTATAAATATAAACATGATCAGTGTACATACAAAGTAATTATTAAACACAAAATTGACCTTGTGTTACATTGTACTCGTGCTGAGAGGTTGATATATATAATTAAAGTTATTAAAAAGCCTGAAGATGATTAAATCAACTTTTTAAAATCTATACAAATACTGAAAATTTGGTTATATAACTTAAACATCTTTGTTTTTATTTGGTCTTGAGGCCATGCATTCCACTGATAAAAAGTTTTGGTTAAAGTGTATCTCTGAGTTCAATCCTTGGTTTTGGTAGTGCATAAATGTCTTCTACCCTAGTTCAGTGAAAGAGACAGATAATGTTAGAAGGGAGAATTATCCTCTAAGTATGGACAGTAGAATTAAAGCACTTTGCCCCCTGGATTTAATAAAGAGGGTACAATACTAAATTCCAAGAAATTTAGAAATAATAACAGACACCTGAACAAGACCACAGGGTTAAATGACTGAAATGTAACTATACCAATCAAGATGAGAACACTTGTACACACACACACACACACACACACACACACACACATACATATATATATATATATATATATATATATATATATATATATGCCATTGAATTAATAGGGGACAAAAAATGACCTATACTGTTTTGCTAAATCTATATAAAACAACTATTAAAAAATTATTCTTACCTGTTAAAAATGTTATTAAAGAACTATCCTAGAGGATTTTGACATATCATTAAAATGAAATATTAAAAAATAAATGAATAAACTCTTAAACAATTACACAAAAATTAAATATAAACGTGTGATGTACACAATTCCTTAAACTCTAGGCATAAAATAACCCAAGACAGGTTGACATAACATTAAAATCGATAAATAGACTTAAATAATTACACAAAAATGTAAATATTAATGTACATATAATGTACTTGATTCCCCAACTTCCTAGGCAGAAAATAACCCAAGACAGGTTGACTTGCCATTAAAATCAATCAATCTAGCCTAAAGTATATATAGCATCCTTGATTATTTATTTACTTAAAAAAATTTTTTAAAGACTTTTATAGAACAAAAGACACATTAGCGAAAGCACAGAATTGAATTAGATGTGAAAACAGATTTTACAAATTCTTTAGCATGAAGTCTCCATAGCGATACAGCTAACTTTGTTTTAAGCATATGAAATAGTGCCACATATTTGTTTTCCCTATATCAAAGAAGCTTAGTATTTATTGTTTAGTAAGCTATTGAGGCAGTGACAATTTATTTTTTGCTATTGTATTGTTTACATGACTTTTATGTCTGTTACTTTAAAATGAATACAAGGCAACCCATGGGATCAATCCTTGTTAATACTTCTATTTGAGAAGTAAAAGATTCAAATTAACATTTCATAGTTATGTTATATTAAGAATTTAAATGATTAAAAAACAAAGTTCACTGCAAAAAAGTAGACCCTGTTATTCAGTTGTAAATTAAACTAGAAATTTCTTTATTCTCTAGGTTGACTAGCTATTTATGAGAATTTTACTCAAGATATATTAGAACAAGTGTAAGTTTTAATATATATATATATATATATATATATATATATATATATATATGGTCGTAAAAGAAGTTGTTTCCCGACTGCGGTTTCAGTGTTATATATATATTGAGCCCTATTGGATTAACTACTTACGCTATGTTCACATAGTAGTACCCATAGATAAATAAATATATATATATATACTAGCTGCAGTACCTGGGGAAAGGTATGATTATTTGTAGTTCCCAGAGTGCTCCTGATAATGCTAGAAAACCTGGGTGCCTATACTGGATTTTTACTTAATATCAGTATTGCCACTACTCCCCTTCCCCCTCTCTCACTGAATCATCTTTTCTTTCCTCCTCCATTGTAAAGATGTCCTCCCAGGGGTTCACTTATTGATTTTTTAAATTTTTTAAATTGAAATCCAATTAGCCAGTCCCGTTCCTGAATATTAGTTCAGATTGTGTGAAAAGTTTCATCATGATTGGATCACTGGTATAAGTGCCAACAGAAATTGCCATTTTTGTAGTATATATATATATATATATATATATATATATATATATATATATGCAGCAGATTCTGGTGATAGGGTTCTTGGAATCAAACCATTAATCAATGACTTATTTTTGTGATGATTTAATTTAAACTCTGTTAAGAGAAATTTCAATTTTACCTTATCACCACCTTAACCATATTCATTTTTCTGTACTGTTATATTTGAGATGATACTTTTTAAAAAAATCTAAATGATCATAATGCTTCTCGTATTGATGGATATGCAAAGGCAATAATGTGATTATTCAAATGAGATCTTCATAGCTTCTTCAATGCCTCGTTTGCTTAACAGACAAACTATTCAAAATGATTTCCTTGGTTGAATCCTTGCCATGCTCGGATGGACAAGATACACCTGAAGAAAGCCTGAGGGTACAATGGCCCAAAACATTGTGTTTTTATATATCATGATATTTATCATAATTTATATATTGTGATAGTAGGTGTGGCGCTCCACCTCAGACGCTAAAATAATCTTCTTGGTCTAGCGCAAGTGAAAAGGGGATAGACTCCCTCGCTGATTGGCTGATACCGACTTTAGGCCGATCCGACTACAACTATATATTGTGATAAAGATGAGGACAACAGCCCGAAAAAATCAAAAGAATCAAATTGAAAATATTGTATCTCTTGGGACCCTCACTTTATACTAGTTCAAGTTTAAGTGGCATGAATTTGTTAAGCACTTCTTTTTTTTATTTCTGTGAAGACTGAGAGAGAGTGAGTCTTTTCCTATCTTAGTTTGAAAGAATCCATTTATTATAAGTTTTATAGAAAAGTGAGCTGGGGAGATTCTTTCCAGATAATTGCATAACATGTCTCCATCAATCTTTAAGTTCCTGGAATGTCTCCAGTTCAGCAACACCACTTAATGGTATATAGTGCCACTCGAAAGTTTATGAGCCCACTAGAAATGTTTAATTGTACACATAGTGCAACGGATATAAGGGTTGAGTTAATACAGTTCTAAGTTACAAGCATCTGTAGGTTGCAAGTTCAATCCTGACCACGAGTGATAATAACATAGAATACTTAACATAGTTTAACACTTGTACCCAGTCATGGAATGTGAACAATCTGCCCCAATGGGTTAAATAAAGGGTTTGGTTTGAAGTTTTATGAAGGCTCCCGAGTTTAACAAGAAACATCTGAAGAAAGCTGGAGAGCACATCGGCGAAATTGTTGTGTATATAACAATAAAGATCAGGACAACAGTCTGAAAAATCTAAATAATTCAAATTATCGAGCCTCATCCCAAAACTTCCAACAAATAATATGGTCGTCAGAGATGCTGATAGGTACGCGTCCTCCACGCACAAAAATCTAAAAGGACGCAGTAAAAATGTATCCATGCGTCCCAGTGTATTTTTTTTCTTCTCTCACCATTTCAAGCTAACTAAAATACATTTCAATAGTTTCTTAGAAACGAATTACACAGGATAGGTTACAAGGTAGGAGTTAGATGGCCTTAGTTGTTTCCCCAGATCATAAATAAAAACCCAACAATTTATTAAGAAACTTTAGTTGGGACCCATAAATTTTTCTGGGGACTCATTCAAAGTAAATATGTGCATCCCAGGACACACTAAATCAAAAAGCTATCAGCATCACTAGGTCATTGTTGTTGTGAACAAATTTAAAATGAGCCTATTAAATGTGCATCCAAATTCCAATTTGTAAAGAAGACTTTCCAAATAATGGACACCAAAAAACAAAGAAGAAAAAGAGGATGTATTTTCATTATTTTAAGAACAGGATTTATTTTCCTAAAACTGAAAATTTGACATGCACAAAAGTATGTGAACCCTTTTAGTTTGTACCTTGTGGAACCCCTTTTGCTGTGATTACTTCAACCAATCATCTTCTGTAACCATTGACCAGTCTCTTGCATTTGCTGTTAAGGATTTTATACTGATACATTTTTTTTTTTTTTTCCGAGTTTTGTGGGAAAAAAATCCCCAACAGCAGATGTGAAACTTCCAAGTAGCACTGTATCTCAAACTTGTCCAACTTGATCCCTGTTTATTTACTGAAGAAAGTTTCACTAATCCCAGTGTCATATTATGATGGAGATTTGGTATCTGTCACCAAAACTGTCACTGCTTATGTCACAATACCCTCAGAAATTGCATAAGTTTATCAATGGGTATTTAATTTATAGCCAAAATCATTAATACATAGAATAAATATTATTTATCAATAATGTTTCTATGTAAATCTGAGTTAGATTTGCCTCAAAACAGCCCATGTTATTACTGCAATGATTCTTATATATCAGTAAAAATTAAAGGTTTATATAATACTGGCAAAAGTACCCGGTCCATGACCGAACTATGTATAAAATTTGGACCATAGATAGGCGAGAGATTCCGAGCTGAACGGCTTAGACTGTGATTTTATTAAACTAAACTGCTGGTATAGCTATAATAGAAAGCAGACAGCGAACAATATTTTATTATCAGTAGCAGCTGGTATACAGACAGTTCCGCAAATTGGTTGATTTTGGTTTAATTAATGAATTATATCCCTTAATCAGTAAAAATACATAACCAAATTTGGCGTGTTTCTTAGTTAGAAGGATATTAAGAGGTATGCAAGATTTCGAATCTGAGTGACGTCCCGTTTTGGAGTTATACGTTGATACGTACATACCAAACTTCCTTTTATATTTATATATATATATATATAGATATGGTGTGATTAATTTGTATACTGGTTTTAACAAAACCAAGTTTAATAAATAATTACTTGGTGTTATTGATCTCCAATATTATTGTTTTATTCTCCAACATATTAAAATCAATTCTCTGAATTGTTAGTGAGTTTGTTTTCCACTGAGTGTCTCATATTTCTAGTTTTGTACCAAACTAAGTAGTCGGTTGGATTTTATCGCATGTAAACCTTTGGGTTGTCTTATGCCGAAGATGTTTTTGTTTACTTCATTCTTGTTGGGTACTCAAATATTTTAACACATTTTTTTAGACTCAATTTTAATCTATTTAGCCCATAGATAGGACCCTAACAGGTACTACTACTCCGGATCAGGCTGGACCTGGAGTAATGGCAATGAAGGGAGTACTCTACACTGCCAGATTTCCAGAATTGGAATATCACCACTAGATGCAGTTTAAACTCATATCAAGGATAATGTCCCTCAACCACCGCCTTCAAGCAAATATATGATCAAAAGGGTTGTGTGTTGGCCATAAGAGTAAATTGAAGAATATGGTCAGGACAATCATGTAGGTGCTAGGGTTTGGTGTGACCAGCCAGTTGATCAGAGGGGGCCTTTCCGACCGCCCGTCTAGCCCAAGTAAGAGCCAAAGAGGTGTGTTGCATATCATAGACTGCTCAACTACCAAGATACCATCCTTAAGCATCATGAGTTGCCACCCAAAGGAGGAGGGGGGTCTTACCCCTCTGCAGAGGTGCAGTCAATGTATTCTACACCCCCAGCTGACAGGACAGTACCAAACTAAAATATGCTTATTAAATGACTACAGTTGAATTTTTCATTGTTTTTGAATTTGAATAGGATCTTTATTGTTGCTTCATTATCCACAAAAACGGATAAATCTAGTTCCCATGGATTCACCCAATGGATTTTTGATTGAGTGAAAATTCACCTGCATCCTGTTTAATTCTGCAAGCAACTTCCTAGCTTTCACCTCATCTCTGAATTGACTTGCCTTAAAACTCTTCATTATACCCTGTTGACAGCTGATTGGTGTCCTTGAAAAAGAGGGTCTGTTAAGACACAAGGTTGGTGACCATTTGTAGCAGTGCATTGGTTTGACAAGAATACTTGAACCTGCTTGTCATATAAGATTGAATTGACAATGAGGAACAGGGTTGTAGAGTCAGAACACAAAACCTCTGACTCCAACTCCTCTATTTTTGTCACCTGACTCCTCTTTATATAATTAAATGATTATGGCCTACAAATAAATATGAAACCATGATTTTTTATCTTCTCTTTATAAGAAATATGCACTGTATAACTTTCAGACTAAACTAGGGTCATATAAAGTGTAAAATCAACTGGAGTCAGTCTGTTTAGTTTTACTGACTCTGACTCCAGTGACCCCTTAATTGCTTTTGACTCCAATTCTAGAGTCCTGGTAAGTAAGGTCAAGAATTTTGCCAGATAATAGTCCACAGCTTTGAAAGGAATATCAAGTGGTTGGAAACTTTTTCAATGGGTTCATTCTGTATAATAGCACTTCCCATCTGCTGGTTCTCCCGGTACACTGGATTTATTCAGCACCTCATGAGGCCAAAATTTGACACAAGATTGATTTTAGTGTGAGTGCCCCACAGGAAGCAAGCCTCACAAGGGGCGGGAATAAAGATTACTCAGTTTCATCAGGATCTTCCGACAGGGACGTCTCGAGCACCAGGCATTTAACCCAACTCTCGCCACCACTCAACCCCTTTCAGGTGATGCATCAGGCGCTGCCTTGAGCAGGGGAACGGCCCCTGAAACATGAGCTGATAATGTTGGACATCGTGCTATCCACTGGAGACATGTGTAATGTATCCACTGTACTTATTATATATACTACAAACATGTCTACTTGATCCATTCTGTATAGGTTTATGGTCAAGTTATACTGAAAGTACTGACTACACTAGATCACTGAAGTTAAGTGGTTATGAGCCTGTTCAATACTTAGGTGGGTGACCATTTAACTCTTCAACCTGCTCAAAGAGGCTCTCCCTATCACAGCGATCCTACTGTAAGCCACTAACAGCAGCTCTCGTATGTGTCACTTGTTTACACTTAAAAAATCACTACCTGAACACCTTTGACATCTTTTGTTTTGACTTTATTTGAATAGAATGAGTTCTGAGGTGAATAGATAGTGAACTTTGAAATATCCCATCATACCCATAAACAAAAAAAAATACCAAGAAAATTTAGTACAGCCGTGGGGGAAATTTGGTAGGCAAAGAGTAAGAAACCGAATATCAAAATGACTTGATTCGGCATTAATAACCCCAAAAAGTTTGATATGCCATAAAGCAAAACAACCAATCAACCATCCTGTATAAAAATAGTGTATCGGCTGGATCCATTCTGTGTAAAGGTGCAGCATATTGGTCGGATCTTTTCTTGGTAAAGGCTGTGGATTGCTTGTTGCAACTGGTGATCCTTTGTTTGGCATTGTTGTTTCTAACTGTTTGATTTGTTGTTCAAGTGCTGCCATTTGATCTTGCGTTGCTTATTCAGCAGCTCAATTGCTTGTGAGAAGTCACTTGGGTTGAATTCAGCTTTACTCTAACCACAATCAATTGTAATCTTTATTTTTCTTCTGTTCCACCATGAAGATAGAAGAGAAAACTTATCTTTATCATTAGGTGACCACTTAGCAGGTGCTAGAAGCAGCCAGAGTCCTTAGTATATGACAAATGACTTCATTTGGCATTAAATGACTGGAAAAGGGTTGATATGCCATAAAACAACCAACTAACATACATTATATATATATATATTACACACACTTACATACACACACACACACACACACATATATATGTAATGGAGGTACTTGGTGTAATGGTTAGAGTCGTAGAAAATGGACTCGTCGACCAGAGTTCAAATCCTGGATGTGGCTGTTTGCATTTCACATAGTGCTAATACCCTTGGGAAAGGTATGAATCCATATATTCTCTCTCCAGCTATGAGTGAATAGTAGGACAGACTGGGTTTTTTAATCGTGGATAGGTAACCAGTCTAGGAGAAGGAAAACTCTGAATTCAAACCTGTTAAACTCTGCTTAAGAAATTAACCTTGTGTCGCATCCTGCTAATTTGGAGGGGTTGGTATATATATATATATATATATATATATAGTTGATAATATGGGTGTTATATTTTCAGACAGTGCTCAATATCATTAATAGAGCATCTGTATTTGAGTTACGGTAGCGTGGACATGGAGAAGACCTGGTTACTGACAGTTTCTCGCCTATGCGATCTTCAGAACAAAAGTACACACTAACTTAGCTTAGATATACATGCTCTATCGAAAATATTGAGCACTATTTTCTTATAAATATACCACACTATATTATCAATATATAATATATTATACGAGGATAGGAAGATGGGAGTAAATCCAACAGAATGTAGTAAAGATTAGAGGGAGAAAAGTGGAAAAAGGAATAAAACTCAGACAAGTGTATGTAGGAGATATATTTCGTTGTACATTGAGTGCGGCTTCATCAGTCATTTATTTTATATATTATAAACGACTGATGAAGCCGCGCTTAACGTACGGCGAAATATATCTCCTACATACACTTGTCTGAGTTTTGTTCCTTTGTCCACTTTCTCCCTCTAATCTTTAACTACAATATATATATACACACACACAGATGCTGATAGTATGTGTCCTGTGTCCCTGACGCACAAAAATCTAAAAGGACACAGTAAAATCATATTAGCGTGTCCCAGTATTTTTCTTTTTTCTTCCCTCATCATTTCAAGCTAATTGTGATACATTTCAATTGTTCTTAAAAATGAAATTACACAAGATAGTTACAAGATAGGAGTTTAGATGGCTTTAGTTGGGACCCATAAATTTTCTCAGGACTCATTCAAAGTAAATATGTGCATCTCAGGACACACTGAATAAAAAAAAGCTATCAGCATCACTGCGCACACACACACACACACACACACACACATATATATTATATATATATATATATATATATGAGTCCTTTTGTTCTCTATTCTCTTCCTCTATTCTACATGTATTGAGAGAGGGTGAGAGAAATAAACTATACTTATGACAGAGATTTTTCTGTCTTTGACTTAAATTGTAAATTACGATAATTAGAAATCAAATGAGGTGTAATTTTTTCAAACAATGATTAGATTTATAAGATAATATTTTGAGATGGTTTTTATATCATTAGTATACATAGAAAAAAAGCCTTTAGGTGGCAAAGTTGATTTGCTCAGCTTTAGTATAATATATATAATTATATATATATATAGTACTTTTGTATTTATTTCTCCTTCTAAAAGTAAGCAGCGATGACTCTGTTCAATACTTATTTGGTGACAACTTAAGCAACACCCGGTACTTAAAATAGTCCTTTGTTTATAAAAATGACTTAATTTGGCATTAAATTACAAAAAGGTTGAATGCTATAACAGGTCTGTTTAGTTTTACTGACTCTGACTCCAGTGACCCCTTAATTGCTTTTGACTCCAATTCTAGAGTCCTGGTAAGTAAGGTCAAGAATTTTGCCAGATAATCAGTCCACAGCTTTGAAAGGAATATCAAGTGGTTGGAAACTTTTTCAATGGGTTCATTCTGTATAATAGCACTTCCCATCTGCTGGTTCTCCCGGGTACACTGGATTTATTCAGCACCTCATGAGGCCAAAATTTGACACAAGATTGATTTTAGTGTGGAGTGCCCCACAGGAAGCAAGCCTCACAAGGGGCGGGAATAAAGATTACTCAGTTTCATCAGGATCTTCCGACAGGGACGTCTCGAGCACCAGGCATTTAACCCAACTCTCGCCACCACTCAACCCCTTTCAGGTGATGCATCAGGCGCTGCCTTGAGCAGGGGAACGGCCCCCTGAAACATGAGCTGATAATGTTGGACATCGTGCTATCCACTGGAGACATGTGTAATGTATCCACTGTACTTATTATATATACTACAAAACATGTCTACTTGATCCATTCTGTATAGGTTTATGGTCAAGTTATACTGAAAGTACTGACTACCACTAGATCACTGAAGTTAAGTGGTTATGAGCCTGTTCAATACTTAGGTGGGTGACCATTTAACTCTTCAACCTGCTCAAAGAGGCTCTCCTATCACAGCGATCCTACTGTAAGCCACTAACAGCAGCTCTCGTATGTGTCACTTGTTTACACTTAAAAAATCACTACCTGAACACCTTTGACATCTTTTGTTTTGACTTTATTTGAATAGAATGAGTTCTGAGGTGAATAGATAGTGAACTTTGAAATATCCCATCATACCCATAAAACAAAAAAAAATACCAAGAAAATTTAGTACAGCCGTGGGGGAAATTTGGTAGGCAAAGAGTAAGAAACCGAATATCAAAATGACTTGATTCGGCATTAAATAACCCCAAAAAGTTTGATATGCCATAAAGCAAAACAACCAATCAACCATCCTGTATAAAAATAGTGTATCGGCTGGATCCATTCTGTGTAAAGGTGCAGCATATTGGTCGGATCTTTTCTGTGTAAAGGCTGTGGATTGCTTGTTGCAACTGGTGATCCTTTGTTTGGCATTGTTGTTTCTAACTGTTTGATTTGTTGTTCAAGTGCTGCCATTTGATCTTGCGTTGCTTATTCAGCAGCTCAATTGCTTGTGAGAAGTCACTTGGGTTGAATTCAGCTTTACTCTAACCACAATCAATTGTAATCTTTATTTTTCTTCTGGTTCCACCATGAAGATAGAAGAGAAAACTTATCTTTATCATTAGGTGACCACTTAGCAGGTGCTAGAAGCAGCCAGAGTCCTTAGTATATGACAAATGACTTCATTTGGCATTAAATGACTGGAAAAGGGTTGATATGCCATAAAACAACCAACTAACATACATTATATATATATATATATACACACACTTACATACACACACACACACACACACATATATATGTAATGGAGGTACTTGGTGTAATGGTTAGAGTCGTAGAAAATGGACTCGTCGACCAGAGTTCAAATCCTGGATGTGGCTGTTTGCATTTCACATAGTGCTAATACCCTTGGGAAAGGTATGAATCCATATATTCTCTCTCCAGCTATGAGTGAATAGTAGGACAGACTGGGTTTTTTAATCGTGGATAGGTAACCAGTCTAGGAGAAGGAAAACTCTGAATTCAAACCTGTTAAACTCTGCTTAAGAAATTAACCTTGTGTCGCATCCTGCTAATTTGGAGGGGTTGGTATATATATATATATATATATATATATATATATATAGTTGATAATATGGGTGTTATATTTTCAGACAGTGCTCAATATCATTAATAGAGCATCTGTATTTGAGTTACGGTAGCGTGGACATGGAGAAGACCTGGTTACTGACAGTTTCTCGCCTATGCGATCTTCAGAACAAAAGTACACACTAACTTAGCTTAGATATACATGCTCTATCGAAAATATTGAGCACTATTTTCTTATAAATATACCACACTATATTATCAATATATAATATATATACGAGGATAGGAAGATGGGAGTAAATCCAACAGAATGTAGTAAAGATTAGAGGGAGAAAAGTGGAAAAAGGAATAAAACTCAGACAAGTGTATGTAGGAGATATATTTCGTTGTACATTGAGTGCGGCTTCATCAGTCATTTATTTTATATATTATAAACGACTGATGAAGCCGCGCTTAACGTACGGCGAAATATATCTCCTACATACACTTGTCTGAGTTTTGTTCCTTTGTCCACTTTTCTCCCTCTAATCTTTACTACAATATATATATACACACACACAGATGCTGATAGGTATGTGTCCTGTGTCCCTGACGCACAAAAATCTAAAAGGACACAGTAAAATCATATTAGCGTGTCCCAGTATTTTTCTTTTTTCTTCCCTCACCATTTCAAGCTAATTGTGAATACATTTCAATTGTTTCTTAAAAATGAATTACACAAGATAGGTTACAAGATAGGAGTTAGATGGCTTTAGTTGGGACCCATAAATTTTCTCAGGGACTCATTCAAAGTAAATATGTGCATCTCAGGACACACTGAATAAAAAAAAGCTATCAGCATCACTGCGCACACACACACACACACACACACACACACACACATATATATATATATATATATATATGAGTCCTTTTGTTCTCTATTCTCTCCTCTATTCTACATGTATTGAGAGAGGGTGAGAGAAATAAACTATACTTATGACAGAGATTGTTCTGTCTTTGACTTAATTGTAAATTACGATAATTAGAATCAAATGAGGTGTAATTTTTTTCAAACAATGATTAGATTTATAAGATAATATTTTGAGATGGTTTTTATATCATTAGTATACATAGAAAAAAAGCCTTTAGGTGGCAAAGTTGGATTTGCTCAGCTTTAGTATAATATATATATATATATATATATATAGTACTTTTGTATTTATTTCTCCCTTCTAAAGTTAAGCAGCGATGACTCTGTTCAATACTTAATTTGGTGACAACTTAAGCAACACCCGGTACTTTAAATAGTCCTTTGTTTATCAAAAATGACTTAATTTGGCATTAAATTACCCAAAAAGGGTTGATATGCTATAAAATAACCAACCAGTTTATCTTTATCATCACTTTTCTAGTAATACATAAAATCAAAAGGAAAAATATTTCACCAGAAGTTCTTTTTGTATCAGTTTTATGTTCAAATAACATAAATTTTGTTAAGCACCTGAATATTTTAGTCAAACCAAAAAAAAATATGTAAAAAATAGAAATGAAGATTTGGCAAATGGTCACTATTAGTGAAATAGATCACTAATTAGGACTGAGCCTATTCTAGTAGTGACTACCCCAAGCGGATTTATTGTGGGTCAGGGAAAGTAGTTTTTCATGATTCCAAACACTGACTTTTAATTTGTACATTTCAATTTTTTTCAGCTTCCTGGGTTTAATTATTTCAGATCTTCTAAGTCTAACCAGTGCTACTCATTTGTAAAAATCTATCCTGAATTTCCATCTTCTCTTCTGCATGGAAATAGAAGAAGAAATTATGATTTTTATGAAAAGTTCTTGAGACCATCAGCAAGGTGATCACTGCTCTTAGGGTCACTCTTCAAACACTTCCTTGTTTCGACTTGGGGGTTGGGATTTTTCCGTACGAGGAAATATTAAACCATACTATATATTTCTGCTACAAGGGTCTGAATTGTTTCCTATCACTCAGCCACCAGGATTCCGTCTATAAGCATCACAGGTCATTACCCATGGACAACAGGTGGCCCCATTTGGGGTGGTTCTACCTCTCTGCAGAGGTGCAGTTGATGTGTTCTAAAGCCCCAGTCAACTGGGCTAATATTTTAATAGATCTAATTCAATTATGAAAGTTACATATATAATACCCATTAGAAGTACTTCTTTATAAGTACTTGATTCATCCTTTTTTTTTTTTTTTTACACACTATTTCATTAAGGGTTCCTCTTATCAAGTGTGAACCACCAGGATAAGTATTCTGAAACAGGCATGTATAATTGGATTGGTTTTGTTTTTTCATGAACCTCATCCCTCCCTCTCACCCACACCTGATAGTCATTGTGATGATAAATACTTAATTACATTCATGCTTATATCAGTGTTGATATCTCTGATAGCTCATGGAACAATGTAATTTTTGTGGGTATCAATCTTAATTGCTGATGTTTCTTTTCGGTTTGATGGGTAATTTGTCATCTACGTAAAAATTAAAATAACACTGATATCTCCCTTTATCAGATACTAGCGCTACCCGTGGATATACGTTAAACAGTTATATTTTAATACTAGCTTAAAAGCTGCCCTATCAATGGCAATTAAGCTAGTTATTACCAAATTCATTTCCAAGCTGTAAAAATAGTTATCGTATAAATAACTAATTGTCACCAAAAATCACTGAAAAGAATTGCAGTAATATAAAATTTGGGAATCCAAAATTTTAGGATTGCGGGTCGGGTTGAATGAGAATGAAGAGCTCACATTATTAAATTGGAAACTGCTTTATTCTCTAAATTAAAGTGTTGTGTAGCTGTCTTAACATAGATGGTATATAAATATGCCTGTCTTGATATTGATGCATCTATCGTTTAAGAGACACCCGTGGTTGTATCTCTCATATTTAATCTTAGTCTTATAATTTGTACTCATCTTTCTTGTCTTGGTGTGGTATCTATCGTTGATGGCTGTTTCTGACTGGTTCTTCTTTTTAACTAGTGTCTTCTTTATCTTGAAATGTTAGCAAGATGTCTTGCGTTGTCGGTTTGTTTTTAGTGACCAACTCAAGACATATTTTCATGAATTCACATATTTATTTAATTTCATGAGATTTTAAAGTCTGGATTTATAACCACGCATGAGAACCCAGCTAACTGCATCTTTACATCTTGACGACTAGCAGTAGACTGAAATATTTATTCTCATGTTTGCAATCACAAACAGAAGTGGAGGGTCAGAACTAAGGTTACAAAATGTCAATCAAATCTGTCGTCCAGATTTGAATTAAAATAATATTTTCCAACCTGTCTGATTTGAATTTAAATAATACACTAACTGTTCAAAATTGGTAGTACGCACATCAATTATGTAACAAGAGCATTTTGATTCTATTGAACTAACAAAAATCTCACTATTATTATGTACTATTGTTGTTATGGTAACATTGAAAAACTGTATTCTTATGATACAGCTAATTCATTTCTGTAATATTCAATTTTGAATCCATAAAAAGATGAACAATTGCTATAGTAATAGATTACAGGAAAGTTATTGATACACTATTTAAAACGATAAATTTAAAAGATTAAAAATGATGGTATTATCCATGATCATGACTAAATTAATTGACTCAAGACATTTAATTGGATCTTGTCAAAGAAGCTGAGAAATTAATTTGTTTATTTGTTGAGGAGTTCACACAACAAAACTGGATACATTAATGAGTTCATAGCCTGTTATGTAGTTCTTATTATTTACTAAGTTTTGATTTGTCTGATATATTGACTTTAGGTTGCTTATAGTATCTGCTGTTATTAAGTGGTCACTCATCTCTAAGTATTGTGCAGACTCTTCATTGCTTAACTTTAGTGATCTCTATAATAAAGATTACTTTCAGAACATCATGAGTTAAACATTGACATTTCAACTAAGTATGAAATGCTTATTTAAAATGATTGTGGACTACATCAATATATAACTTCTTAAAATAATGGTGGGTTGTTTTGTTTTATGGCATATCAACCCTTTTTGGGTTATTTAATGCCAAATAAAGTTATTTTTGATAAACAAAAGACTCGGGTTGCTTACAGTACCTGCTGTTACTTAAGTGGTCACCTATTCACTGTTACTGTAAGTTTTCTTGTAGTCATTAGCTGAATATTGATCTGAAAATATTGTCAGGCACATAGGCCACAAGTTACTTACATTATCTGTTGTTATTAAATGGTCACTCATCTCTAAGTATTGTTCAGGTTCATCATTGCTTAACTTTGCTTAACTGCTGGGAACCAAAACTTTTAGCATTACTTGAATGTATATCCTCACATGTAATTTATTAGCTGGATTTTGATCTGAAAATATTGTCAGGTACATAGGCCATGCACCATCCAGATAAGAATAATTTTTATTCATTGTCTTTTATTTATGAAAAATTATACTCTTGATGTATTACATTCAAAATTGGTAATCCCCCCCCTCAACCCCTCAATTATCTCAACAGGAATCTTCTTTTCTTTTTTTGTAGAAATTAAAATGTGATAAATGATATTTTATTTATCAATAAATGGTCAATAAATAGTATCTAATAATATCTGTTTTCATAGTATTAAAAAAAAAAAGAATTATTGATCCTACGGGTAGGATTTGACACAAGGTCACAATTAAGGAGCATCCAGCAAGGATCGAACTCGCTCTTCAGTAGTAACGGATCTGCGAGACTAGGTTGCTAAACATTACACCATACCACTTGAAAAATTAAGATCATATTATTTTATTTGCGTAAAATCAAGTCAATTTAAAGTCGTATGCAGTATTTTCCAAACTTTATAAACATAAAGACAGAAAAAGGTGAAAAATTCATAACGATGATGAATATCATCATTGACAATACATGTTTATTAAACTGAATACATTTGTGTAATTTGGTGTATTGTGTAATGGAATAGTGTTTTCCAAAATTCATGTCTCCATATACATTTTAAGGTATATGATGAGTACACCATCAGTCTCCACAATTCAATCTTCTCCACAAATAACAGGTGGATTCCTAAGAAAGTATTCTTCACAAACTTCCTTTAGGAACATTACCTATTCAACTTTGGTGGTATTATTCAGTATGTTACATGCTGGTTTTAAAACTAGTATTATTTGGATTATTCAGACTATTGTCCTCATCTTTATTGTTATCTGCACAACATTTCGGCCGATGTGCCCTCTAGCCTTCTTCAGGTATTTCTTGTCAAAAGAGAAGGTTCCCAAGTCTGAAGAGAGGGTTCCTGAGTTTGAGAAGGTTCCTGAAACGTTTTGCAGATAACAATAAAGATGAGGATAATAGTCCGAATAATTCAAATAATACAAATCATCAAGCCTCATCTCAAAAATTCAGAGAAATAGTGTAACTAGTATTTTCTTTTAATTAACTGTAAATAATGTAAATCTAAATCATAGAACTTGATTTAATTTAAGTTTTGATTTAAAAAAAAAAAAAAAAAAAAAGTACCTTTCTTTATTGATATTTTTTTCTTGCAAGATCAACAAGGGATATCTCTCCAAATTATTCCATCAATACTTTTTCACTTGATTAAATTCATTTCTGTCCCCCCGCCTATATATATATATATATATATATATATATATATAGACCCCTTCATGAGCAGGATGGGACACAAGGTCATGGTTTTAGGCAGTTTAACAGGTTTCAATTCAGAGTTTTTCTTCTAGACTAGTTGTCTAACCAAGGTTAAAGAGCCCAGTCTTCCCAGCTATTTACCCATAACTAGAGAGATAACAGGTGAATGAATACCTTTTCCAAGAGTATTAGAGCTATGTGAAATGTAAGCTAGGATTTGAACTCTTGTCAACGATTCCATTTCCTATGACTCTAATCATTACACCACGGGTCTCCACCTAACCATATTGCCCTTATGTCAAGCCCCAACCCTTTTTATGTGCTAGAAGTCAGTGGCTGAGGATTTTAATGTCCTGGGTATGACATTAATCTCTATCTAATGGTGAGGAGCTCTGGGGAATGTGGAATACCCTTTCATAACCATTACTCCCAGGTTCACTCTGATCCGGAGTTGTACCTGTTATGGCCCCATCTATAGGTTAAATTGAAAAAGATGAGTTTAAAAAAGTGTTTAAAAAAATTGAATACCCATCAAGAATGAATAAAAACAAAAATGTCTTCGGCATAAAATGACCCAATGGGTTGCATGCTGTAAAATCGAACCAACCGATCACCAATTCTTCCATGTTTGCCACAAGATTCAGGTGGTTAACAGATTTTTTCCTGAGTGATGCTGGTTAATCATGCTAATGACAAACTGTAAAATACTTCGTAAAACTGATTTCTTGTTCTTCCTTTCAAATATGAAGTCCCTTTTCACTACTCGTTTGTGAATAACACCTAACTTTGGACTAAAAAAATGATTGTGTATGATATGCACTGATTTTGATAGAATTTTTATAGCAGCTAAATTTAGCATTTGTTCAATTTTGTACCAGCGGTTCTTCCATGTCTGCCACAAGATTTCGGTGGTTAACAAATGTCAGTTTATCCAGTCTATCCGGATTATATGGTAGAAAATTTACAAGTGAATCAATTACCTAGATTTATTTTTCATAATGGTTAGGGGCGTCATGGGTGTGAAGTTGTTTCTTTGAACGCAATTGGGTTAATGTTTACTACAACTTCGTGGGTGACTAAAAGAAAATGGCCGGCTTTTGATGATTATACGTTAATTTTTAATTATGACCCGTCATAGATAAATTAATTTATAAAAATGAAAAAAAGATAATGACCGAAATTTTCTCTTGTCCAGATAGTGCATGTAAACATTATTATTATTATTTTTTTTTTTAATAAAATTTTGTACATTACCGCAAACATTTCCTAAGCGGGCTATTCTGGACAAGTATCTTTTTTTATTTATTTTATTTACGTGAAATCAAGTCTGTTTAAAGTCGTATGAAGTGTTGTTTTTTGTTAAACTTTATAAAACATAAAGATAGAAAAAGTTGAAACATATGAGAACCTATAAATTTATTACATTTATTGATGATACTTTAAAAAAGATGAAGTTTATTTTCATTTAATCGGCGATGAAAGACAAATCCTTGCACATTGTTTTGAAAACAGTTTTATCTCGCGGAGTAATCGTGACCATCTAAAATGTAACTTGTCTTTTTAGGGAACAATCGAGAAAAAAATGATGTTAGGATCACCGTGGAAGCTGGAAAAAAAAATTCACGTAAAATGTGACCTTTCATAGTACAATCACATTGGGGCTACTCACTAATGTGAATATATATTATATATTATATAATGCGTATTTAGGCAGCAGATTCTCTTGTAGGCATGTTTTATAAAAAATGACAGACGATGACTTAGTGTTTAGCACCATTGAATCTTGACCGGAAGTCTGATATTTGTTATTGTTTTTAAAGTTCCCACAACTTATTTTCTATTATGTGTACGTTTTTTTTTTTTTTTAAGTTGCCTGAGAAGTTTTATAAAGTTCTGATTATTTAGTAGATTTTTTTTACTTTGTACACGGGAATACTAACAGCCAACTTTTAAAACCGTTATTTACTTAGTTGAACAACAGTCAAAATTATATTCGCGACCTTTGACCGTTCTTGTGTTTAACAAATTTCGACAATTAATTTTTTGAATATTATCGCAGAATTAACGTTTTTTTTTTTTTTTTTTTTTTTTTTTTTTTCCATGTTTGCTTTAAAATGTGGTGCTGGTGTGCACAAATCAGGCGGGTATATACGGGTAGCACTCTCCGACTACTTATATTAGTATTTCAAACTCCTTTAAGTCCCCACATGACAAATTAAAAAGTTATTATTAATTAGACAAACAGAATCAACACACTGTAAAAAAATGTTATTTATTTTTTTAGCAAGAACAATTTGCACCTTATACTTTAGGAGAAAAAAACAACAAAAAGCCCTATTTTACATTTTTTGACTATCGCTATTATAGGTCAGGAATAGGTCAGGAATAGGTCAGAACTACTTGTGTCCGATCACTGTCCGATCATTGGGGCCTGACCGATGCGGGAGGAGAGGAAGATTAGTTTTTCATTTAAAAATTAACTGCCGCTACGCACACACGTGTCTGTGCGCATTTATTCAAACCAAGTTAATTATTACCGAAGACAACAATTTAAAAAATGTTTTATCACTTTTTTAGGCAAGTACCCTTTCTTCTATCTTTTTAATGCCTTTAAATTTATCACTTGTGTTCTTTTTATCTTTCTTTTCCTTCTTTTTATCTTTCTTTTCCTTCTTTCATCACTCTCTTTATTTTACCAGAGCAAGCCAGGAGACATTTCTTAAGGTTGCTATTAGAATTATAGCAAATAAATAAGAAGTGATAAAAAGAAGTGTTTAAAAAAAATCGAATTCCTTAAGAAAACTGAATTAACTATTAAATAATTAAAACAGGTAAAACTTAGAATTTTTATATATTTATGTATGGAGAGTCTGCGGGTGGGCTATTGATGGTCGTGTTGCTAGTAGTGCTGATAGCAGTAGAGGTACCTTCAAGATTTGGTCACCTCTCTGTCCCCGAGATTGATGATCACATTTCTAAAAAGATGGAATTACCTGTGTGGGTCACTTAAAGAATGAACTTTCTTCTTTCTTTCTTTTCTTTCTTTCTTTCTTTCTTTCTTTCTTCTTTCTTTCTTTCTTTCTTTCTTTCTTTCTTTTCTTTCTTTTCTTTTCTTTCTTTCTTTCTTTCTTTATTTATTTTCTGCTTACAAACTTTTTGACATTTTAATTTTCAACTTTTTTTCTTCTCTTTCTCTCTCTCTGCAGTCTGCTGATAGCCAAGCCATGGAGGGTGGAGGTGACCACCGAGATGCTCGGCGCCCAATGAATTCTTTTTTTTTATTCTGCAAGCGACACCGAAGTATAATACGTAACCAATTAGACAACGTAGATAATCGAAATATTAGCCGTATTCTTGGTGAACTTTGGGCCAATCTTGATCCACAAAAAAAGCAGGAATACACAGCAACAGCTAAAGAAGTAAGTTACCTTTAACTATTTTGAGATTGAGGATATATCTATTTATTGATGTTTTTACGATACGCACTCCCGAATTTTTCAGCTTTTTATTTATTTATTTTTTATTTTAAAGTATGCTCTTTTCAAAATAATCCGCTCTCTCGATTTTTTTCAGTTTTTCTTCTTTTTTAAAGGAATGCTCCTTTTAAAATAATCCGCTCTCCCGATTTTTTCATCTTTTTTTCTTTTTTAAAGGAATGCTCCCTTCAAAATAATACGCACTCCCGAATTTTTCATCTTTTTTTTTTTTTTTTTTTCTTTCTTCTAAGGAATGCTCCTTTCAAAATTAACACCACGTACACTTTGTTGATTCTTTTTTTTTTTTTTTTTTTTTTTTTTTTTTTAATAAACTTGTTTTTCCTTTGAATTCCTAATTAATTTTGTTTTACAATAAATTATTTTGGTCATTTTTCAGTAAATGTCTCAATGAATTTTGAAAAATGCCCGAAATAATTTATTGTAAAAGACAATTATTTACGAATTCAGATAAAAAACAAGCTCATCAAAATTCGGGAGTGCGTATCTTCAAGATAGTCAAATTTTTGTATGTATGTATATATGTAGCCATAATTCTGTAAATTGCACATCATGATTTTTGTTTATTTGTTAGAGCAATACACATAAAATGAATAGAACAATTTCCAGTCCAATTCAAAAATGAATTCAGGATGAATGTCTTCTTTTTTTTTTTTCTTTAATCCATTGAATTTTTGATACAACAAATATGAAATTCTAATTACAATGCACCACTTTTTAAATAAAAGCACTAATATCATTGTACAGAGTAGCCACTACATATTGTTTTAACTTTCATTAATTTTGTTTTAATACTATAAGTAAAGTAATTATTTTACCTCTAAAAAAATCTTTAAAAATTATTTTCTAGAATTTCAAATTGTATTATGTAATTTTTTACTTTGGGTGACAAGACATTCGAACCAGCCTGTAGATGGGTCTTCTAGTATTCTTTAAAATTTTTTTTCTTTAATTCGTCTTTATTAGACTGGGACTGATATATATATATATATATATATATATGGGACGCACATATTTGCTTTGAATGAGTCACCGGAAAAATGTATGGGTCCCAACTAAAGTTTCTTAATAGATTGTAGGGTTTTTATTTATGATTTAAGGAACCAACTAAATCTGTCTAAGTCTTACATTGTAACGTATCCTGTGTAATTCATTTCTGTTGAAATGTATTTACAGTTAGCTTGAAATGGTGAGGGAAGAACCCCCCCCCCCCGAGACGCATGGATATGATTTTATTGTGCATACCGATCAGTATCTGTGTGTGTTTGTGTAATATATATATAAAGTAAAGTTGTTGGGACAACCTAATGTTGGTATGAGCCATATAGCGAGAGAGTCTATCCCCTTTTCACTAGCGCTAAACCAAGGAGATTGTTTTTTGCGTCTGAGGTGGAGCACCACACCTACCATCATCTCCTTACCTGTGCTACTCTTACGCTGAGTTGGCGAGGGCTGGTATCGAACTAGGAACCTCATGGTTTCTAGCTGAACGCTCTACCGACTGAGCTAACCTGGCCCTTCTAATATATATATATATATATATATATATATATATCAATCAGTTTTATGTGTTATTTCACAGTTTGTCATTAGCAGTTACTCAAGAAAAAATATGACCTAATTTGATGAAATAATTCTGACTTAAGCTCTGGATGGCATGGCTCTGACACTACCAAGTTTACACAGCCCTTTTACAGGTCTTGTTTTTCATTCCTCGGAGTGTCTAACCACCCTCCTCACCAGTCAAAATCTGTGGGGTTACCGGGTTTAGTCGCTGACACATTCCAGTGGATATTTCTCTGTAAATGCATAGTTTAGATTAGAGATATAACTTACATTTGATTATGCCATCTTGAATGTTGCCAGAAAAAAGTTATATAGTTCTCATATAATACTCTTTAACCTTTTTGCTGAAAAATATGAAAAACAATTCGTCTTATATACAAATAATTATGATGTTCAAAATATAGCTGTTCATGTGAAAAACATCTGGCCATGAGGTCAAAGGGCATATTTATACTTCTGATCAAAGTCTATATCTCACTTCATTTGACCTGTGATCAGAGGTCAACTTAGCATTGTTTATTGTAGTCTGAGGTCAAATCAAGATTTGGAATAGTAATATATATATATATATATAGATCATAAAGTTTCCTGTAGGGTTACTTTTCAGTTAGTGATACTAAGAATTGAATTCTCTTCAGGTAGAGGAACAAACTCTCTGGTTAAAATGTAAGATTTTCAAAGTCAATAAGTTACAAAGAAACCTTTAAATTTAACACTTATTGTTAATGAATGAAATGTTTTTATTCATTTTTTCCTTTTTTTCTTCTTCTTGCAGTACAAAGACGCATTTTTTAAAGCAAATCCAGATTATAAATGGCATAACAATGACAAGACTCATTTGATGTCAGCCAACAACAATTCCATGAATCAAGAATTGATTGATCCTCATAGAAATCACGAGAAAAGTGAGTAATATTTTTTATTATCAAAAAAATCTTTGCTTTATTTATGGTATTCTTAGGAACTGGTTTAGCTCAATCAGTAGAGTACCCGTCTAGGAATTGCAAGCTTCTGGGTTCAATACCAGTCCTCGCCAACTAAGTGCACAAGTAGCACAGCTTGGGTAATCTGATCTGTGCTGTAAAGTGGTGATCTGATGGTAGGTGTGGTGCTTCACCTCAGCAAAAAATAATCTCCTTGTTCTAGCATTAGTGAAAAGAGAACAGACTCCCTCACTGTCCAGCTGATACCGACAATTATCTGCCAACTTAATACTTTTATTCTTAGTATTTATTTGTAGTTGATTATTATTCTTAGTATTATCTTATTATTAATTATTATTCATGGACATTATTATTCTTAGTATTCATTTATTATATTTGTTAAATTTATGTAAATTCATCGCAGGTTAAAGAGCCCAGTTTGTCCTGCTATTTACCTATAGCTGGAGCTAATTGTTGGATTCATACCTTTCCCAAAGGTATTAGCACTATGTGAAATGCAAACAACTTTGTCCAGGATTTGAACTTGTCTCGCCATGTCTATTTCTGTGTCCACACACCTCAACTAGAACATTAGTATAAAGTGAAACACAAACTGCTTTGCTTGGAGTTTGAACTCAGCACTCTGATTTCATTTACTTCAACAACTGTTAAGCTACCCATACTTTAATAATAGATTTTATTACATGTATAATTTTTTTCATTTCAGTGGAATGTTACAGAGAAAATCCTGTTAATAACAATATGGATGTTCTACTAATGGCCATACAAAGGGAGAATGGCAAAGATGATTTTGCAACGCAAGAACACAAGGAAAATAATGACACACACATTGCAGATGCTGCTGGAGAGGTATGTCAATTTTTATTTATTTATTTATTTTTAATAAAGTGACATTATTATTCCCCCACCCCACACACACACAAAAAGGGAAATCCTGGATGTGATGTTAAACTAAATCTAGCGGTAAGCTCTGTTTTGGAGATCTGAAGAGTTGGGAGTACCCTTTCATTGCTATTACTCCCAGGCCCACCCTAGAAATGGTAGAATATATTAGTTTCATTTATGGGTAAAATCAATCTGTATAATTGAAACTGTATAACTGTCTGCAATTTATTTGTATTAAATAGAAATGTTTAATACCATATAACTGTACAAACAAATTATTATTAGATAAGAATAATTACTTGAAACCCTATAACTGCATTTTTTAAAAATTAATGATAGTCACTTGAAGCTAAAAAGGATATTATTAGGTACTTGAAACCATATAATTGTGTACAAATTAGTATTAGATAGGAATACTTGAAACCATATAACTGTGCAAACAAAGAATAGTTACTTAAAACTATATTTACTTGGGGAAAAAAAGAAGACAGATTTGGCATTAAATAAGGGTAAAATGGACAAAACAACCCAAACTATGAATTGGAAGAGTTACTACTATTTTAGGCACCTCTAGTGATACTAGGGTGAGCAGATTATTACTAGTGGGTTCAATTTTCACTGGGTGCCCAATATTTCAAGCTAAGTAAATCACTTGATTTTTTTGTTTACATATTTCCATTACTTGCATGTCTTAGCTTCCTAGAGGATAAATTCTACAAATGTATGTGTGTAACTGTAAATAAGAAAAGATATTCCAAAAGATAAATTTATTTGTAGATTGTGAAATCATTAAAACATTTTGGTTTGTTATAAAAGCTCCATCAGGACAATTGGATGAGTATGGCGTTGTCTAACCTGAATTAGAATTCTTTTCATTCAGAAAAGAATTCTAAGAAAGATAGAAACGTTCTACTGACTATATTTTGTTTTCTTTTTAGACAGCTAAGAGCATCCATCTTCTAAATTTGACTCTGTGATTATAAGCTTGCCGATGAGAGACTATTCAAGGGAGCTAACAATTGTAGAGTATTTTGATGAATTTAATCTTTTTGTATACTACCTTAGTAAATTTTGTCTCTTTTTAGATAAATGTTTGATTACAAAGCCATAAACTTGTATCAGTTATTTGAAAAAATTTATTTATTTATTTATTTAGTCTTCCTTACTAAGTCAAAAGGATGTTTGTTCATCGACCCCCGTGAAGCAAGAACTTGAAAATGAGGATGAAGACATAGAGTATCCAATAAAACAATGGGCCTGTAAAGATGAAGTGAGCTATATTCACACCACTAGCAAATTTCCTGAATATCCTGCCAAAGATGCCTCGCCTTCCACATCAAGCCCCACCCACACAATCAAAGATGGTAATGAATCTGACGGTAGCAAAAGTCATCAAAGTGATGCTAGTGTGGATGTCAACTGGACTAAAAGTAATGGTTTTGACAATTGCCGACAAGCTGATAACACGTACCGAGAGGTTCATGTGCCGACACGTAAATCTAAAAGAGCAAACAAGGGAGCCATTTATAAGAACCTTATTGCTACTGGAGTGTTACCTGCTGCCCGAGAAAGATTAGCTGAGATTCAGAGCATCTACAATATTAATTCTGATGACGCGTAAGTATCTTCTCTACATTTATATTTGTTGTATTGTAATACAAGATTTGGTTAAAAAGGAACCAAAGTTTTTCAAAAATAATTTATTGCTTTACCAACTACTTAGATTTGTCTCTTTGAAAATAGTCCCTTCTGCTGTTGACACACACTTTATTAGTAGACTTGTCTCCTTAAAAATAGTCCCTTCCACTGTTGATACACAAATTCATTGCTTTTTTGACTACCAGTTAAGAGACTTGTCTTCTTAAAAATAGTTCCTTCCACTATTGATACACTAGTTGTTTCCTTGAAAATAGTCCCTTGCACTGTTGATGCACAAATTTATCATGACACTTGTATCCTTGAAAATAGTCCCTTCCATTGTTGAGGCACCAATTTTTAGTATTTTTTTCCAGTTTTGGAAATCATTTTGAGAGATAATGTGCAGATCTCTTAGCATATTTTCTTCTATTTTTTTTGTCATCTAAAATTCAAAGTGGATTTTGGTATTTGCTACAAAATAAACTGGTAAAGCCTAATTCATAGTTATTACAATTGAACATTAACAAATGAATCAAATTTTAGCATTGAATAACCCATTAGTTGAATAAAACAAAACTGTGTTTTTCAAACTCTAGTCACATACTGTACTCATCTTAAAATCAGCAGTATTCTTCCTGGTGTTGCAATTTCTTTAAATATATTTAAATTATTTAGCTAAGGTCTACTATTTTCATGTTCTCTATCAAATAATATTAGGTTTCATCTTTCTAGTAATTTGTCCAATGCTTTATAGATATTTTTTTGTTATTTATGTATGTCATATTTTTATTTATGTTTATTTACCATTCAGGAGTGAGATTAAAGAAATACAATGCCATCAGCAGCCAATTCGGAGGATAAAACGTACAACTTCTGAGTCAGACACACATCCTGATAAACGGTACAAAACCGGGTAAGTTTCTCTTTCATTATTAACAGCAGATATTTAATTACCTTGACTATAAAATTTATATTAAGTGAGTTGTTTATTTTTATTAAGACCAAGTTGTTAAAAAATAATTGTATTTTGTGTACATGTCATCTGAAATTCAGGGTGGATTTTGGTAATTAATTTGTCGATAGAAAGCGAGAAATAGTACTTAGTAAATCTCTAAGCTGGGCCTGTTTTATGTCCATTGCCGTCAAGGAAAAACAGTGTAAATAAGGACAGAAATCCGGGACGTCAAATGTTCATAGACCTAAAATAAATTTGCTTATTTGATAAAGTTTAACCATAAAGCTGACATATTGCCAAGAATAAGGGAAATGAGCTGAAAATTGTCTCTGTTCTTTGATACAAGTTTGTTTATTGAGGGTGGTATACTATTGAATTTATCACAATAGATTTTGTTAATTTTTGGCTTTTTTTTATGTTGGTTGGTTGATCTTAACGGTATATCAACCCGTCTGGTGTTATGTCATACTTAGTGGTTAGGAAGTAATATATGATGTGTATCTATATTTACACTTTTGTAGTAATTGGTTTTAACAATGTGTTAGCATCATTGGGGATCATGTTGTATGGTATTGATTAGGTTCATGTCTATATTCTTTATATTTTTTATGTTTTACTTTATTTATTCATTTTTCTTTTCTTTCTTTCTTTCTTTCTCCTTTATCTAGAGATTTTGATTTGGATGCTAAAATTGCCACTCTTCCCGCCTGTTCAATGGATGTTTTAGAAAAAAATCGCAAGAATACCACCAGACCAAAATCCTCTCCAGAGAATTCACGGCGATCATCAGGAGGCAACAATACTCATGGTAAGTGAACATATTTTACAGGCCAGTTCAACTCAGTCGGTAGAGTGTTCGGCTGGAAACTTCAAGGTTCCTGGTTTGATACCGGCCTTCACTAACTCAGCGTATGAGTAGCATAGGGATCTGTGCGGTAAAGTGAGGAGCTGACGGTAGGTGTGGCGCTCCACTTTAGACACTATAAAACAATCTCCTTGGTCTAGTGTTAGCGAAAAGGGGATAGACTCCCTCGCTGTATGGCTCATACAGACTATAGGTCTCCCCGATGACTGAAGTGTCAAATCTAATTGAATTATTTTCCAACCTTATAACAATCTTATACAGATGCACATGGTATAATGGTTGTTGTTGTAGGAAATGGACTTGGTGAGGCTGTTTATATAGCACAGACTGGTCGCTTTAACCTTGGTTAGGCAACCAGTGTAGGAAAAGGAAAAATCTTAATTCAACTTTGCTTAAGAAATTTATATTGTGTCACATTCTACTCATGTAGAGGGGTTAGTAAATATGTGTGTGTGTGTGTGCCTTGTATATCTGTTGAATTTTGAAGACTAAAGTAGTGTTGGCCTATACGAGAGTAAAAATTTTGTAAAGTTGATATTCACGCATACTAGCAAGGTCTAGGAGCAAAATCATTAATTGTTATAAGCCAATTTAAATTTCTTGTTTGTAATAAGTTTGTATATATATATATAATATATATAAATTAAAAATTGAGGTAAAAAGGAGATAAAACACAAACTTTATTCAATTGATATTTTGCCTCGGTGTGTAAACAATGTGTTTTATTTCCTTTTTCTTCAATTTTTAATTACATTTTGTTAGATTTTACCCAATCTGTTTATTATATATATATATATATATATATATATATATATATATATATATATATATGTTTGTACACTGACCAAGCACACATCTTTTTATAAGTTCAATAAAATCAACACCTTATTTTTGTCCGAGAGGGTGGTTAAAAAACGATGTTCCCTCTGAATTTCTATTAAACAAAAGCTAAATAAGAATATAGTAGTATAAATCAATAGATATATTGAAAAAAATAATTAAAAAGTAAAATGAATTAATAAAGGATAAAACATGATAAAAGAAAAAATACAAAGAAGAAGAATAAATTTTTAACTTTCTTAAATCCCAGGTAACTCGGCTAGTTAGTCATAAAGTTCTATTGTTTTATAAGTCAGATGTTTTTTGTTTTTTTCTATGGTTATAACTAGCAAAATAGATTCTTGTTCTTATTCATTTTTTTATTTTTTTTCCTCTATTAAAAGAGCAAAATTTCCACCTTGATAAGAAATATTTCTTTGATTATAAATTGCAATTTCTATTTTTCTTTTCTTTTAGCCATGAAAACTGATATGCTCTTAGTTCCCCCACATCGCCAAAGGATTCCTCTTTCTTCGCCCATCAAAGGTTGTCGTAAAAGGAAACCATGTAAGAGCTCTATTGTAAGAGCCGTCCCATTGGCTGAGGAATACAAACCATCTCTTTCAAGTAAGTAATAATTTTATTTAATTATTTGCTAATAAGAATTTCAGATCACTTAATACTTTTCTCTATATGTAATATACAATCTAACTTGTACGTGTTAGAAACCTGGTCTCACTACAAAGTACTGAGAAATTTCATTGTTTTTGTAACATTTTGCATTACTTGACACCACTTAATCTCTCTGTCTCTCTATTCCTCTCTCACTATAACTTTCTATGCTACAGAGTTCCCCTACTCGACATGACTTTGTATTGTTTCTCCCTTTTATGCGTGTGTATGTAAGTTGAAAAATGGAAATGAATCCGACAATATGTTGAGAGGATGAATAAATAAAGGAAAGAAAATGTTGAATGGATAAAAATGGTTTAATGAAATGCCAACACGTGTTTCGGGATGAGAGTTTGTCCATGTACACATTGTATTCTATTTATTATTATTTTAAATAGTGTGTATATTTCTAAATATTTTTGAGACCTTTACCTTTGGGATTACCCTTATAAAAAACAAAACACTGAAACTATATCACCACCAACATTAAAATTCCCTTAATTATTTATATTATATTCTCAATAATTATTCATCATCATCAATTTGTGCATACAGCTCGGATTCCCTTGACTCTCTTGATGACTGATAGATGGTGAGAGAGTCAAGAGAATCCATGCTGTAAGCACAACTTGATGATGATGAATGATGAATAATCATTGAGAATATAAAATAAATAACTAAGGGAATTTTGGCGTTGGTGGTGATGTAGTTTAATTTTGCTTTGTAGAATTTAAGAAAAGATTTAAATGATATTTAAAGTTTAAAAGATAGGTTAATGTAGACAATGGAATATTTGAGGTACAAAAACATTTGTGGCTCACACAGGCATAATAATAATAATAATAATAATAATAATATATAGTGCTCAGGTGCACCACAACTTATCAAAGGTGCATTTATATTACATAGAATAATGAACAAATATCAGGAAAATGAACCATGTATGGAGGGGAGATATCAGGTATAGTTTTCATGAGGATCTTTTTCTCAAAGTATGTTGTACCCTTTATTTATTTTTACTTTTATAAAGTTTTTTTTTTTTTTTTCTTTTTTTTTTCTAAATATGAATCTTTTATCTTTTTCAGGCTTAATGAAAGTCCCATTAACAATATGCTTTTTGCACCCTACAATGAGATCCTACCAAGATCTTAAATCTAAAAAATCAGAAACCTCCAGTACAGACCAGTCAGTTTCCACATCTGATGAAAGTTTTGAATTAAAAGATAACTCTTTTATTGCTACAGAAGAAGAGCCGTGTAGCGAAAAGGCTGAAGCGGTCATCACTACCAATGTGCCCACCATCACTGCCACTGCAACAACAACACCAACAACGACACCACTTGCTGTATCTAGCAACTATGAAGAGTTCATAAAAGAAAGACCCATCCTTCACTCTACGCCAGTCAAAGCAGATTGTGAACCAGTTTCCATGGTATCCAACCACACATGCTCTGTTTTTGCGACTCCATCAATGTCTAACAGATATCAACCCTCAGTGATTTCAGATCTTTCATTGAGAACGACACCAGTGATTGACATTAGTGCAAAGGTGACAGCAGCCCATACCTCAAATATACCATTAGTTGCTGTTCCTGCCACTCCTGTTATAAGCGAAACAATTCAAAGCCCTGCTCCCCCCATGGAATTGGGCCCCACGTCTTCTGGATTGCATGTTTCTGGAGAATTGAAAGTGAAACTTGGGAGCCAGTCACCAAAGCAATCGAAATTGGGTGAAAACCCGGACTTTAAAATTTGGATCTCTAACTTGGCAGAAGCTGCAGAAAGGGCAGGGCAAATTTCAGTCTGCTAGCAGAGGAATTACCACCTGAGGATTCCCCGACACCCACCCACCCTTCAGCAGTCTAATGGACCACAAGAATAATATCAAAAGAGAGAATTTAAAAAAAAAAACAATAAATTAAAAAAAAAGATTTTTTTTTATTATTTTAAATGAGCACGAAAGAAATGTCTTTCTCCTGCCTATCACCCGTGCATAAAAAAAAGTATATTCCTATTTTTACATGATCCACAATTAATATATGTAAGTACCAATATATATATATATTTAAATATTTGTTCAATTGAATTGCTCCATTGTGATGAGAATCCATCCATGTCATATTTCTTTCTGAGTGTTCTGAATTCTGAGGTAATTTTTTTTTACCTAATTTTTGTATATATTTGACAGTAAGAAATCATAGTTTCTTCTATTTTAAAACTAGGAAATTGATTTTGTTTTTAGTGTCCCTAAAATTATATGCAATCTTTAAACTAATCCATCTTGAATAATTTTCATTAAACCTTAAAAATTTGTTGGACAAGTTGGGGAAACAAATAAGTATTGGAAAACTTATGATACACTACCTCCAAAATATAAAAAAATTTAAATGCCACATTTCTGAAACAGAAAAAGAAAACAATTTAAAGTAAAATGATGACCACAAAATTTCTTTTGGCATGTTTCACTATACCTATATCCTCCTTGGGGATTATTTTATGATTTTTAGCATCTTAGACATAAAAGTACATTTAGAAAGGTAGAAAATGATTTTATATATATATATATATATATATATATATATATATATATATATATATATATATAGGACTTGAATATAAATGCTCTATCCATGATATTGAGCACTGTTTAGCACCCATATTATCTATATGATTTATAAAAATTTATGTTGGTTTGAAAATCGCATAGGTAGGAAACTGTCAGTAACCAAGCAGCATTGACTTCATGTCCACATTACCTTTAGATATAAATGGTCCATCCATGGCATTGAGCACTATTTACTTATAAAGGTAGTACACTATATTATCAATATTAATTATATATAGGAAAAGATTTATGGGTCTACCATGGTTTTCGGTCTATATGTTTATTTCTTTGATAACAGCCAAAATTGGATTTAAAATTTGATAGATTTTTATTTTCATTATGAAATGGATCCACTAATACAGTTTTACTATTTGATATCAAATTGGTTGAAGTGTGAAGTGGGTATTTAATTACATTCACCTCAGCTGTAGTATGCAATGCGTGGTCAGTTTAATGAGGGAAACCCTGCATGAATGAGCAAGGCCAAAATAGCCCTGGCTTAACCTTGTTTTTCTGTTTCCTGAGTCCCGTCCAAACACAAGAACATTTCATTATGATTGTGTACACAACTGAGGGAGATGAACACACTCCAATCCAAACTTAAAGCTAAGGAAAATGTCTGTTTTGTGTATCTAGCAAACTCTTAGCAGAGAATCTACACCCACTTGTCATTTTTCAAGTTTCAAATTTATATACGAAAATGTAGATTAGAAATGACAACATAATTAGCAAAAAATAAATTAGAATAAATTATTATAATATTTTTTTTTTTTTTTTTTAATTGAATGGAATTTATTGCAAGACAATTAGATGTAGTTCTCCCAAATATGAGAAATTGCCTATTTTGTAAACGATGAAAATTGTTATATATATGGGTGTATCAAAAGTAGCTTCATTTTATGAAGAAAAAAAATTAATTGAACAGGAGTTCATGAAGAACTCATGTATGAATTTTAAAGTTTATATAATACTATGCATATATCATCTTCTGATAGTTTTTATATGCTGTTGTGTGTTTTAAATCATTATAATTGATAACTGATGGCTGTCCAATTTTGTCCTTTATTTCAAAGAAGTCACCAATGTTTAATCAATTACCATCAAGTCACACTGCTGAAAGCAGCAATGAGCCTGTTCAATACTTAATTGGGTGACCTCATAAGCAATAGCAGCTACTGTAAGCAACCCGAGTCCTTTGTTTATCAAAATGACTAGATTCGGCATTAAATGTCCTGAAAGAGGGTTGATATGCCATTAAAAAAAAAAATAATAATAATAATAATAACCATCCAATGTTTAATCCACTTTTCAGCAGTAGGGGTCAAGTATTGTTTTTATTTCCTTCCATTTCCTGAGTACTTCAAACAGCTTTGAGGCCCAGTTTAAAATAATGGCTGAAAATTGACAGAATCTCAATACTTGTATTCACCATCATAACATCTGAAGCCAAAGGTATAGCTGCATTGGTGTTGATAATCATTTATCATTATAATTATATTAACTAAAGAAAAAAATGCCCTCCGGGTAGTGTAAAAATACAATTTTGAAAGATACTGTCAAGAGGGGCGGTGGTTAAATAGATAAAATAAAATGTTTGATATTTTTTTCAATTAATTACTTATTTAAAAAGTGTCATATTCACTTCACCCCACTGAGATATTTGTTTTGTTTTATGACAGTAAGGACCTCCAAAACATTTCTAATTCAGACTCTTATCTTTATTGAAAAATTTAAAAATTGTACGAGTTAAATATAATTTGTTCGGATTTCATTAAATGAAATAAAATTCGACCAAGTAAAAAAATTTCCCCTAATGTATTTCAGTAAAAATATTTTAAACATAAATTCATCTAAAGGTGAATAAGTATAAAAAAATTTGTCTCTTAATTTTCATAGAATTTTAAAAAAATTACTGTGACGTAAGCAGTGACATAGTTTTTGTTACAGACAAAAAGAGACTGAATCTCCATTATTAATAGATATTTTAGATATAGAGCCATCTTTAGATATGTCCAAGAAATTGGCTTTGGAGTAAAGGTATGTTGCTGTTTTTTTTTAAGACTACTTTGGATACAGCTCAAACTAGAGAAATCAGAAATAACCTGTAATGATGAAATTTAATATCTGATTCAGATTTTTCATTTCGTTTCTTTTTTTAAAACTTTAGACACATCACTTCCATATATTTCAATTCCTATTCTTTCCATATTTTGTTCTTTATGAAAATTGTATTTCTGATCATCTGAAAGAAAATTATAGAAAGTGATCAATTATTTTATAAATAATAAGTATTAATGAATGGGTCTCTGATTGCTTAATTTGTGCATTTAAAAGTAATTAAACTTTAAGTTTAAGGTATAGTGAAGTACTTTTTGCATGTCCTTAATTAAGTAATAAAAAAGAAATGTATTTCCAATTCATGCTGATTCCTTGTTGTTGGGGAACAAGGAATTAAATGGCATTTTAAACAGATTTGTTCATTTAAGTTATAATTTCATATTACATATCAAAATGTCCCTTTAAAATTGTTATGTTAGTTACTCATGATTGTTTTTGCTTTGGTTTTCAAATATGACTTAGATTTCCTCTTGTCAATTGATACTGAAGTTTTTTCACGGTTAATTTTTTCTTTTGCTGCTACTGTTATAAAAATAATTGATTATTTAGGTTAGTGAATTCCTTTATAGTGGCTCTTTTTTAGTTTAAGTAGCATGATTAATGAAGAACTTTACAAAGACATCTAAATCCATCCGTTGTTATATTTGAAAAGGGAAGTAACTCTGAACAACTTTTGATTTACAAAAGTATCATTCATTGTGCCAATCTTCCAATGATATTCTTATGTTCGCAGCAGTAAGTGTTAATCATAAAAAGAAAATTAGTTATAAAAGAAAAAAAGAAGACCCCCCCCCCAAACAAAACAAACAAAAAACAGGCTGAATCATGCAGTTCAAGCCTGAATAAATATTTTAAAATAAAAACAATAAAAACAGCTACATGAAATTGTCAAATATTCAAAGTTACTAAAAATTATGTAAGTTATATTCTTTCAGTATTGAATCAATATTTTGAATATTAATATTTTAATAAAAAAAACTTCTTTATTTGAATGCAAAGAGCTTATTTAGTGATTACAGGATTATGTGCAGTTTATCTGGCATTATTTTATCTATGTATAAGTTATTAAAACTTATAAATTATTTGTACCATTTTGTTAAATTTGTGATGGACCAACTGATAACTCTAGTAATTAATTCAAATCTTCATGGAAATTTAGTATCTAAGTTCTTACAGTATAAATCAACATTTAGATTAGTGGTGTTCTGCACTTTTTTTTATTTATTTTTTATTTTTTTACATGCACCTTTTCAGAAGTCATTGTCTTATCAAAAAGGTTCATCATAGAAAGAATGATATTCTAAAAGTTTCAATCTGCCTATTTCTCCTTTGAAACCCTAAAATTACCATCGTAGGGGAGATTTCTCCTCTGGTTGAGAACCACTGGTTTAGATGATCCATAAGTATCACTGTAACGATTTTTGATTTTTATATGTAGGATACCTTATATTTGTATGAAATTCTTCGCTCTCCTGTCCGAGTTCCTTCCACTCGCTCTCCTGTCCGAGTCCTTTCCGCTCGCTCTCCTGTCCGAGTCCTTTCCGCTCGCTCTCCTGTCCGAGTCCTTTCCGCTCGCTCTCCTGTCCGAGTCCTTTCCGCTCGCTCTCCTGTCCGAGTCCTTTCCGCTCGCTCTCTCTTTCTCTCTTATCCGAGCCCTGTCCTCCTCTTGCAGGTTCTTTTGAAGTTGGCTATTCACTAAAAATGTTCTGTTGCATTTTAGGTGAGGGTCAAAATTCATACAGTAAAAAGCATTATTTCATAGATTCATTCATTCATTAGGCTTTGTGCCTAGAAGCAGCCTTATAAAGGAAAATATTTTTTACATCCACTGAATAATATCTTTTGTCAAATTTACAGGTTCCTTACTGCTTATTGATATCCTTAGGAGAAAAAAAAAAACAGCTTCCCAACTAATTGGCACTGATATATATATATATATATATATATATATATATATATATATATATTCTTATGACTTTTCTCAGTTGAAATTTTTTTTTTTTAGACAAAGCCTTATTAATCATCATTATCATTTTGACTAGTATTTTCTTTAATCTTTTAATTTTATTGCAACTCAATCAAGCCATCATTTTTACTACATCAATTAACCGCACTAATTAGTGACATTAATAAAGGCTAAGCTCTCAACAAGATTTGAACTTACATAATCCGTTATTACCTCAAGGAAGTTTGGTTAACGGTGCCAGATGCTTTTCCAAGTTATGAGAGCCATTAATGTTGTAGAAGCCTCAATCCCACCATTAACTCATAGATACCATGTTATTGATTTTTACACAGTAGTAGTCTTCATCACATTATCTATTATTATTATTAATAATTTCGACTATTTTCATTCATATTATAAAAGCAGCTGATAATAAAATGTTTATCATCCTGTCAAATTTTTTACACATAACTTTTATATTTAATCTTAAGTTTTTTAATCTAATATTTCATATAATTAATAATTTTTTTCAAGTAAACTTTAATAATTGAAAAATAAGCTCATTATTCCACACTGATGTACTTGGCTAGGTGCCAATTAAGTAATATAGCGTATTTTTATAGTTAATCACAAATGTGTTTAAAAAAAATGTTAAATCTGTCTTTCCTTATTTCTTATAATGGCTGCTATTTCTCTTAATGCAACAAATCTATCTTCCTCTAATACTTCTAAATTCTTTACTCATCTCCCCCCATCTTTTTTTTTCTTACTAGTATTTAAAAAAAATCTTAATTTCACTTTTTTTTTATCAATACTCAGGCTGTCATTCCACAGTTGTTAGTATCATTAATTGCTTTATCTTTATTTGTGATTACACTCTAGAATTATTTCTATAAGTGCCATAATTAGATCAGTCACAATCTTCCCTCTCTCTCTCTCTCATCATGCAAATATGTCCCATGTCATGGGTAAATGCTATCCTTCTTTATTATTCTTGATTTTGAAAGGGTTGAAAAATTGTTAAACATAGTTTGTGGTTTGCTGTAAGTTATCTAATATCCCTATTTTGTATGACCAGGTAGAGTTTATTTGAGTTTTAAATCAATAATTTAAATACCCTAGTTATTAATTCAAAGCTTCATGGAAATTTATTATACCATTTTATCAGATACATCAAAATTCTCGTTTTTTTTAAATTATAAATTTATTTAAACCTACTCTTGGTAGAATGTAGTGTTCCAACAATTTAATAATCAAAGATTTACTGTTTTATATTTTGATATGGAGACATTTTATGTAAATATTAAATTAGTATTATCAGTTTAAGAAGGAAGTTTTAGTTTGGACTTTTGGTTTTTTACCATTAAGCCATTTTAATCAAAAAAAAATTTTAATTTTTTATTTACCACTGCTATCTGCCATAGCCATGTCCTAAATGGTTGACCAGATAGTATCATGCTGATCTTTTACTACTGAATAGAAATGTATTCATTTAATTCATTTCTCTTTTTTTTAACTCTAAACCATTTTCTAAGAACTGATGATCTCCGGCATTTTGATGTCTGGCAGTTTGGGGCGCCCTGGTAGATAAAGGGTTAAAGAGATTACTGTAATTTGTCTAATTGTTCTTTACCTGCCTCATCCATTTTTTCTTAATTGAAGTTATCTTTGCCTATCCATAACCACCATATGTGCCTCTTGTTTGTAGGACTAGTCTGAAAGGATGAAACTTTTGATAAGTCTTTAGAAACACTCACAGAATTATGAAGTATTAGCTTTCAAGTCCAGCACAACTTATGTAAAAACAAATTATGGGATGAAATAAGCATTTCCAATGAAAGTTTATTAATCTCAGGGTTAGAGTAATGGCTAATATCAGATTTATTATGCAAAAAAAAAAAAAAAAAAAAAAGAAATTAGGGCAGTTTATTTATCAAATATTTATTAAATTGCCCCAATGTACAGAAGATGATGTGCCTAAAATTATGAACATTCCAGTTTTCAATCTCAGAACCCTGTGCATTTTTTTTGTGTGTGTGAATGAATGAGTGTTTGTGTGTGCATGTACATGTGTATTGATAATGAAATTCTATTTTTGTGTATTGAGAATTCATTGATAATTTTCTTCTCATCTACTAGGTTTTCTTCTCACTTCATTCTCTCTATTCATTATTAGCCCCTTTATCAATTAATTCACTCCTTTCTTTATTTCTCTAAGCAAACTCATATATATATATATATATATATATATATATATAATTTTTTTTTTCATTGATTACTCAAGCCACATAGCCCCGCCCCCCATCGTATTTTATAAGTACTAACATTGAAACAAACTTTAAAAAAAAAAAAAAAAACTATTGGTCACTCACAGAAAACTTCAGTGTGAACAGGGTCAGGCTTTTACTGAATTAATAATTTAATTGCCTGTTCCTTGCCCATTGTTATAAAATTGTGTGGCCTTGTTATTGAAAGCTTCTGGCTACTAAGAGACTTTTGACCATATTACAGCAATAATTTACTAATACCTTTTGCTTGTAGTTTAAATGATCTATGGCTTTTGGAATCACAATACACACAGATGCAAACATTAAGAAATTGATATCATGCATCTTCATTTTTTTCATCATTTTTTGCAATTCAATTGATATTTTTCACAAAAAAAAATTTCTGGCAATATTCATTTGCAACATCTAGTCTAATATATATATATATATATATATATATATATATATATATATATATATATATATTTCTTTTCTTTTTTTTTTTTTTTTTTTTTTTTTTAATTTATCAATCATCTTATTTAATATAGGAATATACATTTTTATGCACCACTTTTGAATTCCATTTTCTTTTTCTTTTTTTTCTTTTTTTTTTTTGTCAAAAGGACAAAATTTGTACAGAAAGTTTAATACTTTTTTCTCCTGAAAATAAAACAATTTCTTTTCTCATTGGTACAAATATACTTTTTTTTTTCTTTTCTTTTTTTTCTTTCTTTTTTTTTTTTTTTTCTTTTTTCTTTTCAATTGTGCCAAAAAGAAAAACAACATTGAGATAAGTCTTTTAAATAAGACTCCCCCCCCTCTTATTTCTCTTCACAACCAAACAAGCCAGAAAAAATATGAAACATTCATCCAAATGGTCACTTAAATATTGAGCGGACATGGAGAAAACCATCAGTGGATTAAAAGAACAGAAAAGCTCCTCCTTGTAAACTCGGTGACTTGTTTCTTGAAAATACAACAAAACCAAAAAAAAAAAATTTTTGGAAATAATTTTGATGGAAGAAGCAGAAAATTCTATTTTCAACGTGCATTTTTAAAAAAATATTTGGAATATGAAACAAAAACGAAAAAAAAAAAGAAAAAAAATGTTTAAATGGAAAGAAATCAGTGAATCTTGGCTTCTGTCATATTTTTTCAATCAAAAACAAAAATCTCATTGGAGTGAGAGAAATAAAAAAAATTAAAAACATTAAATATTAATGCCTGTTCTTTTTTTTTTTTTTTTTTTTTTTTTTTTACTGGACCATCAAAAAATTCAGAATCCCCAACATTTTTACAATGTCTGTGGCAGCTTGTATGGCATAGAACAAAATAAGGCCTTTTTTATGGATGTTGAACAAGAAGAAAAGGAAGAAAAAAGTTTAAAATGTGTATATAATAAGCAGCTTTTTCTTCCTTTTAAAAATATGACTTGTTGTTTGCAAGGCTGCTGAGATAGTTAAAAGAAAAATCCCCTTCTTCTTTATAAGATATCTCTTTCATTCTTAACTTTCCTTCAATTTTAAAAAAAAAAAAAAAAAATCAGTGACTCATGTAATTTTTCACTGGGAAAAAAAATTGTGAAAATAATGAGCACAAAAAAAAAAATTTTCAACTAAACAAAAAAAAAAAAACCAAAAAAGAAATTTAATTAAAAAAAAGAATTGCAGAAAAAGATCTTCAATGTATTTCTCTAAAAAAAAAAAAAATTCCTAAACAAGTATCTGCCATAGACTTTTTAACACTTAAGTTTGGGAGAAAGGAAATTTAAAAAAAACAAAAAAAGACCAATGTATGGTTAATATTTATCTTTTGAGATTTCAGACAACCATTCAAAAACCCTGATTTGTTGGTTGGCTAAATTTTGTAAGTATTGTATTCATAAATAGATGCCATTTATTTTTTTCATTGGCATTCTACATATTTCTGTTTTGAAGTTTGCAAGTATAACAAAAAAAAACTTTTTCAAGATCAACTGTTTGAACTTTTTTTTTTTTTTTTCTTTCTTTTAGTCTTTTCAAAAAAAGCTTTTTTTTAATTTAATGTTCTATATATTATTTGAACTGACATTGATCTTTATTGTTATTAACACAATTTAGCCCATACACACTTCATAATACATTTATCAGTGTAAAATCAATATAAAGGTACGCATAAAATATTAAGTTGTTTGTGAAATAATGGCCAGTTTTACATGTAAATGTGTTTTAAAATCTGCCATTATTTTCATAATACAAATTTAGTTTGCTTCAATTTTCAAAAACTTTTATAATTCTAAGAAGTGTCCACATCAGGTTTGTAAATAACATACTATGGCAAACTATTACACAGATCTACAATTAGATTACAAATTTAGTTTTTTCCATAGGTACATTATATTTGGTCTTTAAAATTTATTATATATATTATATTATATATATGTATATATTATATTATCTACAATATATATATACATACACTCGCACACACACATATACACTCACACACACCAAAAATGTTTCTAGATTCTAAATTTGTATTAGTAGTCAAAATTGAACAGATAAAAAATGTTATATTTGAAAAGGAGAAGAAGAATATAATAAACTAATTTGAAAAGGCAACATAAACATGAAGGCAGCATGAAGAATGTATTGGTTGAAACCTTGTGCAAATAACAATAAAGTTCATATTTACTTATTTGTCTATAGATACAAACACGTATTTTATAATACATGTGATTTGTACCTATATTTACTCCAGCGGGTGATGATGTGATTTGATTGGTTGAGAACATTTTTCCCCATAATCTTTATTTTGGTGAAATGATTTAAAGTTCATGCCTTCACACTGATAATATCTCTTTAAAAAGAAAAAAAAAAGAAAACTGAGCAAGTCTTTCATTCTTTGGGCCCACTGTAATCATTGCATTCTATGACTTGTAAAATTTAACTAGTATCAAATTCTTCTTGGGATAGTTGTCATTCCAATTACTATCTTATGTCCCATAATAGTTGTTGTATTTTCATATATATTTCATACACTAAATGTAACAACTGTTATGATAGAGATATATCCTTTTAGTAAAATGGTTTACTGAAGTCAATTTAGAATGTTCCGATCCTAAATCTACATAGGCAGTTCTGCTGTTATCTGTATTTGTATATTTCACTCATATAACTTCTTTAGTGAAATAGTTTTATTCCTTATGTTAGTCTAAAGGTTGGAGGAGGAGGGCAACCTTTATTGCCATTGGTTCTGTAGACAAATAAACTTCTAAAATAAGATGTATATACTTTAGAGTAGGTCGAATTTTAATTTTTTTAAATATCAAATTACATGAAATACCGAAAGTTGTGTATTAATCTATTACTGATACCAAAAATTAGATCTTTGACATGTGCCAATTTTTGAGGAAATGGCATTAAAGATTGTAGACAAAAATGGTCTGAAAAATCCTCGGCCAAAAAACTAACTAGCAAATCTAACAATTTCAGTATTCAAACCAGGGAATGTTGTCATTTTGTTTTATTAAAATGAAATTAGATGACAAAGTTATAATTAAATTCCAAATGAAAAATATGCCCCCCCCCCCCATTGTTAAAAAAAAGTAAAAAACTGACCTACCCTAATATACACATACATATATATATATATATATATATATATAAAAAAATTAGTTTGATTTATTGTAATTGTCATTTATAACTAGCAATGCATAGAATCTTTCCTTGATTTTACCTTTTTGTCCAGGTTAAAAGTGCAGTAAGGGTAACCCCAAAATTTTGGCCAGTTAACCAAAACTTTTCTCGTTCCTCAATGATACTTGTGTTGGAAAAATAGAGCCTTTAGAATATTCAGCTTTGGTTTACGATTATATACCCTACCTATGAATATTAATGGGTATATCCCAATCCTCATAAATACAGGAGTATTATGCTGACTTATACCACTAGTAGTGGTTTACCTTCTTCACGACTATGGCAAGTATTGTATTTTGTTAATGTTATAAAGATTCCAGTTGGGTTTCCATCCTCCTTTTGGTTATTTTTCATTTAGTAACCTTTGTTAGGTTACAACAGTTACCCCTACTGGGCTCTTAACCTGAACTCATTTAGTGTTGGCATAGATGCTGATAGGGACGCAGGATGCGTCCCTTATGCATAAAAATCTAAAAGGATGCATGCAGTAAAATCATATCCATGCGTCCCAGTGTTTTTCTTTGTTCTTCACTCACTATTTCAAGCTAACTGTAAATACATTTCAATAGTTTCTTTGAAATAAATTACACAGGATAGGTTACAAGGTAGGAGTTAGCCAGCTTTCGTTGTTTCCACAGATTATAAATAAAAACCCTACAATTTATTAAGAAACTTTAGTTGGGACCCATAAATTTTCTTGGGGACTCATTCAAACCAAATATGTGTGTCCCAGGAGGCACTAAATCAAAAAAGCTATCAGCATCACTGTGTTGGTTTACATTTAGGAAATATAAGAAAATGCAGAGCAATGTAAATTTATGGGATATTTTATAAGAACAATGTAATTGTAAAACCTTAAATATGGTCCCTCACCTCCTCCTTTATTTTTTTCTCCTCAAATAGGGTCCAACAGTTCAAATCTTATGACATTTTTAGATAAAATAGATTTAATATCTACCTCTACTCAATCAAATGCTACAAACAATTCATTCATGAATAACAAATAAGAATTTACAGTTTGATCCAATCACATAGCAGCAGATATTTTTTTTTGTTCTTTTTATATTATCCTTCCTGTTTCTGAATGGACTTCCTGCTTTGTAAACATTGTGATATGGTGGCTGGTTGAAACCTCAAGGTTCAGGCCACGGCAGGGTTTTTGGCACTAAGTATTCTCTCTGTTACTGCTTATGTTTTTTTTTCTTCTTGCTGCTATACTGTGATTGTCCAATCACATAATTTTCTGACAATTTCATCACTTCTTCAACCAACATCACCATACCCGTTCTTCTTTTTTTTTTATTATATATAAAGAATAAATTAAGTGTATATATTAAATGTACAGTGACATGTATATATTACATTTCATGTTTGTGTATGTAATAATGATTATGTAACGAAAACAATTGTGTGCACACATGCTTATATTTTATATATATATATATATATATATATATATATATATTACTTGTTAATTGTTTACTATGATCTCCTGGAACATGCCTGTTTGGGCATTTCCAGAATGATGATAGATATATGTCTCTTTTCTGTGTTTGTTATCTCTCTTGATTTAATTTGACTTTTCCTCTTTTTTCTTTCTTTTCTTTTTTCCTTTCTTTTTCTTTCTTTTTCTCTTTCTTTCTTTTTTCTCCTTACTAAGGCTCAGTTTGTTTTTGAGAGTGTGGATTTTTTTTTTATTTACTGGGTAGCATGAATAAACTATAAGAATAGGATAATGGACTTTAATTAAATGTGACTGATATAACTTTTTCAATTAACTTAATTATAGTTTACTCTTTTGAGGTATATTCACTTTCATCTCTGTATGACATGGTTTAAACAAGACAAATATGGTTTACATCTTCATTGAAGGAATCATCTAGATTTTATTTGTCAGCATTAACTAATTATACTTTTTTTTAAAAATATCCCTTGTACAAAATTCTTCATTAAAAATAATTAAGGCAAAAAGTTTAAAAATTTACATGAAAATATAAATTCTAAGATTTCTGTTTAATTTTAAAATCCACTGATGTAGTATTAATTACATTTCGGTAGAAATATTGTTAATTTTAAGTTATATATTTTCTACTTGACACATTGATTACTTATTTTGAATCCAAATGATATGTATATATTTTTCATTGAAAGACTCATACATACTTTTGTATATAGTTTTCTTTCATAAGAAAACAAAAATATTGAATATACACATACACACACACACACACACACACACACACACACGCACATACACACACAGAATCACAGACACTTAGATGAATGTATTTGTTGACGATTTTTTAAAAATTATGAAAGAAATGTTTAAAAGAAGCATAACTCAAAATGAATTGCTGCCTACTCAATGAAATGTAATTGATAAACAAGTTGCCTGAAAAATAGCTCCCTATTTTATTTTTTTTTTTTTTTCTATGTGTCCATGTATTTGAATATTTATTATTTATTTATAAATATAATCTTAATTTATAATATTATTATAAATGAATAATGATTTTTTGGGGGGTGGGGGGGGCTACTTTTCAGACTTTCTATTTCTTTCTTTTCTTTCCCTTTTTTCTTTTTTTTTTTTTTCTCTTTATCCCCTGACTTTCTTTATTATTTGTCCCTCTCTTTTTTTCCATGTACTATTTGACTATTTAATTTCTTATTTATTTATAAATATAATCTTAATTTATATTATTGTTATAAATGAATAATTAATTTTTTTTACCTACTTTTCAAACATTTTTCTCTTATTTCTTTCTCTCTCTCTCTAGTTATTCATAATTCAGCATGTGGTTTGTGTGCAGGAAGGAATATATTTTTTCCACCTTTGTTAAGTTTGTAAACTCAATTGTCAATCAAATGTTATTGCTGTCACACACATGAGACGTATATCCCAACTATTGTTATTCACGTTTTTTTTTTTTCCCTTGTCCATTGAATTTAGCTAACCTTCTGCTGTCTTTTTGTTTTTATGTAGGAGAGATGCAACTGACAATGTATGCATGTTTATCATTTAAAAAATAAGACAAATGGTTTAAGTTGATTTTTTTTTTTTTTTAATTGTAAATAGTTTTATTGTTCAGACATACACTGGGGTTATAAAAATTGCAGAAAATATGTAAAGTTATTTACCACTAGTTGCATAATTATCATAAAATTAATTTTTATCCAACTAGACATGTCTAAAATAAATTATTAAAATGTCGAGATTTTGTTTCTATCACTATGAAAATATAGAAAATATATTCATTAATGTTATAAAATTCTTAAAAATTAAGGAAAAAAAATACTAAATAATAAAAAAAACGTAGTTTAAAAATAAGGGTGTAATTTATTTAAATGATTTTTTCCCCTCTTTAAGCCCCCTTTCTTTATACAGAGATGGGCATAGTTGTTGAACTATGTTTTTGTGGGAATTTTTCAAAGTAATTTTGTTTTAGCTGCCAAGGTGCCTTGTGCATATATTTTAAAGGATACACATTTTTCACGAATGTTTTATATTTTAAGATCCATAATCTATGGTTACTTGTTGGATATGTTTTTATTGTCTTGTTACACTAATTTTATTTTTATCAAGTTTCCATTTATGATAAGTTTATGTCCAGGTCCTTAAATTAAAAATCAACGTTTAGATCAGTGGTGCCCCCCCCCCCTTTTTTTTACATGCACCTTTTCAGAAGTCATTGTCTTATCCTTCAAAATTGTCTCATCAAAAAGGTTCATCATAGAAAGAATGATATTTTATAAGTTTCAATCTGCCAATCTATGGTCCTATTTCTCCTTTGAACCCCTAAATTTACCATCATAGGGGAGATTTCTCCTCTGGTTGAGAACCACTGGTTTAGATGGTCACTGTTACGATTTTTTTTAGTTTTTTTTATATGTAGGATACCTTACATTTGTATGAGATTCTTCATCTCCTACACTCTCTCTCTCTCCTGTCTGAGCCCTGTACTCTTTCTCTCTCTCCGAGTCCTGTACTCTTTCTCTCTCTCTCCTGTCCCAACCCTGTCCCCTCCCTCCCTCTCTCTCTCTCTCTCCTGTCCACTCTCTCTCTCTCTCTCTCTCTCTCTCTCTGTCCAAGCCCTGTCCACTCTCTCTCTCTCCTGTCCAAGCCCTGTCCACTCTCTCTCTCTCTCTCTCTCTCTCTCTCTCTCTCTCTCTCTCTCTCTCTCTGTCCAAGCCCTGTCCACTCTCTCTCTCTCTCTCTCCTGTCCAAGCCCTGTCAACTCTCTCTCTTTCTCTCCTGTCCAAGCCCTGTCCTCCTCTTGCAGGTTCTTTTGAAGTTGGCTATTCACTAAAAAATGTTCTGTTGCTTTTTAGGTGAGGGTCAAAATTCATACAGTAAAAAGCATTATTTCATAGATTCATTCATTCATTAGGCTTTGTGCCTAGAAGCAGCCTTATAAAGGAAAATATTTTTTACATCCACTAAATAATATCTTTTGTCAAATTTACAGGTTCCTTACTGCTTATTGATATCCTTAGAAGGAGAAGAAAAAAAACAACTTCCCAACTAATTGGCACTGATATATATATATATATATATATATATTCTTATGACTTTTCTCAGTTGAAATTTTTTTTTTAGAAAAAGCCTTATTAATCATCATTATCATTTTGACTAGTATTTTCTTTAATCTTTTAATTTTATTGCAACTCAATCAAGCCATCATTTTTACTACATCAATTAACCGCACTAATTAGTGACATTAATAAAGGCTAAGCTCTCAACAAGATTTGAACTTACATAATCCGTTATTACCTCAAGGAAGTTTGGTTAACGGTGCCAGATGCTTTTCCAAGTTATGAGAGCTATTAATGTTGTAGAAGCCTCAATCCCACCATTAACTCATAGATACCATGTTATTGATTTTTACACAGTAGTAGTCTTCATCACATTATCTATTATTATTATTATTAATAATTTTGATTATTATTTTCATTCATATTTTAAAAGCAGCTAATAATAAAATGTTGATCATTCTGTCAAATTTTTTACACATAACTTTTATATTTAATCTTAAGTTTTTTTTAATCTAATATTTCATATAATTAATAATTTTTTTCAAGTAAACTTTAATAATTGAAAAATAAGCTCATTATTCCACACTGATGTACTTGGCTGAGTATTCCTATTTTGATTGTTCTGATAGTCATAAAGTTTTGGCCACTCTAACCCCCCCCCCCCGTCCCCAGCTTTCTTCATGCATCTGTTATAGTAAACTTTTTAGGAATTTTAAACTAAACTTTTTATTCAAACCAGAAGGTTAGATAGTTCTCTTTCTACTGCCATACCTTACAGGATGTATCAGCAGATTGTAAAAAAAAAAAAATTACACTGGATTAATTAAATAGTTCGGTTCAAAGTTACCTACCGACCACTGAAGAAAACCAGGTGGTATAATGACTTAAATGATGTGACTAAGAATAATGTCAACTTTTGTCTAAGAATAAAAAAAAAGGAAAAAATTTTAAAAAGTTTAACCCTTGTACTCTAAAAATACATTCAAGTGCCAATTAAGCAATATAGCTTATTTTATAGTTATTCACAAACGTGTTTTTTTATGTTAAATCTGCCTTTCCTTAGTTCTTATAATGGCTGCTATTTCTCTTAATGCAACAAATTTATCTTCCTCTAATACTTCTAAATTCTTTACTCACCCCCACCCCCATCTTTTTTTCTTTTTATTTTTTATCTTAATTCCACTTCTTTTTTTTTTATCAATACTCAGGCTATCATTCCACAGTTGTTAGTATCGTTAATTACTTTATCTTTATTTGTGATTACACTCTAGAATTATTTCTATAAGTGCCATAATTAGATCAGTCACAATCTTCCCTCTCTCTCTCTCTTATCATGCAAACATGTCCCATGTCATGAGTAAATGCTATCCTTTATTATTCTTTGATTTTGAAAGGACAGAAAATTGTTAAACATGGTTTGTGGTTTGCTGAAAGTTACCTAATAGCCCTATTTTGTATGACCAGGAAGAGTTTGAGTTTTGAATCAATAATTTAAATACCCTGTTGCATCATGTTTGCTCTTGTGGGTAAACTATCTTAATTTGTGTGACAGCTCCAGTGCCCTAGTTAGGGATTGAACCCAGAATGTAACTCTTGATACTGTGCCAAAGAGAATACTGGACCTTTTAAATAAGAAATTACAGATCTTTAAAAAAAAAAAAAAAATCAAAAAACATTGACCTACTATATATTTCTTGCTATGTTTATGTCATATTCCTCTCTGTATCCAGTGATGCTCAAGAGACAATAAGTTGTGATCTGTCTAACCCCTACCCCCAATGACCTTTTTGCAGAATTAGTACTCAGTCTACATTCCCCAACAGTGTCAGATTGTGGAGTTCATTAGAAATATCAATCATCAACACTGACCTCCAACCCCCAACTCATACTGTCAAACCCTGCCTTATGACCCACAAATCATGAAAACCTGCACCACTTCAATAGTTATAACTTTCTCCTTGATTCTTCTTAAAAAAATTTAACTTGATTTTTGGTTTAATATAGGCTTCTTAATTTCTTTATTTTGTACAACCAAGAAGAGAGCTATAATTTTTTTTTTTCTAAAAATAACTTTAAAAAAGGGTGTAATAAAAATCACTAATAATTCTTTTGATATATCTATTTCTCTTCCAAATTAAGTAATTTTCCTAAATATGAATTGCTGAAACAGTTGAGGTTGCAATTTCAATGTAAGAGATTGTGCTAGGTATTAAAACATATTTTTGGAAAAAAAATAAAAAGGAAATAAAAAAAATTTTAAATTCAAATCTGCCATTTGTTTTTAATAAATTTTTATTATTTTGAATTTCATTCTTCAAAATTCTAACTAATATTTCACAATTCAATGGTCTGTATACAAAAAAATTGACCATTACTAATACTTTTTGTTTTGTTTGATTTTTTTTATTTTTTATTTTTTTTTTTAGGAATTTATTTGTAATCTAAAAATTGGATTAACTACTTTTACTCAATTTTTCTTCAGTTTTTTTTTTTTTTTTTTTTTTTTTTTTTTTTTTCCAGGATAAAATCGTAGGAGATATAAGATCATTATCTTTAAATCTAAAATTAGTATTAGTGAAAATAGACCACTAATTAGGACTGAGCCTATTCTAGTAGTGACCAGCCCACGTGGAGTTTAACTGGTTTGAATTCAGAGTTTTCCTTCTCAACTGGTTGCCTAACCAAAGTTAAAGAGCTCAGTCTGCCCTACTATTTACCCATAGCTGGAGGGAGAGTAGTTGGATTCATATCTTTCCCAATAGTATTAGCACTATGTGAACTGTGGCTTTGTCCAGGATTTGAACTCAGGTCAAAGAGTCAATTTCCTACAACTCTAACCACGATGTACCTCCAACTCTAAAAAATATTCAACAAAAAAAGCAAATAAAATTCAACCATCAAGAAAAAGTAAAGGTACATTTTTTTATGAATACACAAAATATCAACTATTAAATGGGAATGGCTCCAAACCAGAATTTTTCATCTACAAATACATCTACAAAAATACACCTGTAAAGAAAACTTGAGTACCGACTTTTATCACACACTCTAACAGTTTTTTGTATTAAATAACCCATAGGGTTGATGTACCATTAAACAAAAAAAAAGAATTTAATGAAAATTATACCAATTTGAAGATATTGAGAACTTGAAACAAACTTTTATCGAAATGACTTGTTTCAGCATTAAAAGGGTCGATATGCCATAAAACAACAAACCAAAACAAAACCCAATAAATTTCAATTTCTCTGAATCTTTTAGATGAGGCTGGATAATTTGGATTATTCAGGAACCTTCTCTTCGAACTCGATGACAAGAAGGTTCCCGAGTTCAAAAAGAAGGTTCCCAAGTCCAACAAGAAACACCTGAAGAAGGCAGGGGGGTACATCGGTTTAAACATTATGTATATAACAATGAAGATGAAGACAATAGTCCAAATAATCCAGTTAAATTTCCTTCAATTTTAGAATTTTTTTACAGGACATTGAGAGTTAATCACTCATGCATTAAAAAATCTGTCAGTTTTAAAATAAAAACATTTTTGAAATCATCTGAGAAATTATTTTAAAAATTTGTCCACTATCATTTTGTTTTATGTAGACAACAAAAAAAGAATAAATCCTCTTTCATTACTACCAATAAACTCAAATAATAATATAATTTATATGATTAAAATATTATTATATATATATATATATATATATATATATATATATATATATATATATAATAATGAATATAATTTCCATACTGCCAATAAACCTATAAATGAAATGGTGAAAATGTGATTATAAAACCACGGACAGTGTCATAGCATGCACTTTTTTTCTGACTCTGGATCATGGCCAATCTAAATTGTTGACATTAGTACACCTTATACCATAAAATGTTTTGGAACAGTCTATAAGTTGTGGTTATTAGCACACCTTATACCATAAAATAATCCAACAGTAGTATGGATTAAGTAGAAAAAAATTATTTAACTTCTGTCCTCTTGAATTTTCATAAAGAATTTGATTTCCATTCAGCTTCATAAGAGAAAACATCACATCAAATTACAATATTACTAGTTTAATTCTTTAATTAGTACTTGGAGAGTAATGTTATATACCCCCTTTTATTCGGGTGTATATAATCAGTGGAGAGTTCTCTGGTATATGATACAGAGAGAGATAGATTAGAGATGATAGTTCTTACTTGGTTACTCTGCTGGTTGACTCTACCTTGGCTGCCATGTTCTTTGGGCTGGCTTTTATCTAAGGGCTGGTTTTCCTCTTCTCTGTTGATTCTTCTTGCTGGGCTTAACATTGTCTTTAGTGTTTAATTAATACAACAAGACTTGGTTATACTTGATCAAGTTTTATTTCTTAGCCCATATTGATTCCGCCGTGGAGGGAGATGGACCCCGGAGCTAACAACACTTCTACACTCCTTGAAAGCTGGGTCGCATCTGCTAAACTTATTATCATGCGTCCAATCATGCGCCTTCAAAGGGTCAAGTAAAAGGTCACCAATCGTCCATGATTGGTGAGTAACTTTCCATAGGGACCCCTTGATTTTAAATCAAACAAACCTTAATTTAAATATTCTAGCTACAGATACGCTCACAATTTATGACTGCCCATAAACTGTAACAATAAGTTTTGCTGAACTGTCAGACAAAAGAAGCCAACAAATAATCACTCACTGCCTTTTTAGAGAGATTTGATAAGGGTTCTAAAATCTAAAATGGGTCTCAAACACATAAGCTGTAAGCACCGGTTCTCACTAGACCACCAAAGTTAAGCAATGATGAGCTTCTTTAATACTTAGATGGGTGACCATTTAAGAAACAGTAGGTGCAGTAAGTAAACTGAATATCAAAATGACTTGATTTGGCATTAAATGACCCGAAAAGGGTTGATATGCCGTAAAACAACAAACTACGGAAAAGTGAGTTCGATCCTCACTGGATGCCCCATACTTATGACATTGGGTCAAATCCTACATGTAGGGTAGATAGTTTTTTTTTCTTTTTATGAAACTTTGGTCAGAGGAAAGAAATAAGAAATTTATTTAACAGTTTAAAAAAAAAAAAAAATTTTTAATTTTATTTTTATTCATAATTGAATTTTTCTACTAGTTCACAGACATTTTCTGTCACATTCTGTGCATTCATTTTAATAAATAAAGGGTTGTTTGCTTAGTAGCCTATTAGCTATATTGCAGTTTATCACTATGATTAATGGAAATTACAAACTGCTTTAGTTTGGGTCTGTTTTGCTTCTTCTTCCCAGGACATAATGGTCCTTGTGTGTCCCTGAGAATGTGTTGTATAGCCGTTCAACACATTGTTCATCCTGAGTATATATATTTCTTAGGGATATATAAGACACATTGCAGGATTTTAAATGTACTAATAACATGGGTTGTTTTGTGACAAATCTGAGATTTTCAAAAAGACCTTGTTAATAAATAATATTTATTCTAGGTATTAATGATTTTGACTATAAATTAAATACTCATTGATAAACTTATGCAATTCCTGAGAGTATTGTGATGTAAACAGTGACATATTTTCAATTACAGATAGACATTGAATTTCCATTATAATAAGATATACTGATTTCTTCTGAGCTTTTATCTTGTTTTTCCAGTTCGATTCTGTTTCTTAGATGAATCAAAGAGCCCAGTTTGCCCTACTATTTACCCATAGCTGGTGGAGAGTAGGATTCATACCTTTCCCAAGAGTATTAGCACTAAGTGAAATGCAAACAGCCTCATCCAGGATTTGAAATCCTGAGTATATAATTGTGGGAGAGAGACAGAATAAGGGATAATGATGATAGATTATGGGATGAGTGGCTCTTATTTGCTAACTCTCTGCTTATTCCTGCTGCTAACTCAGCCATCATCTTCTCTTGTTGGGCTGGTCATCTCTTGTTTTAATAAATTAACAAGACTTTGTTGTTTTTCTTTTGAGCTTTTATTAACAACAACCCCAGCCCACAAAACCGTGCGGTGAGATGTGACTCTTGACAGACATCCTCTCTCGTCGAGTGTCTGGTCGCAACTGAACTAAACTATCTCACGTGTGTAATGGTACGTTTCCAGAGGTCAACCGGAATGTCAGTAACCGTCAAGGTAATTTTCCACTGAACCCCTGTTATATTGAATCTAACAAACTCTGATTCAAAAATATTCTAACTACAGTACGTACACAATTCATAAGCTACCTATGAATTATGTAACAATCTAAACCTCTGCTCTAAATCATGTTTCAAGGTGCCAGTCTGATTGCTTGTTTAAAAATATAATTCTCAACTGCTTCATCCAGTCCCTATTTCGATAAAAGTATTCATCAATTCTGTAAATACATCAAAATTTTCAACATTAAACTTCAAAATATTTGGTTGTTTGTAAAATAATCTCTGACATTACGTTTTATTGTGTCGACAGCTCACAATCGTAAGAAAAAGTGGAGGTCAAAGCTAAGGTTACAACTTGTCAATCAAATCTACAACTGTTCTAACAGACAGGTTTGAATTCAAATAATATTTTCCTGATTTGAATTCAAATCTATTTTCTATGCTAACTGTTCAAAATAGATGGTATGCCCATCAATTATGTAACACTGAGCTTCTAGTAGGTCTACTTGGAGGTTGTGAGTTCAATCCCTATTGGTTCAGTAAAGTGATACAAAAAATGATTGTATCTAGCTGTAGAGATTGAATAAAAGCATTGGATCTAAATTGAGACATGTCAAAAATTATGCAGTTGTATAAGAATGTTAATAACTAGCAAATATATGCATTTAAGTTTAAATATGATAAAATATCATATTAAAGAAAGGTTAATGAAACTAAATAAGAATGCAGATAAAAAAGAAGGGGGTATAATCAAAAAATAGAATAACTGAAACTTACTCTTCCATCACTCCCGTATTTCATTGCTAAATTTTCCTAATTTAACTATCTATTTATAATAGGAAGTAAAAAGATAAAATTACAGTTATTTCTTCTTGTTAATGGATTTCTTTTAAGATTTATCCCCGAGATTTTTGCTCATATTCATTAAGATAAAACCAAACAATTATAAATCAATAATACTAAGCACGTATTTATTAAAATCAAATTTTTAATATCAATATGCAAATTAGCCTTCTCATTCACACTGTAAACCACTATTTTGTTGTATATATGAATACAATTGCAATCTCAAACAATTTTATCAATAATTAAGGTTTAAATAAAGATAAAAATCCCGGAGAATGTGACGTAAATAACTTTTTTTTTATCATATATGTAATAAATACCACATGTCCTCCTAATCAGCAGCTAACTAGGTGTGATAATAGTTTCAGCGGCTAAAAGTGGGACATAGGGAATTGTGTCTTGAGTAGTGATATAGTTTCGGTTACAGACAGAAAGTCACTGAATCTCCATTATCATAAGATATAGATATTGTTTTTATATATTAGATTATTTGAAAATGATCAACCATCTTGTGATTCTTGAACTCATGATTTCCAGGTAGACTCCAACTCAAGAAGCTATAAACCAAAACTTTCACTCACTCAGACAATTCATAGACGATTCTTAGGAACTTTTTTCTTTTAAGACAACGATTTTATTTCTCATTTTAAAGGTGAAATCGACCACCATTTTCCAAATTGCCTAATATTATACAAAACAAATTTGGCTTGAAATTCTGTCTTCTTAAATTTTCATAAAGGATTTAATTTCTTAAAAAATTGGATTCCCACTCAATAATGAAAGAAAAGATTATATTTAAAAAATATTGAATCATTATACAATATATTATTATCTATATTATGATTATTTGTTTTTTTTATATTACCATAACAGAGAAAGAATTATAACAAGATTTTTGTGTATCCAATACTGTTAAAATGATCTAATTTTCCTCCTCATTAGAAATATCATAGTTGATAATCTTTCATCTAAAAATAAGAATAATTAAAAGGACTAGCAAAAAAAAAAAAAAAAACACCCTCCGGGTGGTGTAAAAAAAAGTATCATATTCACTCCACTTCATTGAGATATTTGTTTTGTTTTATGACAGTACGGACCTCCAAAATGTTTCTAAAAAATATCTGATTTAATTATTCAGACTCTTACCTTTAGAGAAAAATTAAAAAATTATGAGTAAAATATATTTTGTTCGGATTTCATAAAATTAAATGGGGTCGCCCCGACCTAGTAAAGAAAATATTTTAAACATGAATTTGTGAAAATTTGACTTTTTCATAGAATTTTGATATTTTTATGTAGTAATGATACTGACTATAAACTTAATTCCTGAAATGACTGTCACATAAGCAGTGACATAGTTTTGGTTACAAATACAGACCAAATTTCTATATATATTAGATGCTATTAATACTACTCTTGGGTGGGTTAGACAATAACAAATATCTTGCTGGGAGATCGAGAAATAGAATGAAGGATGAGTTTATAGGTTTGATTTTTGAGCTACAAGCTCTTCCTTGGTATATCATCTGGTGCGTTTAAACAGACTGCCTGAGATAAAGATAATGTGAACTTGAGTCTCACTGAGAGCTTCACCATTTATTTCCACTCCTTTTAGGGAGTGGCAGTTGTTACGATTCATGTGGCCATTTTAGGGCCGTAGTTGAAAGCAGTTTTACAGTGGAGATCCTTTGTAGCATAAAGTTTGATCCGTTCTTGAAATAGAAAGATGTAGTATCAGTGACTGCTGACCTGTCCTTAAAGTAAGAGTTGTGTCAGAGTTTGTCCTGTTTTGAAGTAGAGAGTTCTATAATCCTTGTCTGTTGGTCTGTCCTTCCAGTGAGTAATTTTAGGACAATTTATCAATGTCTTTAAATAGTAAATTAAATACATGTTTGGGCGGGGTTTTTTTTGTGTATACTGTACACCTTTTTTCATGTAAAAGTACATTTTTTTTTTCATTTTTTGTCATATATGGTGACCTTTCATCTCAAATGAAAACCACAGTATGATGTACAAGATAACCTTTTTCTAGAAATTGGGGTCCGTGTTATACACTCATACACAGTGTACATGGCAGTCTACTCAATATGTATGTATATATATATATATATATATATATATATTATTTATATTTTTGAAGGCAATTACAATGCGTTTATCATATAGAATTTAATCATTATTGAAATAATTATGACAAGTAAACTCGGCGAATAATGCGTGCGACGTGTACAGCTGTTTCAACCTCAATAAGATGAAACAGCTGTACAGTGTTCCACATGTCGCACGCGTTATTTGCGAGTTTGCTTGTCATGATTATTTCAATAATTATCAAATTCTATACGATATACGCATTGTAATTGCCTTCAAAAATATAAATAATAATATACTTTACTTAACAATGCTTCAAAATCAAATTATCAAATACTATTTTATATATACTAGAAAATATATGCACCCTCCGGGTGCAAGTATTTAAGTTTTAATGTAATAAAATATTGTATTAAATTAGAAAGGCTAATGAAACTAAATAAGAATACAGATAAAAAGATTTGAAACAGAGGGAGTATAATAAAAAATGGAACAACTGAAACTTACTCTTCCATCACTCTCGTCTTTCATTGTTATTTTTTCTAATTTAAGTATTTAGTTAAAAGAGGAAGTAAAGAATAAAATGACAGTTATTTTATCTTGTTAATGGATTTCATTTAAGATTCATTGAAGAGATTTTTGCTTATATTCATTAAAATAAAACCAAACAGTTAGAAATCAATAATACCAAGCACATAATTATTAAATTCGATTTTTTAATATTAATATGCAAATTAGCCTTCCTATTCATACTGTAAACCGCTATTTTGTTGTATATATAAATACAATTGCATGTTGTCAGTATGTAAACATAGTTAACAGTATTAATAATGTAAGTCAATTTTATTAATAATTGAAGTTTATATAAAATAAAATCATGGAGAATGTGATGTCAATAACTAAGAGAATTGTGACTTGAGTAGGAATATAGTTTCGGGTACAGACAGAAAAACACACAATCTCCATTATAATAAGATATATATATATATATTTTTTTTTTTAAGTTATTGTTATATTAAGTTGTTGTTGTTGTTATTATTGTTGTTGTTGTTGTTGTTGTTGTTTGACTTGAATGGAGCAAAGGGGAAGCAAGGAATTAACTGATAAATAACCTAAGAGTTATTTCACCTCTGAAAGATACAGATTAACTAACCCTTGCCACCACCAATTACCTGACACCACCAATTACCTGACACCAAATACAAATTTAAAAAAAACCCTCAAATGTATACAGCAATATAAACTTAGAAAATCAGATAAAAGTTCATGTTTTTTGTTCATTCTCCAACTTGAATAGCTGTCTGATGAGACTAAAGTTTTCAAAAATGAGAATTCTAGTTGAAATAAATTTATAACTGCCAACATGATTAACTTTTAACTTTTCTTCTTTCAAGTTTATGAATATATATATATATATATAATGTCCAATTGCTCTTTTAACTTCCATTGCAGTGGCATTAATAATTTATCCAAGAGTGCTGAATATATTATAAACATAGAGATTTAATAGAAAATAAAAACAGTACACCAATTATTGAATGGAATATCCATGTTTCCTATGTCTACATAATAAATTAGCTATAATTAGATTCCCAGATAAGAAAAATCTTTTGAATAATAGAATTGAATCAATAGGTAAATGTAAACATAGGTTGAGGTGGTCACTAAGATATTATTAGAATTAAACTATTAAATTTTAACTAGATACATTGGATATTTTTTGGAATAGTTATTGATTTTAAATAGGTGAGATACTGAAATAGAACTGAAACACTATAAATTAGTAAAATTGAATTCCAAAAATATAATTAGAATTAAATTTTAAACTGTTTTTACTAGCTATTAAAAGTTTCACTCACTCGTTAAAAGCAATACAAAGATGAGAACTAAGAAATAAATAAAAGAATAGAATAGAAAATAGAAATAGAGAAAAAATATGAAAAAAAAATATCTTTTCTAAAGAAGAATAAATAAAAATTAAATAATAAATATTAAATAATAAATATTAAATAAATATTCCAACAATTATCAAATATTCCAATATATATTTTATATATATTATATATATTTTAAACCTGTTAAAATATGATTTAATAATGATTTATTTTATATATATTATATATATATTTATATTTTAATCAAATATTCCAACAATTCTTAAATAAATAAATATTAAATAATAAATAATAAAAATAAATTAAATAATAAATAATAAATTAAATAAAATATATAAAAATTAAATAAAAAAAACATAGCATTCATCCGTTATTATCAGAAAAGATATTTCTCAGTTTAATTAATTAATAACATCAACTTAGTCAAGTATATGGTAGGGTCCTGATGAGATCATATAGATCGAAACTGTGGTAAACCCATGACTCTTTTCCACAATTACTATATATATATATATATATATATGGAGTACTGTTTAAAAAAAATGATAATCAATAGCTAGAATCATTTAGTGTTAGTGCCTATATCTATATATATATCTATACTACATACACCAATATTCAATTTTTTTAATGTTATACCTCTCCTGGATTTTTCACAACTTATAAATGGTGGACATATTTCTCCATTTTACTCTGTACCACTAGTGTCTCATGTTAGTGTACAGCTAGTAACATATTTACATATTTGTTGATGATGTGTATTGTTAATGTGTGTTTGTGTTTATATATATATATATATATATATATATATATATATATATATATAATTTTATTTATATATTATGTGTATTCAAAAACTATTGAGACTGAAGCTGTATTTACTTAGACAAAAATGAACAAGAAATGAAATATTCGTTTTCTTCAAAATTGTCCCCTTTAACACACTTATTCCAGTGAGTTTTCTGCTGGTCAAAGCACCTCTGAAACTTATCTTTTGATTTGGGGTGAAGCCACACCATCATATTTTTAATGTCCATGTTCTAAAATTTTACCCTTGAGATGAATTTTTGGTTTAAGAAACAAGAAAAAATTGCTTAGAGCTTGTTTTGGTGAGGAGTTCAGGGCGTGCTGCACTTGCAAAAACCTGTGTTTCACAATAACTGCTGATCAAAAGGTATCAAGAATTGGGACTGACTTGTCTTAACAGTATTATAGATATCATCACTGGATTACATAAGTTGTTCAACTGTGTGCACAGCTTCAACTGAATTTTTAAATTAAAATCATTTAAATGTCAAATGTTGGTACTTTTTGATCACACCTTGTAGGAGTGCGACAAAAAGTCATTTCTTGTTTCTGAACTTGCATACCGTATATACTCATGGATAGGTCACACTTTTTTCAACCAAAAATTCCACCAAAATCAGTGGTGCCACCTATCCATTTGACATAAATCTAAAACAGCACTACTTTATTTTTTATTAATCATTAAGTTGATTGCAATGATGCGAAATACATAGAATATGCATTTGAAATCTTTAAAAGCCTTTCGTATATATAGGAAAGATTCCTACCAACTCATTGCTTTAAACTGACCGTATATACTCGCAGATAGATCACACTTTTTTTTTTTTAACCAAAAATTTTGCCAAAATCAGTGGTGCAACCTATCCATTTGACATAAGTCTAAAACAGCACTAGTTTAATTTTTATTGATCATTAAGTTGCAACGATCAGCAATTGCAATGACACGAAATACGTACGATATGCATTTGAAAACTTTAGAAACCTTTTAAATACACGAAATATTTTTATCAAAGATTCCTACTGACTCATTGCTTCAAACTGACCTGATACTGTTTTTTTTATCTAGGCTCATTTATGATTACAGTACTAAGAAATGCAACCCTTATTTCTATATGTTTGCATTATGCCTCACAGTCTATTGCAAAATGTTCTAGATCTAATATTTTTAAGTAAAGTCTTGAAACTGATAAATCCGGGTTATGGGATATATTAGGAAGTTGTAGTAAGGTATATTCTCGTAGGTAAATAGAAGCTGGTGTGTCGAATAGCAGTAGTAGTAGTATGTCTTCTGAGCAGTCAATGTGGTAGTCTTGCTAGTAGGCGCTTGTACCATCACAGTGTTGAGTATTTATGGAGGACACTATCCAATCAGATTATAGTGCGGGGGTACCTAGGTATTTACATATTCATTACATCAGAAACAAAGGTGAATATTTGATAAGTTTTATGTTAGAATAGGTCAAGTAACTAGCCAGATTATAATGCGACCTATCTGCGGATCAACCGCAAATATCCATTTTGACAACCACAAATTAGGGGTGCGACCTATCCACGAATATATTCGGTATACACTTAGAGACCAATCAGTGATCCATGGTTTGCTTATTTCACTGGCATAAAACAAAAAAACAAATTGTATTTCCTCAAGTGTCTTCCTCAGACGAGTTTTACAATACTTATACATTTTTTTAACTTTTTCTCTCTCATGTATGGATCATGGTCAGAAGTTTCAGAATATACCTATAACTCTCACAAGATACATTAAATATAATTATATATGTCTAGCTGTCTGTCTGTCTGTATGTATGTATGTATATGTGTGTGTATATATATGAGGGTGAGTCAAAAAGTAATGCCATTTTGTTAGGCTTGAAAGAGGGTTTGAGAGGCAAACATTATTCAAGTGAAGAGGAAGTGAAATCTGTAATGAAGAAGTGGCTCAAAGAACAGTCAACAGAATTTTATGGGGCACGGATACATGCTCTTATTTGAAGGTAGAACATTGCTATTCCAAAAAACGGTGACTATGTTGAGAAGTAGGGATATGAACCAGCTTCATTTTGATATATGGTACATGTTCCTGTGTTGGTAATTATACCTGTCCTAAACAAAATGGCATTACTTTTTAACTCACCCTCGTATATTCTTTTTTCTTTTTTTTTTGCACCAGTTTTTAAAATGTAACCTTGTTCTTTTTTTTTAGATAATAATTTTGGAAATTAAGAATATTTTTAATTGGAGTAAAAGTTCATTATCTGAGATTGGCATTCTAGCTTTAACAAAATGCTTTAACTCAGAAATGTTTTAACACTGCAAATCCCATTCTTTTTGTTCTTTATCTTTCTTATGAAACATTCTAATTATCATTATTCTTTATCCAAAAAAATGGCCTCTTCTGTAAAACAAAAATCCTATGAAAAATATTGACCAAAAGTTTTCACCTCCCCATTTCATGTACCCAGTGAATTACATGGTATCAAACATATTTTTACAACTTTTTTTAAAAATGGCTTCATCTGGAAATTCTGTAAAAAATTTTTTAAAAATAGGTGGGGTCATGTGATTATATTTTAGAAAGTATTTTCCTTTTTTTTTCTCTGTTTTTTTTTTTACCTCCACAGCATTACTATTTGATATTTGAAAATATCAATTTGTCATTTGTCTTAAAATGGGCAATAAGAGATTGCTTATTCAAATCTTGTATATATTCAAAAACCTTACAATCTATAAGATTGTAAAAATAAAAAAATAAAAGCATAACTATTTGGTGAGAGGTAGCACAGCATTATTCCACAAATTATCAGCTTGACTACCATTAAAATATCTTATATTTTAATCCAGAGTAGCCATACAAGACTTAATTTTATTTTTCAGTGTTTTTTACTCTCTGTAGTTAATATATTTGTATGCTTGTAAAATCAATAATAACCCAGATTTTATCCACTAAATAATTTATAATATACCAACTTTATTTTACACAACTTGTATATATTTGTGATCAGTAAATGAACATTTTTTCGATTTTCTGTAATATTCTTCCTTTTTTTTTTTTTTTTTTAAGAAAAAAGAAAAATCAAATATCATCACTAGTTTTTAGTATTTCAACATGTTTGATCCAAATTGCATTACACACAGAATTTATTTGAAATATATGTGACCATCAGTGGATGACAAACAAAGACCTTGACCTTCAATGTTTTGTTAGGATATATCTTTTTTTATTTTTTAAAAATTAGCTGAGAGTTCATGAGCTCCTGTGTGTATTTTTAAGCTTATGTAATTCTCTATATATGATATTTTTCAATAAGCCTAACTCTTCTGCTTCTGATCAAATCACATTGAAAGCACCAGTTCCCACTATATCACTGAAGTTAAGCAGCAATAAGCCTGTTCAATACTTAATTGAGTGTCCACATAAGCAACCTGTCCTTTGTTCATCAAAATCACTTGATTCAGCATTAAATGACCCAAAAAGGAGACAGAGTCAACCATGTCCTAATACCTCTGTCCCATTATAGTTGTTAGATTTGCATATAGATTTCATACACTAAATGTAACAACTATTATGGGACAAAGTCCACCATGACCGAATAGCTCTGTCCCATAATAGTTGTTACATTTGCTTATAAATTTCATACACAAAATGTAACAACCATTATGGGAGAAAAGTAGTATATTTTAGTTCATCTGTCCCATAATAGTTGTTACATTTGCATATAAATTTCATACACTAAATGTAACAATTATTATGGGACAGGAGTAATAATACTATCAATAAGATAATGAGGTCAAAGGCAGATGTCTGCATAAGATTTGGAGTAAAGATTTGTAAAAAGAAAAAGAAAATACTTTTGATACACCTTGATATAATAACAACAATGTCTTATTCGGATATATCTTTTTTATTTTGTAAAAATCACCTGAGAGTTCATCAGCTCCTGTATGTTTTTTAAGCTTGTATAATTCTCTATTTATGATATAAATATGATATAATATTTCACGCTTAAAGCACTGGTTCCCACTGAAATTAAGCAGCAATAAGCCTGTTCAATACTTAATTGGTGACCACATAAGCAGCAGCAGGTACTGTAAGCAACCTGAGTTTGCCATTAAATGACCCAAAAAGGGTTGATATGCCATAAAACAAAACAAACAACCTAACTCTTCTGAAAGGTTTTTTGTAGTGCCAGTTGTCAGATTCTCTTCTTTTTTTCTTTTTTTTTTTTATTCTTTTAAACATAATCAACAAGCGATGGTCAACCATTTTTGGGCTTTAGAGATTAGTCATCACTCTTAAAACTACTTGATAAGACAAACTAGAATATTTCTATTATGTTTTTTTTTAAACTAATTTCAGCCTTAGGTCATCAACAGGTGAAAAAGTTTTTGTGAAAAAAAAAATTGTTTTTAAAAAGTTTTTAAAAAAGTCTTTAAAGTGTTCAACAATACTACATGTGTACCATAATAATTTTATTTGTTTATAAATTTCATACACTAAATGTAACAACCATTATGGGACAGATTCAACCATGGCCTAATACCTCTGTCCCATAATAGTTGTTACATTTTCATATAGATTTCATGCACTAAATGTAACAACTATTATGGGACAGTCAACCATGACTTAATACCTCTGTCCCATAATAGTTGTTACATTTGCATATAGATTTCATACACTAAATGTAACAACTATTATGGGACAGTCAACCATGACTTAATACCTCTGTCCCATAATAGTTGTTCCATTTGCATATAGATTTCATACACTAAATGTAACAACAATTATGGGACAGTCAACCATGGCCTAATACCTCTGTCCCATAATAGTTGTTCCATTTGCATATAGATTTCATACACTAAATGTAACAACAATTATGAGACAGGGGTAATAATACTACCAATAAGATAATGATGTCAAAGGCAGATGTCTGCATAAGATTTTGAGTAACGATTTGTAAAAAGAAAAAAAAACTTTTGATACACCTTGATATAATAACTACAAAATAAAAATATTGTTTCAAAGAAATTCTATCTTGTAAATCAACTCAGTTTTTACTCCATTAATATTGTAAATTTTACAAGTAATTAGACTGACATCTTGAATGGAAGGTTATTTTGCCGCTTGTTTGATATTAGATCTTTTATTATTCTTTGGATTTAAGCCTTAACAATAAAAAAAAAAAAAGTCTTTTTAGAATTAAATCTCAGCTGTTAGTCCACGGCCCGAACTAACTAAAAAGGTATTTCTGCAACTTTACATTTTAAACAGTGATGAGCCTGTTCATTATATATAGATGGGTGACTATTTAAGCAACAGCAGGTACTGTAAGCAAACCTATATGCCCCCCCCCCCTTACCTAAGCAAAGCTTAGTAAATAACAACCTAACAGTTTATTTATCTGAATTTTTTAAATGGGGTTTGATGTGTATAATTTTGATTTTTCAGACTGTTATCCTCATCTTTATTATGGTATGTAAAACCACAATGTTTCAACTGCTATATCCTCAATATTTTTGTATTTTACACCTCAAGTTGTGCAGGAAACGCTAATAAACATTTTTTTTTAAATGATTGTGATGCTCCTTGTGACACATGTCAGAATGATAGGCATAAAAAACAATGATGTCATTATTTGAATAAGATCTTCAAAGGTTCTTTAATGCCTTGTTTGATCAACAACCAAACTATTAAAAATGATTTCCCAGGTTGGGTCATTGCTATGCTCAGATACACGGTGAACACCCGAAGAAGGCTGGAGGATACGATGGCCGAAACGTTGTGATTTTACATACCACAATAAAGATGAGGATAACATTCTGAAAAATCAAAATAATACACAATGGAGATTTATTTACTTTCATCATTTGGGCGGATGTTGCTACCAAACATGGCCATAATTTGCAAAGATGAGTGTAATGACAAACGATAACACCGATAGACTTTGGAAAGTTTTATTCTACTTAGAATAATTGGTACACTTATTGAGAGTTTATATAGTCTAGTATTCAAAAGAGAGTTCTCCAAAGGGGAGGTAATAAAAAATATTTGAGGTAACTCTTAATTATTTATTACAATGAGGTAAGCAATTTTAAGAATTCTGTTTAAGGGGAAGGGTTTGTAGATAATTTACTCATGGGCTGCATTATAGAAAAATTATATGAACAGTTTGTATTTAATTATTTGGGATTTTAACTTTTAAAAATAATCACTTTCACAAAAGTGTTCATTCAGATTCTTGCCTTAACATTATGTGTAATACATTTTTATTATAAATCAATTTTTTTTACCTCTGCTATATACAGACTTTCTTTTTTCTTTACTGCTGGATGCCCTTCCTGCCACAAAACATTAAACCTACCAGCATCATTTAATGACATTTCACATAAAACCATTGTGTAATCTCCTGTCCAATGAGTAATTCCATGTCAAATCATCCAGGCCATGTCACCTACACCCTTGAGCAAAAATCAAACTATCTTTTTGGTACAAATAATGTTCAATATATGTGAAATAATAATAGAAAAATTTTTTTGTCATAAATGCAGTGCCACATAGGGATATTGCTATGAAAAAATCAGAAATCATCAATAAATTAAAATTGGTTGACTTTAAGACTTTTTTGATAGCATTTTTTGGGTTCATTGGGCCAAAATGCTTTTATAAACCAATTTTTAGTAGTAGGGAAGCTCTAGAACTCATTTTACAGACAAAAATAGATTACAAAAAGTCACTATCTGTTGCGAACCCCACCAAATTTGGAGAGCTAAAAATCAACATGACTCCTCCAATTTTTGGAATTAGAAGCTCAAATTTTGGGGATTGTCTAAGTTTAACATAGTCCACACCAGGAAAAAATTTAAGAAAAATTGAAGTGGGCGACAATTTTACATTTTTCTGGTTGATTTGACATGGAATTACCCCAATGTTGAATTCATTGAACTTCTGCCTGAATAAATATTTTCTCCATTTCTAATATCGAGCCTTTGAAATGGTAGAAAATCAACTTTGTCACTTTTTCAATATATGATACTCTTGTATCTTCTATTAATAATGGAGATTTGGTCTCTATTTGTCTGTAACCAAAACTACATCACTGCTTACGTCACATTACCCCAAATCATCAATACATAGAATAAAAAACAACCCTGAAATCAGTTTTTTAAATTATTTTTTACTCTCAAGAGATTAACCAAAAAGTTTACAAATAGATAAATACCTACAATTCTGTGTAAAATTTATTTGTAATATATTCAAAATAATTATCTGATTAATAGATGCACACAACATTTTATTTGTTGGGAACAGAACTAAGTTTCCATTTCAAATTGTTTTATATTCTTTTTACTCCTTTAATAAATTTGATGATTTTACTTACTTATGATACAAACCCTTTAACATTGAATTTTTAACTCCCCAATCAATATCTTTTGAAAATTAATTTTTACACTACTAGGAGGGCATTTTTTTACTAGTATTTAAAATGATCTTATCCAAAATTTCAGATGGTCTGAGATGAAAGCATTTTATTATACTTGTTTGACCGACCATTTTCTAATGTGTTTATTGGTGATTTATATATTTATTCCCTTTATTTCTTTCATTTCTTCTGTTGCTAAATGTTCTACCTTCATACATACATACAGAGTGTGGGGTCGACCTAGCAAAAAAAATATTTCCCCTAATATATTTTAGAAAAAACTATTTTAAACATAAATTCATCTAAAGGTGAATAAGTATCAAAATTTTTGTGAAAATTTGACTCTCAATTGATTTTTCATAGAATTTTTAAAAAATTACTGTGATGTAAGTAGTGACGTAGTTTAGGCTACAGACAAAAAGAGGCTGAATCTCCATTATTAATATATATATATATATATAGAGTATACATTTTATAACAAATTGTCTACTTGAAACAGAAATCATCAATAACTTAAAATTGGTTGACTTTAAGACTTTTTTGATAGCATTTTTGGATTCTTTGGGCCAAAATGTTTGGCTTTTTCTTAAAAAGCTTTTTTTTTTCTTTTCTTTTTTTTTCACACAAATGAAAAATCTAAATTTCTCTGAATATTTTGGTAAATATCACTGGAATAGTCTTGGAGGCAAACGTTTAAGAATTATCTGTTTTCTTCTCAGAATCTTCAGCTGACCAATGCTTTCTATTGAACCCTTTTTCACCATTTCTGTAAGAATTCTCCAATTTGTTGGATGTAAGTCATTTTGTGTATTTTCAAAAACTATTTTCCTAATTGAAACGTATGGATCTGGTTGATATAATTGATTATTACTGTAATTATTTTTGTATGATTCACAATTGGATTTTATACTATGTGAAAGCTTATTTGCTGATCTATGTATAACTTTTATAACTTATTAGGGGACTATTTATCTACAAATCTCTCTCTCTCTCTATCTATCTATCTATCTGCAGGTATAACTCTGTACTTGATAGTTAAGGTTCAACCAAACTTCAATGTTTCTTGCAGTAATATATATATATATATATATATATATATAGGTAATTAATATTGAAGATTTTATAGAAATATGAGAGGTCAATGTATATGTAAAGAAAATTTACATACACACAAACACACACATATATATGTATACATATATATGTGCACATTCATATATACAGAACAAATTGTAAGTAAATAAATGAAAAACTTTTAGATTATCAAATTATAAATTTATTTCAGCATTTTGCTTCTTCGGGTTTGATTTCAAATTTGAGAAGCAAAAAGCTAAAATAAATTTATAATTTGATAACCTAAAGGTTTATATATATATATATATATATATATATTATAAACCTTTAGGTTATCAAATTCATTATATCATATTCATATATATATATATATATATATATATATATATATATATATTTCTTTTTCTTAAAAAATCTATTGCAAGAATGTATGGATCCAAACTTTTTTCTAAAAAAAATATTATCAAGCACATTCTCGTAAAATTTAATTCCTCCTTTTTTTTGGGGGAAAAAAAGATTTCATATAAATCTCCTTGCACCAAATGTCAATCTATTATTAGGGTCTGATTTTTTTATGTATGTTACTGTAACAGCAAAAAATGGCACAAGATGGGCAAAGTGTTAAAGGGCTTCAGAAATTAAATAACATTTTCTCTATTAAAGAGGATTGATTCTTAATAAAGATGTATTACATGAATTTTACTTGTAGAGTAGTAATAATAGCTATTAAAGAAAAGATATTCATAATTGTAATTCATAAATGTAAAAATGTATTTCTTGTATATATCAGAAAAGAAATTTGAAAAAACACACAGATGTTATTAATTAATGTTGTATTTATTGGCTAATAATGCAATATTTCAATCTGTATAAGATCATCATCAGAGCTGATCTGTTATGAAATGAAGAAAATAGTTACATAACAGATCAGCTCTAATGATCAACAGATTGAAATATTGCAATATTAGTCAATAAATACAACATTAATTAATAACGTTTTTTTTTTAAATTTCTTCTCTGATATACCGTCGGATTCACTTCCTTATTCTTGTATATAATAATGCATTGAATCAAAACTTTAAAGAAAAAATAATATTGTACCACGTAATTCAAAGACCACATTTGCTCACTTTTTAAAAATTTCCTCACTTTTTAAAAAATAACAAAAATCAAACACGACCATTTAAAAGTTTAGTTTTCAACAAGTTCATATTTTGTCTAAATTTCTGAAACAAGGAGTTGATATTATTTACATTATTTATGTCTCAGACTATTGTCCTCATCCTGATGGTTATATTCACAACTAGCTTAAAAGCTGTCTTATTGGGCAGCAATTAGGGTAGCTCCTGCGGAGGGATCTTATTTATGCCTTCAACCCAACAATGACACTCCATGCATTAGATTTTATCTAACTTTAACAATATTTTTCAAATAAAAGTTTTTATCAAAACAATGATATTATAATTTGTCTATTTGGAACTCATTGAATAAATGATAACAACATTTTTGGTTTTCCCATTTGGGGTCAGTCAGTACAAATAGCTTGGTTATCGTACAAAAAAAATCGTCACTAAAAAAAAAAAAAAAAATCGCTGAAAACAATCACAGTATTTAAAACTTGGAAATCTATCATTTCAGGTTTGCTGGTCCGGATTCGGTCTGGAATGTTTTTAATTTGCTCATGGAGTTGGCCTGATTCCAAAATGGTATGATATGTTGACATACAGCTTCTAGGATTAAAGTTGTAAAAATCTGATAAACTGACATTCACATTTATTATTAGATAGAGATGTTTCAGCCATTGTCAGTGTCTTTTGATGTAATTGGTGACCTTTAGTTTTATTGAGTCCTTTGTTTATCAAAAATGATTTGATTGGGCATTTAATGCCTTGAAGAGGGTTGATATACTGTAAAACAAAAACCAACCAAGGAGAACAAAAGACATCTGAAAAAAGTCATATGGTACAGTGAATATAACAGCCAAGATGAAGTCAATAAGCCAAGACATGTAAAAATAAGCGCTTATTTTCAGGCCATTTCTGCCTTCTGCTATCAAACGTACTTCTTTTCCTGCCTCTCATCCATATAATATATAACGTTTATTCATTGGATTCATTCATTCATTCATTCATCCATTGAGCTGGCAAAATGAGGAGGATTTAATTTATCACACAAATTTTGCTTAAAACTAAAATCCACAGCACTTTAAATGATTCAATGATTTTTACTCATTTAGATTTTAGTTTCAAACTAAATGAACAGTGAGACTAATTGACCAGTTATGTAGATCCCTTGCCGACCAAAAAGATCCAATCAAGACACTGGACTATTCAAGATTTTGTTTATAAATTTGTATAATTGGAAAACCCACAGCGCTTTGAATGATTTAATGATTTTCTTCTTTCAAACATTTACTGACAAAAATTCAGAAGGGATAATATGATTAGAAGGTCAGACACACAATAAAATATCCCTTCTCTGTATTTCTGCTAAAATCCTAAATGTAAATATCTTAGAAAGCTCCTTCCACACACACACACACACACACACACAGAGAATGCAAATTATTACCAGCAACAGTTAATGCTTTTTTTTTTATATAATTTTTTTTAAAGATTTTATGCCAATTTAGTATGGTTCTGTCCTTGCCATTTCAAATTCTATATACTTTTTCGAAAAAAGCATTTTTTAAATTTTTTTACTTGTTTATTTTTTAAAATTAAAAATTTTTTTACCTATTTATTTTTTAAAATTAAAATTTTTTTTTATTTATTTATTTATAAAAAAATTTCTTTATTTTTATTTTTTTTAAAGCTTCTATGCCATTTTAGTAAGGTTCTATCCTTACCATTTCAAATTCTATATACTTTTTGGAGAAAAGGATTTTTTAAATCTTTTTTATTTATTTAAAAAAAGTTTTTACTTCCTTATTAAAAAAAATCATTACTTTATTTTTTTTTTTAAAGATTCTACGCCAATTTACTGAATTTCTGTCCTTGCCATTTCAAATTCTATGTACTTTTTGGAGAAATAGATCTTTTTATTTTTTAATCTTTCTAATTTCTTTCTTTTTTTTTTTTTTTAGGTTTTTCTTTTTTCAAGATTCAATGCCAATTTAGTAGGTTCTGTCCTTGCCATTTCAACTTCAAGGATTTTTTTACTTATTTATTTTTTCTTTTAATTTTTTTCCTTTAACCTGACAATATTCTTCATGCAAACACACCTGTTTTTCATCCATTGAGCCTTTCCATTTGTAGCTATTTTTCTAAAATCTCAAAGAATCAATAGTTTTTATACTTTTGTAAGACAGCAAATCAATATGGAAGTCGCCTGTATTTTTCCGGGGTTTTTTTTTTTTTTTTTTGGTGGGGGTGTTATTTTGAAAAAAAAATTTTTTTTACAAAAATATTCGATTTCATTTGTTGAATTTTCTAACAAATTTCTTAAACTGATATGCATTGTTTTTGTTCTTATCTGAATATGCTGTAAAAATTATTTGGAAACCAAGTAATATATATATATATATATATATATATGTGTGTGTGTCCAGAAAAAGTTAAATCTTCTATGGAAGATTCTAGGAATGTATCCAGGAAAAATGTGTTGGGAAGGTCCAGAAAAAATTTCCTAGAATTTTCCATAGAAGATTCTAGGAAATTTTTTATGTATCCAGGAAAAAGATTTAACTTTTTCTGGACCTTCCCAACACATTTTACCTGGATACATAAAAAATTTCCTAGAATCTTCCATAGAAGTTTAACTTTTCTGGACCTTCCTAACACATTTTTCCTGGATACATATGTATATGAATATGAATATGTATGTATATGAATATGTATGTATGTACGTATATATATATATGTGTATATGAATATGTATGTATGTATATATATATATGTGTATATGAATATGTATGTATGTATGTATATATACACACACACACACACACATATATATTATATATATATATATAGTGAAGTTTAAACTCATACTCAGTAGCAAAACTGAAACATCCTTGCCTGGCATGCTTACCACTCTGAGACACTTAGGAAAAAAATTGTAAAATCTTATAACACTGCATATATATATATATATTATTCAACCCTCCACATGAGCAGGATGTGATATGAGGTCAATTTTTAAGTAGAGTTTAACAGGTTTAAAAGAAAAAAAAAACACCGGAGTTTACTAAATTATATATGTAAAAAGTGCTCAATACACTAAGTAGAGCATAATTATAAAAACCTACATGAGTCAGACTATCTACCTAGGTTTATCCTGAAGAACCATTTGGTGAAATCTAGGTAGATAGTTTGACTCATGTAGGTTCTTATATATATATATATATATGAGTTGCCGAGGCATGGAATAAACTGCCTGCATTCGTTGTAGGCTGCTGAAACACTGCATCTTTCAAAGCCTCCATGCTTCCTGTAATCCACCAACGCTATACCTGATATCCCCCTCCACACACACATATGCATGCACGCGCACACATACATGTATATTATTACTGTATGCTGTTCATGTTCCTGACACTAATACATTATTCTATGTACTAGACATAAGACTTTGATGAGTTGTGGTGCACCTGAGCACTGTACACAATAAATTTCATTATTATCATTTTATATATATATATATATATATATATATATATATACAATAAAATACTGTTTACATGCCAGTCAAATAGTAATGGTGACTACTAAGTCATTAGTAATGAGTTTGAACTTCACTAATTAAACCAAGGAGTACTAAAACTTCATACTAGATTAGACTGAGATGTTGATTTTTGTGTTTATTTTTTAAATGCTATATCAAGATTTCCCAATATTGGTCAGTATATATCAATAACAAAAAAAAACACATTGTTAAAATATCAAAGTTAATTACCAAAGAGACTTTTTTGAGTTGTACAAATTTTATTGAAATGTTTGGGTATCTCTGTTTAAAGTAATATGTTTACTTGAAATTGAATATTTGCAGAACTACCAAAGGTGTGCATTCATTTTTCTTTTTCCCTTTTTATATACAGAAACATTTTACAGGATATCAATCTGTAAACTGCAGAATTATACACACACACACATACATGCACTGCATAATAAAATATACAGTATTGCCAATAAATAAGTACACCCTAACATCATCATCATCAAGCTGTGCCAATAGCACAGATCTCCATGACTTTTCCTTTCTACCCATCTCTATTAGTCATCACCTCTGGCAGGTCCCTTGCACAACATCCAGTATCCACGCAGAGCTGATTGATGTAGTTTTTTGCTGGCCAACCCGCACTGGTATGTCCAGGTGTAGGTGTCCATAGGTGAACGTCACTTATGAGCTCTTCCTTAACAATTTCTCATAAAACCTTAATTTTCTTCTAAACCACATATCAGGATTTTATTATTTTTAGTGAAACATTATACAATCAAAACGGATATTATTAGGTGTTATTGATTATTAAACTTTACAGCATTGGGACTCTCTAACCAAAAATATGAATAGGTTGCAGTCTAAAAATAAGTACATCTCATATATATTTATCCAATTTTATTTTGGTCACAATTATTGCAATTTCATTTTTGGTTACAAAGTTTCAGCACTGTAGAGCAGAGTTGGAGTCATAGGAAGTCAGAGGTTTTAGATGGGGTCAGAGTCGGCATCCTAGGAATACTAGGAGTCAGAGTTGGACCTTTGTTGTAACCTAACAAAGATTACTAAATGAGAAATAACCAAAATGGAGGTTGGAAATGAAATGGAATCTTTATAGCATTAACAAAATACAATATTCGCTAGCGGTGTGAAGAAAGGTAAACCACTGCTAGTGGTATCAGACTACTCAGTCAACATAATATTCCCGTATTTATGAGGATTGGGACATTAATGTTCATAGGTAGAGTATATAACCTTATACTTTCCGAATTTGCAACCTTGTTCTTTACTAACTATAATTTTATTGTCAACTAAGATTTTATTTCTATTTTTTTATGTTTACATTAAATATATAACATATTCATTTTTTTTAATAGATTTACAGATATACAAATTTATCAAAAATCCATAATTTTACAAATTTATCTTATAAAATATGGTGCACTCTAAACATGGAGAGAAATAGTCAGGCTGATGTCATAGAGCATGTGTCAAGTGACAATGATGAAATAATTTTCCTTTTATTAAAATTATTTTAGTTAGCTACTTGGCCTTTGTTAACAGTCTAACTTAATTCTAATTATGTTAAGAAATCAGAGTTGGGAGTCAGTTAGAGTAGGAATTAAAAGAATCCGAAGAGTTGGAGTTGGTATCCTAGGAATACTAGGAGTCGGAGTTGGACCTTACAACTTCCGACTCTGCAGCCCTGCTGTAGATTTTGGTTATAAATAATACCTAATAACATCTATTTTGATTGTATAATGTTCTACTACGAATTATAAAATCTTGGTATCTTAGGTTTAGAAGAAAATTAACTTCATATAAAGAATTGTTAAGACTACTTATTCACAAGTAATCCTGTATATAGATGATTTTCTATTCATTTAAACACATACATTTAATATATATATATATATATATATAAAAGCATTCACACATAAATGTCTGTAAGAATATAATGGTAAATACAGTTCATCTCACAAAGATACAATTAGAAAATCCATGTTGTTTCATTAGTATTAAAAATTTACACACATTTTTAAATATTTTTTTTAACATCAAGAAACCTTTTTAAATTTCCATCCTTCACAAACGACCCAAAGTGTTAATCTCTGAAAATTTTGTAAGCTCTGACAAAATAAAAATGGCTTCTTCTTATTCACTGGGAGGAAATATGAAAGTTCAAATGCATCCACTTGTGTCTCTTAAAAAACCTTAAACTTCACATCTCTCTCCCCATAACATGTATATTTCTTCAAAAGTTAAAAGTTTCAGTTAAATTCTGAAATTTTCAAAGCTGTTATGTATAAAAATGATGTGGGGGAGGTGGTGCAGTCAAAGCCTCGAATAAAATGTACCTATGGATATACATATATATTTTTTCTTTTTTTTTTTTTTTGAACAGTGTTGCTGTTTTATATGACAAAAGAGAAAGCAACTCCCCAAAATTATTGGCTGATGTTGCTATTGAACACTAAAAATAGAATTCTTGCTTGTAAGATTGTAAATACTTTTGTTATACATTTTTTTTTTCTATTTTATTTTATCTATTTAAGAAAACAATGATTCTGCATGTCTACCAACTTGTTCTCATAAAATTTCAAAATTTTAAATATTTTGAAAGCAAATGAAGATTATCTAGAAAGACTGAAATAAAAAAAAGCTCTGTTTCCTTTGAATGTATGATCTCTAAGATTGTTGGATAACTGTCCATACTTTTGTAAATATGTAATAAATATCATTAAACATTCTTTCACTGTATTCAGAATTCTTGTATTTATTCATGTCTCTCCTGTTGTTATATATTGATGGGCGTACCATTGGTTTGGGACAGTTAGTGTAGAAAACTGATTTGAATTAAATGTTGTTTGAATTCAGACCTGGATGTTGGAGCAGGTAGATTGATTGACACTTATTAACCGTAGCTTAACCTCGATTTCCGGTTACAAGGCAACTGTGAGAAAGACATTTAGTTAGTTAGTCTGCTGCTGGTCGCGATAATGTACGGATGTACTGAGCACGTGTGGTTTTAAGGTCTAGTGTTTAAGAATTAATAAAATGTAATTCACAAAAATATATGCCTTGAGTTTGTCTCTAAAAATAAAGACAAACTTGGCATCCTTTAAGAACCAAAGACCAGAACCAGAAGTTAGAAGAAACCGCCCGGAACCAAAAGACCTAGTAATAAAGATAGCTACTCACAACTAAAAAAAAAAAGTACAGAACACAAGAAAGATATGAGCTACTCAAGAAACAGAAGTTACAGTAAGAAGAAACTCCAGACAACAGAAAAAGTAAGTACACAGTAGAAGATTTGGTATGGGAGATATAACCACAGATATCTCTCATAATACAGAAGTAGGAAAGATTTAATATGGGAGACACAACCATGGGTGTCTCTCATATGAGAATAGACTCAGATGGGTGTCCTCTTCTCATAATATATATATATATATATATATATATATATATACATTACCAGAAATAAGTAGATATATTAACACTGTGTGCCTTCTCTCTTCTCTAAATCAGTAAATATGAACTTTGAACTAGAGTCTCACCCCTTTATGCAGTTTAGTGTTATATAGCCTGGCAAAATTATTGGAATGCACTCAGTAATAACAAACTTCAAAACATTAAACCTACCATTGGAGAATGGAACTTAAAATACAACAAAATTGAAGAGAACAGGGGGTGCTGACCCGCCTTCACATAGGCCACATCTACATCACCCATTATTATTTACTAGAGGGCACAGAATCCCCAATATACGCTACATACCAAGAGAGATTTACAGTGAAACAGAAACTGCTAGTGTGTAGACTTTGATCTAGTGCAAACAAAATAGCACCAAGCAAGTAATTTGAAAAAACTTTTCACGAAAATAAGACAATCCAGGATTTTACATTTCCTAAAAGAAGTGGGATTGTACTAAAAAATATGAGCAATTGAACAATAGTTAATACATATACATATTTTTTTCTACCAAACTACAACGATGAATCCAAAACTTGGTTGGCATTGGTTGATATGCCATAAAACAAAACAAAAACAAACCAAACCACTTTATGCTCCATAGTTAGCCATCATATTTACATCCCATACACCTTGATACCATTCCTCTATGAATTTAAAATCTTGGTGGATTTATTTTGCTCATTGCTGACCACACCAAGGTTTTCCAAGAAGTTTAGCAAGATGACTATGCAGAAAATGGAACTTGATGCTCATGTTGCAGTCGAGTGTTTTGTGGTTATCCACAATAGTTCCTGGAAAATTTAATTGTAATTCTTTTCTCGTTCATTTTCAAGAAAGTTCTTGACAAGGTCTTTGAATGATAACCAAGCATTCTTTTTGAGTTCTGACATTATCCCGATGAAATGTTCATCTTTGATAACTTGCCGAATCCATAGACCATCAAACATACCAGCCTTGATTTTTTCAATTGACAGGCCAGGAAATTCCAAAATGAGGTACCATTTTAAGTTCAACACAGATGATCCAACTGTGTTTGTAATGTTGCAATAGCTCAATGACTCTTTTTATGTCTTCATATTTTTCATGAAGACAAATAGATGCCTAATTGGGACTGCACCATATAAATTATCATTGTGGATGGGGAAACACACTTTAAGCTCTGCTTTGAACTATCGATGAACAGTCGCTATTCAGTATTATTTGGATTATTCAGACTATTGTCCTCATCTTTATTGTTATCTGTATAACGTTTCGACTGATGTGCCCTCCGGCCTTCTTCAGGTATTTCTTGTTGGACTCAGGAACATTCCTTTCAAACTCGGGAGCCTTCTTGTAATTGGGAGCCATCACGGAACTTTGAACCCAATCCTTTATTCAGTCCATGGGGATATCCTGCTCTCATTCCACTAACCATAGCTGGATTACAGGTGTTAAGCTGTGTTAATTATTATTCTATGCTACTGCTGCCCCTGACCAGGATTGAACCTGCAGCCTAGAGATAACTGTCACTTAGAACTGTCTTAATCTAATGCCTTTATCCACTATGCTATGTATCCACGTTGTACAAATAACAATAAAGATGAGGACAATAGTCCGAATAATCCAAATAATACGAATTATCAAGCATCATTTCAGAGAGATAGTTGCTATTCAGTTGAGTTGTAGATTGGAATTCACAAGAATCCTCCAGTAGAACTTGTTTCTCATGGCAATGCCTAAACCTACTGTCACTTTGAAAGGACAGCAGAAATGCATTTTCTTTCAATTAAAAGTAGGATACCTTCGCTCCTTTTTCTTAAGTCTTGATGCTAGGAATCCTCAAGCCTTTTTTGGTAGTCCCAAAATTTGTGCCAAATCATTCAACTGATGCTGAATGAATCACCTATGAGCTGAGCCATCTTCAGTTTCAAAATGTGAATCATGGCCGTCATAGAGTTCTTCATCATAACATCAAAATTGAGATCTTCAAGAGAGAGAGGTTGAACAAAAACTGGTACTGGGGTTTGCACTGAATGAGGCACTGGACATATAAATACTCAATTTTACATTTGATTTTCTAGTTCTATGGTGAGCTTTTCATTAAACAAAAGTAACAGTCTATGCAATGATATTTTGGCTCTTGCTAAATCATAGGTATACCAAATGCCAACTTATCACGTGTTCCCTTGATCCACATTTGTAAACTTTCAAAACTGCTTGCACATCTTTTGAGGGGCCTAAGACTTGTCTTAATCAGTAAGTTTTAATTTTAAAAATGCAAAATAAACTAGTTTCACAAATGCGCTGATGTTTGCTCTTTGACTGTCCTATTACTTAAAGACAAACAATACAAATGTGCTTATTTAGGGAGTAAGCTGTAGAGAAAAAACTTGATGTGATAGAAGAAAACTGACTGCAGTTTTGAAATCAGCATGCCAATTTTAATCTAAATCAAATGAAAAATCAAACTCAATAGAAATTATGTCCAAAATTGTTTCAGTGTTATCTATGAAACATTGCATCATATTTAGCCTTTTATTATTGGAATCTGATAATGTCTGTCTCATTTTTTTTTTCAGGACTTATACGACATCATCATTTGTTTTTTGTTTTCTCTGAAGTTAAAGAAACAAATTTCAGAGCAAGAACAATATGATTGCTTGTTCAGCCAGTTTTCTTAGGAATGGTTTGATTTTTTTCTTGTTTATGACTGTGCAGTTGGGTGGCCTTTATTTTTCAAGTTTCTAAAAGCTTAGCTCCCAGCCCCTACCCTGTTCCAATAAACAAAATAAATAGATAAATAAAAAAACATCTATGCAAATTTTTTTATCTCAAAGGGACAATGGCAAAACGACCCTAATTAACCATGAAATTTTTAAGTTTTTGCCTGGAATTACCAAAAACCATAAAACATACTCAACAGTCATTAAACAATTACACAAAAATAATATTCAATATTCAGTTTTAGGTGTTCATATTGTTTTTAATTCAATAGAAATTATTGTTGTAAATAAAAATGTTTTTCTCTTAAAGAAGTTGTGTACTTTAAGAAAATCGGACCAAGTTACATTTAAGCACCCCAGGGGCGACCTGGATTCAGAGGGACATGTTTCGCTTTGCACCTTCAACATCCGGTTGTTTCTTACCAGACGATTTATAGACGCATTTTTTTTTAAAATTATAAAACTAACTGCTAACCTTAACCCTAACAAACAACCAGATGTTGACAGTGCAAGGCGAAACATATCCCTCTGAATCCAGGTCGGCCCTGGGGTGCTTAAAGGTAACTTGGTTCAGAAAATCTAACATTTATTAAGTTTTTCATGTTATTTCAGGAATTTTTAAATTAACTATTGATAAATTTGATTCAGAATGTTTTTAAACATTTGCTAAAGTTGCCTGGATGTGTCTACATAAATTTCTCTAAGAAAAATAAGAAAATGGTTGAGATAGGAAACCGTATACAGCTTTTGAACAGGATTGCTGTGTATGTTACATAATTTGTGGGTTGCCTACGAATTATGACTAGTGTACTACAATCTAAATAACGGTATCACAAATGGAAAGTTACAATAACCATTGTAGAAGTTATTAACAGTTAACCTTTCACTGACCTAGCCACTGATTTCTCATTGGCTAAAGGCAAAGTGTGTCAAGGTAACCGAGTTAGAGTTAGTTAGAATTTGGTGGTTAGTCAAAGGGGCCGGACGTGATATCGTCGTCTATTCCCAAGTAAACCATCTTCTCACCACGCGGTTAAACCTTTTTGGGCTTCAGGTAATAAAGACATTTGAAAAATAAATCAAGTCTTGCATTCATTATTAAAAACAAAGAAATGAGTACAGACAACCACAGCCCAGAATAACAGAAGCCATATTGACCACAGAAACAAATCAACCCAAAGGAAGATGGCCAGTCGGCAAAATAGAACCCTCTTAGGAACTCTCTTCTCATCATTTATATACCAGAGTCAAAGGGGTATATAACATGTACACTATGTTCCAACTTCATGGTGTTTGAGGATCACCTAACAGTTTGAGCTGAAATTTTGTACGTTTATTTTATTTTATTTTTTTTGTTGTTGTTGAGTGAGAACAGCAGAATTTTAACTTTCAGAAAATTACCTATTGCTAAGAGCCACCCTTAGTGTGAAGCCACACAGCTTAGAGGAAACACTGGTATCCAATGTGATTTTTCAGAGCCTGAAGTTCAAAAGATTAACACACACATAGCAATAGCATAATCTTTACAGATCACTGCCGTCCCTCACAATCCTATAACTCCATCACCAGAACTTTTCCTCTCATGAGCCCTCAAATGACTTATAAAACCTGCAGCAGATCCACAAAGTTCGATGCAAATATGACATAGGAAAGACGTCCTTCCCGTTGTATCAGATGATAAAATTTGATGCTTATGCACCACCTTAAGACAAGAAGCTGACTTACAGACTTTGTTACAGATTGCACAAGACACATTACACACACATACACAGACCAAATAAATAATCAAAATAAAGACATAAAGATAACCAAGCTGGTATAAAATAATTTAATTACAAAAACTTTCAACCTGATCTTAATGAAAATATACATATATGTATATACATATGCACATAAGCTTTTATTCTTTTTATGATTTCATAAAATATGCTTAGATCTATGTCTCTTAACACTGCTAGCTCGTGAAAAGGTCATATCACAAATTTTACATTTGAAGAGATCTTTTTGGGCATGGATCCTTGTGTGAGTTTTTAGTTCACTTAGCCGTGTGAAAGAACTCTCGCATTGGCGACACTGAAAGGGCTTCTGTGGCTCATGTACCACTTCGTGCCGTTTCAGGTTGTAAGGGCAGTTAAACTTTTTGGAGCACCGGCTGCACGAAAATTCGAGGGTGTTTTCATGTGTTTTAACATGTCTCTTCAGGTCGTTGGATTGCCGAAACATTTTCGTGCACTGATCACACTTATAAGGCTTTTCTTTCAGATGGATTCGCTTGTGCTTGGCAAAGCTTGAGCTGTCAGCAAACTCTTTAAGGCAGATATCACACTGTTTTTTAGGCCTTGGCTTGTAAATCCTCTTGGGTTGTTTTGCTAATGTGTTTTTTGGAAACTTATCAATTTCATTGCTGCTATCACTGTCAACTTCATTGTTGCCCTCACTGTCAACCACATTTTCTTTAGATAGTCTCGGTTCCTGCAGTTCTATAGTTTCTGCTGTTGACTTTAAAGTTTTTCTTTTTGAGAACAATGATGAAGAAATCTTTAAGACGGTCGTGGATTTATCACAGATCTGATTTTTACGTTTCCGTGATACTTCCTGATGTTCTTTGCTATTGGTATCAGGTTTCTCAACAGAATTAACCCTTTCACATGGTTTCTGGTTATTCTCTTCATCTTCAGCATCTTTTACACAGCCAATCCTGTAAGCATCACCAGCTTCTGTTTCTTTTGACATAATGAGAGAATTTAGAAAAACAGCTTCTTTTTTTTAAACAGTAAACAGAAATCACAAAACAATATTTCCTTCCTTGTAAAATGGTGAAATCTATTTTTTTTCCAAACACTGATGAAAAAAAAAAAAAAAAAAATTTTTACTCAATTCTTTGAAAGTCAAAGTTCAGTGGATCTGTAAAAAGAAAAAAGGTAAACAAGTTTTAGCTTTATTATTACTAAATAACCTGTGAAACTATTGGGTTCCCATTGTAACAGTAGTCCATGATGGTATTAGTACTTCTATTTAGGAAGGAGTGTAAGATGCTAATTAGCTTTTCATGGTTATCTGTTATATCGATAATCTGAATGATTACATTCAGCACAATTGTTGACACCACAAAATTATCATTCAGTTATAAATTGGACTGGAAATTGCTTTATTCTGTAATATTAAATAATTGATGGGTGTACCATCAATTTTGAACAGTTAAAGTAGAAAATAGTATTTGAATTCAAATCAAAATGGTGGGGAAATAATATTTGAATTCAAACCAGAACAGTTGGAGATTTGATTGATAAGTCGTAACCTTAGTTTTGACCTCCACTTCCGTTTGTGATTGCAAGCGTTAGATAATAATTTTCAGTCTGGGGCGAGTCACCGAGATAGAAAGACATAATGACTGGTGGCTTGCTGAACTCACACGTGATTTATGGATCCAAATCTTGAAATGTTTTGTGTTGGTTACTAAAAGTAAACCAACAACACAAGACTTTTCACTAACATCTTAAGATGAAGAAATTGCAGAACCAGAGAAATGACTAAGAAGTCAGAAGCAACCATCGATGAATAGATACTCAGAAGTAAGAAGAAATACCAGACCATGTCATAAAGAAAGTGTTAATCAGAAGTAAAGAGCTACTCAGAATCATAAGAAGAAATGCAGAAGTACAGATGAAGAAGATTTAGTATGGGAGATATAACCATGGATATCTCTTATGCGATAATGGCTATGTTGTATATCAAGACGGATATCCCTCATACAATGGTATACTTGTAATTCAAGACAGATGTACGTATGTTAAGGTTATGTAACAGTAAGAGCATTTTAAGTATATTGCTCTAATGAAAAAAATGTGCTGTTTTTGCTGTTATAGTTACATACAAATATATATAAACTAAAATTTTTAGTAATATATAGAAAGCCCCCCCCCCCTTTCTTTTAGATTTTAAGACCAGTGTTAAAGTTAGAGCTATTTTTTTTTAGTGAAATAGATCACTAATTAGGACTGAGCCTATTCTAGTAGTGACCACCCCAAGTGGAGTTTAACAGATTTGAATTCAGAGTTTTCCTTCTCCTATACTGGTTGCCTAACCAAGGTTAAAGAGCCCAGTCTGCCTTACTATTTAGCTATTATAGCTGGGGGGAGAGTAGTTGGATTCTACTTTTCCCAATGGTATTAGCGCTATGTGAACAGTAGCTTCGTCCAGGATTTGAACTTGGGTCGATGAGTCCATTTCCTACAACTCTAACCATTTGACTACACACCTCCAATTAATTCTGACAAATATTTTTAAAATGAACATCAGATAGCAAACAAAATCTTTAATTTTTCATAGCTCAGAAAAAATGTTCCAAATTTTTCTAATATTCAGGCTGTCAATTCATGCTGTCCTTTAATAATTAAAAAAAAAAAAACAACTATAAATTAACGTATTAAGTTATGTTTTCCTTTGAGTTACATTTTTATTAATATTAATTCGAATTGAGAAATTAAAAATATATACATTGGACTCCATTTTATATTGCACTAACATCTGTCCAGTAGACGATGGTAAAAAATTACGCCCCTTGATTCACAATCTACCATTTTAGAGATTTAAATAAATTAAAATAAAATGATTATTATAGATTAAAAACTATGGAGACCATTCTCTTTCAAATGCAACATTTTTCTCTAACTTATCAAAAAAGTTAAAAAGTAAACGAAATGAGCCACGACTAAGTATTTTTAATTCAAAAATATCTAGAATTAAAAAAAATTAAAACAAAATGTAAACTTTATATTTTGTTTTATATTATAAATACTTTAAAGTTTAAAGTAAAAGCTTATATTTAATTTATTATTGAAATGAAAGAAAGTGGTTTTAAGGTTTAGTATGTAACGTAATATTTTTCAAAAACATCCGAACACGACTCTAGCGTTGTAATTGAAAATGGTCTCAATGGTTTTTTGTTTTTTTTAAATAAAATTCTACTATTATTCAATAAATCATTTTTATTTTAACTTATTTATAAAACAAAACCGTTTGCGCTGTTTAATGATATGTTTGTTTAATGTTTGAACCAACGAAATAAAATCAAACATTAAATTTCATTATTTTCTTCACTCAAAATAGTTTGAGGAGGACATTCTTTTTTAAAACAACATGGAAATAATTCCTAGTAATGTAACTAAATTATATATTCCTAGTAATGTAACTAAATTGTTTCATTTTTATCTTATTAATTTTTTTTAGGATGAGATAATTTAATTTTAGTCGAATGCCTTCCTTTTTTTTTGTAAACAAACATCCAATAAACACGACACATATCCGTGTTGACTACTTATCACTAAAATTCTCATTATGTTTATAAACTGCAACAGAACAAAAAAAAGGCACATCATAGAGATTTTATTAGAGCAATATGTATGAAATGCTCAAACAACATACACAATAATTTCCAGTCCCGTTTACAAATGAATTAACATTTCGTAGGGGCGGCATTCGTGTCAAAAGCCATTTTTTAAAAATAATTGTCGAAATGGGAAATGTGAAACAGTGATTAAAATCTTTTAAAGTATTAAAATTAAGTATCATCATGGACCGTTGTAATGAGAACCCAACGAATAAACAAATAAAATAAGAAACGACTACCATTCTAATTACCAAATGCTATTTTCTTTAATTAAAGCCACATATAATGAGTATACATACGTTGCATTTAGCATTGGAAACAATTATGGCTGTACGACTAGATGTTTCTTGTATTATATATCAAGAAATAAATGTAAATGTTTAACAAACATCAGAGATTTTGAAAGAACTGTGGAATTTCTCATTACTTGTACCAAGTGAAATTTCAAATGCATCAACTTATTTGCAATTAATATTTTGAAGCTGTTTGTGAGCTTCGGTTTAATCTTAAGAAAAACTTATCCTAAGATGTAGTGTCAGCGTAAATTTTTATTATAGTTTACTGGACAGATGTTAGTGGAGTATGAAATGAAATGAAGTCCAATGTATATATTTTTAAATTTCTCAACTGGAATTAATAATTTTAATAAAAATGAAACGCTTAAGAAAACATAATACGTTAATTCATTCCTAAATTTTTGTTTTAATTAAAGGACAGTGTTAATTAATAATTGGTGTTATATAGAGTTAAAAACTGCAAAAGTGGACTGACTGTTTTAAGTTTTTTTTTTTTAATTCTGAAATAGAAATATTGTTAGTTCAGAAATTAAAAATATATACATTGAACTTCATTTTATATTCCACTAACATCTATCAGTTTAATTATAGTAAAGATTTACGCCCTTGAATTCACAATCTACCATTTTACAGCTAATAATTGTTGATTAGCTTTCAGGCAAAAAAAAAAATACTTCGAATTTAGATAATTTACAATGCTTACTCGGCCACAATTTTAAATAATTTCCTACTCCAAACATAACATATACTCTTAGAAAGTTTTGTTTAAAAAAAAAAATTTAAACTTAAAAACTCATCTAACCCGGTATCTGCGTTACCGTTAAACTTTTTTCCCTTTAATTCACAGTAATTAATGAATGACATTGGCAATTCACACAAGTTATAGTTCATTACTAATCAGAACTGGAGGAAAAAAAGAAAGAAATGATGAATTATACCTGCATAAACTATCCATGCAATATTTTTGTTAATACAAAAAAAAATATGTATGGGGGGACACAATGCGTAAAATTACTCAATACTTACTTATTAACTCAACCAAAGAGCGTTTCATTGATTGAATGAGAGAAAAGGAAAACCATGTGTATTTTGTCACCGGTGTAGAGTGAAATTAATTCCTATAATTATTTTAGGCAGATATGGCCAAGTTTTAAAACTTACATACTAAAATTTACAAAATTTTTAAAAAAGTATAAAGCGACTATTGGATGTTTCCATTTGAATTATTTCAAATTACAATTAGGAAAAGCACAGTGAACATATCCATACACGACTGCAATAATATAAAATGAAAAAGGCGGAGAGATAAATGGTAATTTTCGGATGCTATCGTCCCGCTTCTTGCCTTAAAAATACGCTAGGCAGCGCCAGCTGAAAAAGCAACTCATGCTAGTTATGAACCGCATAGTGGTTTGCATGTGTTTTATCGACAATTTGATGCGATGAAAACCGATATTTTACAACCCACCAGGTTTTTATCGGTACTCTTTGCGGAAAACCGTCCCGGCCTCTAAAACCGCTAGCCTGTGGCTGCTGAACCCCCCCCCCAGCTACGATTGAAGTCCGTAGCCGAAGCGGTGTCACTTGAAAAAAAAACCCTAAAAAACTAGGGTTTAGGGTTAGTTTAATGGGAAAATAAATAAGTAAAAAAAGAACAATTTCCTCGTAAATTCCTACCATAAAATAAACTGAACCCTCATTTTATGTCCGTGTTTTTGCAATAAATGTTTTATTTTTCTCGTCCCCGTTATTTTACAATACTAAATATATTTTATTTATTTATTTTAATATTCACTTCAATATGTATATTCTAAAAGTTTTTATTTTGTGAGAATGGTTAGTTTTAAAGTGGGGGTTCGTTTTTATTTTAGAGTACCAAAACTAAAAAGAAAAGAAATAACAACAACAAAAGCTAATCTTCAACTTTTTACTCGTAAATTCCTACCATAAAATGCCCAAGCCTAATTTTATGGTAGGAATTTACGAGTAAAAAGTTGAAGATTAGCTTTTGTTGTTGTTATTTCTTTTCTTTTTAGTTTTGGTACTCTAAAATAAAAACGTCAGATTTTAATCGTCGTCGACGAAAAAACAAAATTACGGCCATAAAAGGAGGATCCAATTTATGCCTAAATTGTAAAACGAGTCCCCACTTTAAAACTAAACATTCTCACAAAATAAAAACTTTTAGAATATACACATTGAAGTGAATATTAAAATAAATAAATAAAGTATATTCAGTATTGTAAAATAACGTGTGCAAGAAAAATAAAACATTTATTGCAAAAACACGGACATAAAATGAGGGTTCAGATTATTTTATAGTAGGAATAAACGAGAAAACTGTTCTTCTTTACCAATAAATAAATAATTTGGGCTGTATACAGGGTGACCCAGAAAAAACAGAACCCACAAATTTTGTAATAAACCTATTAATTTTAACTAGCGGTGTTTAGGGTTGGGGTTGGGTTTTCGGGAAAAACGCCCTAAGTTGGTTGTTTTTTTTTTGGGGGGGGGGTTGCAAATGACACCGCTTCGGTTACGGACTTCAATCGTAGCTGGTGTTTGTTTTTTCAGCAGCCACCGGCTAGTGGTTTTTGAGGCAGTATGCCGGGACAGTTCTCCGCGAAGAGTACCTTTTTAAATAAGACCGAGTTTAGAAAATAAACGGCGGACCTGATCATCTGGAACCCCCATCTAAAATGTTTGTTTTTAATTTTTTTCCCCCCTTCTTTCAATGGATTATTATCGATAGCACACCAATCTATCAGATTGTAAAAAAAAAAATTCTAAAAAGTTATTTATTTTTCGAGTTTTCATGGGTGCTCAGTTCCCGGTATAAGTTTATCGTAAATTTATCGGAAGTTTATCGGAATCGCCAAAACATTTTTTTATTTATTTATTCATTTATTTATTTATTTTTCCTTCCATGGATTATTATCGATTACATACCAATCTATCAGATTTTTTTTTTTTAATTCTTAAAAGTTCTTTATTTTTTTAGTTTTCAGTGGTGCTCATTTCCCCATATAAGTTTATAGTAAACGACCCCCATATCGGAAGCATTCGAACTGAACTTGCGCAAAGGTGTCAAAGTTAGAGTGGCCCAGAAAAAACAGAACCCAAATTATTTATTTATTTTCACATTAAACTAACATTAACCTTTTTAAGCGGTTCCGATATGGGGGATCGATTTACGATAAATTTATACCAGGGAAATGAGCACCCCTGAAAACTCGAAAAATAAATAACTTTTTAGAATTTGGGTTCTGTTTTTTCTGGGCCACCCTAACTTTGACACCTTTGCGCCTGTTTCCTTTCGAGCGGTTCCGATATGGGGGTCGTTTACTATAAATTTATACGGGGAAATGAGCACCCCTGAAAACTAAAAAAATAAAGAACTTTTAAGAATTTAAAAAAAAAATCTGATAGATTGGTGTGTAATCGATAATAATCCATTGATGGAAAAAAAAAAAAAATGAATAAATTAAAATTTTTTTTTAGCGATTCCGATTTACGATAAACATATACCGGGAACTGAGCACCCATGAAAACTCGAAAAATAAATAACTTTTTTGAATTTTTTTTTTTTCACAGTCTGATAGATTGGTGTGCAATCGATAATAATCCATTGAAAGAAGGGGAAAAAAATTAAAAACAAAAATTTTAGGGGGGGCCGAAAGTTCAGGTCCGTTAATAATTAGAACAGGAGACCGTAGGTACCACCAGACCGTTTATGCCATCTTGAATAAAACGGAAATAGATATTTCCGAACTTTGTTTATCAAAAATCTCGTAACAAAAAAGATCGTACATACCAATTACATAAGAAAAAAAAGTTTTCAAATATTAATATTATGACATTTTTTTGCACTTTTTATTTCCGATTTCATTATTTTTTCCTAAAAAAACTATAATTCGGTACGTTATACAATTTCATTGATATAGTTATTCAGCCTCTTATCTTTATAGAAAAAAAGTACCAAATTTTTTTACCACATCATTTTTTTTTATCTCATAAAATAAAATAGGTGGGGTGATAGACACCGTAAAAAAATATTTCCCCCTAATATATTTTAGAAAAAAACTATTTCAGATGTATTTACATCCAATGGTAAACATTTATGGAAATTTTCGTGAAAATCGGACTATTAATTGATTTTTCATAGAATTTTAAAAAAATCCTCTTATCGTAACTTGTTTTTAGCTACGTTAAATTTCAGTTGATTTAACAGTGCAAAAATGAAAACATTGTTTTTCAATCATAATTTTCATTATTTTCGTATGCTGATAAAAAAATTTAAAAATCATCAGGAGTTTATTTAATGTTTTTTCTTTCGAATGGAAAAAACTTTTCAAGAAAATATTAATTTTTCTGCAAGTTTCATTGTGTTAAATGTAGGGGCGGGGGGTAAATTGCACAGGGTCAAATTGGTGGTACCTAGGAGACCGGCATGACACAAAACAAAATTACCAAATATTTTACGAATTTGATTCTAAATCATTTTCTGTAAAGTTTACAGAAAATAATAGTCGAATTATATCAAAGTGTTTACAGTGTAAACACTTTGATATATATAATTCGACTATTATTTCAAATGAATAGCCTAGTTTAAATATCCCTTCTTTCTCTAACTTTAAGAATCGGTTAAGTTAGGCATCAAACCGTCTCGCCAATTTACTGTCGTCCAAGGTGGAACCTTTTAGAATACCTGTTTTGTTTATAATTCAGACTAGTTACTTAAAAAAGGTTCTCGGTAGGGTTTCGCTTGCAAGTCTGATCCTCACCGTGTGTCCCATACTCACGCCTTCCATCTAAGCCACAAATCGCTTTTACGTTCAGGGGTAAATAATATTGAAAGCACCGTTTCCGCTAATTCACCGTAATTTAATATTTAGCTCTGAAATTTTTGTCCACAGGTATTGTAAACCTTGTGCTCTGCTTACAATTAACCCCCTTAAATTGGCCCTGTGCCACACCAAACTTAAGATAACTATTTCCTCATAAGTAAATTTCAGTGATAGGATGGATTATCTTGTCATTTAATTTCACTTTTGTGCATATCCGCATGAGAAAGGAAAGAATATACTACTACTTTGAAAAGTTTTACTAAGAAAATTTATTTCGTATCTAAATATCTTATCTAACTACTAATGTCTGGAGATACGGTACAAAAGGGTAAGTTTATTTGAATAAATTTCTGAATGATATATGTAAAAATGCTCCTTTTTTTTGTGGAATAGCCCGCCCATGAGAATTTACGTTAATTTTGTTTTAGTATACAACAAAAATAGAAACCTAATACAATTCTATGGCCATAAGAGTAAGTTTCAGTCATTTGCTTTTTTAAGATTCTTATTTTTACTTACTCTTATCTGGATAGAATCACGAATAATGCCAATACATTTCATTCTTATCGACACATTTTTGTGCTGAATTTGCACAACGGTCGGAAAATTAAAATGGAAAGTTTTTTGAAGGTCCCCCATGACATTTTAACTACAGTCTATGAATGAACCTTTTGCAAAAATTTACGCCCCTCAATTCACAGTGTATCTAACTACTTACATCTAAATCACCTGAAAAAAAAGTATTTTGTGTGGTAATAGTTTGTTAATTTGTAACTATCACCGCATGGGAGATGTTACAGTTTCAAAACCGACCGACCTTAATGTCCTTATGGCAAGCCATAACCCTTTTTATCATGTCTACTAAAAGGCGGTGGCTGAGGGTCTTCATGTCCTGAAAATGACATTACACTCTATCTAATGATGAAATTCCAGTTCTGGAGAATGTGGAGCACCCCTTCATCGCCATTACTCCCAGGTCCACTATGACCCAGAGTGGTAGTACATGTTAGGGTCCCATCTATGGGTTAAGTAGAAAAAATAAGTTAAAAATTTTTTTTTAATTGCATTTAAAAAAATAATTGAATACCCATCAAGAATGAATAAAACAAAAACGTCTTTGGCATAAAATAGCCCAACAAGAGTTGACATCCCGTAATATCTGTGGTTTTAGAAGGGACAGATAATATTTACCATAATGTCGAAAGTCAGAAATCCCTAAGTAAGAGGAGGACTGTAAAAAAAGGGAAAAAAACTATTAGGACCCTAGTTTTAATGATGTTAAAATGTTTCAATGTTGAGATTTGTAATAAAAGCAAGAGAACAATGACTGGTATACGTGTGTGTCAAAAAGTTAGATATCGTTTCGATACAGTATTATAGGGACCACCGATTGGGCCACGTGATCAGTTTAGGCCATTTTGAATAAAACGGAAATAAATATTTCCGAAATTTGTTTATCAAAAATCTCGTAAAAAACAATTAAACATCATACAGGATTGTTACAAAGAAAAATAGTTAATTCAAAGATCAAATTATCCGATTGGGAAAAATTACATCGTTATCTTAAAAAATAAATAAACCTATCCGTATTACATGCGAAAAGGTAAATTTCAGGTCGCAATTTAGACAGAAAAAAAAATACATATTATTACCCTCTTACGATTATTTATCTACATATGGCTGACTGTACGGACATACTTTTTTTTTAGCCAAAATTTACTATTAAAATGAATAAAATCTTTAAAAACTTTAATATTAAAATTTACTATTAAAATAAATAAAAACTTGAAAAAATTTAATATTAAAATTTAACAGTGAAATTGAAGTTGAAAAAACATGTCTTCGGTTTTAGTATTAATTTTTAAAATCGAAAATGAAATGAAATGAAAATTTGAATATTTTTTCTAAGAGAAAAACTGATAAAATAATCATATATACTTACTTTTTATTCTAATAGCGTAAAAAATTATTTTATTTAACCTTTTTGGCCAAAGAAAAACAAACTTCGGTTACTCAGAAGCGTCTCGTCTCTTTATAAAAAAAATATGTCAGTTTTGCTCTTCCGTATATTCTAAGAACCATACATTACTATTCAACAATAAAAATTACAAATTCTTTTAAAAATCTTAATCGAGCTCGGATCGGACCAACTTTTAGTTCACCTAAATTCTAAAATTCATATTTTTAAATATCCGTGAAAAATTCGATTTTTTAGCGCAGAAAAAAAAATTTAATTTATTTCACGCAAAAAATAAAAATATTTAATAACACAAAAGATTGAAAATCTCTTAAAAATTAATTTCTTTAAAAAAAAATTTTTTTTTTTTGACAATTTAATAGAATATAGTACATACCAATTACAAAAACCAAAAAAAAAGTTTTCAAATATTAATATTATGACATTTTTTTTACACTTTTTATTTCCGATTTCATTAATTTTTCCTAAAAAACTATAGCTCGGTACGTTATACAATTTCATTGATATAGTAATAACTATCAGACTCTTATCTTTATAGAAAAAAAAGTACAACATTTTTCTGGCGCGTCATTTTTTTTATCTCATAAAATAAAATAGGGAAGGGTGATAGACCTCGTAAAAAAATATTTCCCCTAATATATTTTAGAAAAAAACTATTTCAGATGTATTTACATCCAATGGTAAACATTTATGGAAATTTTCGTGAAAATCAGATTATTAATTGATTTTTCATAGAATTTAAAAAAAAAAAACTCTTATCGTAACTTGTTTTTAGCTACGTTAAATTTCAGTTGATTTAACAGTGCAAAAATGAAAACATTGTTTTTCAATCATAATTTTCATTATTTTCGTAAGCTGAAAATTTTTTTAAAAATGTTTTTTCTTTCGAATGGAAAAAAAAATTAAATTTTCTGCAAGTTTCATTGTGTTAAATATAGGGGGGGGGGATTGCACTGGGTCAAATTGGTGGCACCTAAAAAAGTTCTCCATTCACTGAATAGAGATAGGTCTGTTTGCAAAAAAAAAAAAAAAAATTGATTATTCACTTAATAAGTCGTCACTCAATCTTTTTTTTTTTTTTTTTTTTTTTTTTCACTGAATAGAGATAGTTCCTTTTGCAAAAAACCTAAAAAAAACGAGATAATCTACTTCTGTTGTTTCATTGTTTTTATTAAATGATGTATTACAATACAATAGTCTAAAATTGGAAATCCCCAAGCCTAAAAATAACTTAGTTTTTCTGAGTTATTTATATACTTGGGGATTTTTCCCAATCAAAAACATTTTACAAAACAGATGTAAGACAAAATTATTTTAGTAACAAGGTAGAAGATTCATGAAATAAAACTACCATCATCAATAATGAATGGCATTCACTGAATGCCTCATCTTTAAACTCTTTTTAAGGCAACGTTGGATGAATTGTGGAAAGAATATAAGTATTCAGTGGAAATAAGATCAATATTTTAAATATAAGGAACTGCTGACAGGTCTCTTGGGATGTCCAATCTGACGTGTCAAATTTACCCCATATTTAACATAATGAAACTTGCATAAAGGTTTGTGTTGTGAGGTGTGGTTTTGTGTTCCTTGTTACAATAGTATTTATTCGTGCTTAGTCTTAGCACTGGGTTCGGCTTCTCGTAGCTAACCTTTTAGTCCCCTAAAGTGTCTATATATGTCCTGCAGTAATACACATATGTAAATGAGATAACACGCCATTGGCTATCTCACTACACCTCCCTGAAACGGAGAGGTTTTATTCCCCTCGTTGATCTATTGCTTCTCCTAAATATCCTTGAGGGTGTTCTTCGTAATGGTGACCGCGGTCTCATTTCATCACTACTGGATCCCTGGTATGGCACCTCGGAATCCGACTCGCTTTCATCTATGGGTTCTATAACGTCTCCCCCATATTGGTTTATATCCTCGTTTCTTTCAGATTCCTCCACACTCATGTCTTCCTCATATCTATTCCTTAGCTGATCAGTGTGGAGCACACTTCTCTCCTGTGTTGTTATTATAGCGGTGTTGTTCCCTTTCTGCATAATAAAATACGCTTTTTCAGGTTGCGCGTCCTTATTCTTTTTGTACCACATTTTTTCATTAGTCGAAAAAGACATGGTTATGGGGATCTGATCTGTCTTCCCATCAAGGCAGAAGGACTTAGTGTTCTATCAGCATGAGGAATGGATCTGTAACTCATCAAGAGTTTAGGTAGAAAAGATTCTATGGTCTCACGTGACGGCTCAAATGCTTTTAATCCTAATTTAACCGTTCTAACCATCCTTTCCGCAGCCCCATTTGATTGTGGATGGTAGGGTGGAGTTTTATAGGGTTTACATCCTATCTTCCTCAACCAGGAACATAGACTTTCATCACAGAATTCGGACGAATTGTCCGATACCAGGGTTCTCGGTACGCCGATCCTTGAGAATACAGTTCTCAAAATTTGAATGACAGTTGCAGATTTTCTATCACGCACCTGAATAATCTCTGGCCACCCCGAGAACGAATCTACTAAAATCAATAGTAATCCTACGCCTTTGGCATAGGCATGGTCCATGTGTACTCGACTCCATGGTTCTTGTTCCTTTGGCCACGAATGAGTCGATTTTTGTGGAAAGTCTTTGATTTCCATGCATTTGGGACATTTTTTTACATAATCTTCAATGTCACGCGAATATCCTGGCACCAGCTCTCCAATTTGAGTCTTTTTTGTGTGGCCGCTATTCCACAATGTATATCGTCGTGTACACTTTTAATTATTTCTTTTCGCATTTTTTGCGGAGGTACAACCAAATCTCCGTTACATATAACCCCTCTGTCCATAGTTAGTTTATGTTTAACCTCTTTATAAGGCCTTTCAGCTTTAGAGCAGTCGTTCCATTTATTCCTCCTTATTCTATTCGATATTTTGCTCAGAATAGGGTCCAGAAGGGTTTCTTCTTGAAGCTGTTTAATCGGCATTACATCGGTTTCGACCCAATGTAATACATCTTCAGTGTCGCTTATTTCGTCGTCTTCTTTGTTAAATGCTAATCTGGATAACGCGTCGACATGCGGAATAGTGTTTCCTTTGACGTACATGATATCGAAATCAAAGGCCATCAGCAGTATGGCCCATCTCATTAACCTGGCGGATGTGACCTTGGGTAATTCTTTCCTTGGATTAAAAATGAATTCTAAGGGTCGATGGTCAGATTTTAGTAAAAATTTTCGACCCAATAGAAATTGTCGGGCGCGCTGTGTGCTCCATACTATGGCCAAAGCTTCCTTCTCTATATTTGAATAGTTTAATTCTGCCTTGGTTAGCTTTCGCGACAGGTACATAATCGGATGATCGTCCTGTGACAATATAGCAGACACAGCATATTCACTGGCATCCGTAGTTAAGGTTATTTCTTTTCTGGGATCAAAAACTTTAATAACGGGTTTTTCCATAAGTACTTTTTTTATTTTGTTAAAAGCCGTTTCTTGTTTTTGTGTCCACACAAACTCACTATTCTTTCTTCGTAATTCTGCAAATGCTTCAGTTAAATCGGAATATTTCGGCACATATCAACTATAAAAATTAGCCAATCCTAAAAACGATTCTAATTCTTTTTTGTTGGCTGGGGATGCCACCTGCGATATTTTAATTAATAAATTTGGGTCAGGCGAAATGCCTTCTTTGGATATTTGAAATCCCAAATAATTTATCTTCTCGCAATTAAATTTGCATTTATCATAGTTTACGCTCATTCCGGCTTCTTTTAATTTGTTCATAACTCGCTGCGTTTTTTGTTGCAATTCATTTATACTGGTGGCCCCTATTAAAATATCGTCCTGATAAATTATCATATTTTCTACTACTCCTTTTAAGACATTTTCGATTGCTCGTTGAAATATGGCCGACGCTGTCTTTATTCCGTATGGCATTTTCGTCCATCTCATCAATCCCAGGGGTGTGTTAATAGTGGTTATCTCTTGAAATTTATCGTCAATTTGTATTTGATTGTAAGCTGCCTTTAAATCAATTTTCGTAAAATATTTAGTGCCTGTTAATGTATGCGACACAGTTTCAAGCTCAGGAATAGGATACGAATCTGAACAGATTTTATGATTCACACCAATCTTATAATCACCACATATTCTTAAATCCCCATCTTTTTTTCGTAAAACTACAATTGGGGAGGCCCAGTTACTACACCGACCGATACTGGTTTTAACACTCCTTCTGCTACCATATCTTCCAATTTCTTTTTTACTAAAGGTCGCAAATGTATAGGTATCCTACGCGATTCGTAATATGAGGGGGGCTATTTTCTTTCACTCGTATTGTGGCTTTATAACTTCTCAAGATTCCTATTTTTTGCTTTTTACTTTCTATGCAGTCGATTAAATTGTCTGTATCTATGTTTATAATATCTGTGCCTATTAGTCCATGATTTTTAAAAACAATCCACTACAGTTATAGGGACCACTTCGAATCTTCTATTAGCCTCAAACGTAGCGTCGAATTGTCCCAATGCAGTGATATACGAGCCATCAAATTGTCTTAATTTCAAGTGACTTCTCTTTAACTTGGGTTTGCCCATATGTTGCCAAAAGTTCTTTGGAATAATAGTCACGTCACTACCTGTATCGACTTGCATCTCAAATGGTATTTCATTTAATTTTACTGTCAACTTCTGTTTTTTGTTCACCCGTACTTGGTACACGTCTTCTATCGAATTTGTCCATTTCGACTTGACTCTGCATACCGTACTAAAATGATTCTGTTTTTGCAAACATAACAGGTTTGTCCATAAGCAGGACAATTTGTTCTTTTGTCAATATTATGTTGAAAATTGCAGTACTTACAATTCTTTAGCCTTGTTTTTACTTGTAACACGTCAGTGTTATTTGCTGCATTTTCTTCTATTTGAAACACCATTGTGTTGTTTTGAGTATCTTCCTTGAATTCGGATATCATTTCCAGTTGCTGTACAAATTCCACGCATGTTTCTAATGTCATGTTATTTGACTGTAGACATTCTAAAATTTTGTCTTTTTGATTCCTGTCGTGCATTCCTTCTATGAACCGTAACTGGATTAATTCTTCTTCGATGGTAAAATCTCCTGTTCCAAGCTGTTGAAATTCACAGAATCTCGCGGCCTTTTTTAGTCTCTGAATGTAATTCCTTGCTGGTTCGTTGGGATTTTGCTTCGTAGAAAGGAATTTAGTCCTCTCAGCAATAACCAGTTTTTTCTTAGGTCTTACATTGTTCTTTATGATGTGTGCAATTTCTTCAAAGGTGAGATCCTCCAAATCTTTTGGATACGCCATAACGGCTACTTTCATGTTTGCTTCACATCCAGCGGACGCTAAAAATAAGTCTGTAATCTCATTTTGTCCTCCAATGTTCTTTTTGTCTTGTAATTTTTTGCTTCTTGCAAAGGCTGAAAAACATTTTATCCACATCTCAACATAATCAGGCTGCTCTAAACTTGCAAGTATGCCTATCGACGACGCCATGTGTTGTGAGGTGTGGTTTTGTATTCCTTGTTACAATAGTATTTATTCGTGCTTAGTCTTAGCACTGGGTTCGGCTTCTCGTAGCTAACCTTTTAGTCCCCTAAAGTGTCTATATATGTCCTGCAGTAATACACATATGTAAATGAGATAACACGCCATTGGCTATCTCACTACAGTTTATCTTCAAAATTTTTGGACCATTCAAAAGAAGAAGCATTAAAAAAAAAAAAAAAAGACTCCTGATCATTTTAAAAATATATATTTTCGTCTAACGGAAATAATGAAAATTATGAACGAAAACAATGTTTACATTTTCGCAACATTAAATCAATTGAAATTTAACGTAGCCAAAAACAAGTTACAACTAGAGGCTTTTTAAAAAATTATAAGAAAAATCAATTAAGAGTCAAATTTTCACGAAAATTTCGATATTTATTCACCTGTTGATGAAATTAGGTTTAAAATAGGTTTTTCCTAAAATATATTAGTGTTTTTTTTTGTTTTTTTTAAGAGCCCCCCCCCCCTCTTCATTTTATTAAATCTGAAAAAACGAACCAATGAAAAAACAATTTTTAATTTCTTTTCTATAAATTGAATAATTATATCAGAAGATTTCTTTGAAAAAAATTTTTTTTCTCTTGGCAATTCAATTAAAAAGTAAGTAAAAGTTTGAAAAGGAATAATATTATTATGACATTTTTTTAGCAGAATTTTTTTTTTTTTTCACTAAAAAAAATCTCGTATAGAAACTTATAAAAATTTTATATAAATTTCACACTTCGAATTGGAGGTCCCTAGTGTCCTAAACTGCATCTGATGGTGAGGCTCCAGTTCTGAAGATCTTAGGGATGTGGAGTTGCTCTTTTGTTGTCATTACTTACAGGTCTACACTGACATGTTTAAGATATTAGGGTCCCATAGATCTGTTTAAACATTATTCGTATTCAAGTGGACCATGTGCCAAAAAAATCTCATTAGTAATGGATATGCAAGACTAGCTTGTTAACCATTACAAAACACACCTTAGAGACAGGACAGACTATGAGGGGGTGCCATGCCTCAAGGTCAAGATCTATTTCCAGTCTCTCCTTTTACGCTGATTCACAACGCAGAAATTTCAAAGACCTGACGTGAGATAGTTACTATGTTCGGTCCCCTTAGAGGACTAATTTTCCGGAATCACAGAATCGTTAATTAAAATTAAATAGATCACTAATTAGAAGCCTATTCTAGTAGTGACCACCCCAAGCAGAGTTTAACGGTTTGAATTCAGAGTTTCCCTTCTCCTAGACTGGTTGCCTAACCAAGGTTAAAGAGGTTAAATCTCCGTTACATATAACCCCTCTGTCCATAGTTAGTTTATGTTTAACCTCTTTATAAGGCCTTTCAGCTTTAGAGCAGTCGTTCCATTTATTCCTCCTTATTCTATTCGATATTTTGCTCAGAATAGGGTCCAGAAGGGTTTCTTCTTGAAGCTGTTTAATCGGCATTACATCGGTTTCGACCCAATGTAATACATCTTCAGTGTCGCTTATTTCGTCGTCTTCTTTGTTAAATGCTAATCTGGATAACGCGTCGACATGCGGAATAGTGTTTCCTTTGACGTACATGATATCGAAATCAAAGGCCATCAGCAGTATGGCCCATCTCATTAACCTGGCGGATGTGACCTTGGGTAATTCTTTCCTTGGATTAAAAATGAATTCTAAGGGTCGATGGTCAGATTTTAGTAAAAATTTTCGACCCAATAGAAATTGTCGGGCGCGCTGTGTGCTCCATACTATGGCCAAAGCTTCCTTCTCTATATTTGAATAGTTTAATTCTGCCTTGGTTAGCTTTCGCGACAGGTACATAATCGGATGATCGTCCTGTGACAATATAGCAGACACAGCATATTCACTGGCATCCGTAGTTAAGGTTATTTCTTTTCTGGGATCAAAAACTTTAATAACGGGTTTTTCCATAAGTACTTTTTTTATTTTGTTAAAAGCCGTTTCTTGTTTTTGTGTCCACACAAACTCACTATTCTTTCTTCGTAATTCTGCAAATGCTTCAGTTAAATCGGAATATTTCGGCACATATCTGCTATAAAAATTAGCCAATCCTAAAAACGATTCTAATTCTTTTTGTTGGCTGGGGATGCCACCTGCGATATTTTAATTAATAAATTTGGGTCAGGCGAAATGCCTTCTTTGGATATTTGAAATCCCAAATAATTTATCTTCTCGCAATTAAATTTGCATTTATCATAGTTTACGCTCATTCCGGCTTCTTTTAATTTGTTCATAACTCGCTGCGTTTTTTGTTGCAATTCATTTATACTGGTGGCCCCTATTAAAATATCGTCCTGATAAATTATCATATTTTCTACTACTCCTTTTAAGACATTTTCGATTGCTCGTTGAAATATGGCCGACGCTGTCTTTATTCCGTATGGCATTTTCGTCCATCTCATCAATCCCAGGGGTGTGTTAATAGTGGTTATCTCTTGAAATTTATCGTCAATTTGTATTTGATTGTAAGCTGCCTTTAAATCAATTTTCGTAAAAATATTTAGTGCCTGTTAATGTATGCGACACAGTTTCAAGCTCAGGAATAGGATACGAATCTGAACAGATTTTATGATTCACACCAATCTTATAATCACCACATATTCTTAAATCCCCATCTTTTTTCGTAAAACTACAATTGGGGAGGCCCAGTTACTACCACCGACGATACTGGTTTTAACACTCCTTCTGCTACCATATCTTCCAATTTCTTTTTTACTAAAGGTCGCAAATGTATAGGTATCCTACGCATTCGTAATATGAGGGGGGCTATTTTCTTTCACTCGTATTGTGGCTTTATAACCTCTCAAGATTCCTATTTTTTGCTTTTTACTTTCTATGCAGTCGATTAAATTGTCGTATCGATGCTTAATCTCATCCGTCGCCTNGGGGGGCACACAAAAACAAGAAACGGCTTTTAACAAAATAAAAAAAGTACTTATGGAAAAACCCGTTATTAAAGTTTTTGATCCCAGAAAAGAAATAACCTTAACTACGGATGCCAGTGAATATGCCTGTGCTGCTATATTGTCACAGGACGATCATCCGATTATGTACCTGTCGCGACAAGCTAACCAGGCAGAATTAAATATTCAAATATAGAAGAAGGAGCTTTGGCCATAGTATGGAGCACACAGCGCGCCCGACAATTTCTATTGGGTCGAAATTTTTACTAAAATCTGACCATCGACCCTTAGAATTCATTTTTAATCCAAGGAAAGAATTACCCAAGGTCACATCCGCCCAGGTTAATGAGATGGGCCATACTGCTGATGGCCTTTGATTCGATATCATGTACGTCAAAGGAAACACTATTCCGCATGTCGACGCGTTATCCAGATTAGCATTTAACAAAGAAGACGACGAAATAAGCGACACTGAAGATGTATTACATTGGTCGAAACCGATGTAATGCCGATTAAACAGCTTCAAGAAGAAAAACCCTTCTGGACCCCTATTCTGAGCAAAATATCGAATAGAATAAGGAGGAATAAAATGGAACGACTGCTCTAAAGCTGAAAGGCCTTATAAAGAGGTTAAACATAAAACTAACTATGGACAGAGGGGTTATATGTAACGGAGATTTGGTTGTACCTCCGCAAAAAATGCGAAAAGAAATAATTAAAAGTGTACACGACGATATACATTGTGGAATAGCGGCACACAAAAAAGACTCAAATTGGAGAGCTGGTGCCAGGATATTCGCGTGACATTGAAGATTATGTAAAAAAATGTCCCAAATGCATGGAAATCAAAGACTTTCCACAAAAATCGACTCATTCGTGGCCAAAGGAACAAGAACCATGGAGTCGAGTACACATGGACCATGCCTATGCCAAAGGCGTAGGACTTACTATTGATTTTAGTAGATTCGTTCTCGGGGTGGCCAGAGATTATTCAGTTGCGTGATAGAAAATCTGCAACTGTCATTCAAATTTTGAGAACTGTATTCTCAAAGATCGCGTACCGAGAACCTGTTACGGACAATTCGTCCGAATTCTGTTGATGAAAGTCTATGTTCCTGGTTGAGGAAGATAGGATGTAAACCCTATAAAACTCCACCCTACCATCCACAATCAAATGGGGCTGCGGAAAGGATGGTTGAAACGGTTAAATTAGGATTAAAAGCATTTGAGCCGTCACGTGAACCATAGAATCTTTTCTACCTAAACTCTTGATGAGTTACAGATCCATTCCTCATGCTGATAGAACACTAAGTCCTTCTGCCTTGATGGGGAAGACAGATCAGATCCCCCATACCATGTCTTTTTCGACTAATGAAAAAATGTGGTACAAAAAGAATAAGGACGCCGCAACCTGAAAAAGCTATTTATTATGCAGAAAGGAACAACACCGCTATAATAACAACACAGGAGAGAAGTGTTGCTGGCCCACACTGATCAGCTAAGGAATAGATATGAGGAAGACATGAGTGTGGAGGAATCTGAAAGAAACGAGGATATAAACCAATATGGGGAGACGTTATAGAACCCATAGATGAAAGCGAGTCGGATTCCGAAGGTGCCATACCAGGGATCCAGTAGTGATGAAATGAGACCGCGCGTCACCATTTCGAAGAACACCCTCAAGGATATTTAGGAGAAGCAATAGATCAACGAGGGAATAAAACCTCTCCGTTTCAGGGAGGTGTAGTGAGATAGCCAATGGCGTGTTATCTCATTTACATATGTGTATTACTGCAGGACATATATAGACACTTTAGGGACTAATGGTAGCTACGAGAAGCCGAACCCAGTGCTAAGACTAAGCACGAATAAATACTATTGTAACAAGGAACACAAAACCACACCTCACAACACAAACCTTATGCAAGTTTCATTATGTTAAATAGGGGTAAATTTGACACGTCAGATTGGACATCCCAAGAGACCTGTCAGCAGTTCCTTATATTTAAAATATTGATCTTATTTCCACTGAATACTTATATTCTTTCCACAATTTCATCCAACGTTGCCTTAAAAAGAGTTTTAAAGATGAGCATTCAGTGAATGCCATTCATTATTGATGATGGTAAGTTTTATTTCATGAATCTTTCTACTGTTTACTAAATAATTTGTCTTACATTCTGTTTTGTAAAATGTTTGATTGGGAAAAATCCCAAGTATATAAATAACTCAGAAAAAACTAAGTTATTTTTAGGCTTGGGGATTTCCAATTTTAGACTATTGTATTGTAATACATCATTTAAAAAAACAATGAAACAACAGAAGAGATTATCTCGTTTTTTTTTAGGTTTTTCTGGCAAAGAGAATATCTTCTATTCAGTTGAAAAAAAAAAAAAAAAAAAAAAAAAGATTGAGTGAACGACTTATTTAAGTGAATAATCAATTTTTTTTTTTTTTTTGCAAACAGACCTATCTCTATTCAGTGAAATGGAGAACTTTTTTAGTTGCCACCAATTGAACCCAGTTGCAATCCCCCCCCCTATAATTTAACAACAATGAAACTTGCAGAAAATTAATTTTTATTTCCATTCGAAAAGAAAAAACTTATTTAAAAAAATTTGCAGCTTACGAAAAATAAGAAAATTTGGATGAAAAACAACTTTTTCATTTTTGCACTGTAAATTAACTGAAAATTAACGAGCTAAAAACAAGTACGAATAAGAGTTTTTTTTTTTTAAATTCTATGAAAAAATCAATTAATAATCTGATTTTTCACGAAAATTTCCATAAAGTACCATTGGAGTAAGATACATCTGAATAGTTTTTCTAAAATATATTAGGGAAATATTTACGAGGTCTATGCACCCTTCCCTATTATTATAGAGATAAAAAAAAGGGACGCGCCAGAAAAAATGTTGTACTTTTTTTCTAAAGATAAGAGTCTGAATTATTACTATATCAATGAAAATTGTATAACTACCGAAAGCTATAATTTTAGGAAAAAATAATGAAATCCGAAATAAAAAGTGCTAAAAAAAATGGTCATAATATTAATATTTAAACTTTTTTGCGTGTTTGTATGGTATGTACTATTATCTATTAAATTGTCAAAAAAAAAAAAATTTTTTAAAGAAATTAATTTTTAAGAGATTTCAATCTTTTGTTATAAATATTTTTATTTTGCGTGAAAGAAATTAAATTTTTTCTGCGCTAAAAAATCGAATTTTCACGGATATTTAAAAATATTAATTTTAGAATTAGGGTGAAACTAAAAGGTTGAGTCCGATCCGAGCTCGAATTAAGATTTTTAAAAGATTGTAATTATTGTTGAATAGTAATGTATGGTTCTAAATATACGAAGAGCAAAAACTGACATATTTTTATAAAAACCGGACGCTCTGGTAACCGAAAGTTTGTTTTTTGGCCAAAAAGCGTTAAATTTAAAAAATTTTACGCGATTAGAATAAAAAGTAATATATAATGATTATTTTATCAGTTTTTCTCTTAGAAAAATATTCAAATTGCATGTTCATTATTTTCGATTTAAAATTAATTAACTAAAACCGAAAGAACATGTTTTTTTTCAACTTCAATTCACTTTAAATTTTTAATATTAAATTTTTCAAATTTTATTTATTTAATAGCATTTATATTAAAAGTTTTTAAAGCGATTTTTATTCAGTTTTAAGAGTAAAATTTTGGCTAAAAAAAAAAAGTATGTCCGTACAGTCAGCCCAATGTAGAAAATAATCGTAAGAGGCGTAATAAATGTATTTTTTTTCTGTCTAAAATTGCGAAGCCTGAAATTACCTTTCGATGTTAAACGGATAGTTTATTTATTTTTAAGATAACGCATGTAATTTTTCCCAATCGGATAATTTTGATCTTTGAATTAACTATTTTTTCTTTGTAACAATCCTGTATGATGTTTAATTTTTTACGAGATTTTTGATAAACAAATTCGGAAATATTAAATTTCCGTTTTATTTCAAAATGCCTAAAACTGATTCACGTGGCCCAATCGGTGTAACCTATAATTACGTATCGAAACATATTCTTTTTCTTTAACTTTTTTTGAACAACACCACGATACCGAGTCATTGTTTTCTGCTTTATTACAGATCTCAACATGAAACATTTAACATCATTTAAAAAACTAGGGGTCCAATATTTTTTTCCCTTTTTTTTACAGTCCTCCTCTTACTTAGATGTTCTGACTTTCACATCTTATTAATAAATCGTGTCCCTTCTTAAAACCACGCATATTCACTGGATGTCAACTCTTGTGGAGCCATTTTATGCCAATAGAGCGTTTTGTTTTATCATTCTTTGAATGGGCTGTTACCTGTCATAATTCTTACCAACGAAGCAATTTAAAAAAATTTTTAACTTATTTTTCTACTTAACCCATAGATGGACCCTAACGTACTACCACTCGGGTCATAGTCTGGACCTGGGAGTAATGCGATGAAGGGGTGTCCACATTCTTCCAGAAACGGAATTTCATCATTAGACTAGAGTGTAATGTCATTTTCAGGACATGAAACCCTCAGCCACCGCCTTTTTAGTAACATGATAAACAAAGGGTTATGCTTGCCATAAGGACATTAAGGTCGGTCGTTTGGAAACTTGTAACATCTCCCTGCGGTGATAGTTACAAATTAACAAACTGATTACCACACAAAATACTTTTTTTTCAGTGATTTTAGATGTAAGTAGTTAGATACACTGTGAATTGAGGGCACTAAAATTTTTGCAAAAGTTTCAATTCATAATGTAGTTTAAAATTCATGGGAGACCTTCAAAAAAACTTTCCATTTAAGTTTTCGACCCGTCTGTGGCAAATTCAGCCACCAAAAATGTGTCCGATTAAGAATGAAATATTGCATTATTCGTGATTCTATCCAGATAAGAGTTAAGTAAAAAATAAGGAATCTTAAAAAAGCAAATGACTGAAATCTACTTACTCTCTTATGGCCATTAGAATGTATTTAGGTTTCTATTTTTGGTATACCTAAAACACATACTTAACGTAAATTCTCAGGCGGGCTATTCCACAAAAAAAAAGCGAGCATTTTACATATATCATTTCTGAAATTTATTCAAAGAAACTACCTTTTGACCGTATCTTCCAGACAAAGTAGTTAGATAAGAATTTAGATACGAAATAAATTTCTTAGTTAAAACTTTTCAAGTAGTAGTATATTCTTTCCTTTCTCATTGCGGATATGCACAAAATTTGAAATTAAATGACAAATAATCCATCCTATCACTGAAATTACTTATGAGAAATCATATTAAGTTTGGTGTGGCACAGGGCCAATTTAAGGCGGTTTACATTGTAATTTGGCAGAAGCACAAGGTTTACAAACCTGTGGACAAAAAATTTCGAGCTAAATATAAATTACGGTGACATAGCCGCGAAACCGGTGCTTTCAATATTATTTACCCCTGAAACGTTAAAAAGCGATTTGTGCTAGATTGGAAGGCGTGATATGGACACACGTGAGGAATCAATTGCAAGCGAAAACCCTACGAGAAACCTTTTTAAGTAAACTAGTCTGAATTATAAAAACAAAAAACAGGTATTCTAAAAAGGTTCCACCTTGGACGACAGTAAATTGCGAGACGTTTTGCATGCTAACTTAACCGATTCTTAAAGATTTAGAAGAAAGAAGGATATAAACTTAGGGGCTATCATTTGAAATGAAAGTCGAAGTATATATATCAAATGTGTACACTGTAACACTTTGAGAAATTCGACTATTATTTTCTGTAAACTTTACAGAAGAAGATAGAAACAAATTTGTTAAAAATAATTGGTAAATTTTTGTGTCATGCCGGCTCCATTACCACCAATTTGACCCTGTTGAATTACCCCCCCCCCCCTACATTTAACACAATGAAACTTGGCAGAAAAAATTATATTTCTGAAATTTTTTTGCCATTCGAAAGAAAAAACATTAAATAAACTTCTGATGATTTAAAATTTTTTTATCAGCATACGAAAAAATAATAAAAGTATGATTGAAAAACAAGTTTTCAGTTTTGCACTGCTTAAATCAACGGAAATAACGTTAGCTAAAAAACAATTAACGATAAGAGGATTTTTAAAAATTCTTATGAAAAAATCAATTAATAGTCCGATTTTCACGAAAATTCCATTAAAGTTTACCATTGGATGTAAATTACATCTTGATAAATAGTTTTTGTCTAAAAATTATTAGGGGGAAATATTGTTTTACTGGTCTATCACCCACCTATTTTATTTATGAGACGTAAAAAAAAATGATTGTGCGTAAAAAAACTTTGCGTTACTTTTTTCTAGAAAGTAAAGAGCTGAATAAACTATATCAATGAAATTATAACGTACCGAATTATAGTTTTTTTAGGAAAAAATAAATGAAATCGGAAAAAAAAAGCTGCAAAAAATGTCATAATATATATTTGAAAACTTTTTTTTCTTAGGTAATTGTAGTACGATCTTTTTGTTACGAGATTTTGATAAAACAAAGCGGAAATAATCTATTTCCGTTTTATTCAAATGCATAAACGGCTGGGTACCTGACGGTCTCCTGTCTAATTATTAACGGACCTAACTTTCGGCCCCCCCTAAAATTTTTGTTTTTAATGTTTTCCCTTTTTCAATGGATTATTATCGATTCACACCGAATCTATCAGACTGTGAAAAAAAAAACAATTCAAAAAAAGTTATTATTTCAGTTTTCAGGTGCTCAGTTCCCGCGATAGTTTATCTAAATCGGATACGCTAAAAAAAAAAAAAATTTAATTTATCATTTTTTTTTTTTCCATCAAGGATTATTATCGATTACACACCCAATCTATCAGATTTTTTAAATTCTTAAAGTTATATTTTTTTAGTTTCAGGGTGCTCATTTCCCGTATAAATTTATAGTAAACGCGACCCCATATCGGAAACCGCCTCGAAAGAAACAGGCTGCAAACGTGTCAAAGTTAGGTGCGCCCAGAAAAAACAGAACCAAATTCTAAAAGTTATTATTTTTCGAGTTTTCAGGTGGCTCATTTCCCTGCGTATAAATTATCGTAAATCGATCCCCCAATCGGAACCCTTAAAAAGGTTAAAGTAGTTAATTGAAAGATTAAAATAAATTAATTTTGGCGTTCTGTTTTTCAGGGTGCTCATATTCCCCATATAAGTGTTAAGTAAAACGACCCCCATATCGCGAAGCCATTCGAACTGAAACTTGCCAAAAAGTGTCAAAGCTAGTAGTGCCCAGAAAAAACAGAACCCAAATTTAGTTATTTATTTTCACATTAAACTAACAATTAACTTTTTAAGCGGTTCCGATATGGGGGATCGAATTTACGATAAATTATACCAGGAATGAGCACCCCTGAAAACGTCGAAAAAATAAGATAACTTTTTAGAATTTGGTTCTGTTTTTTCTGGGCCCACCCTAACTTTGACACCTTTGCGCCTGTTTCCTTTCGAGCGGTTCCGATATGGGGGTCGTTACTATAAAATTTATACGGGAAATGAGCCCTGAAAACTAAAAAAAATAAGAGAACTTTTAAGAAATTATAAAAAAATCTGATAGATTGGTGTGTAATCGATAATAACCATTGATGGAAAAAAAAAAAAAAAAGAAAAATAAATTTAAAATTTTTTAGCGATTCCGATTTACGAATAAACATATTACGAAACTGAGCACCCATGAAAACTCGAAAAATAAAAAACTTTTTGAATTTTTTTTTTTTTCACAGTCTGATACAGATTGGTGTGCAATCGATAATAATCCATTGAAAGAAGGGGAAAAAAATTAAAAACAAAAATTTTAGGCGTGGGCCGAAAGTTCAGGTCCCGGTTAATAATTAGAACAGGAGACCGTAGACCACCAGACCGTTTTATGCCATCTTGAATAAAACGGAAATAGATATTTCCGACCTTTGTTATCAAAAAATCTCGTAACAAAAAAAATCGTACATACCAATTACATAAGAAAAAAAAAGTTTTCAAATATTTTAATAATTATGACATTTTGCACTTTTTATTTCCGATTCATTTTTTCCTAAAAAACATTAATTCGGTACGTTATACAATTTCATGAATTAGTTATTCAGCCTCTTATCTTTATAGAAAAAGTACCAAATTTTTTACCACATCATTTTTTTTTTATCTCATAAAATAAAATAGGGTGATAGACACCGGGAAAAAAAATATTTCCCCCTAATATATTTTAGAAAAAAACTATTTCAGATGTTTTAACATCCAATGGTAAACATTTATGGAAATTTCGTGAAAATCGACTATTAATTGATTTTCATAGAATTTTTAAAAAATCCTCTATCGTAACTTGTTTTTAGCTACGTTAATTTCAGTTGATTTAACAGTGCAAAATGAAAAACATTGTTTTTCAATCATAATTTTCATTTTTCGTATGCTGATAAAAAAATTAAAATCATCCAGGAGTTTATTTAATTTTTTTCTTTCGAATGGAAAAAACTTTTCAAGAAAAATATTAATTTTTCTGCAAGTTTCATTGTGTAAATGTAGGGGGGTGGTAAATTGCACAGGGTCAAATGGTACCTAGGAGACCGGCATGACACAAAACAAAATTACCAAATATTTTACGAATTTGATCTAAATCATTTTCTGTAAAGTTTACAGAAAATAATAGTCGAATTATATCAAAGTGTTACAGTTTGAACACTGATATATATAACGACTATTATTTCAAATGAATAGCCTAGTTTAAAGATCCCTTCTTCTCTAACTTTAAGATCGGTTAAGTTAGGCATCAAACCGTCTCGCCAATTTACTGTCGTCCAAGGTGGAACCTTTTAGAATACCTGTTTTGTTTATATTCAGACTAGTTACTTTAAAAAAGGTTCTCGGTAGGGTTTCGCTTGCAAGTCTGATCCTCACCGTGTCCATACTCACGCTTCCATCTAAGCCACAAATCGCTTTTACGTTCAGGGTAAATAATATTGAAAGCACCGTTTCCGCTAATTCACCGTAATTAATATTAGCTCTGAATTTTTGCCACAGGTATTTGTAACCTTGTGCTCTGCTTACAAATTAACCCCTTAAATTGGCCCGTGCCACACCAAACTTAAGATAACTATTTCCCATAAGTAAATTTCAGTGATAGGATGGATTATTCTTGTCATTTATTTCACTTTGTGCATATCCGCATGAGAAAGGAAAGAATATTACTACTACTTGAAAAGTTTACTAAGAAAATTTATTTCGTATCTAAATTATCTTATTAACTACTAATGTCTGGAGATACGGTACAAAAGGGTAAGTTATATTTGAATATATTTCTGAATGATATATGTAAAAAAGCGCCTTTTTTTTGACTGGAATAGCCCGCCATAGAGAATACGTTAATTGTTTAGATATACAACAAAATAGAAACCTAATACAATTCTATGGCATAAGAGTAAGTTCATCATGCTTTTTTAAGATTCTTATTTTACTTACTCTTATCTGGATAGAATCACGATAATGCAATACATTTCATTCTATCGACAATTTTGTGCTGAATTTGCACAACGGTCGAAAATTAAAATGGAAAGTTTTTGAAGGTCCCCAGGACATTTTAACTACAGTCTATGAATGAACTTTTGCAAAAATTTACGCCCCTCAATTCACAGTGTATCTAACTACTTACATCTAAATCACCTGAAAAAAAAGTATTTTGTGTGGTAATAGTTTGAATTTTAACTATCACCGCATGGGAGATGTTACAGTTTCAAAACCGACCGACCTTAATGTCCTTTATGGCAAGCCATAACCCTTTTTCATGTCTACTAAAAGGCGGTGCCTGAGGGCTCATGTCCTGAAAATGACATTACACTCTATCTAATGATGAAATTTCCAGTTCTGGAGAATGTGGAGCAACCCTCATCGCCATTACTCCCAGGTCCACTATGACCCAGAGTGGTTAGTACATGTTAGGGTCCATCTATGGGTTAAGTAGAAAAAATAAGTTAAAAATTTTTTTTAATTGCATTTAAAAAAATAATTGAATACCCATCAAGAATGAATAAAACAAAAACGCTTTGGCATAAAATAGCCCAACAAGAGTTGACATCCCGTAATATCTGTGGTTTTAGAAGGGACAGATAATATTACCATAATGTCGAAAGTCAGAAATCCTAAGTAAGAAGGACTGTAAAAAAAGGGAAAAAAACTATTAGGACCCTAGTTTTAATGATGTTAAAATGTCTTCAATGTTGAGATTTGTAATAAAAAGCAAAGAGAAAATGACTGGTATACGTGTGTGTCAAAAGTTAGATATCGTTTCGAATACAGTATTATAGGGACCACCGATTGGGCACGTGATCAGTTTAGGCCATTTTGAATAAAACGGAAATAAATATTTCCGAAATTTGTTTATCAAAAATCTCGTAAAAAACAATTAAACATCATACAGGATTGTTACAAAGAAAATAGTTAATTCAAAGATCAAATTATCCGATTGGGAAAAATTACATCGTTATCTTAAAATAAAAAGAAAACCTATCCGTATTACAGCGAAAAGGTAAATTCAGGTCGCAATTTAGACAGAAAAAAATACATATTATTACCCTCTTACGATTATTTATCTACATATGGCTGACTGTACGGACATACTTTTTTTAGCCAAAATTTATTAAAATGAATAAAAATCTTTAAAAATTTAATATTAAAACTATTAAAATAAATAAAAACTTGAAAAAATTTAATATTAAAATTTAACAGTGAAATTGAAGTTGAAAAACATCTTCGTTTTTAGTATTAATTTTTAAATCGAAAATGAAATGAAATGAAAATTTGAATATTTTTTCTAAGAGAAAAAAAACTGAAAAATCATATATACTTACTTTTATTCTAATAGCGTAAAAAATTATTTTATTTAACCTTTTTGGCCAAAGAAAAAACAACTTCGGTTACTCAGAAGCGTCTCGCTTTATAAAAAAAATATGTCAGTTTCTCTTCCGTATATTCTAAGAACCATACATTACTATTCAACAATAAAAAAATACAAATTCTTTTAAAAATCTAATCGAGCTCGGATCGGACCAACTTTTAGTTCACCCTAAAATTCTAAATTCATATTTTAAATATCGTGAAAAATTCGATTTTTTAGCGCAGAAAAAAAATTTAATTTATTTCACGCAAAAATAAAAATATTTATAAACACAAAAGATTGAAAATCTCTTAAAAATTAATTTCTTTAAAAAAAAATTTTTTTTTTTTTTGACAATTTAATAGAATATAGTACATACCAATTACAAAAACCAAAAAAGAGTTTCAAATATTAATATTATGACATTTTTTTTTACACTTTTTATTCCGATTTCATTAATTTTCCTAAAAAACTATAGCTCGGTACGTTATACAATTTCATTGATATAGTAAAACTATCAGACTCTTATCTTTATAGAAAAAAAAGTACAACATTTTCTGGCGCGTCATTTTTTTTATCTCATAAAATAAAATAGGGAAGGTGATAGACCTCGTAAAAAATTTTCCCCTAATATATTTTAGAAAAAACCTATTTCAGATGTATTTACATCCAATGGTAAACATTTATGGAAATTTTCGTGAAAATCAGATTATTAATTGATTTTTCATAGAATTTAAAAAAAAAAACTCTTATCGTAACTTGTTTTTAGCTACGTTAAATTTCAGTTGATTTAACAGTGCAAAAAATTGAAACATTGTTTTCAATCATAATTTTCATATTTTCGTAAGCTGAAATTTTTTTTAAAAATGTTTTTTCTTTCGAATGGAAAAAAAATTAAATTTTCTGCAAGTTTCATTGTGTTAAATATAGGGGGGGGGGATGCCTGGGTCAAATTGGTGGCACCTAAAAAAAGTTCTCCATTCACTGAATAGAGATAGGTCTGTTTGCAAAAAAAAAAAAAAAAAATTATTTACTTAATAATGTCGTCACTCAATCTTTTTTTTTTTTTTTTTTTTTTTTTTTTTCACTGAATAGAGATAGTATCCTTTTGCAAAAACCTAAAAAACACGATAATCTACTTCTGTTGTTTCATTGTTTTATTAAATGATGTATTACAATACAATAGTCTAAAATTGGAAATCCCCAAGCCTAAAAATAACTTAGTTTTTCTGAGTTATTTATATACTTGGGGATTTTTCCCAATCAAAAAACATTTTACAAAAACAGATGTAAGACAAAATTATTTTAGTAACAAGGTAGAAGATTCATGAAAAAAAACTACCATCATCAATAATGAATGGCATTCACTGAATGCCTCATCTTTAAACTCTTTTAAGGCAACGTTGGATGAATTGTGGAAAGAATATAAGTATTCAGTGGAAATAAGATCAATATTTTAAATATAAGAACTGCTGACAGGTCTCTTGGGATGTCCAATCTGACGTGGTCAAATTTACCCCATATTTAACATAATGAAACTTGCATAAAGGTTTGTTTGTGAGGTGTGGTTTTTGTTTCCTTGTTACAATAGTATTTATTCGTGCTTAGTCTTAGCACTGGGTTCGGCTTCTCGTAGCTAACCTTTTAGTCCCCTAAAGTTCTACTCCTGCAGTAACACATATGTAAATGAATAACACGCCATTGGCTATCTCACTACACCTGAAATTTTATTCCCCTCGTTGAATTACTTCTCCTAAATATCCTGAGGGTTTCGTATGGTGTGACCGGTCTCATTTCATCACTACTCCCTGGTATGGCACCTCGGAATCCGACTCGCTTCATCTATGGTTCTATAACGTCTCCCCCATATTGGTTTATATCCTCGTTTCTTTCAGATTCCCTCCACACTCATGTCTTCCTCATATCTATTCCTTAGCTGATCAGTGTGGGCCAGCACACTTCTCTCCTTGTTGTTATTATAGCGGTGTTGTTCCCTTTCTGCATAATAAAATACGCTTTTTCAGGTTGCGCGTCTTATTCTTTTTGTACACATTTTTCATTAGTCGAAAAAGACATGGTTATGGGGGATCTGATCTGTCTTCCCATCAAGGCAGAAGGACTTAGTGTTCTATCAGCATGAGGAATGGATCTGTAACTCATCAAGAGTTTAGTAGAAAAGATTCTATGGTCTCACGTGACGGCTCAAATGCTTTTAATCCTAATTTAACCGTTCTAACCATCCTTTCCGCAGCCCCATTTGATTGTGGATGGTAGGGTGGAGTTTTATAGGGTTTACATCCTATCTTCCTCAACCAGGAACATAGACTTTCATCACAGAATTCGGACGAATTGTCCGATACCAGGGTTCTCGGTACGCCGATCCTTGAGAATACAGTTCTCAAAATTTGAATGACAGTTGCAGATTTTCTATCACGCACCTGAATAATCTCTGGCCACCCCGAGAACGAATCTACTAAATCAATAGTAATCCTACGCCTTTGGCATAGGCATGGTCCATGTGTACTCGACTCCATGGTTCTTGTTCCTTTGGCCACGAATGAGTCGATTTTTGTGGAAAGTCTTTGATTTCCATGCATTTGGACATTTTTTTACATAATCTTCAATGTCACGCGAATATCCTGGTCACCAGCTCTCCAATTTGAGTCTTTTTTGTGGGCCGCTATTCCACAATATATCGTCGTGTACACTTTTAATTATTTCTTTTCGCATTTTTGCGGAGGTACAACCAAATCTCCGTTACATAACCCCTCTCCATAGTTAGTTTATGTTTAACCTCTTATAAGGCCTTTCAGCTTTAGAGCAGTCGTTCCATTTATTCCTCCTTATTCTATTCGATATTTTGCTCAGAATAGGGTCCAGAAGGGTTTCTTCTTGAAGCTGTTTAATCGGCATTACATCGGTTTCGACCCAATGTAATACATCTTCAGTGTCGCTTATTTCGTCGTCTTCTTTGTTAAATGCTAATCTGGATAACGCGTCGACATGCGGAATAGTGTTTCCTTTGACGTACATGATATCGAAATCAAAGGCCATCAGCAGTATGGCCATCTCATTAACCTGGCGGATGTGACCTTGGGTAATTCTTTCCTTGGATTAAAAATGAATTCTAAGGGTCGATGGTCAGATTTTAGTAAAAATTTTCGACCCAATAGAAATTGTCGGGCGCGCTGTGTGCTCCATACTATGGCCAAAGCTTCCTTCTCTATATTTGAATAGTTTAATTCTGCCTTGGTTAGCTTTCGCGACAGGTACATAATCGGATGATCGTCCTGTGACAATATAGCAGACACAGCATATTCACTGGCATCCGTAGTTAAGGTTATTTCTTTTCTGGGATCAAAAACTTTAATAACGGGTTTTTCCATAAGTACTTTTTTTATTTTGTTAAAAGCCGTTTCTGTTTTTGTGTCCACACAAACTCACTATTCTTTCTTCGTAATTCTGCAAATGCTTCAGTTAAATCGGAATATTTCGGCACATATCAACTATAAAAATTAGCCAATCCTAAAAACGATTCTAATTCTTTTTTGTTGGCTGGGGATGCCACCTGCGATATTTTAATTAATAAATTTGGGTCAGGCGAAATGCCTTCTTTGGATATTTGAAATCCCAAATAATTTATCTTCTCGCAATTAAATTTGCATTTATCATAGTTTACGCTCATTCCGGCTTCTTTTAATTTGTTCATAACTCGCTGCGTTTTTTGTCAATTCATTTATACTGGTGGCCCCTATTAAAATATCGTCCTGATAAATTATCATATTTTCTACTACTCCTTTTAAGACATTTTCGATTGCTCGTTGAAATATGGCCGACGCTGTCTTTATTCCGTATGGCATTTTCGTCCATCTCATCAATCCCAGGGGTGTGTTAATAGTGGTTATCTCTTGAAATTTATCGTCAATTTGTATTTGATTGTAAGCTGCCTTTAAATCAATTTTCGTAAATATTTAGTGCCTGTTAATGTATGCGACACAGTTTCAAGCTCAGGAATAGGATACGAATCTGAACAGATTTTATGATTCACACAATCTTATAATCACCACATATTCTTAAATCCCCATCTTTTTTTCGTAAAACTACAATTGGGGAGGCCCAGTTACTACCACCGACCGATACTGGTTTTAACACTCCTTCTGCTACCATATCTTCCAATTTCTTTTTACTAAAGGTCGCAAATGTATAGGTATCCTACGCGATTCGTAATATGAGGGGGGGCTATTTTCTTTCACTCGTATTGTGGCTTTATAACTTCTCAAGATTCCTATTTTTTGCTTTTTACTTTCTATGCAGTCGATTAAATTGTCTGTATCTATGTTTATAATATCTGTGCCTATTAGTCCATGATTTTTTAAACAATCCACTACAGTTATAGGGACCACTTCGAATCTTCTATTAGCCTCAAACGTAGCGTCGAATTGTCCCAATGCAGTGATATACGAGCCATCAAATTGTCTTAATTTCAAGTGACTTCTCTTTAACTTGGGTTTGCCCATATGTTGCCAAAAGTTCTTTGGAATAATAGTCACGTCACTACCTGTATCGACTTGCATCTCAAATGGTATTTCATTTAATTTTACTGTCAACTTCTGTTTTTTGTTCACCCGTACTTGGTACACGTCTTCTATCGAATTTGTCCATTTCGACTTGACTCTGCATACCGTACTAAAATGATTCTGTTTTTTGCAAACATAACAGGTTTGTCCATAAGCAGGACAATTTGTTCTTTTGTCAATATTATGTTGAAAATTGCAGTACTTACAATTCTTTAGCCTTGTTTTACTTGTAACACGTCAGTGTTATTTGCTGCATTTTCTTCTATTTGAAACACCATTGTGTTGAGTATCTTCCTTGAATTCGGATATCATTTCCAGTTGCTGTACAAATTCCACGCATGTTTCTAATGTCATGTTATTTGACTGTAGACGTTCTAAAATTTTGTCTTTTTGATTCCTGTCGTGCATTCCTTCTATGAACCGTAACTATGTTATTTGCTGCATTCTTCTATTTGAAACACCATTGTGTTGTTTTGAGTATCTTCCTTGAATTCGGATATCATTTCAGTTGCTGTACAAATTCCACGCATGTTTCTAATGTCATGTTATTTGACTGTAGACGTTCTAAAATTTTGTCTTTTTGATTCCTGTCGTGCATTCCTTCTATGAACCGTAACTGGATTAATTCTTCTTCGATGGTAAAATCTCCTGTTCCAAGCTGTTGAAATTCACAGAATCTCGCGGCCTTTTTTAGTCTCTGAATGTAATTCCTTGCTGGTTCGTTGGGATTTTGCTTCGTAGAAAGGAATTTAGTCCTCTCAGCAATAACCAGTTTTTTCTTAGGTCTTACATTGTTCTTTATGATGTGTGCAATTTCTTCAAAGGTGAGATCCTCCAAATCTTTTGGATACGCCATAACGGCTACTTTCATGTTTGCTTCACATCCAGCGGACGCTAAAAATAAGTCTGTAATCTCATTTTGTCCTCCAATGTTCTTTTTGTCTTGTAATTTTTTGCTTCTTGCAAAGGCTGAAAAACATTTTATCCACATCTCAACATAATCAGGCTGCTCTAAACTTGCAAGTATGCCTATCGACGACGCCATGTGTTGTGAGGTGTGGTTTTGTATTCCTTGTTACAATAGTATTTATTCGTGCTTAGTCTTAGCACTGGGTTCGGCTTCTCGTAGCTAACCTTTTAGTCCCCTAAAGTGTCTATATATGTCCTGCAGTAATACACATATGTAAATGAGATAACACGCCATTGGCTATCTCACTACAGTTTATCTTCAAAATTTTTGGACCATTCAAAAGAAGAAGCATTAAAAAAAAAAAAAAGACTCCTGATCATTTTAAAAAATATATATTTCGTCTAACGGAAATAATGAAAATTATGAACGAAAACAATGTTTACATTTTCGCAACATTAAATCAATTGAAATTTAACGTAGCCAAAAACAAGTTACAACTAGAGGCTTTTTAAAAAATTATAAGAAAAATCAATTAAGAGTCAAATTTTCACGAAAATTTCGATATTTATTCACCTGTTGATGAAATTAGGTTTAAAATAGGTTTTTCCTAAAATATATTAGTGTTTTTTTGTTTTTTTTAAGAGCCCCCCCCTCTTCATTTTATTAAATCTGAAAAAACGAACCAATGAAAAAACAATTTTTAATTTCTTTTCTATAAATTGAATAATTATATCAGAAGATTTCTTTGAAAAAAATTTTTTTTCTCTTGGCAATTCAATTAAAAAGTAAGTAAAAGTTTGAAAAGGAATAATATTATTATGACATTTTTTTAGCAGAATTCTTTTTTTTTTTTTCACTAAAAAAAATCTCGTATAGAAACTTATAAAAATTTTATATAAATTTCACACTTCGAATTGGAGGTCCCTAGTGTCCTAAACTGCATCTGATGGTGAGGCTCCAGTTCTGAAGATCTTAGGGATGTGGAGTTGCTCTTTTGTTGTCATTACTTACAGGTCTACACTGACATGTTTAAGATATTAGGGTCCCATAGATCTGTTTAAACATTATTCGTATTCAAGTGGACCATGTGCCAAAAAAATCTCATTAGAAACAGCTACACAAAAAATGTAAATATGAATGTAAAATTAACGCGACTCTCTTATTTCTAGGCACAAAATACCCCTAGACGGGTTGATATGCAGTTAAAATCAATCAATAAATACGGTTTCTTAAAAAAGATGCGATGATAAAAATAATTGTTTATTTGAATCTTAATTTTACTTCCAACTTACCAAAGTTCTGTTTTTCAAATTTAGCAAACTTAAATGTATGGCACTACTGATAAATTATTATGTGTGTAGGTACCACCAATTTTACCCCGTGAAATTTACCCTACCTATATTTAACACAATGAAACTTGCAGAAAATTTAATATTTTCTTGAAATTTTTTTTTCTATTCGAAAGAAAAAACATTAAACAAACTCCTGATGATTTAAAAAAAAATTTTTTAGCTTACGAAAATAATGAAAATTATGATTGAAAAACAATGTTTAATACCAAAACTGAAGACATGTTTTTTTAACTTCAATTTCATGGTGAAATTTTAATATTAAATTTTTCAAGTTTTTTATTCATTTTAATAGTAAATTTTAATATTAAAGTTTTTAAAGATTTTATTCATTTTAATAGTAAATTTTGGCTAAACTTGCAAATCGTTCGGAAAATTAAAACATATTACAGGGTGACCCAGAAAAAACAGAACCCAAATTATTTATTTAGTTTCCCATTAAACTAACCCTAAACCCCCTAGTTAAAATTAACAGTTTTATTACAAAATTTGTGGGTTCTGTTTTTTCTGGGTGTTGTGGGGTTTTAAGGGGTCAAATAAGAACAAAATGTATTAACAAAAGAGTAGACAATTACAGTACGGAGAAGTGGGAATTACGTCTGACAAATAGTTATGAGCTGACTCGCATTGGCTTACTCTCAAGCCATAATTGTCCCTGTTACTTATAGTAACTGTTGGCGCATTCCATTAGTCTATAGGGTATATCACCAATAACACTGGGTCACCCTAATTTTCCGACAGATTTGTACCTTTAGCCTAAATTTTAATATTAAAGTTTTTCAAGTTTTTTTTTTCCTAAGCTGAATTTTTTTTTTTTTTTAATCATCAGGATTTTTTTAAATGTTTCTTTTTTCGAATGCACAAAAAAATTTCAAGATAATATTTTAAGATTAAAAAAAAAAAGAATATTTTTAAAATCGTTGAAAACAAATAATCGGTTATTGAATATGCACAAGAAAAAAATGTCAATTAGAGCTAGCCATACTTTTAGTGGTATAATCGTGAAAGGGAAATAAAATGTAACTTTTCTGTCTAAATTGTGGCCTGAAAATTACCCTTTCGCATGTAATACGGATAGGTTTGTTTATTCTTTAAGATAACGATGTAATTTTTCGCAATAGGATAATTTGATCTTTGAATTAACTGTTTTTCTTTGTAACAACCCTGTACGATGTTTAATTGTTTTTTACAAGATTTTTGATAAACAAAGTTCGGAAATATTTATTTCCGTTTTATTCAAGATGGCCTAAACTGTTCACGTGACCCAATTGGAGGTACCTCGTGTAAGGTTAATGTAACTAAGTAGTCAACTGTCTACCTCCCATAATTTACCAAGCTAAGCTTAGTAAATAACTACTTTTGATTAGTGACTTTTTGTGAATTACACCTTCTAAATCAACAAATCAGTAGTTCTTTCTTTGTTTTGTGGTATTTCAACCAACTGCTGTTAATATAAATACAAGGAGAATCAAGTCAAGGTTTAACGTGGTCACAGTGATGTCAGTAGAGACAGACTATAAAAAATTATTTACCCAACCCATTCATCAGGAGTAGGATTTGACACAAGGTCACAAGTATGGAGCATCCAGTGAGGATCAAACTCGCTTTTCATTAGTATTGGATATGCAAGACTAGCTTGTTAACCATTACAAAACACACCTTAGAGACAGGACAGACTATGAGGGGGTGCCATGCCTCAAGGTCAAGATCTTATTCCAGTCTCTCCTTTTACGCTGATTCACAACCAGCAGAAATTTCAAAGACCTGACGTGAGGTGATAGTTACTATGTTCGGTCCCCCTTAGAGGGACTAATTTTCCGGAATCACAGAATCGTTAATTAAAATTAAATAGATCACTAATTAGGACTAAGCCTATTCTAGTAGTGACCACCCCAAGCAGAGTTTAACCGGTTTGAATTCAGAGTTTCCCTTCTCCTAGACTGGTTGCCTAACCAAGGTTAAAGAGCCCAGTCTGTCCTACTATTTACCCATAGCTGGAGGGAGAGTACATGGATTCATACCTTTCCCAAGGGTACTAGCACTATGTAAACAGTAGCTTTGTCCAGGATTTGAACTCGGGTCAGCGAGTCCATTTCGACCCGAGTTCAAATCCTGGACAAAGCTAAAGTTCACATCTGAAACGGAATCTGATATTTTTTAATGTAATTTTCAATAATAAATAATAAATTAATAAATTGATTTTTTTTTTTTTTTTTTTTTTTTTTTCCAAATTTTTTGTTTTAATTCTTACATAACTTAATAACAAATCTTGTTAAACACTTTGATGAATAGAACACAACATAACCTAGTTAGTTCCTTGAAATTTGATTTTAGAAATATTTATTTTTTCCATTTAAGATCCGATAAAAGAATTAAGAATGTAAGTTTTTACATAAAAATAAGAAAAGTGGGTCGTAGATTTTATGTGAAAATATTTGACTAGACTATTTTAACTCTTCAACATAAGTTTAACACTTCAATGACATACTGCTTAGGCTATGCAATGCAGTATATAGACAAAATAGAATAGATAAATGGACGAAAGGCTGCATCCTCCCATTCCCCAAAAAGGGAGATCTCGGAATTGCTAAAAATTACAGAGGCATAACTCTTACTGCTATTGCAGCCAAGATATATAATGCCCTTCTTCTTAATCGTATCCGACCTGAAATAGAGAAAATCCTTAGGAGAAACCAAAACGGATTCCGCAGAAATCGATCCACAACCTCTCAGATCCTGACTATTCGACGGATCATAGAAGGGGTACGAGCAAAGAATCTAGAGGCAACGCTACTATTCATAGATTTCTCCAGGGCATTTGATTCCATACATAGAGGAAAAATGGAACAAATACTACTAGCATATGGTCTCCCCAAAGAAACGGTTGCAGCTATAATGATGCTATACAAAGACACTAAAGCAATGGTATGCTCACCTGATGGTGACACAGATTTCTTTGACATCGCTGCTGGAGTCCTACAAGGAGATACATTGCCACCATATATATTTATAATATGCCTAGACTACGTATTCAGAACATCATTAGATACCATAAAAGAAAAAGGTTTCACACTAAAAAAGGCAAGAAGCAGGCAATATCCCGCACAAACAGTCACAGATGCAGACTATGCTGATGACCTTGCACTTCTTGCAGATACACCAGCACAGGCTGAGTCACTGCTACATAGCTTGGAGGAGGCAGCAGAAAATATCGGCCTCTATGTGAACTCCAGTAAAACGGAGTTCATGAGTTTCAAAAAGAAAGGAAACATCTCCACACTCAACGGCAAGCTAACGCGATGGTTCTTCCAGGCTGTGGTTGTATCAGCGCTGCTATATGGCTGCACCACTTGGACCCTAACGAAGCGTCTTGAGAATAAGCTAGATGGAAGCTGCACAAGAATGCTGCGTGCAGTCTTGAACAAGTCGTGGAAGCTGTACCCCACGAGGAGGCAGCTGTACGGTCACTTGCCCCCCATCTCACAAACTATCTGAGTGAGACGGACAAGGCATGCAGGAAACTGCTGGAGAAGCAAGGATGAGCTCATAAGCGACGTTCTCCTGTGGAAGCCAACACATGGACATGCAGGTGTGGGGCGCCTGGCAAGGAACTACATTGACCAAATATGCGAGGATGCTGGTTGCTCCGCAGAGGACCTCCCGGGTGCAATGAATGATAGGGAAGGTTGACAAGAGATTGTCATGGATATCCGTGCTAATTGTGTGACATGATGATGATGATGATGATTTTAACTCTTTACGTCCTAAACGACCTCATTCCACCCGTCCAGAAGTCACATTCCTTTTCTTAATCTACCCCAAATGATAGCCTTTGTTTAAATGTAATGTTAAACATATTTAGAAGTCTTTAATTTAAGGGAAATAACAGGTAACTTTTAATGAAACGGCCATTTTTACCTATTTTTGATAAATGGTTATAGGAATTGGACTCTGGACTTAAAAAATTCTCAAATTGGGTTACGGTTTAGGGGTTTGGGATTAAGGTTGTTTTTAATTACGTATTGCTTAAAAAACAACAAAAAACCCAAAATTACTATACATTTAATTAACCATTGAAATTAATAATTGAATCCAACGGTAGACACATTAGTCTCAGTTGTTTATGTTAGTATTGTAATGTATAATTTCAATTAAACTTGGTTTAAAAAAAAATTTTTGACATTAAATGTATAGTAATTTTTTTTTTTTAATGCAATACATAATTAAAAACAGCCTCAAGCCCTAAACGAAACCATAACCCATTTTGTAAAAAGTTAATTCATAGACTGTAGTTAAACTGCCAAAAAACTTTCCATTTTAATTTTCCGACCAATTTGCAAGTTTAGCCGGTGTCTGTATGTCACTTGTGTCATATCTCCAAACATTTTGTCACATCTAAAAACAAAATTCTACGATTCATTTCAATCATGGCTAAAAATAGAAAATTTCACTTTGATAATTAGACACCATGTCTCAGCATAATTTCAATATTATGCCTCATAACGTATGTAATATATCCGTGGGATGGCTGTGCTTAGTACACCCATCCCATGATTAGTGTAGGTATATTGAAGGAAGAAACATAAATATTTTTGAACTTCTTAAAAAGAAATCTTGCAAAATAAATAAACAACAATAACAAACATAAAGAGTTGTTACAAAGAAAAACAGTTAATCCAAAGATCAAATTATCCGACTGGGAAAAAATTACCGTTATCTTGAAAAATAAGTAAAACAGTCCAGTTTTTTTTTTTTTTTTTTTTTTTTACAACAGGGTCAATTTCTTTATTGATATATTTTAGCAGAATTCTGTATTCATGGTTCTTTGACTAAAAAAATTACCATATAGAAACTTATCAAAATTTTCTGATATAATTATTCAGACTCTTATCTTTATAGAAAAAAAGTAAAAATCGTTTTTTGTTGGTTCATTTTTTTCATATTTCATAAAATAAAATGGAGGAGGGGGGGTAGACTTCGTAAAAATATTTATTCTAATATATTTTAGGAAAAACTTATTTCAAACATATTTTCATCAAAAGGTAAAGTAATTATGGAAATTTTCATGAAAATCGGACCATTAATTGATTTTTCATAGAATTTTTAAAATAGCCTCTAGTCGTAACTTGTTTTTGGCTAAGTTAAATTTCAATTGATTTAACGGTACGAAAATGTAAACATTGTTTTCGTTCATAATTTTCATTATTTCCATAAGCTGAAAAGGCAAAGTGTGCTATAATAAATCTGCTCAGCTTCAAGGGGATGTCTCTCCCAGGCAGCATATTTCTCTTAGTCTAAGGTAGGTACCAACATTTTTGGACATCATAGATGTATTTTACAAAATCACATCAAAATTAATTTAACTCCCCCGATTGAAAAAAATTTACCAAAAATCAGGGAATTATCCGATTGTAATGAAATTTTCAGTGTTGATTTATCAATGAATGAATTTTATGATGCATCAGTTATTTTATTTTGAAACTTTGATTTAACTTTGACTCCCCCCCTTGTTTTCGGAGTGCAAAATTGAAACTAATTACAGTATGAATAAAAAGACAAATGCCCGAAGGTGTGAATAAAAAAAAAAATTTTTTAATTTTAAATTAAATGAGCAACTTTGGTAGAAAATCTGAAGAAAAAAAAAAATTTGAATTTTTAAAGATTTTTTTAAAACCCTGTTGTTTATGAACTATAATTGGCCTATAGATTATAAGTGAAAAAATTATGCATCGACATTTGTTCTGCTTAAAAGGGTGATGATCTAACTTTTAAACCAAGATATCTTAATTATTACATCACCATATTAAAATAGGCTTGTTATTGAATAAATATTTGTTTTTAGAGTCTAAAAATATGAAATTTAAAATTATGTGATTTATATTTTAACTTAATTTTATCTATCAATTAAGTAAATAAATTGTTGCTCTAAAGGCTCATATGGTTGGATCAAACGGTAATATTTATTCTAAAGAATTTCGTTTCATATCAAAATTAATTTTATCTATTAATTAGGTATATAAATTGTTGCTCTCAATGTGCATATGGGAGCCGCAAACAGTTTTAAAGAATTTCGATTTATTTTCATTGAATCAGTTTGATTAAAATGATTCAGAAATTTAAAAGAAAGAATTCATTGATTACTGATTCAATGGAAATAAATTGAAATTCTTTAAAACTGTTTGCGGCTCCCATATGCACATTGAGAGCAACAATTTATATACCTAATTAATAGATAAAATTAATTTTGATATGAAACGCTTAATTTTTAGTTTTATATTTCATATTTTTAGATTCTAAAAGCAAATATTATTTAATAACAAGCCTACTTTATCTAATAATTTTTGGAGAAAGTTAGGTCCCCACTCTTTTAGACAGAATAAATATCAATGTATAATCTTTTCATTGATAATCTAATATATATAATCATTGATAATCTAATATACATAATCTTATCTTATTATAATGGAGATTGTGAGTGTTTCTATCTGTAACCGAAACTATATTACTACACAAGTGACAATTACCTTAGTTATTTACGTCACATTCTCCATGATTATCATTTTATCTTAAACCTCAATTATTAATAAAATTGTTTTACATTATTAATACTGTTGACCATATCTACATATTGATAACATTCAATTGTATTTATATACAACAAAATAGTGGTTTACAATGTGACTGGGAAAGCTAATTTGCATATTGATATTAAAATTTGATTTTAATAAATATGTTTAGTATTATTGATTTCTAATTGTTTGATTTTATCTTAATGGATATGAGCAAAATTCTCTTCAATAAATCTTAAAAGAAATCAATTAACAAGAAGAAATAACTGTAATTTTATTCTTTACTTCCTATTTTAACTAAATAGTTAAATTAGAAAAAATGAGCAATGAAAGACGGAAGTGATGGACGAGTAAGTTTCAGTTGTTCTATGTTTCAAATCTTTTTATCTGCATTCTTATTTAGTTTCATTAGCCTTTCTAATTTGATATAATATTTTATTACATTAAAACTTAAATACTTGCACCCGGAGGGTGCATATATTTGCTAGTATACATAAATGGAGTAAAAAAAAAAAAATCTTAAAAAGTTTTTTTTTAGTTTTTTACATTTAATTTTCAGATTTTCGGTACTTATTTTCTAGCAGAGGCGCTCCTTTTGAACTTTTTTTTTTTTTTATTTATTTATTTATTTTTCTTAGTCTCACCTTCGGTCTTTTATCTTTTTATTCATATTGTAATGTAATTAATTTCAAAATCATATAAACCCACCAATATTTTGCACACCAAAAATAAAGGGGGAGGGTCAAAATTAAGTCACCTGAAAAAAATCAGAAAGTTTTGAGATAAAATAACTGATTCATTCATTAATAAATCAACACTGAAAATTGGGTAATTCCCTGATTCTTTTTTTTTTTTCAAACGGAAGAGTTAAATTTATTTTGTAAAATACGTGTGTGACATCACAATTGGCAGTTTTCTAGAAGGGTTGGGTTTATTGTCTGACGCCTATACTAAGGCCACTGCCTCCGTAAATGAGTGTGCCAATGTAACTGAGATATTTGCGTCAATATCTTCAGTACTGAATCAGTCAGTACGTATGAGGAATGTAGCCTAAATTGTGACCTCATTTCATATCATGCTGTAGTGACCAGATTAGTAAATAAAAAAACGAAATTGTAAAGCGATCACAAACTACATCATGGCACACGTCCACAGTCCCGATACATTTAATGCCAAATTGTCACCTACAAGTAAGTCACAACTAACCGTGAGGTATTTTATACACTTTTGGCAACACTTCTGTTGAAAAAAAAAAAAAAAAAAAAAAGATTGTGAATTCAGGGGCGTAAATTTTTACTATAGTCTATGGACAGATGTTAGTGAAATATGAAATGAAGTCCAATGTATATTTTTAATTTCTCAACTGGGATTAATACTTTTAATGAAAATGAAACTCTAAGGAAAATATAACTTAATACACGTTAATTCATTTATAAGTTGTTTTTTTAAATCAAAGTAAATTACTTTAAAAATAACATTGAAAAAGACTGATGTCATTGGATTTTATACCTAGAGTTGTACAGGAAATGCCAATACCCTAGGTATACCCAATTTGTCGAAAAAGCCGTGTTTTTACTAGGTATCACCAAAACGGTCACGTGATCAGTTTAGGCCATCTTGAATAAAACGGAAATAAATATTTCCAAACTTTGTTTATCAAAAATCTTGTAAAAAACAATTAAACATCATACAGGATTGTTACAAAGAAAAACAGTTAATTCAAAGATCAAATTGTCCGATTGGGAAAAATTACATCGTTATCTTAAAAAATAAATAAACCTATCTGTATTACATGCAAAAGAGTAATTTTCAGGCCGCAGTTTAAACAGAAAAAATTACATATTATTACCCTCTTACGATTATATATCTACATATGGCTGGCTGTAATGGACATACTTTTTTTAGCCAAAATTTACTATTAAAATGAATAAAATCTTTAAAAACTTTAATATTAAAATTTACTATTAAAATGAATAAGAACTTGAAAAAATTTAATATTAAAATTTCACAGTGAAATTGACTTTAAAAAAGATATCTTCAGTTTTGGTATTAATTTTTAAAATCGAAAATGAAATGAAAATTTGAATATTTTTTCTAAGAGAAAAACTGATAAAATAATCAATATATACTTACTTTTTATTCTAATAGGTTGAAAAAGTTGAAAAATGATTTTTTACGCTAAGAAAAACAAACAATAGTTACTGAGAAGCGTCTCATCTCTTTGTATAAAAACAAAACAAATATGTCAGTTTTGCTCTTCCGTATATTCTAAGAATCACACATTCAACAATAAAAATTACAAACACTTTTAAAAATATTGATATAGCGTGGATTGGACCAATTTTTAGTTCACCTAAATTCTAAAATTCATATATTTAAATATCCGTGAAAAATTCAATTTTTTTCACGCAGAAAAAAAAAAATTATTTAATTTATTTCATGCAGAAAAAAAAAAATTCAAGCACACAAAATATTGAAAATCTCTTAAAAATTAATTTCTTTAAAAAAAAATTTATTTTTTTGACAATTTAATAGAATATAGTACATACCAATTAAAAAACAAAAAAAAGTTTTAAAATAATATTATGACATTTTTTTTTCACTTTTTATTTCCAATTTCATGTAAAAAAAAGTTTTCTGACTGGTCATTTTTTTTATCTCCTAAATTATCTCGTAAAAAAAATATTTCCCCTCATGTATTTTAGGAAAAAACTATTTCAGATGTATTTACATCCAAAGGTAAACATTTATGAAATTTTCATGAAAATCAGACTATTAATTGATTTTTCATAGAATTTAAAAAAAAACTTTATCGTAACTTGTTTTTAGCTATGTTAAATTTCAGTTGATTTAACAGTGCAAAAATGAACACATTGTTTTTCAATCATGATTTTCATTATTTCTGTAAGCTAAAAATTTTTTTTTAAATCATCAGGAATTTGTTTAATGTTTTTTCTTTCGAATGGAAAAAATTTTTCAAGAAAATATGAATTTTTCTGCAAGTTTCATTGTGTTAAATATGGGGGGGTTAAATTTCACAGGATAAAATTGGTGGTACCTAGTTTTTACAAAACAAATTTACCAAAAATCAGAATTATCCGATTTTAATATTTTTTTTTTACCAAAATTCCCTAATTTTGGTAACAAAAAAAGAAAATTCTTATGGGAGCGTGGGTGGGGTGGCTCTAATACTGTCAAATTTGACAGGTCCTGCTAATACTTATATAACCTTAATTTTAAAACTTTCCTTTTTATTTCAGAACCTACCTCACATAGTCCCACCCTTGCAATGGAACGTCCAGAATTTGTGTCCGTTGATAATTCATTCATTTGTACGTATTGCAAAAAGGTTTTAATCGAAGCCCTTCAGACGCCATGTGGACATCGAATATGTGATCCATGTTTAGAAGATTTATTCAAAACATCTGAATCGGCCATCTGCCCTGCAAAAGAAGATGAATGCTTGGTTCTGAAAAGACATGAGGTGAATTATCTATAAATATTTTCTTCCTCTATAGCAGTTGTTCTCTGTAATTATGAACTTTTGTTTAGTAAATTAGGGTGTCCCAGAAAAAAACAGAACCCACAAATTTTGTAATAAAACTGTTAATTTTCCCATTAAACAAATAAATTAGGGTTTAGGGTTAGTTTAATGGGAAAATAAATAATTTGGGTTCTTTTTTTTCTGGGTCACTATGTACAGGCTGACCCAGAAAAAACAGAACCCAAATTATTTATTTTCCCATTAAACTAACCCTAAACCTAATTTATTTGTTTAATTGGAAAATTAACAATTTTATTACAAAATTTGTGGGTTCTGTTTTTTCTGGGACACCCTAATTTACCAAACAAAAGTTCATGATTACCATTGTTCTCAACCTTTTTTTTTTTTTTTTTTTTTTTTTTTTAATCCTTTTCCTCTTGATAAATTTGTTTTTTTGTTTCCCATAGTCATTCCATAAAAAAAAGCTTCTTATATTTTTTACTAATAAAAAAACAAACAAAAAAATGTAAATTATTTTCAAGGAAAACTAATTTATAGCAAATAGTCAGTTGATTGTATTCTTTACATTGGATTGTTCGTCCACTGACGAAGAATATGAGTTGGGTTTAGACAGGTGGTTCTCAATCTTTTTTAACCCATGGCCCGCTTTTCCTCTTAATTTTTTTTTTTTTGTGGATCCCCATAGTCATTCCTCAAAAGAAGATATATATATATTTCACTAATAAAAAATATTAGAATTATATAAAAAATTAAAAAATATTAGAATTATATAAAAAATTTAAGAAATATTAAATGATTATTCTTTATTTTGAAGGAAAACTAATTTATTGCAAATAAACATATTTAACAATTAAATTCTACAGAGCATTTATGTATATGAGTAAATAATTTATAATAAACCATTTAAATATTTGCCTGAGTAATTAAGAAAAAAATGGAGATTTATTCAATGAGATCTCTGTGGAAATGGTAACAATAAAGTTGTCAAAGACCATACTAATTGTAAATGGTAAGACAATGGGAGAGTGTTGTGGTAGTGTGACCAATGTAGGTATTAATATTTGATTTTTTTTCTTTTTTTCTGAGAGGCACTCTCGAAATGTGCAAATAAATTCATACACTACATTGGCTTGATTTAAGGACTTATATATGTCTTTTGTTTTATATGAACAGATGTGTAAGGACTTTTCTGCAAGAAGAGCTATCCTTCAATTGGAGATTTATTGCCCCAATAGAAAATATGGTTGCCAGCATACAATGCTTTGGAAGGAATTTTTGGTGAGTGTAATTTTATTTTATTTTATTTTTTTTTTTTTCTTTTCTCTTGTAATCAGAATTTCTTGTTTGTTTGTAGATTTCTGTTAATCTATTATGGTTGGTTGTTTTTCACGGCATGTCAACATTTGTTGGGTTATTTTATGCTGAAGACGTTTTTGTTTTATTCATTCTTGATGGGTACACAATTTTTTTATTTTTAACTCATTTTTTTTTTAACTCAATTTTTTTTAACACATTTTTTTTAACACATTTTTTTTAAATTCATTTTTTCTATTTAACCCATAGATGTGTACTTTTAATCAATTTGGACTTTAGACATTTCACCCAGGGCCCCCAACTTGAAAAATGTAAAATAACTGCTTTACAGGCTTTTAAATAATGGGTTACCACATTCTGTAAATAAAATAAAGTTAGTGGAGTGGCCTATTGTCAGTATCAGTTGCATAGTGAGGGGGCCTGTCCCCTTTTCACTATCAAGTCTTTAAAGTAAGTAAAGTAGGTGGAGTAGCATATTGTTGGTATCAGCTGGATAGCGAGGGAATCTATCCTCCTTTTTCACTAGTGCTAGACTAGGGAGATTTGTATTCACGTCTGAGGTGGAGCGATTTCTGTAGACAACTTAAAATTATAAAATTGTAACATTTTATTGAGAATAGCGATGTCGAAGTTGGGAATTCCCAGCCAAAATTCAAGCCACCTTGGTTTATGTACTTTTAGTTAGTGTCACAAATAATAATAATAATAATAATAAATACAAAGACCTGGAAATAGAAATTGAAAAAAATGCATCACCTTGAAACTACCACCAGTAATAGTGGAAGTCCTGGGTATGACTAAAAAAAGGGACAGATAAGCACATTAACAAGATACCTGGCAGTCCTAGCCGATATGAAATACCAAAAAAATGCATTGCAGAACTTCTCATCTACTTAGGATAAATACATAGAAGGTATATAATCAATTCTTTCTTCACCCTTGGCCTTGGGTAAAAACCATGTGAAATGATTGTAAGTGTTAAATTTTTATGTGCCATCCTTTGGCCTTAAGGCAAGAGCGCTTGTCCAGTGGAATTGGATCCCTGGTAAAGAGTCCTTTAATAATGAATCCTTTGGTTACTCTGGTAAAGAGTCCTTCGATAATGAATCCTTTGGTTACTCTGGTAATCGTATAAGTCTTTCCTGAGTATTGGTAAAGATCTGGTAATCCTATGTCTGTCCTCTGTGAGCGTAATTGTAATTATGACCAGTGGGAGGGTTTAAATAGTGTGTCTTCCACACAGTATGGTTAGTGATTGGCTGCAGGAGTAAATCACGTGACCTTGGCCAGTCTATAAATCTTGGTGGGGAATTAGAGCACATCTTATATGAAAATAATTCCAACAGTAAGAAACCGAAAGTAGAACTGAAAATTAAATTATAGTACCCATAGAATTCTCTGGGATTTTTTGAGATACAGACAGATTACGCAATCCCAACAAGAAGACCAAACCCAGTTTTGATTATAAAAAAAAAAAAAAAAATTATCATCTGCTTGGGTTCAATGGGTTAAATGAACATGTAAAATGTTTTGCAATAAAATTGTAATTTATTAAGCTTAGCTTAACTAGATCTGAAGTATGGGGCACCCAGTGAGAATTGAACTCACCAACCATGGTCCTCTAGCCTTACTCACAAATCATTATTACAGCTGAAGTATCCAAAAATTATATTAAGCTTTGCTTAGTTATAGGCCTTGGATTGCCAACAGTACTTAGTGTTCCTAAGTGGTCACCAATCTAAGTACTGAACAGGCTTATTGCTGCTTAACTTCAGTGATAAAAATCTAATGAAATCACGTCAAAATCTGCCTGTTTTTACTATGTTTTTGTGCAAGTAAAAAAAAAAATAATGGAATTTGATCATTTTCTTTTGAAGCATTGTTAAGTAAAGTATATTATTATTTATATTTTTGAAAGCAATTACAATGCGTATATCGTATAAAATTCGATAATTATTGAAAATAATCATGACAAGCAAACTCTGCGAATAACGCAACACCGTACAGCTGTTTCAACTTTATAAAGTTGAAACAGCTGTACGGTGTTCCACATCGCGCACGTTATTCGCAGAGTTTGCTTGTCATGATTATTTTCAATAATTATCGAATTTTATACAATATACGCATTGTAATTGCCTTAAAAAAAAAAAGTTTTAAAAACTGTTGTAGAAAGCCTTTAAAGTAATAAACTAACATTCCAACTGTTGCATCATGCCTGATAGTTGTTAAGTTTGAAAACTTTGGGAAAACTCATTTTCGAAAATTGCAAAGCTAGACTCTATTTCCACATAATTGCGCTAATTAAAAAAAAAACCCAAGAAACTTGTGTAGCAACAATTAAAACTAGTAAAATATTGAATTTGTTATTTTTAGCAAACCTCCAAATAATACCAGATGTGGCAACATTTTCAATGACAGTTTCAATTAGAAATAACAAGCGCTAACATTGACAACACTGACACAATCACCAAGAGTGTCCTAGGTATGACAATATCTCTCTATATATATACTAGACCAAACATGACCATTGGGTCACCCATTGAGCTCTGGGTAGATAATTGAGATTAGGGGAAAGTGAGTTTGCAAAGTGAATTAAATTTTGAAAAAATATATACGGCCGGACAAAACATTAAAATCATTTTGTAAGATTTCTAAGAAAGGGAAGGTTTGACCTAATTTAAGCTACAGGTTGCTACTTATGAAATTTAACATACAAATACATTTCAAATTCTCCGATCTCCCTCTTTCTCTCCCAGAGAAACATATATAATGAAGGGGTATTCAAGAGATACATAGAAAGGCGGAAAGTGATAGGCAGAATGTAAAGTAAGGGACAGGTCAGTTTTTGACTTAATTACAAATTACAAATAATTAGAACCAATTAAAATGGATTTTTTTTTCAAACATGACAATCCTAAAAGTATCGAATAATTTAGTATAACTTTCGTGTCATCAAATTAAACAGTAAAAAAACCTTTAGGGGACAAAAGTTGATTTGCTCAACTTTAGTATATATATATATATATATATATATATATATATATATATAGATGAGGCTGGGTTAGCTCAGTCGGTAGAGCGTTCGGCTAGAAACCACAAGGTTCCTAGTTCGATACCAGTCCCCGCCAACTCAGCATATGAGTAGCACAGGGATCTGTGCGGTAAAGTAAGGAGCTGATGGTAGGTGTGGCGCTCCACCTCAGATGCTAAAACAAACTCCTTGGTCTAGCGCTATTGAAAAGGGGATAGACTCCCTTGCTGACTGGCTGATACCGACTTTAGGCCGCCTCGTCGACTTTTTATATATATATATATATATATATATACACACTGAGATAGTGTCCTGGGGAATGTGGAGTACCCCTTTATCACCTTTGCTTCCACGTCCACCCTTACCTGGAGTGGTAGTACCTGTTAGGGTCCCATCTATTGATTAAATAGATTTTTTTTAAAATGAGTATTAAAAATATATTTTAAAAAAT
>CM042147.1:60002063-60034563 GCA_023376005.1 Doryteuthis pealeii | reverse complement strand
TTTAACTTATTTATTTATTTATCTATTTGTTTTTTGTTTCATAGCATTTTCTTTTATAACACTTTGATAACTTGATTAATTTCAATTCGTTTATAATCTTTAACAGTCCAATTAATATAAAAATTTATTTGCTTTCAGAATGAGTCATCACATGTCAGTTCTTGTACATTTCAAGCATCTAAATGTCCAAATAGTGGTTGCACTTTCACTGGGAGTGAAAAACAAGTGGAAGATCATCGTAATGAGTGTACATTTAACATGGAGATTTGCTCCAATTGCAACAGAGCTATTTTGTCAAGAGATGAATCAGTAAGTGTTCTGCAGTTCTCCCCCCACACACGCACACACACACGTCTCCTCTCTGTTTAGACCTGTTCCCTGTCTGTTAACAACACAGCCCCCTAAGACGCATAGGTTGAAACCTACCTAACAATAAAAAGACAATCCTTAGGCCACCTGACACCCACGTCAACGAATTGGCAGTTTCTTCAAGGTTTTGCCAGTTTTCTCGAATTTATCAAGCATCCAGATGTGTAATCATAACTTTTAAAAAATATATTCTCTGTTGAAGTAAGTTAGTATATTGTTGGTTTGGACAACAGCAACTAGCTAAGCACAACTGTCCAAGATTGGAACTCTGGTTACCGATTCCATTTCCTACGGTCAGGTGCAGAGTAAGGGAAGTGCAGGTGTAATTGAAAAACACCTGCAAAGTTGTAAACAAAAAATCCTGTAGCTGGAAGCTGAGTGTCATAAATACATTACCATATGATTGATTAGAGAAAAGAGACAGAGACTCAAGTCAGATGAGTCAGGGGAATTGTGTTCTATGCAGTAGAATTAGCAGTTAACAAGGATTTCCTCTGGCCTAACAACCCACAAATCTGTACCCTAGGGCCAGCCTTTGAAATGAATAAGTTATATACAGTTGCTAAGACCACTTGGTGTTGGTAGCAGACAAGGAAACATATAAAGTAAAGTAAAGTCGTCAGAGCGGCCTAATGTCGGTATCAGCCAGACAGCGAGGGAGTCTATCTCCTTTTCGCTAGCGCTAGACCAAGGAGATTATTTTTTAGCATGAGGTGAAGTGCCACCCCTACCATCAGGTCCTCACTTTACCACACAGATCCCTGTGCTACTCATATGCTGAGTTTCCCAACCCTATTGCCCTTATGGCAAGCCCCAACCCCTTTTTATCATATGGGTGCTAGAAGGCGGTGGCTGCGGGTCTACATGTCCTGGGAATGACGTTAAACTCTATCTGATGGTGAGGTTCCAGTTTTGGAGGTTTGGGGAATGTGGAGCACCCCTTCATCACCATTGCTCCCTGGTCCACTCTGACCCGGAGTGGTAGTACCTGTTAGGGTCCCATCTATGGGTTAAATAGAAAAATGTATTTATAAAAAAATTGTATTATCCATTAAGAATTGATTTATTTCAAAACTTTATCGGCATTAAATGACCCACTGAGGTTAATATGCCGTAAAACAAAACAATCATATGCTGAGTCGCGAGAGCCAATATTGAACCAGGAAAACCGGCCCTAAACATATAATCTACTAGAAAAAATGTGACCCAACCAATCAATATACATAGTGGTACATATGTGTACCAATATGTAGTCACCCAACTATATTGTGACCAAATATGTAGTGACCCAACCGACCAATATACATAGTGGTACATATGTGTACCAATATGTAGTCACCAAACTATATTGTGACCAAATATGTAGTGACCCAACCAACCAATATACATAGTGGTACATATGTGTACCGATATGTAGTCACCCAACTATATTGTGACCAAATATGTAGTGACCCAACCAACCAATATACATAGTGGTACATATGTGTACCGATATGTAGTCACCCAACTATATTGTGACCAAATATGTAGTGACCCAACCAACCAATATACATAGTGGTACACATGTGTACCAATATGTAGTCAATGTGTTAAATTGAAAAAGCTGTCAGTTTCTAAAGACGTTCTTTATAATTCCTCTGAAAATCTGTTAATTCACATAAAGATACTAGAAAAAATGTGATCTGTTGGGTCACCTATTGAGCTCAGGAAGAAAGTTAGTTTGCAAAACGAATTAAATTTTTAAACAAACAACACAAATACAACTGGAGAATAAAAAAGAAAACATTAAAATCATTTTGCTAAAATTTGCAATTAAATCAAAAACTGACCAGTCTTATATGTAAGTCAGCCATTAGCTGCTGAAAATTAACATACAAATAAAAAGGGAAGTTCAATCTACCACTCACACTCTCCAATCTCTCTCTTTATTTTCTCAGAGAAAACTAACATATATAAGGAGTAGGTATTCAAGATATATATATATATATTGAGACAGGCAGAATGTGAAGTAAGAGAAAGATGAGTTTTTGACTAAATTGCAAATTACAACTAATTAGAACCAAATAAAATGGATTTTATTTCCAAATATAACTTAATCCCAAAACTAATGAATATTTTGGGATGTATTTTGTATCATTAAACTAAATAGGAAAAAAGCCTTTAGCAAACAATCATTGATTCACTCAGCTTTGTATAATAATAGATAAACTAAACCATTTTCTTTATCAAGTGTAATTGCTATAACATTTCAAAATAATTTATTTACCTAAAACAGATTGCACTTCCATATAAAAATTCTCAAAACATTTTCTATTTCAGATTACAGAACATCTGAGTAAATGTCTAAACACAGAAATGGCTTGTCACTATGCATCATTTGGATGTGACTATGTTGTAAGTATTGTTTTATTTCCTTTTATTTAAAAAAACAAACTTTTTGTATAGTAAATATTAATACTTGTGTTCCTTACAAGTATGACCATTATCATCTTGCAACACCCTCTGGTTAAAAATGAGACTGTCCAAATCGGTCCAAGATGAAATGCCAAAATGTAAATCCTGATTATCTGGTGTTGCTTATCTGCCGAATTCTTATTACTTATAAGTGTTGTCACCTCAGCTAAATAATGGACCATTCTGATTTTATTATAAAGAGAAAAAAAAGGGAAGAAAAATGCTACACAGAAAAAATATAATAACAAAGAAAGAGACTAGGGGAAATATAGAAAGAGGGGGTGAGCACGCGGAAGCGATAACACTAATCTGTTTCAATCAAACATAATGAAAAGATGAAAAGAAAAAAAAAGTGAGAGTTAAATCAAGATTATTATACTTTTTACATGTTGAGCTATTTTGCAATAGCTCTTAAGTAAACATCAAATGTTGTAATCAAATTATATATCCACAGGTCCTGCTAGTAGTAAATATTACATTAAAGAATTTGTGGTCCTTTTACTCCTATAGTATTTACAAATAAAAGTCCAACCCCTCCTCATTGAGGCAGGGTGGTGTAAACGTGGTAGTGTCAGAGCCATGCTGTCAAGTTTCTGGTAGGGCCACCTAAGGCAAACAGATCTGACACCCAGTGGTGTTAGGGCCACAACCTGGCCAAAGGGGCTTTGGTGAAAATTCAAAGAGGCGTCTGCACCAGAAACCAATGGTTACTTGGACCAAGTTACCTTTAAGCATCCCAGGGGCAACCTGGATTCAGAGGAACATGTTTCGCTTTGCACCGTCAACATCCAGTTGTTTGTTACCAGACGATTTTTAGATGCATTTTTTATTTATTTATAAAACTGCTAACCCTAACCCCTAACCCCTAACCCTAATCATCATCTCAACAAATTTTCATCATTTTTCTCCTCCTCTTCTGCTCCAGTCCAATGTCAATTTTTTTCTAATTTTCATATTCATGTCGTTGGAAAAAATAAAATTTCCTTTTAATTTGCAGGGAATAAATGCCGATCTGCAGATACATTCAAAGGAATCCCTTGACCATCATGTTTCCTTGTTGGCCATTGCTACACAAAAACTCGATGTTGGCTTTCTAAATATTGTTAAAGATATAAAGGTGGGTACTTTTTTTTACATGTATTTTTATACTTATCATAGTCATTTCTTATGACCTTCAACTCAAGTTTCAGAACACAATTACTCTTTTTTTTTTTTTTTTTTTTTTTTTTACTACAATCCCACTTCTTTTAGGAAATGTAATGTGGTCTTATTTTCATGAAAGATTTTTTTTTCGAATGACTTCTTTGGTAGTATTTTGTTCGCACTAGATCAAAGCCTACACAAATAAAAGTATCTATATTTTTTATATATAAAAGCTATTGTCACTAAATTTGTTGGTCTGTTTGCATCAAAAGTGTCATCTAGTCACGTTGAAAGCACCAGTTCCCACTAGATCACCAAAGTTGAGCAGCGATACTTAAATGGTTGATTATTTAAGCAACACCTGATACTGTAAGAAACCGAATATAAAAATAACCTGATTCAGCATCAAATGACACAAAAAGGTTTTATATGCAGTAAAACAAAACTACAACCACAATTAAAAATGTCATATTAATCAAACAGCCAGTAGAGCATTTGCCTAGGAACCACAAGGTTCCTGGTTTGATACCAGCCCTCGTCAACACAGCACATGAGTAGCACCTTTTAGATCTGTGCAGTAAAGTGGGGAGCTGATGATAGGTGTGGAGCTCCATCTAAGACACAAAAACAATCTTTCTGGTGTAGCACTAGTGAAAAGGGGATAGACTACCTTGCTGTTACTGACAATAGGCCACTTTGCCAACTTTACTTTTACTACTGTTACTAAACACATAAAAATTGACTGGTAATATCCCAATTTTGGTCTTTTACCAAGTTCTGTTGTTTTATTGTTTTAAAATTAACTAACTGAAAATATGATTTTTTTATGTGTATTTATGAGATAAGGCTTAATATGAATAATAATGATATATCGGACTGTTGACCTGATCTTTATTGGGTATAAACACAACATTCATGCCACTGTAATCTCGGGTTGTGTTTTAGGTGTTTTTTTTATTTATTTATTATTTCAGTTACCTTAAAATAAGTCATCTTCAGACGATTACCTATGTAAAACTATGTTGGTCGGGGTGCCAAATATAATATTATGATCTGGTCACGGGACCAAATGTAATACGATGTTGGTTTTGCTGCACGCGGCTCTAAATGTAGTACGATGTTGTCGCGGCGTCGAATCTAACACGATGGGTGTTCTTTGACCCAAAGGAAAGTTGAAGTGCTTGTTCCGGGCTGTACCCGAAAATGACCAAATTCACCAAGGTTGTTCCACAATTAACACGAACGCGTTTTTAACAATAAAAGACCTTTATTAATCATACAGTGATTAAAAATCATGTACAACCACAAAGGGGTATCGAGTTGAAGTTGAGTCGGTATTTTGTGGACTGACTGGCGATATATGCTGGGTTCTGATTCAAATTCAGGACTTTGAGTAACAAGATGACAAAGCAAAGGCTGTGAGACGGAGCTATCCAATCTGGTCAAGGACCAGCTCTCCAATCTGGTCAAGAACCAGCTCTCCAATCTGCCTGGGACCCTTTTGGGTCCTCTTTTATGGATTCCAAACCCCTGAATCCAGGGCTCTGATTGGCCAGCCAATAGAAACGCCGGACCAATGGCCCTACAGTGTAAACATCAGGAGGTGTACGAAACCCCACCCACGCGGTCGCATTTGATTGGACGGCCAATCAAAATCATGGCATTGGGTTACTTATCTCAGAGGTGGGTAACAAGTCTCCGCCCCAGTTCCCTGATTGGTGAGGCACCTGATAATATTCTTGTTATTGTATAAATGGTCCTGTCAATTGCTATGATAATTCCCAGGAACTGGCCTAAGACCACCGGGTAAATTGAGATTATCAACATTTTAAAGATTTAATCTTTAAACTGTTTTTGCTAAATAAATGCCCTTATCTTACACAGTCCCCACAAGAACAATAATATATATGGATGTCATCAGTCATAAAAAGTCAGACATATCAACCACTTTTAGCCTGGATAAAGTGGTACCTATCTTTTCGGAGTCTCCATGTAAATGATAATATGATAAAACAGACTTCTGCTTTACACCAACCTATTTCTGCCATTAGGATTGGTTTTGTTCAAAAATTATTTATCATCTTGTTTCGACGCTACAAGAATGATAATATATTTATATGAAAACATTTGTATAAACAAAAAGTCATTTGTGTTATATCAACCATCAACCGACTTTTAGCCATTAGAATTTCTTTGTGTCAGAGTAATTAATTTTATCTAGTGTTGACTTTACCACACCACTGACTTGTACTCTAATCTAAGTCGCTTGTACGATTCTAGACTCAATTGTTTTGTTTTTAAGTATCTAATCGGATATCGCCAATCAGTCCATAACACTACAGTGTTATACCTATGAATTCAATCACAGTTTCAGAATTCAATTGTTACTGCTCACTCAAGGGCGCTCCAAGCAGTATAAATGCCACCAGACTTATGACAAAATTGTGATTAAATATCGAAAAAATTAAATGGTAGAAGTTACTCATTCTAAAAAATGAAATTTCAAAATATTGTAAAAAATGATATCGCTTACCTAACCAACTTATCTGACCAATAAAATGAGAAGATCCACAAAATGCAAAAATTGCATCTTATTTATAAATCTGTCTTTTTACAGTTTTAGATGTTGGAATAAGGTATCAGAATTTGATTTTCTTATTCAATTATGTCATTCATTTTACTATGGATTTTATTTATCGATTTACTTTCATTTTTTTAAGGAAACTGGGCGAGAAAATGTTCGTCTGGAAACTGTATTTAATGAAAAGTTTGCAAAGTTGGCATCAAAGATGGCTGTCTTAGATAAATATTGTGAGACAGAATTGGAAAACAGGGTAATTAATTTTTAAAATTTTAATTTTTAATAATCTGTATAAAAAAAGGGGTAACTTTTTCAAACTTCTTTTTTTTTTTTTTTTTTAACGTATTTCAAAATTTTATGAAAATATTACTAAAATTTGTGTGTGTGTGCATTTGTGTGTGTGTGTGTTTAAATGAACAAGTCATTTAAAAAAAATTATTATTTTCATATTTTCCCCCAGATATACATACATACCAATTGCCCTTTATATAGATAGATAGATGGCAGCCCGAAAAATTTTATTAATCTAATTCCAATTTTTTCTTACATATTTTTGTTTATTCTAAAATAATTGTTTTCCCTAATTCTTTCTTCTTTTCTTTTTTTTTTTTTTTTTTCTCAGAAAAAATTTGTGAATCTCAGTGAAATGTACATTGCACAAAAACTTGATTTCAAAAATTTTAAAGAAAATATTCAGCGACAAGTTCAGAATTTAGGTACAAAGGGTACAAACCAAAATGTTAACACTTTAGTCGGTAAGTCTTATCTATTCTTTTTGTTTTTTTTAAACATCTTATATTTGTACAATGGAGACACATGGTGTAATGGTTATCGTCATATGAAATGGGCTTGGTGATCCAAGTTCAAATCCTGGTTGAAGCATTTCACATAGCGCTAATACTCTTGAGAAAGACATGTATCCAACTATTCTCCCACCAGCTATTTAACCTTGGCTAGGTAATCAGTCTAAGAATTCAAACCTGTTAAACTCCGCTTAAGAAATTGACCTTGTGTTGCATCCGGCTCATGCGGATGGGTTGGTGTATGTGTATATAATATAATATATATATATATATATATATATATATATATATATATATATATATATATATATAAAGTCTCAAACCTAAGTCCTTTCCTACTTCTTTTCTGTATGACTAATATTAATATTGGTACATCAGTAAGTCTTGAACCTCATAAAAAGAATAAAAATTGTTTTACTGTAATCTTAATTTTCATCTTATTCTCCTATATTAATAATACAAATAATTCAGCAATGAATATTAATCACATAGATCAAATATTATACAGAATAATCTTGTGTCATAATTTACCTGATAATTGTCAGGCTACATATTTATTGACTCTCCCTCCCCCCATCATATCTGATAACATGCTTTGTTAATCCTGGATTTTTACAAAATAAAATTAACCAACAAAGCAACTCCTGCAGGTATTTTAATTCAGGAGTGAACTGCCAGGCTATAGACTTAGTGACTCCCCCCACCCCCCACCCATGCCTATCATGTCCAATAACATTCTCTGTTAATTCTGCATTTTTTAAAAATAAGATTAGCCCCCCACCCCCTCAAAAAGAAGCCACTCCTGAACCTGGCAAATATCTTTATGCAGGATGTTAATTGTGTTGAATTGTCAGGCTATTTGTTAATTCTGGATTTTTACAAAATAAAATTAGTCAACAAAGTAGCTCAAGAACCCGGCAGCCATTTTAAAACAAAATGTTATTCAGGGGAGATAACTCGTCTAATATGAATATTTCATTTGACCATTTTTTTCCATTTGCTTCTCTCTTTTTAGAGCAAATTTTGGAGCAGACATCAATGCACGACCGTGAAATTGGAGTCCACGATGTTAGATTCGCCGAGATTGATACACGATTCAATTCCCTGGAGGCACAATGTTACGATGGAAAGTTTATTTGGAAAATTACCAATTTCTCTACCCTGAGGGCTAATGCTAAAAGTTCAAAGCAGCTCTCTATCTACAGCCAACCTTTCTACTCTAGTCGATTCGGTTACAAAATGTGTGGGCGTGTTTATCCTAATGGGGATGGAAAAGGGAAAGACACTCATATGTCGGTTTTCTTTGTGTTGATGAAGGGTGAGTTCGATAATATCCTTTCATGGCCGTTTCAGCATCAAGTGACATTGACATTACTCGATCAACTGACTGGGAAAAATCAAGTGGTGAATAATTTTTTAGCCGATCCGAGCAGCATCAGTTTTAGCAAACCAGTGTCTGAGATGAACATTGCAACAGGATGCCCCTGTTTCATCCCTCTGAAACAGCTTGAAAATTCTGTTTTTTTAATAGATGACACTATGTTTTTACAAATTCATATTACTTGACTTTTCTGCTTTTGTTGTCTTTGTCTTTCACAAACCTAGGAGATGCTTTTTTGCCAGCTTACAAAAACTGTCAAAGATACAACAATGCAAAGCTTATCCTTCCAATTTAGTTCTCGTTTTTTTGTTTTTTTTTGTTTTGTTTTGTTTTGTTTTTTTTTGTTTTTTTAAGAATATCTAAATTTATATTACTGCACGCCACTGCAAATGACCTAATCTATGGAAAAAATAGAAATCGATTACATCCTGTCACTCCAGTGGGTCTAAAACTGTGATCGTATGGTGAAAGAAAGGAAAGAAAGAAGGAAAGGCGAGACTCAAGACTGCTTCTAATATTTCTGCCATTTAGCAATCCCAGTTAAATCCTACTTAATGGACATAAATTCCACCCTGCTGAAAGAAAAAAAAAATACAAAAATCAAGGAATTAACCGAATTTAAGGGAATTTTCAGTGCTGATATATTAATGAGTAAAAGATATAATGCACCAATTATTTTATTTAAAAACTTTTTACATTTTTTCAAGTCAATTAACTTTGAACCATGTATGTTTGTGAATCTGTGTTATGCCTCAAAGATATGTGATTCAAAGTTAACTGGCCTGAAAAAATATAAGAGTTTTCAAATAAAATAACCAGTGCATTATATTGTTTATTTATTAATATATCAACACCTGAAAATTTCATTAAATTAAAATTTCATTATTATCAACACTGAAAATTTCATTAAATTCGGTTAATTCCTTGATTTTTACTATTTTTTTCCCTTTCGACAGGAAGACACATGATGGTGGAATTTAAATAATAGATAATGAAATTTATTGTGTACAGTGCTCAGGTGCACCACAACTCATCAAAGTCTCATGTCTAGTATACAGAATAATGTATTAGTGTCAGGAACAAAAACAGTTTACAGTAATAATATGAATGTATGTGTGCGCTTATGTGGGTCGAGAGGGGCATCAGGTATGGTGTTGGCGGACCACAGGAAGCATGGAGGCCTTGAAAGATGCAGTGTTTCAGTAGCCCACAACAGACGCAGACAGCTTATTCCATACCATTCTGAGCGTGAAAAAATGTTTCCAAAAGTCATGTGAGCAATGCTGTTTTCTGACTTTGTAGGCATGCCTACGTGTGTTAGAAGGATGGAGATCAAAAAGGTACTCAAGGTTGCTGTTGTTAAAAGGATTAATGACCTTATGAGCGTTTGCCAGGTCAGTTGCCAGACACCAAAGTTGCAATGAATCCATTCCCAGGGCAGCAAGACGTTCAGAATATGGCAGATGCCTGATGAAGGGTATTCGTTTGGTTGCACGTCTCTGTACAGTTTTTAGGAAGTTAATGTTCTGAGTGAGATAGGGGTTCCAGAGTGGTGATGCAAATTCTAAGTGCAGCCGCACCATAGTTTTGTACAGCTTTAAATAGATAGCCGGTGAGCAGCTGACAAAGGTCTTGCTGAGCGACGCCAGGACACCCTCGACCTTTTTGACAATTTTAGAGATGTGTTTCGTCCAACGTAAATCACTGCTGACAGTAATACCCAGATTACGTTCACAAGAAGATTCCTTGATATTAGTGTTGTGGAGGGAGTATATGTATGATGGGTTTTTCCTCCTAAAATGCATGGTGGTACATTTGTCCACCTTTTTTATCTTAAGGTACAGCTTGATGTCATCTGCATACTTTAGTACTGTGGTATTCCTTAAGTTAGCATCTATATCATTGATATATGCAACAAACAAAAGGGGGCCAAGAACAGATCCCTGTGGTATCCCAGATGACATCTCATATGATGTGGAGTGTTGCCCAAGAACTGTAACTATCTCCAGTTGAGAATGAAGGACTTTAACCAGTCAAAAAGATCATCCTTCACACCCATTGCAGAGAGTTTTGCCAAAAGTCTTTTGTGCGGCACACAGTTGAAGGCCTTAGCAAAGTCAAGGTAGACAACGTCTACCCATGAGCCACCATCAGTGATCTGGGTGATGTCCTCTAGGATGTCTGTTAAGTAGGATTTAACCAAATGCTGGGTATTTAAAACCATTTACTCGCTTCACACAGAAAATGCATCGGGCTGTGTTTCGGTACAGGACTCAAATGTTTGCTCCCTTTGCAGTTTCGGGTATAGAGCCGCATCATTTTTGCGGAGAAGGGGCCTATGCACCCACTGAAATAAAAATAAAAAATTAAACCACTTTACAGACCTTTTTTATCAAAAGATATTTACTTTTCTCTTGTTGGGTCTACAACATTTTTTTTTACTTATGTATGTATATATATATATATATATATATATATATATATATATATATATATATATATGCAGAGATATCCAGCATTGTGTGGGATTTAAAAATCTAAAAATAAATCTCTAATCAATATTTATATATATTAATAAAAATTCTTTTTCCATATATTTGTTTTATCTTTTATTCTTTATATATTCTTGTTTTTAAGTTTATCTTTATTATTATTCTTGTTTGTATTTTTTCTTTGTCTTTTATTTGATTTTTGTTATTTTTTTTTCCTCTATTAATTTGTTTTATTTTCTAAACAAGTTTTTGATATATCATTGATTTATACTCTTATTATATTTTTATCCAGATTTTATCATGGAAAATGAGGGGTAACAAATTTTCAATCTTAGCTTGAACAAAATAGGTTGTGGATTTTATTCAATTTTGGTCTTTGCCGGTTTCCATCAATTTTCCTTTATAAAAGGACTAGCAAAAATACCCGGTCTATGACCGAACGAAAACATTTTTAGGAATACCAGGGAGTATTCCTAAAAATGGTATGACATTAAAGTGCATCTAATGGTGTAGTTCTAATTCTGGATCTCTGGGAAATTTGGAATACTCCTTCATTGCCATTTTGATCCAGAGTTGTAGTACCTGTTAAGAACCCATTGAATAGATTAAAAAATGAGTTTTTATTAGAATGAAAATTATTCGTTTATTGGATATTTAATGTTAAACAAAGCTAACAGCTTGTGTATTATAATATTAGTTTATTTAGATGTTTACATTATTTAATATTAATAGCATCCCAATGTGGTGTAAGGGTTTGCAAGTTAGACACGCATTATTAATGAATAGTGATTTTAATACTCACTCCTTTGCTTTCAACCTTGTACCATATCCTACCTGTGACGAACAGGTTGGGTAAAGAAAATGAGGTCCCATCATTGTGTAATGGTTAGCAAGGTAGTCTTGTAAATTCATTACTACTGAATAGTGAGTTCAATCTTTGCTGGATGTCAGATACTTATGGAATTGAGTCTAATAATATTGACATCTTTTAGTAGAATTTAAAATTAATGTTTTTTTTGTTTTTTTTTCCTGAAAAGAGTCCCGTATAGAAACTTATAAAAAATCTTCTTATATAATTATTCAGACATCTTTATAGAAAAAAATTGTTTTTTATCTGTTTTTTTTTTGTTTTTTTGTTTTTTTTTTTAGATTTCATAAAATAAAATAGGGGGAGCTCGTCAAAATATTTTCCCTAATTTATTTTAAAAAAAACATATTTTCATCGACAGATGAATAATTACCGAAAATTTTGTGAAAATTTGACTTTTAGTTGATTTTTCATAGAATTTTTTAAAAAGCCAGTAGTCAACTTGTTTTTGGCTACGTTAAATTTCAATTGATTCAACGGTGTAAAAAGGTAAACATTGTTTTCGTTCATTATTTCCATAAGTTGAATTTTTTTTTTAAATCATCAGGAGTTAAACAACAAATGTTTCTTCTTTTGAATGGTTCAAAAATGTTGAAAAAATTTATTTAAGTTTCATTGTGTTAAATATAAATCCAGTTAGCAATTGGAAAATAATAGTTTGTTTTTTTAATCACTAAAAAATTGTGATTTTTTTTTTTGTTTTTAACATTGAGAATAATATTTTAAAAACTTGTGAATGGTTTAAATGATTTTTTCTAAAACTTTTCGTAGGTAAGAAAATTTTTAATTCAGTTTTTAATTGCTTGTTGAGTTAGAAATAAAATGTAACATTGCAATTTTTCATTATTCTTCCTTCAACAACACTTAAAAAACTGATTACAAATGGATATATTTAATCCTATTTCATTCTAAGAAATATAAAAATAACAGTATGTGGGTATCCACTTTTATTTATATCCCTTTTTTTTAATCACTTGAATGATTTTTTTCTAAAAATTTTTCGTGCGTAAGACAATTTTAAATTCTGTTTATGAAATTGCTAATAACTAAACATTAACTTATTTGTAGGTAGAATATTTTGCATATAAATTCAAATTTGATTTGCTTATTAAAAATGGATATATTTTATTCTAAGAAAGTATTCAAAAAAATTATTGCTAAAAAGGTTTTCATTTTTCTTTTTTACATTTAAAAAGTTGATTTTTTTTTTTTTGTTCTCAAAACAATTGCATTCAACACTGTTGAAGTACAGCAGATACTTTAAATGACTTGATTTCAACAGCAGGCAAGCTTCTCCTGCTGTCATAGCAGCAGCAGCAACTATGCGATAGTTTCCGAAAATCGTTTGATTTTTGTTAGATTAATTAATTATATCCTTTAATTAGTAAAAATCAATAACCAAATTTGGTGTGTTTCTTAGTTAGAAGGATATTAATCTGTATGCAAGATTTCGAATCTGAGTGACTCCTCTTTTCTGAGTTATAGATCAACACGTACATACCAAAAACTTCTTTTATATATATAGATGTATGTTTGGTAAACATACAGAATCTTTCTTATATATAGTTGTAGAAAAAAGGGTTTTCTCTCTACCAGACAAGTATATATAGAATGTAGCAACCTATAATTTTTAGTTCTCCTGAAGAAGGTGTACCTCTGACCAAATTGAAAGAAAAAAATGATTTGATAGGCAACTGTTATGTTTTTACATACAGATAAAATATGGAACATTGAATGAAAATCCAAGACCAGGTTGTTGGGAATTAACAAGGTTTTATTTAACACAGGGTAAAGAAATGCTTCTACCCTAAAAGTGACTTAATTAGCTCAACCATACTGTGCATGTGCATCCACTTGGTACAAACCCCAATCCAAAAGTGTCATGGTGGAAACCCCACTTCCGGATTCCCATCAGCCCTCTACTGATCAAGGGGAGAAACTCTATTTTCGTTAGGTCAGCAACAAATGGAATCATTGGAACTACTGAAGTTTCATGAGTGATCCAAGCCTTGGTACATCGTTGAATATAGTGACATCTGATTAAATCTAATGAAATTCAACCTTTACCCTTTGCTGCCATATCAACTAGATATTGTTAAAATAAATGGCCACCTCTGAGAATATGATTGAACTCATTTTCATGGTTCATAATAATACGGTAAGCATAGTACTTTATTGCCTTCAAACTCCAGTTGTTGGTCATTACCAATTGATGATGCCAGCCATCGCATCAAGAAGAAAAGAAAACATATTACAGAAGATCATAAGAGCAATTCGAAAAATGTAAGAATAAAAAATAAAAAAACGAAAAAAAGAAAGAGGGGAAAAATGTAAGAAAGAAAATTTAAAGATTGAAAGAGTGAAAACTGAAAGAAAGAAAAGTAGGAAAATTGTATGAAAGAAAAAAAAAGGTGGGGTTGGTTAAGAAAATGGTGAGAAATATTGTGACAGCCTTGATCACACCACACACGCGAGGTTCACTCAATAGAAAAGTGGAATTTTTTTGGAAAAAGCAAAATAAATCTTTTTTTAAGAATTTTTTCTCCATAAATGTAAACTCTGCATTGTTTGGAATTGTTTTTGAGCAACAATTGTTTTAATCTCACCAAAATATTTGATAGAAAGAAAGAAAGAAAATGGGAAGAAAGAAAACTTAAAGAAAAACAAATAAAACTGAAAAATAATTCTTTTTAAACTGAAAAAAATGAACAAAAGAGACAAAGAAATTGAAAAAGAACTGAAATTGAAAAGAAAAAAATTGAAAGAAAGAAAATTGTAAAAGATAAAAGAGAGAAAACTGAAAAAATTGGAAGAAAGAAAAAAAAAAATGTCCTCCTCTTTCTTTCAAGACAATGTACCATGATCTTGAAAAAGGTTCTGTTTTGCAACTGTGTTATATACTCACTTAATCTGCTGGGTATATAATGGGAAGAGAGATGAGGGGATGAGATGGGTTCTTACTTGTTGCTGGTATCTTCTTTTGGGTTGATTCTGCGTCTTTAGAGCTGGGCAATCTGTGCTAATTCTTTGTTGAATAATTACACAAGACTCAGTTGTTTTTATAGTCTTTATTAAGAACCCACAGCCCAAAAAGATTTCTAACTGTGCGGTGAGAAGTCGGCATCTTAGAATCAAAGGATCCTTGCATCTGCTTCTTCTAACGGTCAGCAACTGCTTAACTAAATTTTTTTTTCACACACCTTTCCTTGGTGGAAGTTGGATGGGTCAAGTAAAGGTTAACTGCTGTCAATAACTTTAACATCCAACAGTAACTTTCTATTTAACCCCATTATTTGAATTTTCAACAAACTTCAATTCAAAAATCTAACTACACTTCATACATAATTCCATAGGCTACCTACATTATGGAACAACTACAAATTCATTTGCAATTTGTAAATTGTACCTTCTCTCACGTTCTAATGTTAGCCTCTTATTTGGATCAATAATGATCCTTGCTTCTGGTATATTACGAACACGTTCTTTTGCCAGTCGAAGTGAAGCAACATAGGGAATGTTTCTTGTAATTGCATTTTCTAACAATTCTACTTAGTTGTGTCGTAATTCCTGATTGTTCAATATCCTCATTCTTAAATTGATGCTATCTCGAGGATCTAAGAAATAAATTTGGTCATCTTCATTTGGATTAGTCAGTAAGTGACTAATGTAGTGATGAATTTGTCTTTGAATGATTACTGAAGGATTCCATCCATTTCTCTGTGGATGAACTTCTGAAACCCCAGAAGAAGTATGTTGGTGGGAGATAATTTTTATGAGAAATGTAATATTAAAGAAATGGACCATATGACCTTTAGGCACCCCTTTTGCTTTGCTGATTCATGAGTACATTTTTTTCATTCACACCATCAACATCTGGTTGTTTGTTAAGAGATAGTTTTATAATTAAAAAAAAAACCCTCTAAAAATCGTCTGTTAACAAAAAAAAAATGTACTTATGAATCAGCAAAGCAAAAGGGGTGCCTAAAGGTCATATGGTCCAAAGAAACAAACAAAACAGTACAAGTAATGAACAAAAAAGTTAGAGTTGTAGCATAATTGTCCTTTATATGTGTATTATAAATTGTATCAAATGAACAAGTTACAAAGATGTGGTTTGGTTAATGAATTTTTCTTTTTACAAAGTCTTATTAGTGTTAAAGCTTACTTGTCTTTTTAGTTCACCTGGTTCGAGGATGACTGGTATTCATGACTGATCCCTTTGCTGGCCACTGCCTTTCTGCTCGTTCTGCTCCTATATCCCTTCTCTACTCAGAATGTCTGTTAGTTTGTGGGAGTTTTGAATTTTGGTGTCGGTCAGTCTGGCTTTGTCTATTTTTAGAATACAACCCTCTTTCTTTGTTGCTCAAACCTGGTCTAACAAGAATCTACAGCTTATGAACCATTAGAAAGTCATCCAACAAATGCATTTGTATTGTGTGATATTTCAGAATTCAACAGCCATTGGTTTATCACAGCTAATTAAGAACTTTGGACCATATTACCTTCGATTAAGAAAGGACGTTTTTCATTTACACCGTCAATATCTGGTTGTTTCAACAGACAATTTTTAGATTTTTTTTTAAAACTATAAAACTAACTCCTAACCCTAACAAACAACCGAATATTGACAGTGTAATTGAAAAACGTCCTTTCTTAATCAAGATCAAAAAGGGGTGCCTAAAGGTAATATGGTCCAGAACTTTAGTTGCTCAGCTAAAGTTTGTAAATGCCCCAACATGACATTTCCATTCTTACAACAGATTAACTCTTAACATCCTGTTGAGTATTTTCTAAGTCGAGAGCCCCATTCCTATAAGGATCTATCAAAAATGGCCTTTTCATTTAAAGTTACCTGTTATTTACCTTAAATCAAAGACTTCTAAATATGTTTAATATTACATTTAAATAAAGGCTATCATTTGGGTCGGATTAGGAAAACGAATGTGACTTCCGGATGGGTGGAATGAGGTGGTATAGGATGTTAAGAGTTAATGTTGATATGTATCACAATGGGGGGGGGGGCATACCTTATTCATTTGACCAACATTATTTGAGGTCATTTTCAATTGCTGTTAGGTGTTGTTCTGATTGATTTTTCACCTTGAACCTTTCTTCTATTTCTTGATACCCCCCCCCCCCGAGTCTCTTTATTCGACCTATGTCTGTTTCTTTCCCTCTGAACATGTAGTCGTCCTCATTGTTCATCATTCTCTTTTGTTCTATTTGATCTTTGTATCCTGGAATTCAACTTCAACCAACCAACCAAATCCTCATCTCCTGTCATGTCATGGCATGATTTATAAGTAAATCTGAACAAAAATGAAAATCTCAAAGTATGTTTGGCTGTCAGTAATATCTGATATTTCATAAAGTTGATTCAATTGAGAATAGACACAAAAATGACATTGATGAGAAATTTAAAAAAGGGGGCTTCAGCAGGACAGGGCGACCATTTGCTCTGTAGTACTTTCTCCACTACATACTTAGGATTAGGGATACGGTTGGCTATGATTTTTCGGACCATATCACCTTTAGGCCCCCCTTTTTTGATCTCGTTTCATCAGGACATTTTTTTTCATTTACACCATCAAAATCCGGTTGTTTGTTAACAGATGATTTTTAGGGTTTTTTAAATTATAAAACTAACCCACCCTAACCCTAACAAACAACCGGATTTTGACGGTGTAAATAAAAAAGTCCTGATGAAACGAGATCAAAAAAGGGCCTAAAGGTCATATGGTCCGATTTTTCTTGAAAAACAGCATTCCAGTATTTTAGGTAGGTATGCTACTGGGGGGGGGGGGGTTTTAAATCTAAAACGAATTTCAGATTTTTTAAATTTTCAAACAATTACGAAAATCAGGAAATTATCCAATTTTAATGAGATTTTCCGCAATTTATTCGTCAATGAATTAATTCTTTGAGTAGTTTTATTTAAAAAAACAACTTGCCCCCCCACCAAAAAAACAACTTTGCTTTTCACTGGGGGTGGGGTGGGGTCAACGTTTGTTCATTTAAATAAAAAGCACTAATTTTTTACATTTCTAGAAAGAACTAGCAAATATCGTTGCCTATCATGAAATATTTTAATTAGACAAAGATTTGTTTAATCTATTTAAAAGAAAGTAAGATTAATAATCATGTTAAATCAGACAATTTCCAAATTTTTATATATTCAAAAATCTTTTTTACTAATGATTGTTCTCATTTACTTACAGCAGTCTATAAAAATTACTGGAAGAAAATAAAGAAAAGTTGGCTTCAGCAATGATTTTTCTTAAAAAAAAAAAAAAAAAAAACGGCCCTAAAGCATGAGGAAGTAATGCAGATAAAATTTGAGGACATGTTGACTGGTTTCAAAATTTATCTTGTTTAAGGTGGGGTTTTTTTTGTTTAATATATAAGGCTTCGAGTATTTGAAGTTTTTGTTTGTTTTTTTCTTTGTGCAGTATAAGTGTATTTTCATTTAAAATTTTCCAGTAAATAGAGAGGGGCATGAATGTGATTTTAAGTGTTGCATTATGGAGCTTGTATCAGTTCCAATGTGGTCGTTGTGTGACCAATATACATGCTTTCAACTTTGGAGAGGCAGTCTCCTACTGGACATTTAAATTTATACATGAGATTGGTCTCATTAAGACGAGTAGTTTTTGGGGATGAGTTGTTGCATGTGACAAGGTTGGTGGTTTTAAACTTTTGGTAATAGATAATTAGCTTTACTTTGCTGTTGATGTCGGCAGAAGAAACATTATTACATATTAATTTTTTTAACGCAGTTTCATCCAGTTTATAGTTTTGGTGCATCTGATTACGGTAATATATGTTGTGGGTAGAGCTATTGATATATATATATATAAAATGGTAAAAGGATTAATCCAGACTTAGTTGAATCATGATATTCAAAGAACATGTTTTGGTGTCAAAAAATAAATATAAATCAAGGTTGGCAAAAATATTTTATTTACAAATCTATAATAAATTTATTAATGGATTCTAAATATACTGGAGATAAATATTGTTGTAATTCTTGTTTGGTCAACCAAGAATAATCCATTATTTCTGGATTCCCTTCAGAAAGATTTCCCTCTTGATGAAAAGCTTTGAAAAAAAACACCTGCAAAGGAAATAATTTTTATTTAATTTTCACTTTCAAATTAAGAAACAACACTCATTTGTCCATGCTAATATTAAAACTGAAACTTTAATAAGATTTGATTGAAGAGAAATCCCATATTGAACGTTAAGTTAATGAAAAGCAAAAGTTATTGTATTTGCGATTTTAAAAACAGACTTCATGCTGGATCTAATGACAGATTAGGGGTCACCAAAGTACGGCCTGCGGGTCGGATCTGGCCCACGAAGGCATTTTATCAGGCCCGCCGATGGTATTTAAATTTGTTTGTTAAAATATACGGAACGCAAGACATTCTGATACCATTTAAATTTAAATATCATGTTAAGCTTACTAAATCCCCACAGACTTGACTACTAAATCAACCCATCAAACGAAATTGACTGATAAACATTTGAAAGCAATTTTATTGATCAGATGTAGCAATTCCAAACCAAATATTGACGATATCTTGAAAGGCAAAATTCAGTTTCCAAATCTCACTAAACCTTTCTGTTAATGTTGCGTTCTTTGATAATGTTTTGAAAATAAATATGTCGGTTAAATTTGTTTTCGTGCATCTTACGCCACTCATCCATGAATATAACATGGAAAGATAAATTTTGTTTTACATCTTTTATCAGAGCTTTTGTTCTGGCTAGCAAGTATTAAACACAATAATAATGTGGCCCACGTTCGTTATTTTTTCAATTATCCGGCCCGCCGGGGGAAAAGTTTGGTGATCCCTGCTTTAGACTCTTGTGATTGGTTAGATTTGTTTTTCTGATTCTAGATTCCTTGTGGAACATTGGGCCATATCTTGGATATGGGTTACCTTCAGGATACACAGATTGTTCATCTTTTCTTCTTTTTTTTATTAAGGAATGCTCCCTCCAAATTAGCAGCAGGAGTCAGTCTAGTATGCTTTTTTTATCTGCTTTTTTTAAAGAAAATAAACTTTTTTTTTTCATCTGTCTTGAAAGTTCTCAAAAAAGAAAAAGAAAGTTAATTTATTGTTAAAAAATATTTGTTGAAAATTATTTAAGAATTCAGATGAAAAACAAATTTATTTTCTCAAAAAATAAATAAATGAATAAATAAAAATAAAAAAAAGCATATCCAAAGAGAATATGAGGTTGGCTCCTGCTGCTAATTTGAAGGGAGCATTCCGCAAAACAAAAAAGCTGAAAAAATTGGGAGTGCGTATCTTGAAGATTAACAAGATTTGAATTCCATGTCCTAAAATAATAACTGTTACACCACCATACCTCCACAAATTTTGTTTATATTTTCTCTTAAATCAAAAATCAACCATATTGTCAATGATTACAAAATTGTTCATCAGTACAAATCTTAAACATGTCAGACTTTTTTTATGTATTGCATATGAAAATTTTCTAACATTTTCATTCAATACTTTAATTTATTCTAATCTATGGCTCAGATTACACACAGAAAGCTTAACATATTTATACAACAAATTAACTTTAGGTATAATTGAAGAAAAGCCGCCTCCTTTTTAATCACAATTTCTTTTTAATCTTAATAAATACAGTCAGATAAATACACAAAGTAACGTTTTTATTGCTATATTTGAAATTGTCAAAATTATCTTTCATCCTTATCCCAAAATATATAACGAAAAATGTAGCATGGCAGGTGTGATGTGATGACCTGAAAATTACCTCAATGTCATCAGGTACAAATATCATTTAAAAAAACCCACCTGCAGATGCGTTGTTGGGTAAACTAAAATGTCCCAAAAACTGAATGGCATAAATACAGTACCCACATGATAGGAAAAGAGATTCGACACAAACCAAGAAAATGTTGCATAGAAAGAGTGAACCCGGGGAGGGGGGGTATGTTTCGACGGAGTTAGAATTAGCAATTAAAAGATTTCCTCACATCCAGGTAAGTGGCCTCCAAAATCCCCAGAAGGTGATCACTTCATGACTTGTAAAGTCAACGGGATGGCCTAAAGTCGGTATTACCCAGACAGCGCTAGACCAAGGAGATTATTTTTTTCACGTCTTGAGGTGGAGCACCACACCTACCATCAGCTCCTCATTTTTACTGCACAGATCTCTGTGCTACTCATACAGACCAAAATAGTATTTATTAAATAAATATTACTCTAGTTAAATAAATGCTATTTTGTATCAGACAAGACTTTCATTCCAATCCTATATTAGAAAGACTAACAAAATTAAGTAAGAATGCATATAAAAAGATTACACTAATTTTAATTGGTTTCTATATAAAATCATTCATAGGATTGATTTTAATACATTGGAGAATAAAACAATAATATTAGAGATCAATAACACTAAGTAATTATTTATTAAACCCAGTTTTGTTAAAACCAGTATGCAAATTAACCACACCATATATTATGTAAACCTTTATTTCTTAATGATATATAAGACACATTGCAGGATTTTAAATGCATTAATAACATGGGCTCTTCGGGGCCTGTGTTTGTTAATGTAAATTAACAGCATCGATCCCAGGGGGTTATCCCCCCAGGCAACACCTGCCCCCTTGATTTAAAGAGGCAGGGCTGGGTTTATTGCCCAGCGCCTGAGTCCCACCCCCCGATCAAGGGGAAATGCCGACGGGATCGACACATTTTTTTGTGTCTACGACCCATGAGCTACGGCTTGTGGGTGGGCCCACATAAAAATGTTCTTGTGTCACGCCCTCATAAGTGGGGTGAGAGGCAAATACCATAACATGGGTTGTTTTGAGGCAACTCTAACTCAGATTTTCATAGAAACCTCCTTAATAAATAAGATTTATTCTATGTTTTAATGATTTTGATTATAAATTAAATACTCATTGATAAACTTACACAATTCCTGAGAGTATTGTGACATAAGCAGTGATGTAGTTTTGGTTATAGACAGCGACCAAATTTCCATTATAATAAGATATAGATTAATTGAAAGTCCTTACCTTAGCTCCATACGCATCATCAGTTGTGGGATATTTGTATTTATAGTAGCCACAAGGTGCATTACCGAGAAATAAACCTTTCACATTTCCACCGCAATGTTCATGCAAAATACGTTCTGCTGTCTGAAAAAGAAAACCAATCCAAAAAGATTATGTTTTTCTTTCTGTTTAAAAATGATATTCATTATTTTTCAGTGTAATCATAACGCTTTGCCTACTTTAAGCCGCTCACAACAGCTCTCCCACCACTGCAATCTTATTGTAAGCCGCTGGCAGCAGGTCTCGCATGTGTCACTTATTTACACTGAAAAATCTCTACATGACAATAATTGTTATATACCCTATCTATGAACATTAATGGGTATGTCCCAATCCCCATAAATACGGGAGTATTATGCCGACTGAGTAGTCTTAAGCCACTAGCAGTAGTTTACCTTCCTTCACACCACTGGCGAGTATTGTATTTGGTTAATGTTATAAAGATTCCATTTCATTTCCAACTTCTGTTTGGTTATTTATCATTTTGTAACCTTTGTTTGGTTACAACAATAATAATAGGACTTTATTTGAATAGAATTAGTTCTGAGGGGAATAGATAGTGAACTCTGAAATATCTCATGTGCACATATACATTGATATGCACACACACAGACATACAAGCATACACACAGACATACAAGCATACACACACACACACACACACACACACTTTCATGCACATGCAAACATAAGGGTGTTTACACACACATTCATACATGCATGCATACTTTCACATGCACATATACAGACCTACACAAACACACACACACATGAACAAGGGATGCTTTTTATCTTTGACTCTCACATTCATATATACACTCTTCCGCGCATAAACGACAAAAATGCATCAGTTAAACTTGGAGAAACAGAGAGAGAGGGGGGAGAAAGATGGAAGAGTGAGAGAAAGATTTAGAGTGAGAATTATTGAGGTGTTAACTCGTAACTAACACCTGTATTCTCACAATGCATTAGATTATCTAAATAGGGTAACCTAACACAGAATATTTGGTAGGAGAAAAGACAAGTCAATCAATAGCATATAACATTTAATTATACAACATACAAAGAAGGAACCATATTAAACCACAAAAGAGTCACAAGGTGTCAGAGGAATATGAGGAAAGGTTTAAACAACAAAGGGGTGGAAACTGCTTACTATTTTTCAGAAGGTCTGGGAAGAAAGACAAGCATCATTGGTAACGGCTGAAAAGCAAACGACTATGTCTGTCACTTCCAATGTCACATTAAAAAAAAGGGAGATTCTAGGGTTTGCCCTGTCATGTGACCAAAATGGACATGTGATGTGGGAAAGCCTCTCCTTAATCTAAAAAGGGAGACAATTCTATTTTGTCTCCCAACACAATTATAGCTTCAATTAGTTATTCTTAATAGAAATAATTTGCACAGTTTTATGGTTCCAAGTATAAAACCTATGTAATACTAATGATTTTCCAACAAATCTATGAGGCTCTAGAAAGTACAACCACTCCCGGTCAGACTGAACCTGGAAGTAATGGTAATGAAGAAGTGACTCCACACTTCTTAGAGCTCTAGAACTGGAGCATCACCATGGGTAGGTGTGACACAAGGTTGCAAATATGGAGCATTCAGTGAGTATCAAAAATTTTGCAAGACTAGGTTTTTTTTGGTTTGTTTTGTTTTACGGCATATCAACCTCAGTGGGTCATTTAATGCCGATAAAGTTTTGAAATAAATCAATTCTTAAGAGATAATACAATTTTTTTATAAACACATTTTTCTATTTAACCCATAGATGGGACCCTAACAGGTACTACCACTCCGGGTCAGAGTGGACCAGGGAGCAATGGTGATGAAGAGGTGCTCCACATTCCCCAAACCTCCAAAACTGGAACCTCACCATCAGATAGAGTTTAACGTCATTCCCAGGACATGTAGACCCGCAGCCACTGCCTTCTAGCACCCATATGATAAAAGGGGTTGGGGCTTGCCATAAGGGCAATAGGGTTGGGAAAATCATATGTGCTAGGGCATTCAGTGAGTATCAAAAATTTTGCAAGACTAGGTTGATAACCATTACACCATGATGGAACCCAGTTTTTATTACCCGACCAGTTTACCATGGCCAGGATGTGACACAGGGTTGTAAGTATAGGGCAATCAGCAAGAATTGATCTACAACATCAAGATTAATGTTAAGATTGTATTATAGAACCTTTCTACCCTATTTATCTATAAATAGACTCTTCTGAGATTCAATTTTATATCTTATTAACAGTTTTGGAATTACTAGTGGAACCTATGTTTATTTTTTCAATCTCTAGAATATTGCTTTTTTTTTTTTAGTTTTTGTTTTAATGACATATCAATTTTTGAGGGTTATTTAATGCCATAGCCATCCTTGTAGAAGAACAGTAGTGGTACTATTCAACCCATAACTGGGTTTAACATATTGAAATACTAACCTGTCGCATTGATTCTCCTGGTTGGTGTTTGCCTTGAGGCATAATCCAAACGTCTTCAGTTCCCAGTTTTTGTTTGACTAATAAAATCAGTTTGGCATCGAGACGTCTTTCAAGAGATCTTAAATCATTTGTTTTGTCAGCTTCTGTAAAAAGAGTGAGAAATTTTCTGAAATACACTTTTACATACAGGCTGACATAAAACTGAGGAGGCATGTTTTGCGTAATGGTTATATTCGTTGGAAATGGAATAGAAGATCAGAGTTCAAATCTTGGATGATGCTGTTTGCGTTTTTTTCTCCGCGTTTAGGGAAAGGTATGAAGCTATATGTGCCCCCACCCAGATATTGGTAAATAGTTGGTCAGACTGGGTTATTTAGTATTGGTAAGGCAACCAATCTAAGAGAAAGAAAATTCAGAATTCAAACAAGGTGTACTTTGTTTAAAAATCGACTGTGTGTCACAACTGCTTGTCGAAGAGTGTTTGGGTTTAAATCAGTTTGGCATCGAGACGTCTTTCAAGAGATCTTAAATCATTTGTTTTGTCAGCTTCTGTAAAAAGATTAAGAAATTTTCTAAAAAAAAAAAAAATTCATCTATTTTTGCAGAACCCACACCGCATAAACTTGCAGCGGTTATAAGACCTGCTGTTAACATTTTGTCACCATATAAGAGTCCCTGACTGTTTTTTATTGGGTATATGGAGGACCAATAACTTAATATTAGATAGGTAGTTAGAATGTTTTAACTCATTTACGTATATTTGTGAACTTTCTACTAATTTCTACTTTCTACAAACTGGTAAGTTGATTCCTGTTTATGATATACACACACAAAAAAAAATATCCAAGTAGATTTTAAAGTTTATATGCATTTATGAGATGAGGCTTGATATGAATAATTTTGATATTTTGAACTTTGGTCCTCATCTTTATTGTGTATAAACACAATGTTCAGGCCACAGTAACCTCAGGCTCTGTTCAGATGTTTTTTTTAAATTACCTTAAAATAAGTATAGAAGCAGGAACCTTGGAATTCCTAAGCGAATGCTCTACCAATTGAGCTAAACCAGCCCTTTTGTATTATTTGTAACCAGGAATAATCATCTGGGTCATTTTCCGGTAATTTTCACCGTTAGTTGGCTAAATTCCTAACATAAAATTGTGCATGCGCATTATCTGAAATGAACTTAACTGTTATTAAGAAGACATTTTATGATATTTTTGTGTTAAAGCATGCAGTTGTATTGTTTTCGAAAAAGTTTCTAAGATTTGTTTATTTCGCACGGAGACTTTCAAAATAGCTACCAGCTTGTTTCAAAGTGAAAGTCAGGGGAGGTTACTCTAATTGCCTTATTTGCTAGGAATTTAACCAACTAAAGGTGAAAATTACCCATCTTCCCAGACAGCACCTCCCCACTGCACCAAGAATGGGGAGGATCAAGATTAATCCTTAATACTCAGTGCCTCTCTAAAGGAGAATGTCAAAGAAGCTATTTTTGGCACCACTAACTCGACCTTGTGCTTCATTCTACCCTGATAAGAGGCTGGTCAATATAATACAAAGGCATGAACCCATCACTTACCTGTCGTGCGTGAGGCTGGAGTAAATTCATTGAATTCTACTTCCCATAAATCTTCGATTTCTACCGTCGTTTTCCGTGCCGCTTCCTCCTCTTTCAATTCACTGTCTTCAAGTTTCTTGGCGGCAATTTTCCTAAAATAATATTTACAATTTAGAAAAAAAGAAATGCTTTAATAAATAAATATCACATTGTTACTTGGGTCATTCCAGCCAATTTTTTTTTGTGTTTCACCATTTGTTTGTATCTACATGAGAAGTAAATCCTAAAAATTGCAGCTCGTTAGCATTAATAATTTTTACTAGCAGGACCTGTGGATATATCACAGTATGCTAATTCAATTATGACAACTTTGATATGTTTACTTAAGAGCTATTGCCAAATAGTTCAATATGTAAGAAGTATAATAATCTTGATTTAACTCTCTTTCTCATGCTTTTTTTTTTCTTTCTTTTCTTCTTTTCATTATGTTCAATTTGAAACAGATTAACTTTATTGCTTCCACGCACTCACCCCCTCTCTATATCTTCCCCCTACTCTTTCTTTCTTATTATATTATTTTTTTCTGTACAGTCTGTTTTCTTTCCCTTCTTTCTTTTAATGGTCCATTATTTAGCTGAGGTGACGACACTCATAAGAAATAAGAATCCAGCAGATAAGCAACACCAGATAATCAAGATTTATATTTTTGCATTTCATCTAGGATGATTTGAACCATCTCATTTTTAACCAGAGGGTGTTGCAATATGATAATAGTTGCAAGATTAAGGAACAAGAGTATTAATATATAGATTTTATGGTTGTTTAAATGGGCCGGGTTAGCTCAGTCGGTAGAGCGTTCAGCTAGAAACCACAAGGTTCCTAGTTCAATACCAGTCCTCGCCAACTCAGCGTATGAGTAGCACAGGGATCTGTGCGGTAAAGTAAGGAGCTGATGGTAGATGTGGCGCTCCACCCCAGATGCTAAAATAATTTCCTTGGTCTAGCGCTATTGAAAAGGGGATAGACTCCCTCGCTGACTGGCTGATACCAACTTTAGGCTGCCCCGACAACTTTACCTTTTTTTTATGGTTGTTTAAAGTTTTGGGGAATTTCTGAAAATTTCTGCTTTTGAGTTGTTTTTCAATTTTTGGGGGGTTGCATTTTGAAATTAGGTTGGTTACAAGTTTTGTGGAGGATTGCTTTTCTTTTCTTTTTTTTTTTAATCTTTATCCTGAAGCATTTTAAAATCAGTTAGAACCAATTGCTTTAACTTAGATGCTTTTCAAAAACAGGCAAAAATCTAAAAAAAAAAAATAAAAATCTAAAATAAATAAATAAATAAATAAACGATGGGTGGGGGCAATATTCAAAAAATTCAAAATTTAAGCAGCTCTCATTCCATCCACCAATCAAAACCAACCGAGCTATAAATTTGGTTTGGTTTGTTTTATGGCATATCAACCTCAGTGGGTCATTTAATGCCGACAAAGTTTTGAAATAAATTCATTCTTAATGCATAATACAATTTTGTTTATAAACACATTTTTCTATTTAACCCATAAATGGGACCCTAACAGGTACTACCACTCCAAGTCAGAGTGAACCAGGGAGCAATGGTGATGAAGAGGTGCTCCACATTCCCCAAACCTCCAGAACTGGAACCTCACCATCAGATAGAGTTTAACGTCATTCTCAGGACATAAAGACCCTCAGCCACCACCTTCTAGCACATATATGATAAAAAGGGTGGGGCTTGCCATAAGGGCAATAGGGTTGGGGCAATCATATAGGTACTAAGGCTTGATGTGACTAGCCAATTGACTGGAGGGGGGCTCTCCGACCGACAGGGTTCCATCCTTAAGCATCACGGGTAGCCACCCACGGCCAACAGGTAGCCCCATTGGGGGAGTCTTACCCCTCTGCAGAGGTGCAGTTGGTATAACGCCCCAGCCAACAGAGCTGTCTATAAATTTCTCAAAAGCAAATAAAAAAAATAAAAAACAAATACTTACTTGTCCTCTTCATATCTGAGTTCATGGTTGGATAACAAACTATTTTCAATTTCGATTTGGTTGAGTAGATTAGAATATTTTTCTTCAATCTCATTCAGTTCAGCAGAAATCCGAGGTAATCTTTCCAGGCAGATGGCACTGTACAGATGCCATTTCTTTGATTGACCATCAACCTGAGGAATTGGATTCGTTGCAGACAGAAATCTACTGGAAGCACCAAACAGTTGCTTGCCTAGAATGAAAGATGGAATTTTAAAAAAAAATTTTAAAAATCAACTATGTGTCCACATAGAGTAGTGTTGAGTTAATACAGTTCTAAGTAACAGTTATCTCTAGGCTGCAGGTTCAATCCTGGTCAAGGGCGACAGTAACATAGAATAATAATTAACACAGCTAACACTTGTACCCAGTCATGGTTAGCAGAATGAGAACAGTATACCCCGTGGATTGAATAAAGAGTTGGGTTCAAAGTTCCATGATGGCTCCCGATTACGACAAGAAGGTTCCCGAGTTTGAGAAGGCTCCTGAGTCCAAAAAGAAATACCTGAAGAAGGCCGGAGGGCACATTGTCCGAAATGTTGTACAGATGTAGCAGAGTTGCAGTCTGCATATTCTAAAGCCCCACCCAACAGGGCTGGACTCCTATATGATCAGTCACAAAATCTAGTCTCACTACAAAGCAATGAGAAAGTCTATTATTATTGTAATATGATACATTGCTTGACTCACAGTAAATAAAAGGTATTTACCCAGCCCCTCTACTACAACAGGATGTGACACAAGGTCAATTTTTAAGCGAAGTAAAGCTGGTTTAAATTCAGAGATTTCCTACTCCTAGACTGGTTGTCTAACCAAAGTTAAAGAACCCAGTCTGCCCACAGCTGGAGAGAGAGAGAACAGTGCTTTTTCCAAGGGCATTAGTGTTAAGTAAAATGCAAACACCCTCGTCCAGGATTTGAACTCGGGTCACCAATCCCAGTTCTTACAACGATAGTAAATATATGTAAAGGAAAACTCTCAATTCAAAACTATCAAGAATCTGAAACCAGACCACTGTTTGTCCCAAGAACAGTCATAGAACCTTTAACAGTTGAAAATGCCAACTAAGTTTTGGATTCGTAGCGGTAGTTTGGTAGAAAACAAATGTATATACATATAGATTTTAACTATTGTTCAATTACTCATACTTTTTAGTACAATCCCACTTCTTTTAGGAAATATAAAATCCCAGATGGTCTTATTTATGTGAAAATTTTTTTTAAATTATTTGCTTGGTAGTATTTTGTTCACACTAGATCAAAGTCTACACACTCTAGCATTATATGTTTTACTATAAAACTCTCTTGGAATGGAGTGCATAATGGGGGTTCTGTACCCTCTACTATATGATGATGGGTGATGTAGGTGTGGCCTATATGAAGGCAGGTCAGCACATGTTCTCTTTTATTTTTGTTGTATTTTAAGTTCCATAATTGATTGACTAAAATCATGCCATCTCTAAAAGGCTCGTGTTCTGGTTATGACACTAAACTGCATTCAGTGGTGAGGTTCTAATTCTGAAGATCTGGGGAATGGAGAGTCAAGCTTTGTTGCTATAACTACCAAATCCACTCTGAACTGGAAGTAGTAGTACCTGTCATATACTACAGTAAAAACAAAACAAAAAAGATAAATTCCTTTTGAAATGTAAAAACATGTTTTAAAGGATCAAAAACTGTCAAACTAAATCTATCAAGGATATTTTGCAAGGTTTTAGCATTTGAAAATGAACATTGGGTTTGGTAGAAACATGTCTTGTGAAAAAAAAAAATCTTTCAAAAATCGTTGAAAACTAATAATCAGTTATTGAATATGCACAAAAAAACAATTATGTCAAATACAGCCACCCATACATTTAAATGTATAATTGTCAAAGAGAGATAATATGTAAAGTTACAATCCCCGTTTCCACATACAAATAACCCTTTTGTATGTAAAACGGATTATTTTATTTATTTATTTTTATTAACGGTGAGTAATTTTCCCCAATCGGATAATTTGATCTTTGCATTAACTGTTTGTCTTTATAACAACTCTGTATGATTGTTATTTTTTTTCTGAGGGAGATTTTTAAAAAACAATGTTCAAAAAGATTTACTTTTGTTTATTCAATATCAACAGAACTGATCACGTGACCCGAAAATTGTTATCCCTAGTGTACAGTTAATTATATAAATATTATGTTTATTCATTAGTTAGTTGGAAATACAATAAATTAAAAAGTTGTATATGTACGTACGTCGTACGAATATTGGTTTTCCTCCACTGTACATTTAAGACTTAAATGTAACGGTTCAGTAAGAAAAATAATGAAGCAAATGATTGAAACTTAATGGTGAATGTATTATATTTCGGTAATTTATGAGGAAGTGCGTCCCAGTCTCCTGCCTCATAAATTGCTACCCTGTGACTATTACAATAACCCCAGCTAGGGTGTTACTTGAAAAACAAAAACAACCAACTTAAGGCGTTAAATGTATTTTCGGGGGGGGGCTCTTTTTGTCGTAATTCTTATTTATTTATCGTAATTTGTCGTAATTCTTGTTTATTTATCGTAATTTGTCGTAATTCTTTACATTTACTTGTCGAAAATATCTATCTCCATTTGTTCATATCTATCTATATTATTTTGTTTGTCTATCTATCTATCTATCTATCTAAGTCTATTCCAAACTATATATCCATCTTCATATCTAAACAGGAATTACGACAAATTACGATAAATAAATAAGAATTACGACAAAAAAGAGAGGCCCCCCTCTAAAATACATTTAACGCCCTAAGTTGGTTGTTTTCTTTCAAGTAACACCGTAGCTGGGAGTCGTTATTTTAATAGTCACAGGGTAGCAATTTTTGAGGCAGGAGACCGGGACGCACTTCCTCATATATTTCTATATTTTTTGCACATTACCTCAGACATTTACTTCCTCAGCGGAATATTTAGGACGAGTACCAAAGCGATAATTTGGTTTTAATTTGAAAATAAACGTGAATGAATCTGTTATAATTTTATGCCACTCGATTTGTATCTTTTTACTTTTAAAGTTGTCAAGGTCATAATTATTACTATTGCTAAAATAAAATCATCATCATCATTTACACTTACCCGAAACTTTCGTTGGGCATATCCGTGAAACTGATGATATAAAACTTACAAATTTCAGCATCTTCTTTGAAGATAGTGTTTTATAATAAACATTCAGTAACTTTGTTGCTGTAAAGACACGCCATTCACAGTCTCAGAACTAAAGAAAAAAAATACTTTTCTAAAACGCGGCATTTGATTGGCTAAAATTGCCAAATATCAGCTGAAACAACAATTCCCATTGGTCAGATTCAGCAACCGGTGTTCTTTTATACTATGTACCTTCTTTTTTTTTTTTTCGTTTTCATTGATTGTTTTTATTTATTTTATTTCTACAAAAGCAATGTGTCCGGCCGGTGAAATTTGTAAACTCATTCATTAAAAGCAAAAAAAAAAAAAAAAAAAATGCTTTTATTTCTACCCATAAAAATAATGCATTATTCGTGATGTTATGCTTTTAAAACCTCAATTTGAAGCATAGAAATGTTTTTTTGTAGCTGCTGGTATTCTATTTTGATATTTATTGATTCTACTTCTATGGTGGATTTTATATTTATGCTGCGGCATATAATGTGTATGAAAAAATTACCCAAAACTGACTTGATATCATTAAATTTCAAAATCAATCAATTCATCGTAAAACAGACTTCTTTTTTTCTTTTTTTTTACTATTTTCTATAGAATTTGTCAAGAGTTATTTCCCTTTATCCGTTCATATTTTTGTCTTGATGAAATTTGTTTAAAAAAAATTAGGAAAAATTTACCTTTTAAGATTTTTACTAAACTTCATATTATGAATGAAAAATTATAAAGATTTCATCTTTTTATAAGTTTAAATATGTTTGTCATAATGAAACTAACAAAATTTTATGAAATACAATGCGATTGTCTTTATATTGTAGAAGTACTACTTAGAAGTAGTGAAAGTGAAGCCAACCATTGCCAATGGAAAGAGAAACTAAGTTGATGAAGGTTAAAAACGGGTTTTCTCTTCTCAATTGTAAATAACGTACTATTGACAAACAAGAAAGTAACTTCCAAAACTGTTCTTTCTTTCTTCTTTTTGTTTTTTCTAAATCATATTTTGTATAGCTATTCCGATTTTTTAAATTATTAAAACACAATCAATATGAGATACTGTAAAAATATTTTCGCGGCAT
>CM042147.1:59967063-59994563 GCA_023376005.1 Doryteuthis pealeii | reverse complement strand
TACATATACTGGGTCCTTTCCTCTAAGGCTCAACCTTGTATATATTGTATATATATATATGTATTGTTATATATTCTATATATATTGTATATATATATGTATCGTTATATATTCTATATATATTGTATATATATATGTATCGTTATATATTCTATATATATTGTATATATATATGTATTGTTATATATTCTATATATATATATATGTGTGTATTGAACATGATCTGTGTTCCTCTAAGGCTCAACCCTGTATATATTGTAGATATATGCGTATTGTTATATATTCTATATATATATGTATTGTTATATATTCTCTATATATATATGTATTGAATGTGATCTGTGTTCCAATTTTTGAGCAGGTGCAAAATACGAGCTTGCTTGTTGCTGTCTTGTTGGCCAACTGAATGTACGAAAAGGCCTTAAGCCTTGTCACATGTCTTACATCATTTTCAGTGATGTCACCAATCTCATCCGGTTCCTGCTAGATCACTGAAGTTAAGCAGCAATGTGCCTGTTCAATACTTAAAGGGGTGAGTATTTAAACAATAGCAGGTACTGTAAGCAACCTGATATCAAAATAGTTTGATTTGACCTTAAATGACCTGAAAAGGGTAGATATACCATAAAATCAACCAACCAACCAACTAATCTCATCCTCCCATGCTTTCTTTTCATGGTCAAACAAACATGCAGATCACACCTGCACGGCCAGACCACACCTGCACATCCAGTTTCATGAGTTTGATCCACAGCATCCACCTGTCTACTTACAACTTACTCCATAATACATCTACAATGAATTGTAAGTAAGTAAAGTAGACAGAATGGCCTATTGTTGATATCAGCCATACGCTGAAGGAGTCTACCCCCTTTTCACTAGTGCTAGACCAAGGAGATTGTTTTGTGTCTGAGGTGAAGCACCACACCTACCATTCAGCTTCACACTTTACTGTGCAGATCCAAGCTGTGCTACTCATGCACTGTGTTGGGGAGGGCTGGTATCGATCTTGGAACTTTGTGGTTTTCCAAGGCAGATTCTCGACTGACCGAGCTAAACTGGCTGATTATGAGGTGATGTACTTAGAAGCATATTATGATGACACAGATTTTTCTTGAAATGGTTGGTTGGGTTTTATGGCATGTCAACCCATGTTGGACTATTTTATGCCAAATAAATTCTTTTTCTTTCTTGATGGGTTTTCAAAAATTTTTTAAACATTATTTAAAATTTTTCTATTTAACTCATAGATATGACCCTAACAGGTATTACCACTCTGGGTCAGGGTTGACCTTTGAGTAATGGTAATGAAGGGGTGTCCAACCAACCACAAGCAGAATATGACACAAGGTAAATTTCTAAGTAAAGTACCACTGGTATTGTATTTCCTAGGCTGGTTGCCTAACTAAGACTAAAGAACCCACTCTGCCCTACTATTTACCCATAGCTAGGAGGAGAATAGATGGATTCATGCCTTTCCCAAGGGTATTAGCACAAAGTGAAATGTAAACAGCCTCGTCCAGGATTTGAAATCATGGTGCCAATTTAATTTCCTCTGATGATAACTGTTAAATTCAACTATTCTCCCTCCAGATATGGGTAAATAGTAGGGCAGACTGGGCTCTTTAACCTTGGTATAGCAATAAATCTAGGAGAAAGAAAACTGAATTCAAAACTATTGTCAAATAGTACATAGATCTCATGACTCTAAGTCGGTGTTTCTCAAAGTTCATACAGTCTGGGCGCACTTACGGTACTACAGATACTTTATAGCGCACTGTATACAAAATAGGACTAAGATGTTATTAAGTTAACTGTTGAATATATAAAAAATAACACATTTAACAAAAGCAAGCTTAACATACCTCTATGAAGTTTATTCATTCCTGTGTTAATGAGAAACATTAGCTTGATGAGACCTTGCGATTTCTTCAATGTTTGGTCTAATGTTTGAGAGACAAACTCTCATTTCCTCATCAATGCATCGAAGAGTTCCTCTCTTTTTACACTTAATTGCGAGGTTGAAAATCCCAGTTCACATAAATATGAGGTGGAAAATTGCAATAAAATAATTTTTTTTCAATAAAATCGTTTAAAACCTGTGTTTTTATTTAGTTGCAAGAAAAGTAACTTATAACTATCATAATAATGTCACAACAAAACATGCAGTGTTCGTAAAGAAATGGTATAATATAGTATACATTTGCTTTTCATATCTGCATAGATTTTTCAGGAATACTACAGAGGGCACCTGAAAAAGCTCTGGGGCACACTGTTTGAGAACCACTGTCCTTATGTATGTGTGGTCAAAAAGTTCCAAGACTGTGTCCCTTTGCAAACAAAATATGTGTCAGTCATACATACATACACAACAGGAAGTAAGCAGTAACTGGTGCGAGTCAGCATGACACATGGCATCATGCTGTGAACATTTAAACCTGTATTACATGTGTTTTAGTGAGCATGCTCCTTTGCAATTTCAAGATGGACCTCAAATTTGAGGAGAGAGCAAATATCAAATTCTCTGTATTGAACTGAGGAAATTGTTAACTTGAAATGTTGAAGCAGACCTACAGCAATGAAGGAATGAGCTGAGTGCTTAGCTGTCGCCAGTGACTTTCAGGAATTTAGTGTTGTAAGTACTTGGGTGAGTCAAAAGTTTTGCAATATTTTGGTAATATGAGGCACAATGAGATGAGTGCTTTGCTGTTGCTGCTACTGAGCCAATTTGAGTGGTAACAAGGAAAATCTGGACAAAATTTTAGAAAAAAAAAAAGAACACTTTTTAAATTTCCAGTCATAAGTTCAACTTTAAGGATCAAAGGCGGACAGGTCTGGCACCCAGTGATATTAGGGCTACAAACCGGTCAAAGGGGATCTGGCAAAAATCAAAAAGGGCGTCTTCATCATCATCAGGAATCAATGACTTTTGGCGTACTTGTCACTGCGTCTATGGAAAATCTGCAGCAAACAAGGGCATCTCCTTCCCCTGACTGAGATGTGCATGTGGGGGTTTGAGGACCACTTGTGAATTTCCTATTCCCTTGTTACTCCTTCCATGAATTCACATGTGAATTTGTTAGATGGAGTTGGCTCAACCGACCCAGGGCGAATGCCATCACAGAGACAGAAAACACAAACAGGTCAAAATTTGGACTCAGGTGACCGTGCTCATTTACTAAGATGATAACCATTACTCTATATGCCTCCTCAGAATGGTGTGTAGTAGCAATCAGAGGAATATATATATATATATATATATATATATGGGAGTAAATATGGAAAATAAATCCAACAATATTAAGAAATTTGAAAAAACAAATGTCCCGAAAATAGGATGAATTTAATTATTGATGTTTAAACATTTCAGTTTCTTTAAACCTTCGTCAGGATGTATCTTGTGGTGAAGAAAATGATGGATGTTTTATAGATGACAGGAGATGAAAATGTTTATAAAATCTTTTTTGTTGTGTAACTGTATTTGTTCAATGTTATAATTTTTGAAAGACAATTCCGATCCACGCACGCGAAGATGTTAAATATATATATATATATATATATATATATATATATATAGCTTATTTCAGGGATACCTACCAATAAAGCCACTTTGGTCAAATTAGTAATGCTTTTATCATTGAGGCTCTTAATGTATGATAGTAATTATGGAAGGGCTTAAAATATAAAAATTTAAAAAATTTAAGACCCCCCCACCCCCGCCTAAAAATAGGTGTCCTGCTTATGACACTAAAATGCATCTGGTGGTAAAGCTCCCCGGTTATAGAACTCTGGGGAGTATGTAGTACCTCTTCATTATCATTACTCCCAGGTTCACACTGACCCGGAGTGGTTGTATTTGTTAGGGTCCCATCTATGGTTCTAATAGATCTGTTTGAAACACATGCCACTGAGTGAAAGAAATTCAAAACACCCAACAACATGCGGTTTCACAAACCCTAATGAGTAATGTGAGCATGACACTGTGGGTGCTGGGACAACATGCCTAGAGGTAGACATTTGATGAGTTATAAGAAATGCCCAAGGCAATCAATTAGTTATATGCTTTCACATTGTCTCATGATGAGCAAATTAATAGGTAATAAAATCCATGGAAGTGACATATCTCTTTTTCACCTGAGAGCAATAGAATATGTTTATTGATGATTTTATTTAGTGATTTCTTTTAAAAATCAGGGCAAATTGTGTGGACTGAAAAAAGGCTTTTTCCAATCTATGTTTGTTATATATTTAACCATTCGTTTTTGGCCATGGCAATGAGAAATAAGAGTTGAAAGTCAATGAGATAAGAGTTAACTTCAGAAGTTAAGTCCATAGTTTTCATTAGCTTAATCAGTGGATAGTTACTGTCACCAGGGCTGGCACATACTACCTCAGAACCTCCCAAACAGAAGGGACTCAAGCCTGCTTCAGGGCTACAAAAGAGTAAGTTTTATATATTTTATTTGAATATTATTTAATGAAAATTGACATGTATTAGAATGGGGGGGGGCGCTGTATCATAGATTCAGGGGGAGCCCATGAGACTCTAGCACCGGTCCTAACATTAGTACACCCCTTATATATTTTCTCTGGAAGCGTGTGGTGTAATGGTTAAAGTCATGGGAAATGGACTCGTCAACCCGAGTTCAAATCCTGGACGTGGTAATTGCATTTCACTTAGTGCTAATACCCTTGGGAAAGGTATGAATCCTACTCTCCCTCCAGCTATGGGCAAATAGCAGGGCAGACTGTGCTTTTTAACTTTGGTTAGGCAACCGGTCTAGGAGAAGGAAAACTCTGAATTCAAACCTGTTAAACTCCGCTTAAGAAATTGACCTTGTGTCGCATCCTGCTCGTGCGGAGGGGTTGGTAAATATATATATATTTTCTCTGGGTATTAACCCAGAGAAAACAAAGCTAGCCAGGTAAACCAGTGTTAGCATTGAGTTCCAATCCAAGCTGCAACCAGATGTAAATAAAAAACATTTTATAAATCTAAGATATTTATTTTGTTTAGGAGCATTGGCTTCTGAATGAGTCAGTGGGGTAAAATATATCACATGGTCCCAGGGGCCCATCTACTCAGCTTAATGAATTTCTTTCACTCAGTGGGATGTGTTTGAATAATTTTCAAACAGATCTATTTGAACCATAGATGGAACTCTATCAGGTACCACCATTCCGGGTTAGAATTAATTTGGGATTAATGGCAATGAAAAGGTACTACATATTCCTTAGTGCTCCTTGTCTAAAAGGAGCAGGGCTGGGTTTATTGCCCAGTGACTGAGGCACACCAAAAGAGGAATACCAATGGGAGCACACATTTTTTGCACTGGCCACTTCATGAGCTTTGTTTAGTGCATGGCTGCCCACATTAAAAAAGACCTTAAGTTAATCGGGGCTGTTGGGAGCTCAGGAAAATAAAAATGAAATAAATACATCTAGGATGGCCATTTTCCTTCTTTTCTTGATGTTGTAATGATCTGGTCATTTTCTTCACCTTCTTCCATTGATGTCTTTGTAGACCTTTCCCTTGAGACGTGTGTGACCGCATCTGCAAGTCCAGAATTGGACTAACTAGCTACCAGAGGGTTTGCAACCATTGAAGACATGGAGTGATATCATCATCATCTGTGATGGACTTCTAAAAGGAAGTTTTGACCAATACTGGTTGTAGAATAATCATACTAGTTCCAATTACCGTCGAATTGGTAAGACAAGGCAGCAAGAATTGTAACTTAATATGGATCTGTCTTACTGCAAATACTACTGCAAAATGCCAGGTTATTTATGAAACCTCATAACATCATAGAAACCAAGCAGCCAATCAGGACTCAAGGAATGGAATCACCCAAATGCATGAGTGGACTATTCTGGATTCCCATAAGTACCAATTGTCTTGGCACTGGTTCAGTTGTGCTTAGCTTGCTGCCAACAGTACGCTAACTCACTTCAACACTGGTGAGCCTTCATGGTTTTTTTTGTCGGGCACCATATATTTTTTGTTGGGCATAATATATTAATATATTTTTCCCACATTAACAGATAGGCATTCAAATTTGGATAAAGAAGACTCAACAAACAAATGAAGGTACAAATATGTATTAAAAAATACAAGAGTTGCAAACTTAACGGCGTTGCAGCCAGACTTGTCTGCTGAAATTCATCTTGGTTCTGGGAGAGATTGGATATGACATCATGTGATGGTCAACACTATAAGTAATTTTAAAAAGGGAGTCAAATTGGTAATTGCATTAACAAAGAACAAAGACACAACTTCAACTATATGTACATACATAATTATGGTATTGTCTTTTTTGCTGGGCACCATATATTTTCCTACATTAACAAACAGGCGTTCAAATTTGGATGAAGAAGACTTAACAAACAAATGAAGATACAAACATATATTAAAAAAATACAACTTGCAAACTTAATGGCTTTGCGGTCATACTTATCTGCTGAAATCCATCTTGGTTCTGGGAGAGACTGGATTAGATGTCTTGCTGCCGTGATGGTGAAAACTACAAGTAACACTAATAAGGTATTCAATTTAGGTGCCAATCTATGGTATTGTCTGATTAGACCCTGCTGCCAAGGGCAGATAATTAATCCCTTACTTTTCCAATACCATCTTCTTATTCAAAAAAAATCAATCACAATGTGGGGTATTGTTGGTTGGTTGGGTTTTACGTCATGTCAAACTCATTGGGTTATTTTATACGGCATATATTCTACTCATTCTTGATGATTTTCTTTAAACTCATTGTTTTTCTATTTAAATTAATGGGACCTTTACAGGTACTAGCACTCTGGGTCAGAGTGGACCACAATGTTGGAGAAGTTAGTGAGTCAGTGAGAGACTACTTAAGAGGCTCACATTGAGGTAGGTTCACATTGAGTCTGTGTAGCTTCATTTACTGCAGGTATGTCCATAATCTGGCATGTAGGCCAATTATGGTCTGCAGTAAGATTTCTTATGGCCTGCAGCATCAGTCTTATAGTTATTTACTAAGCTTAGCTTAGATGTGGCACGAGGCCAGAAGTATGGGGTGTCCAGTAAGAATCAAACACACTACCATAGGTCTACTAATCTAGCTTACTAACCATTACACCACAAGAGGATCTTAAACTTCAGTCTTATGATGTATTATATTTGGATATAATGGAGGCACATGGTGTCATGGTTATAATCATAGGAAATGGGCTCGTTGACCCAAGTTCAATTCCTGGATGAAGCTGTTTGCATTTCATATGGTGCTAATACCCTTGGAAAAGGTATGAATCTAATTCTCCAGTCTAGGAGAAGGAAAACTCTGGATTCAAACCTGTTAAACTCCGCTTAAGAAATTGACCTTGTGTCACATCCTACTGATGTGGAGGGGTTGGTAAATATATATATTTATGGCCCACTAGAACAGTCTTCCCTGAATTCATCCCATTCCCAAGGACGTTAGCTTAATATGAAAATGAACTCATATCGCTGTGTCAATTTCCTGTGATGATAACTGTTCCGCCACTCATGCCTCAATGATACTGTATGTTCACACATATCGCCATATCCATTTCCTGTCATGCTATGCACACTCGGATGATACTGCATGTTCACTCTAGCATATCTAACCAATGTGGCATAATGCGGTTTAGTATACAATAAGTCTGCATCATCGTTTGCACAATATTTCAGTCATGAGCATGATATCTTAGTAAAAGTTCAGTCTTTTTTTAACATAAGTAAAAAAAAAAAGTAAAGCCAGTGGAGTGGCCTACTGTCAGTATCAGCCATACAGCAAGGGAGTCTATCCTCTTTTCACTAGCGCTAGACCAAGGAGCTTGCTTGTTGGTAAAATGCAACACCTACCATCAGCTCTTCACTTTACTGCACAGATTCATGCTGTGCAATTCATGTGCAGAGTTGGTGAGAGCTGGTATCAAACCAGGAGGAGCCTTGTAGTTTCTGAGTGGATGCTTGTGGGGATTAAAATTAAATTGAAATTTAAAAAAATTTAAAATAACAAAATCCCACGAGCTTTCCCTGGAAGAACCCTCCACGCATGTGTGGAAAAAAAAGGACCCACTTCCGACCCCCAAGAGAATCTCTTGGCCATTCGAGTGGAGGCGTTAACTGTGTCTAGATGCTACTACTACTGCCCAGGAAGATATTTCCTTGCAACGTGGTTGGCTATGATCGGTGAATAAAGCTGAAACTATGAAACCACCTTCGGTCTTTGTCTCTTTCTTTTCATTCTTTGAATCCCTTCCTTTTCAGCGTGACCACCAAATAAGGTGGGGTTAAAAGCAAACCCTAAGAACATGCACCAAGAATAACTACCACCACCTTTTAAACCTTATAAAACAAAACCTCTTGCCACCCCATATGCTCTACTGACTGATTTTTTTTTGCATATCGAACTATTTGGCAATAGCTCTTAAGTAAATATATCAAACATTGTAATAAATAAATTATCATACAGTGGTATATCCACAGGTCCTGCTAGTAGTAAGATTATTCGGACCATATGACCTTTAGGCACCCCTTTTGCTTTGTTGATTCATAATGTTATAACAGATATCTCTTATGATTCACAATCCTTACTAACACAATACATTCACTCACCAACAAAACAAATTTAAAAAGAAAAGAAAAGAAAAGAAAACTCTACATAAGCTGCTGACACCAAACGGATGTTAACCCCATGGCAGTGAAAGTGAAATGAACAAAAAACAAATGTTCTACACATAGGCTCCAGCAAAACTTCCGGTCGAAAAACAAAATTTATTAACAATTAAAAATATCTCCTATTTAATGTTTATCAACCAATAAAAAATCTTCCCCCCAAAACCCTTCAAAGGCCTTCTCGAGCCTATCACTTGCTATATATCCATGCCAACTTAAAGTAAAAAAATCAGCTAACGGCAGACCGCCAGAGCTGAGATAAATGAACCGCCATACTATACCCACACCATACCTCGCGTCATGCAGAGCCAGAACTGACTTTCAATCCCACACCTACCCTCATTTCACTACGCAGCGAAAAGGAATTACCATGTCAACAATTCCAGCTTTTGTTTATTTTAAATAAACAAAATTAATCCAAACCTTCTCGTCTATTTTTTTCTTTTCTAAACCATACGCATTTTTGAGATATTACAATAAGTACATTTTTTTCATTTACACCGTCAACATTCGGTTGTTTGTTAGGGGTTAGAGGTTAGGGTTAGGGGTTAGTTTTATAATTAAAAAAAAAAATCTAAAAATCGTCAATTAACAAACAACCGGGTGTTGATGGTGTAAATGAAAATATGTACTTATGAATCAGCAAAGTAAAAGGGGTGCCTAAAGGTAATATGGTCCAATTATTCTATTTCTGCATTTCTTATTATGTATAATTTTACAAAAATCCAACCTTGGCACCGCATTGTGACATAGGAGTGACAATGACTAAACATCAGCAGAGTAGATGTTTTACTGACCTTCCACCAGGCTGGAATTGACACAAGGTCATTTTAATGAGGGAAGCTACGCACATAAACAAAAGCTGGGCGCTTTAGGGGAGTAGAGCCAATATTCATTCTCTGGAAGGTCTAACGTAACTTTGGAGGGTATTAGCTAACTATTTTTCGTTTTTATTATGGTATCTGTAATAAATGAATTCACACCATATGACCTTTAGGCACCCCTTTTCTGATCTCGATTCATGAGGACATGTTTTTCATTTGCACTGTCAAAATCCGGTTGTTTGTTAACAGATGATTTTAGAGTTTTTTTTTTAATTATAAAACTAACCCCTAACCCTAACCCCTAACAAACAACCAAATTTTGACGGTGTAAATGAAAAACCTGTCCTCATGAATCGAGATCGGAAAAGAGGTGCCTAAAGGTCATATGGTCCATGAATTCTAATGAAAATACAAAGATTGGATGTAAAGATACCAGTAGTAGTAATTTACTAAGTTTAGCTCAGTTTGGCACAAGGCCAGAGGGATGGTCCATTGATGTACAACTAGACTAGATTTAGTTGTAGGATCAGGGTTTGCTAAGTCAAGGTGGTAAGCTTGCAAATTGCCATTTTGTAGGTTATGTCTCTCTTCAGGCAATGGCTGCACCCAACGAGGAATGTCGACAGTCGGAGATATCTGATATTAATATCAAACAACTAATAAAAAAAATACCATGGATTTCTATGTTTTATCATCATCATCATTATTATTATTATTATGATTAGATATATGTCTACCTATCTATCATTATGTCATACAATGATAAAAAAGCGTGGTGTTGGTTGTAGTTGTTGTTATTATTATTATTATTATTATTATTATTATTATTATTATCATTTATCTCCATGAGAGTTTTTCACACCTACCTATGCTGGTGGTTGAATTATTAATATCATTATAAATATTATCATTATTATTATTATTATTGTTGTTGTTTCTACGTTTTTTCTGGATTTCTATGTTTTATTATTATTATTATTATTAGATATATGTCTACCTATCTATCATTATGTCATATAATGATAAAAAAAAGTTAGGCTTTTGTTGTTGTTGTTATTATTATTATCATTATTTTACTCCTTTTGAGTTTTCACATCAGCATTCTGATGGTCTTTCACTGGAGTCTGAGTGACAGCAAGTCTCCTCAGGTCTCCAGGACTCTTCTGAGTATTCTGGCAGATTGCAGCAGTGCAGTGTTCTGAATGGTTTCAATCCTTCCTCTGATTTCCAAACTTTTATTATTATTATTATTATTATTATTATTATTATTTACCTCCATGAGAGTTTTTCACACCCGCCTATACTAGTGGTTCACTTATTATCATTATCATTATTATTATTATTGATGTTGTTGTCATCATCATCATCATCATCTCCCCTCTATATATTGATATTTTATTCATCTCTCTCTCTCTGTCTCTCTGTCTCTCTGTCTGTCTGTCTGTCTGTCTCTATCTATCTATCTATCTATCTAAAATAATTTTTTTCAGAATCTTTTCCCCATAAATTTAAGCTCTGCATTGTTTGGAATTGGTTTATAGCAAAAATTATTTATAATCTCACAAAAATATTTCTTTTGAGACTATCAAAAATGACGGCAAATCAAACAGAGTGCTCCATTCTTGAACAGAGGTTCGTCATCAAATTTTTGGTAGTTGAGAAGTGCAAACTATTTAGAATTTACAGAAGAATGTGTGATAGGCACAGAGAAGTATGCTGACTCTCCAGTAAATAAAAAGTTCCGGGTGTAGCAGCCAGTAAAAAATGTCCCCTGAGACATAAAAGGATCCATCACTATTGATTTCCTCAAAAAACGTGCAACTGTAAACAGTGCTTTGTATTGCGAACTTCTTAGGCAACATTCACCTTATTAAATGATATTAGGATTTTGCTATGAAATGACATTTTTGTCAAAATTATAATTGATTAAAGGAAGAATGGAATATGAAATGTCAAAGGAATTTTATTACCATTATCTATACATATATAAAGGGCAGTTGTAAATGAAATGGACCATATGACCGAGGAATTTTTTTTTTTTTTTTGCATCTGAGGTGGAGTGCCACATGTACCATTGGCTCCTTACTTTACTGCAGAGATAGCTATGCTACTCATATGCTGAGTTGACGAGGGTTGGTGTCGAACCAGGAACCTTGTGATTCCTAGGCGGATGCTAATCCAAAATTTTCATAATCAGCAGAATTAAAATTGATAATTCTCACTTTTAACCCGTTTCTCTTTCTGTGGGATGATATTAAAAGTAGGATGGTATTTTCTATAAATAAATCTTAATGTAAGAAGTTTTGGACCATATGACCTTTAGGCACCCATTTTTGATCTCGATTAAGAAAGGACATGTTTTTCATTTACACCTTCAATATCTGGTTGTTTGTTAGGGGTTAGGGTTAGAGGTTAGGGTTAGGGGTTAGTTTTATAATTTAAAAAAAAAAAAAAAAAAACATCTGTTAAAACAACCTGATATTGACAGTGTAAATGAAAAACATGTCCTTTCTTTATCAAGATCAAAAAGGGGTGCCTTAAGGTCATATGGTCCAATAAAATTGGCTCATTTCCTTATGGTGCATATTTTGATATGTTGGATTGACTTCTGGAATAACATCAATCAAGGTATGTAAACACACACACACACACACACACACACAATGTTTACTTATTGACTACATAAGGAATCATATAGTTTCCATAATTCATTTATTTAGTTATTGATGTACACAATTATAATTTAGTTATCTATACATCTATAAAGGACAGTTGCGTGAATCTGTATGTCTGAAAGAAACTTTGAAAATAAGAAACAATTAACGACAAAGTAAATATATATACACATTAAATATCACCAGGGCTTGGTTTTTGAGCAAAAATAATAGCGATTTGATTTATATTCGTGAAGATAATTAAAAGATAAAATTTAAATGATAACAGCATGGAGTTTTTTTTTCATTTAATATTTTAGATAGTAGACATTAACATTTCTTTTCAGAGTAGCTGGATCAATGCAAGGTCTATTTTTTTACATAGGGATTTAAATGGGGCATCCCATGAGGATTCAACTCACGCTTCAGTAATAATGGATCTGCAGGACTAACTTTAAAAAAATCACCCTCTACCTAGGCGATGCCGGGTAGCCACTGCTAGTTTATATATAAAGGGCAGTTGGTATGTATGTATGTCTGGAGGAAACTATGAAAATAAAACAATTAACGACAAAGTAAATATATATAAACATTCACTATCATCATATCTTGGTTTTTGAGTAAAAATAATGAAGATTTGATTTATATTCGTGAGGATAATTAAAAAAATAAAATTTAAATGATAACAGCATGGAATTTGTTTTTGTATTTGATGTTGTAAATAATTAGTTTTTCTTTTTAGAGTGGCTGGATCAGCACAAGGTCTTTTTTATGTGGTCTTTTTATGTGGAGATTTTAATGGGACATCCTCTGGGAAACCAACTCATGATTCAGTAATAATGGATCTATGAGACTAAATTTTTGTACCCCCCCCTCTACCCAGGCGATGCTGGGTAACCGCTTCTAGTCATTTATAAAGTTTGCCAATAGATTTGAGGAGGGGGGAAATCTTTGTGATGTAGAGGCTAACGTGCTAGACTGCGACATCATAGTAAGCAAGTTCAAACTCTAGTCGCACTATTACGGGAAAGGTATAGCTTAGTCAGTAGAGCATTCACCAAGGAATCACGAGGTTCCAGCTTCGATACCAGTCCTTGTCAACTCAGCGCATGAGTAGCACAGCTTGGGTAATTTGATCTGTGCAGTAAAGCATCTGGGAGTTGATGGTAAGTTTGGTGCTCCACCTCAGCAAAAAAAAAAAATCTCTCTGGTTTAGTGCTAGTGAAAAGAGGATAGACTCCCTTACTGTTTGGCTGATACTGACAATAGGCCACTGCAGACTTTACTACTACTACTAGTTCTTAAATTATTATTGATGTCAGTCACGCTATTACATTCACTATTGGACTAATACTCTTGGGAAAGGTATGAACCCTTTCATTCCTCCAGTTATGGGTTAAATAGTATCACTACTGTTCTTCTACAAGAATGACTTTGGCATTACATGACCTAAGAAGGTTCATATGCCATTAAACAAAGAAACCACAACCAACCAACCAACTGTAGAATAAACATCATATTCACTGTAGAAGAATTCCAATTACTGTCGAATTGACAGACAAGGCAACAAGGAAGCTGTAACCCAATACGGATCTTACCTTGTTGCAAGCCTACTGCAAAATGACAGGTTATTTATAAAACACCATAACACCACAGAAACCAAGCAGTCAATCAGAACTCAAGGAATAGAATCACCCAAATGCATGAATGGAGTATTCCTGAGTTCCATAAGTACCAGCTGTTTTGGGCACTAGTTCAGTTGGGCTTAGCCAGTTGCTGTTGTCCAAACCAACAGTATATTAACTGACTGACTTTAATACCAACCAACCAACCAACATTAGTACAGTCATGTTGAAAACAGTGGTTCCCACTAGATCACCAAAGTTAAACAGCCTGTTCAATACTCAATTAGGTGACCACTTAAGCAACAGCAGGTACTGTAAGCAACCTGAGTTCTTTGTTTATCAAAATGTCTTGATTCAGCATTAAAGGACCTGAAAGACGGTTGATATATCACAAAATCAACCAATCAACCAACCAATATTTGAAAAGCAATATTTAATTTTCTCTTGGAGTAGTTTCCAGATGTTTGTTGGCATTTGTCCATCTACTAAAGACAATAGTGAGTGTCCAACTTTTTTTTCCAGTGGAACTATGTAGCCAGAGTGGTTTGATATGGAGGATGAACTGTTGACCCAGCAGCAAATCCCCTCTCTCCACACTGCCGCTGTGATCTAAAGGAAAGAAACCAATGCAGTTTGGCAGTGGTAGTGTTGCAGATGTTAAGAAATCAAAATCAATTCCTTCATTTTTGTTGAACAAACAGAATAGGATTCATTTTCTAGGATTTGAACGCCCCTCCCCCTACCGCCCCCAAAACTCAAATAACTATTGAACCTGCATTGTCTAAAGTTCTGAGATGAAATATTGTTTTACTCTCGACAATTTCAAGCAAGATCATCAATGATGTACCCTCCAAATTTTTTCAGATGCTATATGTAAAACTTCTTGTCAAACTCGGGAACCTACATGAACTTCGATGATGTGCTCTCGGGTTTTCTTCAGGGGTCTCTTGTCAGGTATCTTCTTGTTGGACTTGGGAGTCTTTATGCCATAATCAGGAATCTTCACATAACTTTGACGATGAGTCCTCTGGCCTTTTTCAGGGGTCTCTTGTTGGGAATCTTCTTGTCGAACTTGGGAACATTCTTGTTGAAATCGAGAGTCTTCATGCCATAATTGGGAGCCTTCACATAACTTTGAAGATATGCCCTCTGGCCTTCTTCAGGGCTCCCTTGCTGGGAACCTTCATGTCGAACTTGAAAACCTTCTTGTCAAACTTGGGAGCCTTCATGTCATAATCGGAAGCATTCACAGAACTTTGAACTAGACCCTTTATTCGATTCACTGGGGTGGACTGTTCCGATTTTGCTAACCATGACTGGGTATAAGTGTTAAGCTACAGTTAAGTGTTCTTTGAATGATTAAATTTCAATTGCATTCTTCAGGTGTAATATGCCCTCTGTAAAGAAAGGAAATCTTGTATTATTTGGATTATTTGGACTATTGTCCTCATCTTTATTGTTATCTACACAACATTTTGGCCAATGTGCCCTCTGGCCTTCTTCAGAAATTTCATGCCGGACTCAGGAACCTCCTTAAACTTGGGAACTTTGTGTAGATAACAATAAAGATGAGGATAATACTCTGAATTATACAAATCATCAAGCCTCATCTAAAAGATTCATAAGAAAACAATGGTTTATTTTCACACATTACAAAATATAAACAATGTCACATAAAACAAAAAATGTAATGTAGGTTGTTGTATTAATGAGTGCAGGATGATCACTAATTAGGACTGAGCCTATTATAGTAGTGACCACCTGAGTTGATGTTCTTTTTTTTTTTCTTCAGAAAAATAAAGGGACTCTTGTTCTGGTTTCTTCCTTTGGAGTGAAAGCGAAAATGGTAAATGGAATTTTTTCTTGGAGTTGTTCTCATATCTCTTTGCAGAATTCCGTTTTCGGTTTCTAGTTTCTGTTAAGTAGTGAAAGTCACACTGAGTTGAATTTTATGTTGATTTTAGCCTCTTTGTTTTTTCATCTTTTTTATTTTTATTTCAATGTTCTAGCTAGTAGGCTTTCTTGCCTATCTCTGTAGTAACAAAGATATATATATATATATAATAAAGTATATTTTGGCCGCAGTTTTTCTTTTATGCTTGTTTTGTTGAACTCAACAGACAATTCCACACCTGATGATGGCACTAAGTAGTGCAGAAAGTACTCATGTTAGAAACTTTTGTGGATTCATAAACCAATTCCACCCTGATATTAAAAAGATGGCCAGACAATTAGAATAGAATGAAAAAAGAAACTCATCAGACAAGAATTGTCCGTTGAGTTCAACAAAACAGGCACATATATATATATATATATATATGAAGAGAAATGGAAGTGAATCCGACGGTATGTAGTATAGTGAGAAATTTGAAAAAACACAGGTTTAAAAAATGAGTGATAAGTTTATTAGCCGACACTGCAGTGTTTCGATCTGTTAAGTAGATCTTCTTCAGGGCTTTTGTTGATATAAGGAAGAGTAAAAAAAAATTTTATCACAGAATAATGAGAACTGAGATAGTCCTTGTTTATCAAACAATGACTATCACAGTCTCCTCATTATTCTGTGATAAAAATGTTTTTACTCTTCCTTATATCAACAAAAGCCCTGAAGAAGATCTACTTAACAGATCGAAACACTGCAGTGTTGGCTAATAAACTTACCACTCATTTTTTAAACCTGTGTTTTTTCAAATTTCTCACTATACTAACACACACACACATATATATATATTATATATATATATATTGTATATATACACTGTATCTCTCTCTCTCTCTCTCTCTCTCTCTATATATATATATATATATATATATATGTCTGCGAGTCTTATATGCTATCAATATGATATATAAAATGGGTTAGTTCTACTCTATGTTTTCTTCTTCTTTACATTTTTGGGACTTTATGGCTCTCAAATATAGCAGATTTGTATCTTAATATATTCATAAGGATAACTGTTGCTACTTAGAAATAAATTTGGATACAAGACATTAATATACTGTGTATTTGATGGCATACAAGGCCCACAAGGATATAAGACCCACTCCCTCTATCTCAGCAGGGATTATTTAGAAAAAAAAATTGTTGGATGGTACATCGAATGTTACTGGAATTTCATACATGTTCCCTCTCATGGCCCAGTTGAAAACAAGTTTTAGTACTCTTGAAAAAATGTTTGATATAGTTATTTACTAAGCTTAGCTTAGATGTGGCACAAGGCCAGAAGTATGGTGCGCTCAATGAGAATCGAACTCACTAACAATGGTCTGGTCTGCAAATCTAGCTTGCTAACCACGTGAGGTGCCCAAAAAACGTTTGATATATGGTAGAAAAAGAAGTTTTTAAACAATGACTGGAGAATAGTATTTTTTTTTTGTTTGTTATTTTATTTATTTGTGTTGGAGAAGGGCTATTGCTTTGCTGGTAAAACTGACACAGACGATGACAATGCAATATCCTTCAAATAACAATATTGAAATATTTTTCTATATTTCTGCCATTCTAAAAACAAATTGCAAAATTTTATAGCTTTTTTTCTTTTTCTCTTTACACACACGAACACGCACACGCACTCTCCTCTCTCTCACACACACACACACACACACTCTCTCTCTCTCTCTCTCACACACACACACACACACAGAGCCAAAAGCAGTCTCTTGTAGCGAGACAAAAATATCAAATTACCAAATTTTTTGTCTTGTTAGGCATGATTTTTCCGTTAAATTATTGGAGACCCGATGCAGAAAGAGTAAATTAAAAAAAAAAATCTTTTGATTAATAAAAAGAAAAAAGCAAACAAACATCTAAAAAAAAAAAAAAATTAAAAAAAGTAACATTAAAAACAAAACAAAACAAAAACAAACACAAAACAAAACTGTCCGAAATAAAACTCAAATGGAAAAGATTGTCTAACTGAACAATTAATTGGGAACGTGATGTATGTGAATATGTGGACACAAATTTTAATTTTATTTACAGATATTCTTTGCGAAAACGAGGGCACATACACACACACACACACATGCAATCAAGCGCTTACCGACACACATACACATGTGCGTGCATGCAGATACACATTATTTGTTCTTTACTCGTGTTACCCATAAAATATATCAATATTAGAAATAATAAAAAAATACAAAAGTAAGTTTCTCCTTGATAAATAAAATTTAAAAAAAGTTTGGCAACAAAGAAATTTCATGTTTATTTATTCATTTATTTATTTTGGTAAAAGAAATCAGACAGAGATAATAAATAAATAAATAAAATAAAACAATAAAAAAAAAATAAATAAAGTAAAAGAAAGAAAGAAATCACACTCTCCCCTTTGGGTATTAAATACCTTGTCCTGTAGCACAGGGGACGTAATAGATAAAAGAATAAACTAAATAACCAAATAAATAAATAATATTAGTCATATAAAATTGTTTAATGAGATAGTTCAACAGTTTAACAATTAAAAAGAAATATCAGGAAAATATTGTAATATTTTTTTGAAAACAATAGTTGTTTAATGTTTATTCGTAGGAGTCCTAAAAAAGATCCTTGTTTTCGTGGTTCTTTCACTTTTCAGTTGAATCAGTTAGGAAAAAAAGGGGCAACCCTCAAAAAGTGACTGGGATACGATTATCTATTTTATTTATAATAAATAATTAATTTATTAAATAAATTAAATTATGTATTTTATGTATATATTTACAGAGCGATATTTTTATAGTAAAATTGTTAGTTTTTAAATTCATATGTACAAAATGTATTTATACGCAGAAATCGTACGTACACAATAAAGAGAAAAAATCACTTCAGATTGATATTAGAAATAAGAAGGACAAAAAGAAAAAAGAAAGAAAAATAAACCAAAAAAAAAAAAAAGAAAAAACAAAACAGTAACAACTATTTATTTGTATATAGAAACACACTAAAAAGTTATTATTAGCAATATTCTTAAAAATTTTGGATAAATAAATACTTTTGAATTTATTTTATATCTAGACAAAATAACTAAGTCAGAAGTCTACTTTTTTTTAGTTGTGTATAACTAACAGAATAATTACATATACAAAGCACATACATACATACACACATGTATATGTGTATGTATGTATAAATATATATGTATGTATTTTTCCAAGTAAGTTGACTCCTGTTTCAATGCGAGGGGTTATAAGATGCTATGGCTAGAGCGCACCGCGCCCCGAACAGATGTTAATGAAGGAGGAAGGGAGTTATTGAGAAAGCCGCCGATGCATCAACTAATGCTCGTTCTGGGGCCTTTGGCCCAACACCGTTGTATGAGTAATCCACGTTCAGTGGCCGGCGCGCCTTGTCTCGCGTTGCATGCTGGGAAGCGGCAGCGAGTCCAGATGTTCCAACATGGCGGTCGCCTGTCTGTGGCATGTCATTGCCTCTGTGTGAAAAATAATACAACCACAACAAAAAGGAAAAGAGAAAAAACAGAGCAACCATTCGATTATACCACGCCAGCCGACTCTGATTTTTCGTTGTGTACTGCTCGTCTGTAGACGACAGTTTTTTTTGTATGAAATGGCCCGTCCTTAGTTAAGTTGTGTACTGTGTTGTGTGTGTGGTGTGTGAAAAACGTTGTTTGGCGATACAACAAACAACACAAAAACCAAGCGAATTAAGGAAAGGCGCAAGATCCACGAAAAAGAAAGACGTTTTTAAAAGAGTGAACACCAGAATCGACCAGACCCCGAAATACTGGGAGACGACAAAGAATTTAAAATAACGAGAGACCATCTGTAATAAGGAGGCGTACAGAGAACTATTGGGATGCCTTCCACAACGGACTGGGGTCTAGGCCTTCTCTTTAATAATAATAATAATAATAATAATAATAATGACATGAAAGGCAACTCTAGCAGCAAGCAGCAGCAGCAATACTACAGTGCTGGGGATCCTTACTAAAAACTCTTGTCTTTGTGTCTCCATCCCTCCTCCTCGTGTATTTTCTCTCCACCCCCTCCCTTGTGTTGTTTTGTTGTCGTTGGCCACCTTTTTCTCCCCCAGTTCAAGCAACACAACTATCAACTATCACACCAACCAACAATGGGTAGCAGGACTGTGTGTTTTGTTTGCGGTAATCTAGGGGCTGACTCTGGCCGTGTTTTACATACCAAGCCTCGCCTGGACAAGGGACCTTACTTTCCGTTCCTGGAGGATCATGAGCCACCCAAAGGAGCACGACTGGCCGGCGCTGATGGCACTGTGGACTGCTGTCGGGTGTGCCACGCCTTCCTTACCCAGCAGTGGGACACCCACGAAAGAAACAAGACCCCAAGTGTGAAAAGACTTTACTGGTTGAAACGTTCGGACAACGGTCAGTTCACAGGAGCCGAGATGCGACTACAAGGTGAGTATATTGCTCAAGTTATGGGTCTGCAGTATAATCCTGGTTCGGTAGAATCAGCTTTTAATTCTTCCAGCCCCACTGTGACAAAATCCCGTATGATGTCTATGGCAGAGCCGTATCCCGCCGCAGAGGTTGCTTTGGATTTAACCGTACACAAAAATAACGGACACAGTTCCAGTGGACGGGACTACCGTATGAATAATGGCGAACAACAACAACAACAACAGCAATCCTCCGGCCACGGTAACAACAGCAACATGTTAAGCGCTGACAAATGTCGATCTTCTGCTCCCCCTACTTCTACATCATCGTCTTCTTGCACGTCCAAATACGTGTGCTTCACGTGTGGCAGTGTCCAGATGTGGAGCACCCACAGGTTCATTTACGCCTGTAGACAACCATCGGGCGACGAGCCCTATTTTCCTTTCCTCACCCGGTTGACAACGAAACCTGGGGCGTCACCCTTATCCGAGAAGGGAATCGCTGTTGTTTGTAACCTCTGCCGTCGGTCTCTCTACCAACAGTGGAAAGAACATGAGATAGCTAACAACCCACTTGAAAATCGTACCTACAGTATCAGTAAGGACAAGTCCTCTGATTCGAAAGAGACTACCAGCAGCCGTAGTTCCGAGAGAAGTCTACAAAGTACTCCTAACAAGGAAATATGCTACTTGTGTGGTCAGTACATGTCTTCGTCCAGGCTTCTTCATACTCTTCCATCCAAAGACAACCGATCCAGTTCTATGCATTTTCCTTTCATCCGAGATCTGCCCCGCCCTGAAGGGGCCACCCTTTAAACCCTGATGGTACTGTCCTCTCCTGCAGGATCTGTTTTGACCATTTGGCTGCACAATGGCATATGTTTGAAAGCCAAAATGTAAAACTTAGCCAGAGACATTTCACTCTTGCAATGAGCCTTAACAGAGGTACTTATACATATCAATCCAGTGACCCCTCAAATTTTTCCGCATCCGAGGGTGATGTCAGCCAACCTTTAAACATTCAGATCAACAGTGGTAGTCCAGTCCCTGTGGTGCCGACCGGTTCCCAAGGATTACTTGCCATAGCCACGCCGATAAGTTCTTCGTCCACTAGCCACAACAATGGTGAGGTCAACATTCGATCGAGTATTTCTTCGTCCTCAACCTACAACAATCCGTTTCCATCTTCGCACGATGCTCGGAGAGCGTCCATAGACTTGAAACCAAATCTTGCTACCCTGAATAACAGCCTTAACAGCAGCACGATCGTAAACAGTGTATCTGCTTCAATTCCTCATCCTTTGCAGCGTGTTAGCAATTTGCCGAAAAAAGTTTGCTTTTTGTGCGGTGAATCTTGTCTTGTATCAAACATGCATGTTTTATGTTCGTATCCTGCCAGGCATGATGCCAAAGTCCCCAACGGACAAACCAGTCCATTTTTCCCTTTTCTGGCCAACCGAGATCCTGCTCCCGGAGCAGATACAATGAGCGACGAAGGAACGGTGATGTCGTGCCAATATTGCTATCACATGTTGTTAATTCAATGGAAAGATTACGAGAACTCCAAAACCCCCGGAACTAGTAATAGGTGGCTCAGAAAGTATATCATGAAGAATTTCACTTGCTACGTGTGCAGCAGAAGTGCCGAACGTACCAAAGTTTGCACTTTGCAAGTTCAAAAGTTTCCGTTTTTGAAAGATCACAAAGTTCCAATTGGTGCGTTGGTCATGGATAATGGTGAAAATGTAGTCGTCTGTAAAGGTTGCTCACGTACTTTGCTCAGGCAATATGCTGAGTTTGAACGCATTGGTTTGCGTCTTGAACTACGCAAATATAACTGGATTCAACGACCAGGAGATGAATATTTGGACGATGCAGAGAGCCAGGTGAGCCAATTTTCTTCTTTTCCATGGTTGATATGTATTATTTAAAAAAAAAAAAAAAAGGGAAAAAACAAAAGAAGCAATTCAGTGTTTATTCAAAATTTAAACAAAAAAAAAAAAAAACAAACAAAAAACATAAATAGTTATTTACTGAGATTAACTTAAGTTTGGCACAAGGCCAGCAATATGGGGACAATTATTGAGAATTAAACTCATTAGTAATAGTTTGCTACTCTAATTTGCACCTCACCCTCAAAAAAAAAAAATAATGTAGCTTAGGTTTTGCAAGTAAAGGGCATCCAGTGAGGATTGAACTCACTACTCAGTTGTAATTGATCTCTAAGACTAGCTTGCTAACCAATGAGGATGTACTCCACATGTGTAAATAGAGGGGAAAATTACTTTTAATGATGTAACATTTGTTTCTTTGAACTTATTCTTAATTAAGGACTATGCTGCTGCTTATTTGAATATTTTGTGTAATTGAAAACAAACCCAAACTTAATTTTCTAATCATTTGTGCATGGTGGTTTTATTTATATATTTATAAAAATATCAAAGAAAGCCAAGCCTTTAAATTTGATATATGAAGCAAGGCAAAAATAGTTTATATTTCTTCAATTTGAATCAACTAAAATCTGTAGATGAGTACAGTCATATTTTGATTGGTTGACAAGTCAATCACATGATTTTGAAAATCTTGAGATGCGTAAAAGAACCCCATCCAACACCAATATTTGGAAACTCTTGCTAATTCCAATTGTCACTATTCTGTTTATTTATGTTAGGTGCATCTCCAGACCCCACCAGGTGATGTATTATTGTGTTGATTCCTTCTTCAGCCTACTGCCCATTATACTCAAATTCCAGCTTTCATGGGTAGAGCAAGTCTCTTTTGCATTAAAGGATATGTGTCTCAAGCCTGGTTCAACTTTGAGCTTAGTTGCTGTTATTTAGATTTTTTGAAAAGTCTTTAATGCTTCATGCTCACTTATGCATTTGTACAATCTGTAAAAAACCTCAGAAAAAAAAAATTATAACTGAGTCATGTTTTAAATGACAAGGCATTAAACTATATTTGGAAATAAATTTTGAATACACTAGAATAGTTCTAGTATTAAAAAATAAATAAATAAGGTATTAGAATTTAAGTTTTTGTAGATTTTCTTTTTTTTTTTTTTTTAAATAGAGGTAAATATTTTTGATGAAAGGATAAAATATATTTAGTTTAGATAAGTTTGGCAGATTTTGTTTAAGTTAAGAAAAATAGTTCTAGTATAAAAAAAAGGTATTAAAATATAAGTTTTTATGTAGATATTTTATTATAAAAAAAAAAAGGATGAATATTTTTGATAAAAGGATAAAATATATTTAGCTTAAATAAGTTTGGCACATTTTTTAAAAGTTAAGATAATCTATATATTAACAGGTTTTGGTATTTCTTTATATCTTAGTTATTTTGATTTTTTAAAATAAAAGTCCATTTATTGCAAATAACCATAATTAGATCAAATTCAGATATATATATAAACTGATAAACTGATAAACTTGAAGTTGGAATTTATATTTGATATCTACTTAGATTTGACTAAAGTTCTTAATTGCTCGTTTTTAATGCAATTTACTTTGAACACTTTCAGGCCTAAACGACGATATATGGATAAATTCTCATTGTCACTTAATTATTAAAATGATTTGGAATTCATGGATAGTTTTAATCCATTGAAGGAACCCTAAATTACACAGTTCTAATCCTCTTAATTTATTACCTATTTATAAAAAGAAAAAAAGTGGAATTTAAAAGTACTAGCTTGACCTTTGCTCTTGGAGATGCAAGTAGCCTTGTTCTTTTGAGTCTTGCTTTTGCTTCTATAGCCCTAAGATAATTTTCTTACTTTTGATAGGTTTAACTCTTTGCCTATTAAATTTTATTGGTATTTTTTACCTGTAAGATAGGATATTTCAAAGTTAACTATCTATTCACCTCATAACTCATTCTGTTCAAATAAAGTCCTAAAGCGGCTTAAAGTAGGCAAAGAGTTAATAAAACTTTTTATCTTTCCTAATACTAGAAAAAAATCCATTCAAATGATCTCAATGTTTTCTGCATTGCCCCAGTTACTTTTATTTTCTTGAGAAAGTAATTCATGGGTGTACACATGATCAACAATCAGGCTTTACTTTTTTTTAAGTTGATTTGGGAAGGAATAAGTTGATAAGATGTCATATAAACATTAGGTTTCTTTTTTTTCTTCTTTTCTACAGCTGTATTTAATGTAGATAGAACTACAAACAGCTGTCAATTTTGATAAAATCAAGTTGACATGTGTGTAAAATATATTGTCACTTTAAATTCCTTTTTGTTTTGTAAAATCTTTTCTTGCCTTATCATAAAATAGTTATCAAAACATCAATTCTTTGTTAATTTTTTTGGTGGCTTTGCTTTTTAAAAGGGATCTTTAAAAAAAATGCAGTTTTTTTTTTTTATTTATAATTTAAAATTTTTATTTTAAGGACAGAATATTGCTACTGATTTGTGAGTTTATAAGCTTTTTGATGAACCAAATCTTGCAAAATATTCTAACCTAAAAGTTTCAGCTTCAGTTTCTAAATTTGCTTGAATATATATATATTAGTCATCCACAGACAGTGTTTCAACGTATCATGACTCCTCAGTGTGGCTAGATTTACTTGGCTACCTCCAGACTGGATTGGAACCTGACTGAAATATATATATATATATATATATATATGCCATCTGTCATAATTTCTTTGTTAAAATCCCTTTAATCAGCTTTTAATGTTCATTTGTTAGTCATTTACTAAGTTTAGCTTAGACAAAAGGCGAGAAGTATGAGATCACTCAGTGAGAATCGAACTCACTAGTAATGAGTAGCTTAGCTTGCTTACCATTACAATACATGAGGTCCTAGAAGGCATTCATTAATATTTACTCATAAAGAATCTATTTTAAAATTTGATTGGATAAACATTGAAATATTTAAGAAAAGTAAATGAAGAATTCAGAAAATTTTAGTGAAATAATCATAATAAATCATTGGTTATTTTGTGTGTGTGTGTGTATGTTTGTGTATATGTGTGTGTGTGTATGTATATGTATATATGTTTGTGTGAGTGTATGTATGCATTTTGTGTTAGTGTCCATGTCTGTATATATCTATGTGTATTTGTGTGTATGTACATGTTTTTACATATATGTATATGTTATATAATACATCTATGCTTGTGTGTGTTTATTTGTCAGTGTATATATCTGTATGTGTTTATGTATATGTCAGTATATGTATGTCTGTATATGTCGGTGTGTATGTCAGTGTATATATGTATGTCGTGTCAGTGTGTATGTCAGTGTAATATGTGTGTATGTCAGTGTATATATATATGTCTATATATGTCAGTGTATATACGTATGTCTGTATATGTTGGTGTATGTCAGTGTATATACGTATGTCTGTATATGTCGGTGTGTATGTCAGTGTATATGTCTGTATATGTCGGTGTGTATGTCAGTGTATATACGTATGTCTGTATATGTCGGTGTGTATGTCAGTGTATATACGTATGTCTGTATATGTCGTGTGTATGTCAGTGTATATACGTATGTCTGTATATGTCGGTGTGTATGTCAGTGTATATACGTATGTCTGTATATGTCGTATGTATATACGTATGTCTGTATATGTCGGTGTGTATGTCAGTGTATATACGTATGTCTGTATATGTCGGTGTGTATGTCAGTGTATATATGTATGTATGTCTGTATATGTCGGTGTGTATGTCAGTGTATATATGTATGTATGTCTGTATATGTCGGTGTGTATGTCAGTGTATATGTATGTATGTCTGTATATGTCGGTGTGTATGTCAGTGTATATATGTATGTATGTCTGTATATGTGTGTATGTCAGTGTATATATGTATGTATATGTATGTATGTATATGTCGTGTGTATGTCAGTGTATATATGTATGTATGTCTGATATGTCGGTGTGTATGTCAGTGTATATATGTATGTATGTCTGTATATGTCGGTGTGTATGTCAGTGTATATATGTATGTCTGTCTGTATATATATACTGTATATGTCGTGTATATATGGTGTCATATTTGTATACTTCAGTGTATGTATGGATGTCTGTATATATGTATGTGTGTATATGTGTACGTCGGTATATATATATGTATGTGTGTATATATGTGTATACGTCAGTGTGTATATATGTGTATACGTCAGTGTGTATATATGTATGTGTGTATATATTGTGTATAGTGTGTATATATATGTATGTGTGTATATATGTGTATATGTCAGTGTATATATATATATATGTGTGTATATATGTGTATATGTCAGTGTATATATGTATGTGTTATATATGTGTATGTCAGTGTATATATGTATGTGTATATATGTGTGTATATATATATATGTGTGTATATATGTGTATACGTCAGTGTATATATATATATGTATGTGTGTATATATGTGTATATATGTCAGTGTATATATATATATGTATGTGTGTATATATGTGTATACGTCAGTGTATATATGTATACGTCAGTGTATATATATGTATGTGTGTGTATATATGTGTATACGTCAGTGTATATATATATGTGTATACGTCAGTGTATATATATGTGTGTATACGTCAGTGTATATATATGTATGTGTGTATGCGTCAGTGTATATATATGTATGTGTGTATGCGTCAGTGTATATATATATATGTATGTGTGTGTATATGTGTATACGTCAGTGTATATATATGTATGTGTGTTTATACATCAGTGTATATATATATGTCCGTATGTGTGTTTATACGTCAGTGTATATATGTATGTCCGTATATACGTCAGTGTATATATGTATGTCCGTATGTGTGTTTATACGTCAGTGTATATACGTATGTCCGTATATGTGTTTATATGTCAGTGTATATATATGTATGTGTGTTTATACGTCAGTGTATATATGTATGTCCGTATATATGTGTATACGTCAATGTATATATCTGTGTATGTATGTGCTTGTATGTGTTCATATATATATATATATATATATATATATATATATATATATATATAATATATATATATATATATAATCAAATGATATTAATTAGAATTTAGTCTTTTCAATAAATAAATTGGATTTGGAATTCAGAGAATTGCTTCCTTTATCACCAAGTGTTGGTTTGTTGAATTTTTATTTATTTATTGCAAATGTCAATTGAGTGCCATTGTTTGCACTACATTGCAAGGGGGGGGGGGTGTAGTGTGTAGTGACAAGGCAGTGTGTTGGTTCATAAGGCAACAAAGACTGACTAGTGGGCTGGATTCTAGATCTTAAGTAGTTGGGAAGAAGAAGAGGAGGAGGAGGAGAAGAAGGTATTTAGAATGGCATTCATCTTTGTGATAAAAAAAGGGGACTAAAAAGTAAATTATTAAATAA
>CM042147.1:59857063-59962063 GCA_023376005.1 Doryteuthis pealeii | reverse complement strand
GCTATCCAAATATGAAAGTTAAGGAAAGGATTAAGTTTTCTGAGCATATTTCATGGTTACCCAATGAAAAGCTAAAAAACTTTGGTACTGTTATTGTGTGAAAATGTGTTTACTACTAGACATCAAAACTTGATTTGTAACTGCATGGTGTCTGTCTGTCTTTGTAAATATGAAAGAAAAGCCCAAGTAGTAATAACGGCCCTAATTACAAATACACAAAATTAAATTAAATTTTGCATCTGTTCTGAAAATTCTAAGTGCTGGGTTGGTGAAGCTCATTACTTTAATCTTATTTTGGAAAATGAACTTTAAAAATTTTTTTTATAAATACTTTCATTTGAACAATATCATTTTTGACACTCATAATTAATTTTGACTATTACTTTTTTCTTTCATCTTTTAAATGATAGTTGTTGTTTTTATCATTATCATTATTATTATTATTATTATTATTACAACTCACTTGTGTTATTTCTATGACAGTTTAACTAACTATGCTATGAGCTCAGTTAGTATTGCAGAAATCTAAACTACACCTATAAACCCACCCAATACATCATTTATAGGTGTGTGATTTATATTTCTGTGATACCAATCATAGTATAGTTAGTAATGCAGCTGGTATGAATAATCAGCCTTTTCCGAGGCAAAAGGGGGGATGATGTGAGTTTGAGGCTTGATCAGAGCTCATCCTTTATTATTGTGATTTTAATACATGCTCTTCTTCATCATAGAAATCATCATCTCAGTGAGTTGTAATAAAATGAAGATAAACAATTTATTAAAGGACAGAAAATACTAGTTAAAATTAATGATAATTATGATTGGTAAATCATGATAATTAAAAAACAAAACATAAACAACAAACTTTTTTTATTTATTGCTTCTATTTATTAGGATAAATTGAAAATCTTCAATATGTTTAAAGGAATTTTAATTCAAAATTTATTTTTATTTTTAAAGAAAAATCTTTTGCAAAGCAGTGATTTGATATTTTTTCCCCAAGTATTTGTCTATGTTTTCATTTTCGCTCTGTGGTCCACTGGAATAGGAAAATCCACTAGATGACAAGTTTTTTTTCTTATTAATTAACACTAGGTCTAAATCTTCTGGTCTCTATTAAGTGACCTGTTTGTATCAGGGTTGCAGAAAAGTTCTGACTTTGAATCTTAGTATTCCCAGGATCCTATAATTTCAACTCTGACTCTGATTTCTTAACATAATTAGAATTAAGTTAGACTGACAACAAAAGCAAAGTAATTAACTAAAATAATTTTACTGGAAAAAAAAAATCATTGTAAATTTACACATGCTCTACAATATGACATGAGCTTGGCTCTATTTCTCACCATGTTATGGATACATCATGTTTTATAAGATAAATTTGTAAAATTTTATATTTTTGATAAGTTTATATATCTGTAAATCTTAAAAAAAAAAAAAAAAAAAAAAAAAGGAATAGATCTATTAGATGTTTAATGAAAATGTAAAAAAAGAAAAGAAAAAAAGTCCATAAAATCTTAGTTCACAATAGAATTATAGTTAGTAAAGAACAAAGTTGCAGAAGGTATAAGGTCGAACTCTGACTCCAAAGATTCCTAGGATGCTAACTCTGACTCCACCCAAAACCTCCGACTCTGCAGCCCTAGCTTGTGTCTCAAAATCCCAGAGAATTTTATGCATCTTATCCTACTAATGATAATGTTATGAAAGAAAGACCCATAAATTTGTTTAGTTTTTAAATTCTCTTATTTGTCTCTTTTAAAGATTCAATCATTTAACATCATGTAAAGTAGGGGAAAAAAAACAAAACATTTTTTGTTTCATTAAATATTATGAACAGTTTTATCATTACTAAAGGAAATAAAGTAATGCTTTTTTTTTTTTTTTTTTTACCTAATAGGAAATGACTCAAATTTAGATCATGTACACAGAGAAGACAATAAGATTAATAAATCTCTCTTGCCCAGCACCCTCATAGGCTTGTGTTATAGATATTTGCTTAGCTTAGTTTTGTCTACCAAAAACCTAATGTGTGTGTGGCGGAGAATGAAGGGTAGGAAGATTGTAACAAAAGGAATTGTTCAATTCAACATTAGAAGTCAGGGTACGTTCGTGTGTTGAGGGTGGGCAGTGATGCTTAAAATTAATACCTAAACTAGAATCGAGAGAAATTAGAGACAAGTTAAGAGGTCATTAAAAATGCTATACACATTTAACATTAACATGTTAGTAGAATAGTGTACAGAACATGATTACTATTATATTTTATAATAAAAGATTTTATAGATATTTATTATTAAGCTTAGTTTAGTCTTGTCCATGGGAGTAGATAGATAGTGTCATACTACTCTTTCAAGTGCTGGGAACTGCCTGCCTTGAAAATTAGCATTCAAAATATTGGCCTTTGCCTGTGCTTGAACATGCTCTACATTATGACATGAGCCTGGCTCTATTTCTCACCATGTTAAGAAGGGTGCATCACGTTTTAATATAAATTTGTAAAATTATGTATTTTTGATGAATTTATATGAAATTCTGTAAATATTTTGAAAAAATGAATAAGTATGTTAGATGTTTAATGCAAACGTAAAAAAAAAAAAAGTAATAAAATCTTAGTTCACAATAGAATTATAGTAAGTAAAGAACCAGGTTACAAATTCAGAAGGTATAAGGACTCTGACTCTGGCACTAGTGGAGAATGTACAATTAACTGACTCGTGAAACAGCTCCTTTTATGAGTTAGATTATAACTCAGAGGTCTCAAAGAAACACAAGGGCTGGTTTTTTTTTGGGGGGGGGGTACTGTGCAGTGGACAAAAGTGAGGTAGGGAGGAGGGTCAGTAATTTCCATTAAACTGCAATACAACAAACAGGCTGCTAGGGAAACCCATTATTTATCGAAATGAATGCGCATGTGACAGTAAATGCCTGGGAGTGGGGTGTATGTGAACTAGTACAAAAAGCTCAATGTGAATAAAAATAAAATAGAATTTTTTTTTTTTTAACATAATGTCAGATTTAAATAGTTTTAAAATTTCCTTCAGTTGATCCCAGTCTGTTTGTTTTAAAAATAGTTTTTGACAATATTTTTCAGTCTCTATGCATTTAAATGTCTTGAAGGCAGTGCAGATATATTTATTATTGTTGTTGAGAAAACCTCCTTATATATATTTCCCAACCCCTCTGCACAAGCAGGATGTGACACAAGATCAATTTATTCAGCGGAGTTTAACAGGTTGGAATTTAGTTTTCCTTCTCCTAGACTGGTTACCAAACCAAGGTTAAAGAGCACAGTCTGCCCTGCTATTTATCCAAAGCTGGAGGGAGAGTAGTTGGATTCATACCTTTCCCAAGGGTATTAGCATTATGTGAAATGCAAAGAGTATCATCTAGGATTTGAACTCGCATCGACAAGTCCATTTCCTACGACTCTAACCATTATATCACGTGCCTCCTTATAAATTTGTGCTTCTAAACATGACCAGAATTTGTAAAGATGAGACACAACAAATCACTCGCATGGACAGGCCATAGATAAGTAGTCCACAGGCTGCATGTAGTCTGAGGGTCACCTGTTTTAAGACCCCCCCTCCTTCATCTAACTTACACACTTTTTTTTTTTTTTTTTTTTTTTTTTAAATTGGAAGCTCAACAAGTCGATTATATGCATATGACGGTCCGAAAGTCATGTCACCCCTCCATATTGTTTTAACTTTCATTATTTTTTGTTATAATAATATAATATATAAGTTATATAATTATTTTACCTCTAAAAAATAATCTTTAAAAATTAAATTATTTTCTAGAATTTCGGTTTGTATTATATAATTATTTTACCTAAAAAAGAATTTAAGTGTGACAAGACTTTCAGACCATGCTGTACATTAATCTACAGGGTGGTCAGAAAGTCTTGTCACCCCTACATATTGTTTTGACTTTCATTATTTTTTGTTTTTATTATGTAATATATAAGTTATGTAATTATTTTCTAGAATTTTGGGTTGTAATATGTAACTATTTTACGCCTTAAAAAAAAAACCCCAAAAAACGTAGGGGTGACAAGACTTTCGGACCACCAAGTAAATTTATTTACGCTATTAAATGTCTTTTTTCTGTATGGTTTCTTATAGACTAAAACAATTAAGTGTAAATACTTGACTATTATACACATTTAACATTAACATGTTAGTAAAATAGTGTACAGAAAAACAGCAGTGAGCTGCTTGATTAGCATTAGATGGATAATGAAGGCTTTAGTTGAGGTTAAAAGCACGGTAAGGGTAACTTGAAGACAAACTTAAAAAAATTTTTTTTTTTTTTTTAAGAGATTATTTTTCTGATGCAGGTATTATTGAAAAACTTTTAGTAAACTGGGCAAAGCCTGGCCCATTTACTAAATATTTTCTTGTTCCTCAATGATCCATTCATTAGGAAAATAATGTCTAAAGAAAAAAGTTTGGCTTTACCGGTAGCATGCTTTTAATTTGGGCTACTTTTTAAGACTTATGAAATCTTTCTTTTATAAGCTTATAGGAACAGACAAATATAACCAAGTTATAATCTACATTCAGATAACTTTTAGTAAGTTGAATTGTTTTGTTAATGATATTGGCCAATGACTTATAATATTTTAAAATAGATACATTTTCCAATATAACTATCAAGTGGTCTTTAAGACTTGATTTATTAAGTCTTTGCCTACTTTAAACTGCTCACAGCGGCTCTCCCACCATTACCCAAGCAAAGTACAAAAACTGATGGTTAGTTCATTATAATTGAGCAGAAGGAAGGACTCAGATTACAATAATAATCGGACTTAATTTGAATAGAATGAGTTCTGAGGTGGATAGATTGTAAACTTTGAAATATCCCATCATACAGGTAAAAAAAAAAAAAAAAATTCCAAGAAAATTTTGTACAGCCTTGGGGGAAATTTGGTAGGCAAAGAATGAACTAGTCTCTCTTTGTTATTAATATGTTACATAACCTTTGATCATGTGACCCCCTACCCAAAATAAAAGACGACACCCTCTCCTATGCCCAAGCTTATTATTTGTAAACAAATAGTCTTTATTGTCAAGTAATGATGACTTGTTTACAATAATTAATTCTCTAACTGATATATCTACAATTATAGAATGTGGGACAGTTTAGCTGTCAGTTGAGCATCTGCCTAGCAACTACAAGGTTCAATGTTCAATACCAACTCTCACCAACTTGGCGCATGAGTTGCACAGCTTGGATCTATGCGATAAAGTGGGGAGTTGATGGTAGTTGTAGCGCACTACCTCAAATGCAAAAAACAATATCTGTTGTCTAGTGCTAATGAAAAGGAGATAGTCTGCTGTCCAACTGATACCATCAATAGGTCACTTTGCCATTTTTACTTACTTTTAATGGATTAACCCGAGAACAATTTAAAGACTTGATAGTGAAAAGGGGATACTCTATGGCTGTCCGACCGATACCAACACTAGGTCACTCCGCCATCTTTACTTTTAATGGATTAATTTGAGAAATTTAAGACTTGATAAAACTTGATAGTGACTCTCCCATTGTGTGGTTTTCTAGCTTTTAGTATATTCACAAATGGAATGTTAGACTCACCTGTATTCATTCAAAAAATCAAATCAGTAAGAAAAAAATTAGTAGCATTGCTATGTTAAAGATTTGCATTATCTTATCATTTCTTGTTAATATGTTTGCCTCTTGTTATTTAAGATTCTATTAAAGACCAAAAACATAAGTAATAAAAAATAACTATCTTTGTTAATTGTAATCTTAGAGAGATTATTTTCCTGTTGTTTGTGTGTGTGTGTGTGTGTGTGTGTGTGTGTGTGTGTACTTACTGCTTTCAAGGATTCAGCACTTAAAATAAAAAAAATTCAATTAAAGAGATATATTTAATTTGAAATCTCTTGTATTAAAATGCATCTGTTTTATAACATAACATGCAATTTTGTGTTGCTGATACTGTGTATAATATACATATTTACCAACCCCTCTGCACAAGTAGGATGTGACACAAGGTCAATTTTTAAGCATAGTTTAACAGGTTTGAATTCAGAGTTTTCCTTCTCCTAGACTGGTTGCCATACAAAGGTTAAAGAATCCAGCCTTCCCTACTATTTACCCAAAGCTGGAGGGAGAATATTTTGTTGTATACCTTTCCAAAAGGTATTAGCATTATGTGAAATGCAAACAGCCTTGTTCAGATTTTGAACTCATCTCACTGTATCCATTTCATATGATGACATCATATTCGCTGTTGATGACTTTTTTTTTTACCTATGGGATCCAAGCACTGCAACACTGTTGGTTGTTTTATTTATTTACTAAGCTTTACTTTGATGTGGTACAAGGCCATATGTATGGGCACCCAATGAGAATCGACTCACTAACAATGATCTGCAAGTCTAGCTTGCTAGCCATTACACCACGTGAGGTGTCCTGGTTATTTTTTTTTTTATGGCATATCAACCTTTTTTGGATCATTTAATGCCAAATCAAGTCATTTTGATATTTGGTTTCTTACAGTACCTGCTGTTTCTTAAATGGTCACCCATCTAAGTATTGAACCGGTCGGTCAATGCCTAACTTTGGTGATCTCTAGCAGGAATTGATGCTTTCAACTTTACTTGATTGTAAGCCCCTAACACTGTTGTAAAAACAGTGTGGACTGCAATGTTGGTCAAATTCCATGAGAGTATCTTGGTCAGCCTATGAACTTTTCAGCCGACCCTTTGTATGTAGGTATTTGTGTTTTTAGTATTTCCTTTTTAATGTTTATTTTTTGGTTTCTTTCTAGACATAACTAACCTCATCTAATTCCTAGTTGTGTCAATTATCATAAGAAGATTCTCACGATAAAATCATATATTGTGACAGTTTTCAGGGGAATTTCAAAATGTTTATAGTTCTTTAAGTGAAGTCATGTAGCCAAGAATTTTGTCTTTAAAACTCTATTTTCCTTGTTGCCATAGTTATGACCCTCAGAAAAGACATTAAGATCTGACAGTTTGTTGTCAGTGTTTCTCTGAAAGTAATTTATGAATTCTTCTTTTCTTTTATAAGCTTATAGGAACAGACAAATATAACTTAGTTATTATCTATTTTAGTAAGTAAATGTGTTTATATTCTTTATTGAATTGTTTTGTTAATGATATTGGTCAGTGACTTTATATTTTAAAATAGATATATTTTCCAATCAAGTGGCCTTTTTATGAAGCATATATACTTTGAAACACGTGGTGTAATGGTTAGAGATGTAGGAAATGAACTTGTCGATCCGAGTTCAATTCCTGGACAAAGCTGTTTGCATTTCACATGGCACTAATACCCTTGGGAAAGCTATGAATCAAATTCTTCCTCCTGCTATGGGTAAATAGTAGGGCAGACTAGGCTCTTTAACCATGGCTAGGTAACCAGTCTAGGAGAAAGAAAACTTGGAATTCAAACCTGTTAAACTTTGCTTAAGAAATTGACCATGTGTCGCATTCAGCTCATGCGGAGGGGTTGGTATATATATATATATATATATATATATATATATATATATTATATATATTTTTATGTTGAAGTTGGGCGTTATTATGAAGCATTTAAAAATAAATGAAGGAACCTGATGTTATGGAGTACTGGATTCACTTATTTTTTATTATTTGTTATCATAAATTTTCACGATCGTTAGATACCCTTTTTCAAATGAATGTTGCTCCTGTTCAATGGATCCTTTGTCTTTGTTATTATTGACAGCGGCAGCGTCTGTAAAATATTTGTAATAACGGAGTATTCCGATATCGGTGTTCAGTCCCCTCACGTGAGTTCGTAGTTTTAAAATCCATTTGGTTTCTGCTTGTTTTCGAGATTGCGTTGTTGGAAATGCGTGGTCTATTAAAATACATTTGAGGTGTGTAAGGTTGTGTGTGTGTATATATATATATATATATATACACACTTAGGCTAGATGGGTGGTCGGAGAGGCCCCCTTTGATCAATCGGCTGGTCACGTCAAGCCCTAGCACCTATATGATTGTCCCAACCCTATTGCCCTTATGGAAAACCCCCTAATACTTTTTATCATGTGCTAGAAGGCAGTGGCTGATGGTCTTCATGTTCTGGGTATGATGTTAAACTCTAACTGATGATGAGGTTCCAGTTCTGGAGAATGTGGAGCCCCCCTTCATCACCATTGCTCTCAGATCCACTTTGACCCGGAATGGAACTACCTGTTAGGGTCCCATCTATGGGTTAAATAGAAATTTTGTTTACAAAAAAAAAAATGAGTTTAAAAACTTTTCTTCTAAACTATCACTACAAATCTTTCAAAATTTTGCCAGCATAAAGCTACAATTGTGAGATACTAGTAAGGATAGAACTAAGTATATTAGTAATGGGCCCATTTAGTTCACTTGGTTAGAGCATCCGTTTAGGAACCGCAAGGTTCTGGGTTCAATAATGGCTCTTGCCTACTCAGTTTTTTAAGAGTTTAAAAAAAAAAAAAATTTTTTATTCTTTTTAATTAAAAAAAATTTCATAAACTGATTAAGATGAATAGAAAGGAACAAAAAGACAACACTTTTTAAAAATTTTATTGCTCCAAGTTTCATGTCAATTCAAGTTGATATACAAAATTTGTATTAACAATATGAACGAATCAATTTCTATAAGTTAAACATACACAATTATTTTATTGCTAACAAGAAAGAAAAAAAAATCTAAAAATGTTGCCAATCTTTCTTTTCTAGATTTGTATATAAAAAAAACAAAAATGATGATTTATTTGGAGGTGAACTAAAGAAATTCTTTCCAGTGAGAATTGAATAGATAATAAACAATAGACTTTTGTCTATTTAATCCAATACTATAATCATTTGACCGTAACTCTATCTGATTACTGATTTTTATAAGAAAGTAAACCTTTTAGCTAAAAAAATAAAAATTCCAGATCTTAAGAGGGTTTTATTTGTTTGTTTTTTTTTTTACTTGGCTTTACATTCTAAAGTGCTATTTTTTTTTTTTTTTTCAAAAGTTTTCTTTAGAGAAATATAGAAATGAAAAGGATGTTTACTGGAAATTGCACTATGAAATAATAGATAACAAGCTCATCTTATAGACCATCACTAATATACTCATAGTAAAGTCGACAGTGGTCTATTGTCAGTATCAACCAGACAGCAAGGGAGTCTATCCCCCTTTCACTAGCGCTAGATTGTCTTTGGTGTCTGAGTTGGAGCACCACACCTACCATCAGCTCCTCACTTTACCACACAGATCCTTGTGTTACTCATATGCTGAGTTGGCGATGGCCGGTATCAGACCCGGAACCTTGTGGTTCCAAGTCGGACGCTCTACCAACTGAGCTAAACCAGCACTTAACAAGAATAGCCATAGTACAAATCTTTTTTTCTTGCCTTTTTATATTGATTTTGAAAAAAAGCAATAAGAGTTCTTATGATTTAAAGCAAAATGCATTGTGTAAATTTAAATCCAAATTAAAAATTTTCACTTTAAAAAGAGGAATGTTTACATTTAGTTGTTTAAAATATTCAGATTTATGCTGATTTATTATTGTTTTTCAGTTTAAGTGCTGATATATAAGTAAGTAATGCTATTATTCATATAATAACATGTTTACTTAATATTGTTAAAGTTAAAAAAATATGTATACAAACCATGTTTACTATTTTACCTTTTCCATATTAGACACTATATATATATATATATATATATATATATATATAGAGAGAGAGAGAGAGATATAGATATAGATAGAGAGAGAGATAGAGAGAGATAAATTAAGAAGGGATTCCTATTTGTTTACATTATATCAAGTGCAGCATAAATATTCTTCCTTGTGAAAAAGGAAGCATATTTTTTTCTTACTGAAATAAAGAGACATTTAATCTCAGTAATTCTATTCATTTGAATGACAGAAAGTTTTCACCTTTTGAAAGTCTTAATATTTTGTAATAAAATAAGAAGTTTGTAATAGTTAGGTAAATTTCAGTTTAGCCCAGTTGGTAGAGCATCAGCCTCGGTGCAGGAGTAGCTCAGCTTGGATCTATGAAGTAAAGTGAGGAGCTGATGGTAGGTGTGGCGCTACACCTCGGACAAAAATCAATCTCTCTGGTCTAGTGCTAGTGAGAAGGGGATAGACTTCCTTGCTGTACAGCTGATACCGACAAAGGCCACTCCTGCATCTTTACTTTTATTTATTGTAAAATGCTTGTACTATTTAAAAAAAAAAAAAAAAAAATTATTTGAATTACAGAAAGCCAGATGTACATATGTACACAATGCCATTTCTCGGTATATATTTTGAACATATTTATGTCCACATATATAAAGTGTTATTTTAAGATTTTATTACATGTGACAATCAGGATGTGGATAAGAATAAATATAAGTAGGTTTATACAATGTAACAAAACACACTTGACACATTTGTTAAAAGTTTGTGTGTGTGTACTTACTGCTATCAAGGGTTCAGCACTTAAAATAAAAAAAATTCAATTAAAGAGATATATTTAATTTGAAATCTCTTGTATTAAAATGCATCTGGTTTTATAACATAACATGCAATTTTGTGTTGCTGATACTGTGTATAATATACATATTTACCAACCCCTCTGCACAAGTAGGATGTGACACAAGGTCAATTTTGTAAGCATAGTTTAACAGGTTTGAATCAGAGTTTTCCTTCTCCTAGACTGGTTGCCATACAAAGGTTAAAGAATCCAGCCTTCCCTACTATTTACCCAAAGCTGGAGGGAGAATATTTGTTGTATACCTTTCCAAAAGGTATTAGCATTATGTGAAGTGCAAACAGCCTTGTTCAGATTTTGAACTCATCTCACTGTATCCATTTCCTATGATGGTAACCATTACACCACATACCTCCACTTATACTGTGTATGATATATGAGGGTGGGTTGAAAAAGTTCATATATGACATCATATTCGCTGTTGATGACTTTTTTTTTTACCTATGGGATCCAATATTCTTTGATTAGCTTTGCATCTTGAAAAGAAATTATCTGTATAAATATTGATGTGCTAGAGAAAGAAAAAAAAAACATCAGCAAATTTATAAACATTTTATCTGACTTTTTTTTTTATTGTTAATATAAGGAAATGGTTGTAATTATTTAAAAAAGTGGGCGGTTAATATATTTTTTTTTTTTCTTTCTGTATTCTCTCTCTCTCTTATTCTATTTCTTTCATTTATACCCCCCCTCCATTTTCTTCTTAGTCTTCTCATTTTTTAATTTCCTTTCCTCTTATTCTTACCTCTCCCTTTCGACCTGGAATGGTATTACCTGTTAGTGTCCCATCTATGGGTTAAATAGAAAAAATGAGTTTTAAATAAATGTGTTTTAAAAAATTGAGTACCCATCAAGAATGAATAAAACAAAAATGCCTTCGGCATAAAATAACCCAATGGTTTGACATGCTGTAAAACCCAACCAATTAATTATGGATGGATATTTCCTGTAATTTATGAGGTTGTCGGTTGCCATGCCGAGTATTTGCATCCTGGCATTTACAAAGAGAATGGTGGTTACTTGGCGTTGCCCATCTCCTCACTAGTTAACCACTAGTAACCAGCAATGGAGGAATGATCCCTGATTTTATGGTCTTATTTGATAGAGAAAACTGTATAAAATGTGTCTTGGGTATGATGTTAAACAGCATCTAGTAGTGAAATTCCAATTTTGGAGCTTTGGGGAGTGTGGAGTAGCCCTTTATCGCCATTACTCCTAGGTCCATTACCTGTTAGGGTCTCCGCAAATACTATTGTAAATCATGCACCTTATATGGTGGGAAAATGATGATAATTAGAGTGAACCTGAATGAAGTGTTTTAATGCTATTGCTCTAGCATAAATCTTGTGACAGTGTGCCTTTTTGTTGTGCTAACATAGAACATCCTTTCTTTCTCTCCATCCATCCATCTATCTATATATCTATATCTAAGTTAGGGTAGTGTGCACATGAAGTCAACTGAGCTTGGTAACTGACAGTTTCTTCCCTGGGATTTTCAAACCAAGACCACTTAGTTTGAAAATCATATAGGTGAGAAACTGTAAGTTACCAAGCACCGTTGACTTCATGTCCATACTACCCTAACTTAGATATACATAGTCTGTCAATGATATTGAGTACTCTAACTTATAAATGTAGCACACTATATCTATCTATCTATCTATCTATCTATATATATATATATATATATATATACAGTGATGCTGATAGCTTTTTAATATAGTGCGTCTTTGATTTGAATGAGTCCCCGGGAAATTTGATGGGTCCCAACTAAAGTTTCTTAAGAAATTGTAGAGTTTTATTTATGAACAACTAATGCCATCTAACCCCTATCTTGTATTTGATACAGTGTAGTTTGTTTAAAAAAAAACAAAACAAAGGGACAAATGGATATGATTTTTATGCATACTTTTATATTTTTAGGAGTCGGTGACGCAGGCCGTGTACCTATCAGCATCTGGTGTGTGTGTGTGTGTGTGTATATGTATATATATATATATATATATATATATATATATATATATATATATATAACACACACCACACATCTGCAATATAGATATCCTCCCATCCTCTTTATTTAGAATTTAAAAATAAGCATGAAATGATGTGGTAATTTTCAATATCTTATATGTTTAATATATATATATATTTTCTGTAAATTATTTTTATGATCATTGTTCGTGTGTATAGTTTTTGTTTTATTAACAGAACACAAATATGATCTAATATCAAAATTTTGTTCTTTCTAAATTTAGAAATTTTCGGAGGATTTTGTATGATAAGCCTTTTCTCAACATTCACTTTGAAATATTAAAGCAATTAAAAGCCAAACATTTAACAGATGAAACGATTCTAATTTTCACCTGTGAAAAGGTAGAGCGAGTAAATCGAGACAGAATTATTAATGAATTTGGATAATAGAATTTTAAATGAATCTTTCATTTTCTGTGGATCTCATTGTGTCTTTATTGTGAATGAAGTTGGATATAGTTTACAGCATTGGTTCTCAACCGGGAGCCATATGTACAAGTTAGATGGGGTCATCAGCAAAAAAATCATTAATAATCGGTTGTCTAGGGCAGTGGTTCTCAAGGGGCTGCCATACCCCCCCCCCCCCAGACTATATAACTTTTTGGGGTCCAGGCCAGTGAAAAAATATTTAATTATAAAAATACAATAGGACTTTTAAATATTGAATGGCTAGGGAGGGGCATCCACCAGAGTAAAATAGGAATCAAAGGGGTCCATAGGTAAAAAAAAAAGGGGGGGGGTTGAGAACCACTGGTTTAGGGCATTGTTTCTGAACTAGGTACAATAAATAGAATACTGGGAAGTCACAGATATTTTTAATAGGAGCACACCAAAACTACATATTGGTTGTCTTTATACTTATAAATTATATTACTACTACTGCACATTCATATTTTGTTTTTAATGCACAATCTTATTATATATAGAAAGGGTCATATTTGTAAGCTGCTACAAACACTTTTGTTTTGTATAATACAACTACAATTCATATTTAATTGAAAAGGTATATATTTACCAACCCCTCTGCACGAGCAGGATGTGACACAAGGTCAATTAGTGGAGTTTAACAGGTTTGAATTCAGTTTTCTTTCTCCTAGACTGGTTGCCTAATGTCATGGTTAAAGTGCCCAGTCCACTCTACTATTTACCCATAGTTGGGGGGGGGAATAGTTTGATTCATATCTTTCCTAAGGGTATTAGCAGGGCTGTGAAGTCAAAACACAAAACCTCCGACTCTGACTCCTCTATTTTTGGCACTCTGATTCCTCTTTATATAATTGAGTGATTATGGCCTACAAATAAATATGAAGCCATGATTTTTTTATAATCTATTCATAAGGAGTGTACACTGTATAACTTTACAGATTAAACTAGGGCCATATAAAGTGTAAATTCAACGACTCCAGTGACCACTTAATTGCTTCCAACTTTGACTCCACAGCCCTGGGTGATTATTAGTATGTCACTTATTGGAAATGTTACCTGATTTCTAAGTAAAAAAAGTAAGTAAAGTTGATGGTGTGGCCTAATGTCGGTATCAGCCAGACAGCGAGGCAGTCTATCCCGTCTTCACTAGTGCTAGACCAAGGAGATTATTTTAGCATCTGAGATTGAATGCCACACCTACCATCAGCTCCTCACTTTACCACACAGATCCCTGTGCTACTCGCATGCTGAGTTGGCGAGGACTGATATTGAACCAGAAACCTTGTGATTCCTAGGCGTATGCTCTACTGACTGATCTAAACCAGCCCTACTGATTTGTAATCATTGGATTTGTGTGACTTATTCAATTGACAATCTCTGATCTGATGATGTTGTCATGTAATGAATGTATCCTATAGAATTGTCATAGATAAGCCCAGTAAGCATGATATAAATGATATGGAGATATATTACAGTCAAGTCCCTGAAGTTAAGCAGCGATGATCCTGTTCAATACTTAATTTGGTGACCACTTAAGCAACAGCAAGCACTGTAAGCAACCGGAGTCCTTTGTTTATCAAAAATGACTTGATTCAGCATTAAATAACCTGAAAAGGATTGATATACCTGAAAACAAACCAAACAAATACCAACCACTCATAATAGTTAATTATGGTCAAGTCACGCTGAAAGTACTGGTTCCTGTTAGATCACCGAAGTTAAGCAGCAATGAGCCTGTTCAATATTTAATTGGGTGACCACTTAAGCAAAATGTGCTTAATTGAAGTCATACCTAATTTGAAAATTAATTAGTTGATAATTAATGAATTAGGCGAATATACCTGTTCAAATGTAAGGCTTTTTCTCGATTTGTTTACGCCTTACATTTGAACAGGTATATTCGCCTAATTCATTAATTATTAACTAATTAATTTTCAAATTAGGTATGACTTCAATTAAGCACATATTCTCCCAAAAATAGTCGGCTCCTGCCATCTCAAACAAACTATTTGCGTACTCTCATATATATATATATATATATATATATATACCGCTGCCCCAACCTGCTAGCAGGATGTAAATGTAATTAAGTGATTATGGCTTGTAAAAACAAATGAAACATCCTTTTAATTACGAATGATTATCCTAAACTTTAAAAGCGACTTTATATCTTGCATTTTTAATACTGACCATCTTACAACCTGTATATAATATGGGTAAGTAATGCTGGTATTGCTCAGCTATTGTTTCATTAGAGTTAAAAATGTATCTGTAAATATAAACAAATATGGCAATAAACACAGTTACCTTTAATGTATGTTCAAAAGGATAAATAAATCAAAAAAGCCTTGGAGAATATCAAATTGGTTTATTTGCATTTCTAGGTGAATATTTTTTTTTTTTTTTTTTTGTGTAATTTCATTTTATTTCATTTATTTTTACAAGTCACAGTATAGTAGCCTAACTTTAATATAACACCTCCACGCACACTATTTGGGGGGAAAAAGTGGAAAAAAATAATTTTTTATTTAGATATATCATGACTATACCATATAGTCATGATATATAAGGAATAGTGTATAGTATACGTTATTCCTTTTCCTGACATTAGTACATTTATTCTATGTTTACATAAAAAGAAAATCTTAGGGATTTTTGCAAAGTGAAAGCAATAATGAGAAAAATTTCCAAAAAAGAGATTACTTACAAATAACATCTTTTGAATTTGGTTTTTGGATGTTAGTAATTTTAGTCTATTCACAGTAGTCATTTTTCCTACTTGTAAAAATCTTTAATTCATAAATACTATAATTACTGTCTCTTCTTAGTCACAAATATCTATTGGTAAGCTGTCAAAATGAATAGTCCAGACATTGAAGCATAGAACAAAATTTCAAGCATTCTATGGCCTCTAGCTACTGTGGTCAATTTCTTGATGAATGGGTGGATACAGATAGAAAAATAAGATAAAAATGCTGATTCTTTATTGCTAGAAGTAAAAAAATGAATATCTGAAGAGCATGAAAAGGAAAATGGGTTTTTAAACAGTATCTTATTAAATTATAGAAAACAAATGAGTAGTCTATTTAGATTATAGTTATTTACTAAGCTTAGCTTAGATGTCGCACAAGGCCAGAAATAAGGGGCACCCAATGAGAATCTAACTCACTAACAATGGTCTACGAATCTAGCTTGCTAACCATTACACCACGTGAGGTGCCCAATATAATTTTTTTATAACTTTAACTGTTTAGATTATAAGCCAATTAAACTTAACCCCCCCAAAAAAAAAACACAAACAAAAAAAACCAAACAACCAAAAAAAGGTATCTGTCCAAGGACCATAACCAAATGCATAATTCCAAGGACCTGTTTTTTTATTTTATTTTTTTATTTGTATGGATGACCACAAACTCCAACATGGACTATTTGAAGTTGACCTTCAAAGGTCACAGGAGGTCATCATATGGCAAAATAATGCCATTCCTGACCAGACAATAAGATAGACTGATATGAAAATGTAAAAATTTACTTTTGACTTTATAAATGATGGGGATGAATGAAATCAGATCATGTTTTTTTACATGGCCAGCTGTATGTTGGATATTCATGACTTTCGGAAATATTTGTTCATGCTCAGAGTTGCTGAAGTATGAACAAACTACCTGCATCAGGTGTTAGCTGTCAAAACACTACATCCTTTCAAAACCTCCATGCTTCCTGTAATTTGATAACACTATACCTGATATCCCTTCTCTGCACATACACACATATATATCATGACTATATACTATTGATACTCCTGGCATTAATACATTATTCTATGTACTGTACATCAACCTTTAATGAGTTGTAATGCATCTAAGCGCTGTATGCAATAATTTCATTATCATTATTATTTCACTACTTGTGAGTTTTTCACACTAGCATAAGCTGATGGTCTTTCACTGGAGTCTGAGTGACAACAAGTCTCCTCAGATCTCCAGGACTGAGTATTCTAGTCGATCTCAACAATGCTGTTGTCTGGATGGTTTCAATTCTTCCTCTGTTTTCTAAACTTTTGGTGACTATTCCAAGTGCACCAACTACAATTGGTATCACTTTCACCCTCAGATTCCACAGTTTTTTCAATTCTCTAGCAAGGTCCACTTATTTGTCTATCTTATAGTTTTCTTTCATCTTCACCCTGTGATCTGCTGGAACTGTAAAATTTACCAGTTGACATTATTATATATTATTTAAAGTAGCAAAAAAAGATTTAAAAAAATTAAAGAACAAGAAATATTGTGTACAAAGTGGCACTCAGAAACTAAACTATTTTTCTTTGTTCAAAACTCTATTTTGTATTAGCAAGAATATGTGCCCTCCGAGCATAAGTATTTAAGTTTTGTTGTAATGAAATATATTAAATATGAATGCATATAAAAAGATGACACTTATTTTAATTGGTTTCTATATAAAATCATTCATAGGATTGATTTTAATGTTGGAGAATAACACAATAATATTAAAGATCAGTAATACCAAGTAATTATTTATCAAACTCGATTTTGTTAAAACCAGTATGCAAATTAACCACATCTTATATTATGTAAACCTTTATTTCTTAGTAATATGACACATTGCAGGATTTTAAATACCCTAATAACATGGGCTGTTTTGAGGCAAATCTCAGATTTTCATAGACATTGTTAATAAATAAGATTTATCCTATGTATTAATAATTTTGACTATAGATTAAATACTCATTGATAAACTTACACAATTCCTGAGGGCATTGTGACATAAGCAGTGATGGAGTTTCGGTTACAGACACACCAAATGTCCATTATAAAAAGATTTATGTTGTGTTATCATTTCTGAATTTGTTGAATCTTACTAAAATACATATCAGTATTATTTCATTAAAACATATTGTTGCTTATCTTTTGTTCTCCCAGGCAGTACCAAGTGTGTCTGCTAGTTGCATATAAATTTGAGAAAGACTTTCTCTTTGGTTAAAATCTGAATCCACTGCATTACCAATGTGGCAAGTAGTTTGGATTATGGAATTCATGACAACATGAGCTATAGTCTTATTTTTAACATTGTAGATTCTATTCAAATGTCTGACTCATTGCTGCTTATGGATCAGAACTTCAATAAAATCTTAGTTTCTGGTTGTTTAATCAACCTATGCCCTTAAATGAAGATCAAAGAAAAATATCAACACATTGTAATAATATACCACTTTAAATCTTTAAATATATATATATATAGAGAGAGAGAGATAGAGAAAGGACTAAATTTCTTTTGTTTTTATATATTGTGTAATTTAGGCAGCAAATGTCCTTGTAGGCATATTTTATTTACTATGGCAGACAACCATATAGAGTTAAGCTTTTATTAAAAAAAAACTCAGCACATTGTAATGATATACTACTTTAAATATATATATATATATATATATATATATATATATATATATATATATATATGCACATACAGACGCTGATAGGTACGTGTCCTGCGTTCCTGGCGCACAAAAAACTAAGAGGAAGTAATAAAATCATATCCATGCATCTCAATGTTATTCTTTTTTCTTCCCTCACCATTTCAAGCTAACTGTAAGTACATTTCAATAGTTTCTTAGGAATTAATTACACAGGATAGGTTACAAGTTAGGAGTTAGATGGTTTTAGTTGGGACCCATAAATTTTCCCGGGGACTCATTCAAAGCAAATATGTGCGTCCCAGGACGAACTAAATCAAAAAGCTATCAGCATCACTGTATATATGGGAACCTTTGTTGGTTATATTAGAAGCATCTCAAAATCAGTAATATCAACAAAAAAAAATAATTGCTTTCTTGGTAGGGTCAAGAACTTTTTCCACTTCCATGCTAATTTTGTAAACATTGTATGGCTCTAAATTGTACAGATTAATTAAACTATCTTTATTTTTATCTTAAAGGCATTTGGTTTGAGCAGCTGTATGATAGCAAATTTTCAATACCTAATGAACCCATTCTTTAAAAAAGAAAAGTTATTGCTGGTGTAGAATATTGTTTTTGTCATGAGGGAATTATAAAGTAGATAATTTAAATAATCCCCCTGCTTTAATAACCTGATGAGCCTGAACATGAGCCTGGAGAGGAAATTATTTCTTGAAAGATGCTTCAACTTTTGACATTAATATTTCTCGAATGGTCACTTTTTTTCTAAAGCAGAAACAAAATTTGCTTTACTTTGGGGGTCACTCCACTTTGGTCCTTACCCCACTCTTTGGGGTCTGGGTTCTGTTAATGAAATTAATGGCTTGATCCCAGGGGCCCTGCCCCAGGCAACACCTGCCCCCTTGATTTAAAGGGGCAGGACTGGGTTTATTGCCCAGTGTCTGAGGGGGAAGGTCAAGTACTTAATTGGGTGACTACTTAAGCAACAGCATGTACAGTTAGCAACCTGAGTCCTTTGTTTATCAAAATGATTTGATTAGGCATTAAATGACCCGAAAAGGGTTGATATGCCGTAAAACAAAACAACCATCAAATCTTCATTTGATAAATTTTAGAGAATATTTGGTTACAGTTTTGAGGCCTCTCTTTTGAAGAATTCTTGGAATAAAAAAAAAAATTATTTATCCTATGAATAGTATTTGACACAAGGTCACAGGTAAGGGGCATCCAGTGAGGATGAAATTTGCTATTCAGTAATGGATCTGTGAGACTAGCTTGCTAACTATTACTTAATGATATATAGCACACATTGCAGTATTTTAAACATTAATAATATGGGTTGTTTAGAGGTAAATCTTAGTTAGACCTTAATAGAGACATTGTTAATAAGATGCTAATTAAGATTAAGTAATGATTATTTAATAACCATTGAGAATATAATGTAAATAACTAAGAGAACTGTGATGTAGTTTTGGTTATGGACAGATAAACACACAATCTCCATTATAATAAGTTTACACTATCAAAATTTTTGCTACAAGCCATTTTTATTGTTACAGCTAACTTACCTACAAAAATTGTGATAGGACTAACAAACAAACAAAAAAAAAAAACCACCTTCAGAAACAACTGCACAAAAAATGTAAATATGGATGTATACTGCATGTACACCCCGAGGCATAAAATAACCCAAGACTAGTTGACATGCTGTTAAAATCAATTGTATATAAATTGTGAATCTAATTCGTTTCTACTATTGTTAAGTGATTTGCTTATAAAATATTTAATTAAAAAAACAAACAAACATAAATGACAGGGTTCGCCACGGGTAGGATGTGACACAAGGTCGATATTATAGAGTGTCCAGCAAAGATCGAACTTGCTATTCAATTGTAATAGGTCTGCGAGACTAGCTTGCTAACCATTACGCCATGTTGGATGCCCGTGAGTAATACAATTAAAATGATTGTCTCAAAGTAGTAGTAGTTTCCATTGTTTTATTTTTTAAATATACATAATTCACAAAAATTGCCTTTATGTTGATTATAATTTATTCTTTTAATCAAATGATAATCCCTACCCTCATAGAATCCTTAAGGCTCATAGAAATGAGGACAATAATTTTCTAAAAGGCATTTATTTATTTATTTTATGTTTTATTTTATTTTATTTTTTTTGAGAATAACTTTTGATTAGCTGTTGCCTCTGATGTTCAGGTTGTCCATTTTTTTTTTTTTTTTTTTAAATGAATCTTAAAAATCTAAATCTTTTTTTTTTTTTTTTTTTTTTTTTTTGCATTGAATAATTATGATAATTATAACATTAGTTGAAGGGGGTGGTTAGAATATGAGTCAGCTTTGTATTTTGTTTCTGGTTTACATGTTAAACTGGAGAACTGAACACATTGTATTTTTGGATTGGGTAGAGAAAGTTTGTAAATTTTAGATTCTCAGTATTTTTTGAGTTGCAAAGAAATGAAACGTTTCAATAAAAAATTAAATTTTTTTTCTATGACATTGAATAAAGAACAAATTAATCATTGAATAGATTAAATAAATTAATAAAGTTTGTAAATTTTAGATTCTCAGTTTTTTGAGTTGCAAAGAAATGTTAAAAATCTATGTTTTTTTTTTTTTTTTTTTAAAATTAGAAATTTAAAAAATTGAATAAGAAAATGCTGAAGGGTTAAATGAAAATCAGGAATTGAACTCTGATCTCCATGTCCATTTCCCATGATAACCATTACAGCATAGGCACTTCCTTATTTAACATATACATACATATAACATCAGGTACACACACACACACACACACAAAGTTTGTAAATTTTTAGATTTTCTGTTTTTTTTTTTTTTTTGAGTTGCTAAGAAATTAAATGTTTAAAAAAAAATCAATTTTTATTTTTTAATAATATTGAATAAGAAAAATGCTGAAGGGTTAAATTGTTTCCATTTTCGCTAACAAAACTGTTAGTCACGAGTTATATTATTCGAAAAACCATTTTTTTCTTTTTTCTTTCTTTCTTGGCTGGTAAATTGTTAATAGTCAGTGAAACTTGATCCATTGTATTTCCTCAAACTTTTCCTGAAACTTGATCCATTGTATCCCCCCCCAAAAAAAACAAACAAAAAAAAACAAACAAAAAAACAAAACAAACAAACAAAAAACAAAAAAAACTGCAACAAAACTTTTAGATAATTTTGTTTTTCTCAACTCTTATTTCAATTTTTAAAAAATTTAAAAAATATTATTTGTGGATGAATGTAATTGTTAGAAATAGTTGACATATTCTAGAGTTGTTTTTTTAAATTTTTATGAAAGGTGCCAAAAGAAGCTATGAAATCAAAATACAATTTGGGGACTGTGTACTATAGTTCAAATAGGCAAATATCTAGTGTATATATATATATATATATATATATATATATATATATATATATATATAAAAACAAAGAAAATAAATACTGCTTAAATAGCTTCATAACTGTAAGAATAGAAATGAGTAAGAAAGAAAATAACGATAATAGAAAGATTTAAAAAAAAAAGTAAAAAAAAAGAAATGGGGGGAAACAATGAAAAGAAACTTAACATTGAAATAAATAAATGAATAAATTGTTATCCTATCATGAGAACAAGTCAAAACTGATGATAATAGTAATCAGAGATGCTGATAGGTACGTTGTCCCTGACGCACAAAAATCTCAAAGGACAGGAGTAAAATTCATATCTAAGTTTTCAAGCTAACTAAATAGATTTCAATAGTTTCTTAAAAACGAATTACACAGGATAGGTTACAAGGTAGGAGTTAGTTGATTTTTGTTGGTACCTATAAATTTTCCCGGGGACTTATTCAAAACAAATATGTGTGTCCCAGGATGCATCACTGAGTAATAATAGTAATAATGATAATAGATGAAAAATAAATTTTTATTTATTTATTTATTTTTTATTAAAAGAACAAACAAGTTCTTATCATGACTCATTGAGGTCCAAATCAGATTTGTGTGCCATGTGGTGTGAATAAAACTGCCTCTTTTAAAGACAAGACTAGTTGAGGTGATACTTGCCAAAAAGAATGGAATTCAATAAGAGTGGATATTTATCTGCTTAGCTTAGTTGTGGCACAAGGCCAGAATTATGAACCACTCAGTGAGAATCGAACTCACTAACAACCATCAAATCTTCATTTGATAAATTTGGAGAATAATTGGTTACAATTTTGAGGCTTCTCTTTTGAAGAATTGTCTTGGAATAAAAGAAAAAAAGAATTCTCCTATGGGAAGGATTTGACACAAGGTCTGCTAATCTAGCTTGTTAACCATTACACCACATGAGGTGCACTGAAGACTGGATACGTTCTTTGATAACTTAAACTTGTATTGCACATTTTGTGTCCCATTTAAAAATTTTTGTCGTTAATGGTTTAAACGCAGAGCAAAATCTTTGTTGTTTTAGCTCAATGTAAGGCATTTTCCTATTAGCTGCGATATTAATGTAGAAAAAAATACATTATCTGCCTGGGAAACCATGATTTTAGGGCACTCAGTGAGGACTGAAATCACTGTGATGGTTTTCATTAACTGCTCTACAGTTGATGTCAAGATATGGTAACAATAACATCTCTCAGTTTTCAACAGCTTTATTTTTATGTATGTGTATATTTGTGTGTGAAGAAAATAACAGAATAGGAAAATATGATAAAATATGAGGAAAAGTGAATATGAGGACAATTTAACACTGGAAAAATATTACTTAAAATGTCCATAAAATTTTTAATGTATTAATATCCTAAAAATGAATTAAATATAAAGATTTTGCTATTCCAAGCTACTTAGCCAGGATAAATTTTAGAAATAAAACAGTTATTTTCTTCAAATCCAACTATTTCTTGTATATTAATGTGAATGCTATTCACTTTTCCAATACTTTTCCTCATATTATGTGTGTGTGTGTGTGTTTGTGAGAGATAAAATTATTGAGATTGAAGCTGTATTTACCAAGATAGAAATGAACAATGAATGGAATGTTAATTTTTTCAGAATACAAGGTGTGTCAAAACGTACAAAAAAGCTTGATACTTTTTTGAAACACCTTGTATATCTAGCTACGTTATTTGTTTAGTTTAATCTGAGACAGGGCCACAAAAGTGAGTGGCGTTCAGTTAGGAACAAACACATTAGCAATGGTCTCTGACCATCGCTCTACAGCAGATATAGATCAGAATTTATTGAAATAAAAAAATATCCCTCGAAATATGTTTATTTTTATAACAATGAAAAGAAAAGAAAAACAAAACAAAAAACAATGTTGCTTAATGAAATTAGAAAATAATATTAAAAATTATTTTAATACATTATCTAGCTAAGTTGTTTGTTTAGCCTAGTGTGGCACAAGGTCACAAAAGTGGAAGGGGAGTTCAATTAGGAACAAGCATTAGCAATGGTTCCTGATACTAGCTTGTTAACCATCGCTCTACAGCAGATATAGATCAGAATTTATTGAATTAAAAAATATCCCTTGAAATCTATTTACTTTTATAATAGTAACAATAGAAAAGAAAAAAAAATAGTTATGTATAAAAAAAATGAAACAAACAAAAAAAAAAAATAAAATAAAATAAACAAACACCAAAACAACAAAAAACAAACAAACCTAATGTTGCTTGATGAAATTAAAAAAATAATGATATTAGAAAGAAATTATTTTAATACATTGACTTGCCTTGCATTAAGGAAAAAAAAAAGAAAAAAGAAAAGAAAAGCAAAACATTATCATCTCTACTCTGTGCATGTAGCCGCTCATTTGGTAAATTAGACATGCAGGCTACACTGGTCTTGAGTACATCTCGGGGGGGGGGGAAGAGAGAGAGAGAGAGAGAGAGAGCCTCCAGTTGTCTCTAATTAGAAAATATTCAATCACTCATCATCTCTCGCAAACCCAACACCATTACCATCCCCATCCACTTGTCAACTTTAGTTCTCCTTCCACTCTGCTTGCTGCAGTCCATATCCTAAGTGACCCTCTCCCCCCCTCTCTCTCTCTCTCCAATGGTCTCCTATAATCAATGTTTCCAAATTTATTCCCTGTAAGCTTTTATGAGTTTCAACCAAATTTCTTGCTCTTGTGTCTACATATGCCGAATGCCTTTGTCTTGTTTCAGTTGTTATACTACCTCTGTCCACTAACATTCATTATTCTTGTATATAAACTTCGTACACTAAATGTTATCATTACTAGCAAAAGTATGCACCCCCTGGGTGCAAGTATTTAAGTTGTAATGTAATAAAATATATTGAATTAGAAAGACTAACGAAACTAAATAAGAGCGAATATAAAAATATTACTTATTTTAATGTTATTTTAATTGATTTCTATATAAAATTATATGTATAGGATTGCTTTTAATACATTTGAGAATACCATTATAGTATTAGAAATCAGTAATAGCAAATAATTATTTATTAAACCCAGTTTTGTTAAAATCATTATGCAAATTATTCCTACCATATTCTATGTAAATCTTTATTTCTTAGAGATATAAAACACACATTTCAGGATTTTAAATGCATTCATAAGATTTTTGCAGCAAATCTAACTCGTCTAGACTTTAATAGAGATCATCATTAATAAATAAGATGCTAATTAAGATTAGATAACGACTATTTCATAATCGATGAGAATATAACTTAAATAACTAAGGAAATTTTTGTTGTGTTAAGGTAACATACAAGAATCAGATCTTTATTATATATATATATATATATATATATATATATATGAATCCGACAGTATGTAATATTATGAAATAATTGAAAAACACAAGTTCATAAACGAGTAATGTTTATTTCGCCTACGCAGCAGTGTTTCAATAGTTTAAAAATCCAAGAAGGCTCCTGTTTTCATCAACAATTTTAAATAGACCAACCGACCATAAAACAAAAGAGTCTCAAAGATTTCTTATTTTCTGTGATACCTTTATTTTTACCCTCAAACTAATGAAAGCCCTGATGAAGATCTATTGAAACAGATCGAAACACTGCAGCGTAGGCGAAATAAACATTACTTGTTTATGAAATTGTGTTTTTCAATTTTTCATATTACACACACACACACACACACACACACACACATATATCCATCCCCTCTGCATTAATTTTATCATGATACCTTCTTCATGTTTCACTATAAATGCCTTTCTATTTTGGTCAGCCTCCTCTTTTCTTCTAGCCTTGACCTTTCACTGACCAAATAACCGATATCAACATCCACCATTTATAGTATTTGCTTTGAGGAATTTGATTATTTACACAATGTCATTGTTTAAAACAGGGAAATAAAAATGATATTTCTGCAAAATGCTTTGGTAATGTGCATTTATTAAGGCTTAGATCCTCAAAGTAAAAGATATAAACTAATCATTTGTAGTGCTCAAAAATGTAGCTAGACTAATAATTCTATACAATTGTAAATAGAGTTGTTAAATTTTTTTATTTTTTTATTATATCAGTTGTATTTCCCTATTATGCTAGTTGTGTAATAAATTTCTTTGATTTATAATATCCCAAGATGAAAATAAAAAGTAACAATTATTAATACATCTACATTTATGTTATTAGGGAGGAAGTCCTTGTGGTGTAATGACTAATGTGCTGGACTGCAACATAGTTGTAAGTTCAAACTCTAGTTGTGCTATTATGATCACTTTCGGACTGATGCCCTTGGGAAAGGTATGAAACCTTTCATTCCCCCGGCTATGGGTTAAATAGTACTACTACTGTTTTTCTACAAGAATGGTTTTGGCATTGAATAACCTATGAAGGTTGACATGCCATTAAGACAAAGAAATCAAACCAAACCATTTTATGTGCAAAAGCAGTTTATTTGAGCCAAGAGACATTAAAAAGTTGAATCATGCTTTTCTCTGAAAACTGGATTTTTTTTTCTCAGACATAAATATTCTTACTACAATACACTTTAATTCTTTTAGGTTATTTTTTTAAATTTTTAAAATTTTTTTTTTAAAAATTTAAAATTAAAAAAATCCTAACATTTCATCTAATGTGTCTTCTATTCTTTCTCTGAATGGTACAATGGTTAAAATGTGATAAAGATACTTGGATTTTTGTTGTTTACATCAAGTTTTTCATAAGACTTAATTTATTTAAAAAAAAGTAAAGAAAAAAATGAATATAAGCATAAGTTGGTGGATTGACCTATTGTTGGTATCTGCTGAACAACAAGCAAGTCTATCCACCTTTCACTAGTACTAAACTAGGGAGATTGTTTTTACATCAAAGGTAGAGCACCACACCTACTATCAGCTCTCCACTTTACTGCACAGATCCCAGTTGTGCTACTCATGCACTGAATTGGCAAGGGCTGGTATCGAACCTGGAACCTTGTGGTTCCTAGTTGGGTTACTAAAACTAATGTGTTTGTCACTATAATCCAGTGAAAATTTTATCAAAAAATAAACATTAAAACCTATTTCAGCGCATAATTCACTATATTCTATTTCATTATGTTTTTATACAATACACTGTTTTTCTTATTTAAAAAAAACAAAAAAAACTAACAAAAAAAAAATAGGGTGTTTTGGGGGGAGGTCTGGAACAGATAAATTATTTTATTAGAGCAATACACCTTAAATAATCTTGGAGAATAAAGCAATTTCCAGTTAAATTTGCAACTGAATGAGAATATTGTGGGGTTTGTATTCACATTTAATTTTTTTTTTTCTTTTTAATCATAGAGAATTCTTCACCCCTTTCTAAATAGAAGCATCAATATCATCATGGACTGATCTTTCTAATTGGAACCCAATGAGTTCACTACTTATTTAAATCCATATATGCAATGAGAATTTTGAAAGAAGGTATAGGATTAAAGTGGATTATATTGATTTCTTGAATGAAGTGTTTTTCTTCTTATCACCATTATTTATAGAAATCGGAAGAAAATTATCACAAAAACTAATTACAGTGTTGGCATGGTTTCTATGTTTAATGGCATATCAACCCTCGTGGGTTATTTAGTGCCAAAAAATCTTTGTAAAAGGAACAGTAGTGGTACTATTTAACTCATAACTGGGGGAAATGAGAGGTTTATACCTTTCCCAAGGGTATTAGTCCATGTTAACTGATACACCACAAGAACTCCCCTTATTTAAAATGTTGTCAAAATTCAAAGATGTTAAACCATTCTTTTCTTTTTATGAGTGAATAGATCAGTGTTTAAAATTTTGTTTATATTATGATTTTTAAATGACATACTCGTAACTTATTAACTGTTAATATACATTGTATATCTTAAAAATTGTTTATACATTACTTTTATTCTAATTTGGTCAACAAGTTTTGTTTTGTTTATTTTGACATTTAAAAAAAAAAACTTAACTTTTAAAATAAGACTAGATGACCCATAAACTCACAATGTTCCTGTTGTAATAATGGTCCATGATTGTATCAATGCTTCTATTTAGGAAAGATTTAAGGTTTCTAATTAGCATTTCATAGTTATATCTGTTTTATCAAGAATTTGGATGATTAACAAATGGTGTTCAGCATGGATGCAGACCCCACATTTATCCCTTTTTATATAAAGTTTGTTTTTATTATCTAAGAGCATTTCAAGTGTAAAATTATCAGTCAAATAGGACTGGAATTTGCTTTATTCTGAAAGAGCATTTTAAGCATATTGCCATAATAAAAATCTTGTTATGAGATGTTTTGTCAGGGTCATAAAAGTACACAGACATATGTAATGAGAATTTTATTGATAGATAGATGGATAAATAGAAATTTCAAGAATTATATATATACACACACCAACTCCTCCACACAAGTAGGATGTGACACAAGGTCAATTTCTTAAGCGGAGTTTAACAGGTTTGAATTCAGTTTTCCTTCTCCTAGACTGGTTACCTAGTCATGGTCAAGAGCTCAATCTGTCCTATTTTCACATAGCCGAAGGGTGAGTAGTTGGATTCATACCTTTCCCAAGGATATTAGTGCTATGTGAAATGGAAACAGCTTTGTCCAGGATTTGAACTCGGGTCGATGAGTTCATTTCCTACGATTCTAACCCTTACACCATGCGCTTCCAAGTATTATCTATATACATTAAAGTGACAAGTTGTAAAATTGTAAAAAAGGGTTCAAGTATGGGGCATCCAGTGATGATCAAACTCACTATCTAGTAGTAATGGATCTGCGAGAATAGCTTGCTAACCATTACATCATAACAGGATGAGTAGAATGTTTAAAAATGTGTTTATTAATTTTTCATATTAATTTATTGATTTTAATGAAAATTGGTTGTATTAGGATTTTATAAACCTTCATATTTTTTAATATGCATATATAAATGTTTTTCTAATACAAGGGTCAGTAATGTCGATTTCATTTAGGTAAATAGTACTAATATATTTATTGTTTAAAATGGAGTTATCAAGTCAAACCAACGACAATATAAAATGTACCAGATATACCCGTATATTATATAGGTTTAGAAGTGTCTCGTCATGGTGTAATGGTTAGCAAGCTAGTCTTGCAGATTTATTACTACTGAATAGTGAGTTCAATCCTCACTGGATGCCCCATACATGTGACCTTGTATCATATCCTACCTGTGGTGAACAGGTTGGGTAAATATCTGCCTGTGTATAGGTTTAATTTTTGAAGACTTAGATTTTAGACTGTATGTTTTTTACATTAGTAATAATCCTGTAAGGTTAAAATTCAAATATAACAAGGATTAGAATCAACCCTTGGTTTCAAAAATTAATTCTATAAATTAATGATATGATTTGAATGGCTGAACTTATGAGTTTTTTGAGTTATCACTCGGTCGATTTTTTTTTTTTTTTTTTTTTTTTTTTTTTTTTTTTTTTCCCCTTCCTTCCCCTCTTGCTTTGTGTTGAGAGATAAAATTTGAGGTGCGAGTGAGCTTCAAGTATGCTTATGTTTATAAGATCACTAAAAATATCTGAGTTTCCAAAATTATTCTGCTAAAGAAAAATATTATTTATAAAAAAAATAAACATTTCAGCGCATAATTCACTATATTCTATTTTATGTAATAGTGCTATTTTTCTTATTAAAAAAAAAGAACTAACAAAAAATAAGGGAGTGTGTGTGTGTGTGGGGGGGGCTGGAACAGATTAATGGCATTTCAGTTTATATCAATTTGGAAAATTGATTTGATATATGAGGAAATTGAGTTACGAGTGGAACGAATTAAACTCATAAGTCAAGGTATATATATTTATAGTATGCTATATTTATAAGTAAATAGTGCTCAATATCATGGATAGAGCATTTATATATAAGTTAGGATAATGTGGACTTGAAGTCAATGGCACTTGGTAACTGACAATAGTTTCTTGCCTATGTGATTTTCAAACCAAGTGTTTGGTTTGAAAATCACATTGTTGGAAAACTGTCAGTTACCAAGTGCTGTTGACTTCATGTCCACACTATCCTAACTTATAAGTTTATAATTCAACGAAAAATTAAATTTGATAATGAAATCAGTTCATCTAGAAAATGTTGATAATACACTTAAAGTATCTGGAGACTGTTTAGAAAACTCTGGTTTAAAACAAAAAGGAAATAAATTATTTACTTATGTCAAATAACTCTTATATTATCATGATGATATTAATGTTGATAACATATTGCCTATTAAATAATTAATGAGTAGATGTGTCTTGCCTTTTTTTTTTTTCTTCAGGTGCCTATGACATTTGACAAAAAAAAAATGTCCTAGATCAGTGATTCCCTACAAGGGGTAATTTGATTGGGGGGGGGGGGCGCAATTGAGACTGAAAAGGTCTGGGTCCAAATTTTTTATTTTTATTTTATTGAAATATTTATCTAGAAATTTCATCTCTTTATTATTCTCTGTCTTTTGTTTATTTCATTTTTACTTTTCATAAATGGCTTGTTCTTTTGAAGCTTGTCTAAACAAAGGTATTGGCGTTTTAAGCTTCTTCAACTCAGATTTCCCTTCTTAAATTATAAGAATTATATATTACCACATCGGGGGGTGGGGGCATCAGGATTTTAGAGGTGATTAGGTGGGGCATGACAAAAAAAAAAGGGTTGGGAACCTGTCCTAGATATATTAAAACATTGTACACTTGTTAAAAGAAAAAAGGAATCAGCTGGATTTGAACAATAGATCAATACTTTATCTGAATTTTTGAGAGGAGGCTTAATGTCTATTATTTTTATTTTTATTTATTTATTTAAAAAAATTTTTTTTAAATTTTTTTTTACTGTTCTCATCTTTATTCAAAATGATTTACCAGGTTGGATCATTACTATGCTCTGATAGACGGGGAACACTGGAAGAAGGCCAGAGGATACAGCGGCCAAAACGTTTCTCCAGACCACAATAAAGATGAGGACAACAGTCTAAAAAATCAAAATAATACAAATCAATCCTTTCTTGTAACATTTTTTTTCACCCTTAAAAGTTTTTCTGAAACTCTCATTAAAGAAAGTTGAACAATGCATAAAGTAGGCACTTATTGAAATCATCACAGGTACACATTGTTTTTTTAAATTTTTTATAAATGTAGATAATTCTCTAATTTAATTAATATTGGCCTATTGATTAAGGTTGACTTAAGAGATTTATTTATATATACAGGAGTACCTTGATTTATGAGTGCCCCTACTTACGAATTTTCTGAGTTATGAGTTATCACTTGATCGATTTTTAAAAATTTTTTATTTTTATTTTTTTGTGTTAAGAGCTAGAATTTGAGGTATAAGCAAGCTTCAGGTATACTTATGTTTATAAGTTCATTAAAAACATTTAAATTTCCAAATTTATCTTACTAAAGAAAAACAAACATCAAAACATATTTCAGAAGATAATTCACTATAAAAAAAATATGAACTGATCAAATTCAGAGATGTTAAACTTTTTTTTCTCTTTTTATGAGTAAATAGATCAGTTTTTTCTGAATTTTTGAGGTGTCTTGATATTATTATTTGGAATATTGTCCTTATCTTTATTGTTATCTGCACAATGTTTTGGCCAATGTTCCCTCTGGTTCCTGAGTCCGACAAATACTTGAAGAAGGCCAGAAGGCACATCGGCTGAAACATTGTGCAGATAACATGAGGACAATAGTCCGAATAATACAAATAAATCAGTGTTTAAAATATTGTTTATATTATGATTTTCAAATAACATAGTTGCAGCTTGTAAACTGTTAATATACATTTCTTAATATTTTAAGCTGTGTATATTTTAGAAATTGTTTATAAATTACTTTCATTCTGAACTAACTGGTCAAGAAGATTTGTTTTGTTTATTTTGACAGTTTTTAAAACTTTTAAAATAAGACTAGATGACCCATAAACTCACAATGTTCCTATTGTAATAATGGTCCATGATTGTATCAATGCTTCTATTTAGGAAAGATTGAAGGTTTCTAATTAGCATTTCATAGTTATATCTGTTTTATCAAGAATTTGGATGATTAACAAATGGTGTTCAGCATGGATGCAGACCCCACATTTATCCCTTTTTATATAAAGTTTGTTTTTATTATCTAAGAGCATTTCAAGTGTAAAATTATCATTCAGTTTCAAATTGGACTGGAATTTGTTTTATTCTGAAAGAGCATTTGAAAATTATGATGTTAATTAAGAATGTTACTATCTTTGTTCATGTTCTGATTCTGAATGATAAACTTGCAAACTGATAATTTGCTAAATAGAATAACTGCTTTGAATTATTTTCTTTAAAATTTAACTGTACTACAGAACAAGGCACAATGTTTTGTTATGGGTCATTTTGCTTATAAATAACATCACACCACTTTTATGCATTTATAAAGTGGCTATTTTGCACAACTGATATAAAACCAGAAAACCTGCTTTATTGATGGCTAATAATTTTTTCTGCTTTTTTGTTTTTCAATTCTCATCATAATCCATTTCACCATATAAATTAATCTGCATGGATTAGCAAACAACTTTTAAGTTTCACTTTTTATTCATAAGGCAATATGTATTTAAAAAAAAAAAAAAGTATGTAATGACCGAGATTTATCATAATATAAGTGAGCACTGTCAACTATTCATAAACTTTAAAACTATCTAATAAATATATATATATAAATCTAATATAATCCAAATGACTGGTAAGTAAGGGATGATTCTATTTGGGATCATCGAAATCTCACTGTACAACCATACTGTATGCTCTTGTAGGTGCAAACATATAGATTCATACAAAGATTTTTTTTTTTTTATAAATCCCTAAGAGAGCTCAATGTATAAGAACCAATAAATCAATTATATACAGAGCAATATTTAACTTACGAAGAAAGAAAAACTTAACAAACTGTCATATATATATATATATAGGACAGAATATCAGGAAAAATGGAAATAAATCTAATAGCATGTAAGTATATATGTATATACAAAAAAAAGAATGAAAAGTTGTTCAATAAAATATCCATCTGAACACCTTGGTTTTTCATTATTTATATATATATATATATATATATATATATATACATACTTACATATGTTATAAAGTTAGGGTCGCGGAAGTATGAAGTCAACGGTGCTTGGTAATCAACTTAGTTTGAAAATTGCATAGGTGAGTAACTGTCAGTTATCAAGCACTGTTGACTTCATGTCTCTGCTACCCTAACTTAGATATACATGCTCTATTAATGATATTACTTATAAATATAGCAAACTATATTATCTCTCTCTATATATATATATATATATATATATATATATATATATATATATATATATATATATATATATATATATATATATATATATATATATATATATATATATATATATATATATATATATATATATATATATATATATATATATATATATATATATATATATATATATATATATATATATATATATATATATATATATCTATATATCTATATATCTATATATATATATCTATATATATATATCTATATATATATATCTATATATATATATCTATATATATATATCTATATATATATATATATATATCTATATATATATATATCTATATATATATATATATCTATATATATATAGAGAACACTTTATAAGCAGATTTTTGTTGTATTTGATTAAAAATTTTCTATTGAACATGTATTATTATTATTGTTTCTTTTGACTCGTGTTCTCTTTCATCTTTAATTTAAAAATGTTTGTTATTCCAACTTACTCTGAGTCTGATTGTCAATCTACTAATGAAGAGTGTAGATATCAAAAATAAAGTTCTTTTCCAGTTTATGCTATTCTTTGCTATTTTGGGATTTTTTTTTTAAAGAAAAGAAAAGCAACTACAAATCAAATTTGAAAGAAAATCTTATTATAATGGAGATTATGTGTTTGCCTGTCTGTAACTGAAACTATATCACTACTCCAGTCACAATTCCTTTAGTTATTTACATCACATTCTCTGATTTTATTTTTATTTAAACCTCAATTATTAATAAAATTGTTTTACATTATTAATACTGTTCACCATGCCTATATACTACTAACATGCAATTGTATTTATGTATACAACAAAATAGCAGTTTACAGTGTAAACAGGAAGGCTAATTTGCATATTGATATTAAAATTTTGATTTTAATAAATATGTGCTTAGTATTATTGATTTCTGGTTGTTTGGTTTTATCTTCATGAATTTCAACAAAAAAAAACAAAAAACTCTGGGATAAATCTTAAAAGAAATCTTAGAAATAACAAGAAGAAATAACTGTAATCTTATTCTTTACTTCCTAATTTAACTATTTAGTTAAATTAGGAATATTTAGCACTGAAAGACGGGAGTGATGGAAGAGTAAGTTTCAGTTGTTCTATTTTTCTATTATACCCCCCCCCGTTTCAAATCTTTTTATCTGCATTCTTATTTAGTTTCATTAGCCTTTCTAATTTAATATATTTTATTACATTAGAACTTAAATACTTGCACCCGGTGGAAGGTGCATATATTTGCTAGTGATAATAACAATACTGCATCTAAAAATAAGATTGAATTTGTATTATTTCATATAAAAGAACTTGCTTTAAAGAAAGAAAAAAGAAGCCTAAGATTTTAAATATTTAATTATTTTTTGAAATATTTGTGGTATGACCTTATCCCCCCATTCTCAAATATATAATAGATATTATTTTTTCTTTCTTCAAAGTCTAATTGTTTATCTATATATATATATATATACATCAAAGTAAGACATTTTTATCTAAACCTTTTCAAATGTTGATAAAAACATCTTGCTTTTAATTAAAATCATTGTTTGCTAAATTTAGGTTTTGTTATTATCCTCATTGATTTTTTTTTCTTCCTCCTAAAATTGAAGATTACTTTTCATGTTTGTTTTGGAATATTCAACTTTCTGAAAATATTAAACTATTTCCTTCCTGTACCAACATTCATCTAAATCAGTTTGTATTTGAAGGGTTGAGGAAGGGTAAGGATTGCTTGTCTTATCGCTGTTGTCAAAAGATCCTCTGCCAAGATTTGCTTCAAGTGATGAGGAGGAAAGGCTGTTAAAGGAGAATGGAACAAATCTGTAGGCTTTGCTTTTAGTAACTGTCATAGTAAAGAAAAAGAAAATATTTTTCAGATTCATTTTGAACATGGGGTTTGTCATGATCCGGGAATGTTGTCTCTTTCGTAATTAATTAAAAATGTAACTGATTATTTAATGTATTATATAGAAATTTGAATCTTTACAGTCTGGCTATGTGCTTATAATTCAATTACTCTTTGCATTAGTTTGTAACCCTTGGGGAAAAATTTATTATTTATTTTTTTATTCATTTATTTTTAATTTATTTATTCATTTTTAAAATAAGCACTGAAACTCGTTTGAAGAAAAGCAATGGTTATTTTTTTCCCCCTTCTTTTGATTATGTAGTAAGCAATGATGTTTAAACTGAAATATAAACATTTTTCTTTCTTTGCTTTAATTTTATTATTTATTAGAAGCGGCCACCCGGCTTTAAGTTGGGGGGTGGGTGCAAAATTAGTCTAGCAGATCCGTCGTTACTAAATCTTGAGTTGGATCCTCGCAGGATGCCCCCATTAAAATCCCTACGTAAAAAAGAAGACATTGCGTTGATTCGGCCTATTGGGATGTCTGAAAAAAAAAAAAAAAAACACAAAAAACCCACAAAAACAAACAAGTGCACAGACACTCTGAAAAGAAAAATCAGTGTCTCCTATTAACCCCCCCCCCACATACACACACCTGCATAGACTAGACAAACTGAGAACTCATTGGATTCCTATTGTCACAACGGTCCATGATGATATTAATGCTTCTGTTTAAGGAGTGAAAGATTTTAATTGACATTTCATAGTTGTCTGTTATATTGAAAATTTGGGGGATCTTTTAAAAAACGATGATCAGTGTGGAAGCAGACCCCACGTTTGTCCCTTTATATTAAGTTTATCTTTATTTTCAAAGTTAGAGCATTTCAACTATTTTGCTACGATAAAATATCTAATCTTATTGTTTATTAAGCAACCTGGGAACTCGTTGGATTCCTATTGTCACAACGGTCCATGATGATATTAATGCTTCTGTTTAGGAAGGAGCGAAGGATTTTAATTGTCATTCCATATTTATCTGTTATATTGAGAATTTGGATGATTTAAAAAAAAAAGAAGAAAAGTTCAGTGTGTAGGCAGACCCCACGTCTATCCTTTTATAAGTAGAGGGTTTTTATTCTGAGTTTAAGCATTTCAATTGTAATTGCGCCGATTAAATAATATTGATAGATAAGATGGAGTTGTTGAATTAATTCTTTTGTCTCACTACAGTTTGCCACGTGAGTTCAACTGCTTACAGTATGTGTGTGTGCACACGCACGTGTGTGTGTGTATATGTACACATTAGTCAGTTCTCATTTTCCCCATTCATTATGTTTGTCCCATCCTCTTATCGTTCGTTCCCTAGCTGTGAGTAACGTTTCATTTTCCTCATCCCATCCAGTCATTCCTTGTTTTAACCCTCATCGTTGCTGTTGGTTGCCTGGCCGGTCAGTCAGTTGGCCAGCCATGTACAAGCAGCTGATGTCATCCATTTTGTAGTACTGTATTTGTGGAAATGGCCCTGTCCCCTTCCCAGTCTTCCCTTTGCCTGCCCCCTCCTGGCTGGCACAGGTGTTGGTTGCCCGCTATCTGCTGCTTAGCTTTCTTTTGTTGTCTGCCTTCTTGTACATCTCGAAGGCTTTTAAATGCAGAAAACTGCTGCTGCTGCTGGCTCAATATTTAGTGGCAGTGGAGTAAAAAGAGAGATGATGATGATGATAATATTAAGGGGTTGGGAAGAGGCCGGTAGAGACAAGGAGGTTAGGGAAGAGATGGGAGCTATGGACAAGCACCCTCCTTCATCCTCATCTCCATCATCCTCATCTTTCTGCTGCTGCTGGATGAGTAAGGAACACTTGAGTTTTCCTTTCCTTCCCTCACCTCACCCAGTCCCCCCCCCGTTCAACTTATGGGTTTTTATTTTTACTCAAATCATTATTCCTGATTATTACATATATTGACAATACTTTATAAATTTGGTAGGAGGTTTAGTCACAGATTATGATCTACTGTAAGAGTTGGTATTGGTGTATATTTGTGTAATGTTGATTGTATAGTAGTAACAGGCTAGATTATATTAATAATTATTATTTATTGGAGGATTGGTAATAATTTATATATATCCATTTTAACTGGTTTGATTCATTGGGTTGTTGATGTCTTATATGTATATATATACTCTGATCTACTTTTAAGGGTAATAGTAATGTTGGTGAGCAGAGTACAATATTTACTCATGATATTAATTTCATAAAGATATAATCTTTTACGTGGGGGGTAAATAATTTATCCAGAATTCGATCTGATAGCATTTTAAAAATTGATAAATCATCACTTCAAAATTTTTTCATCTTAAAGATTAAATTTTTTTTATCAAACACTTAAAAATATAATACAATTATATTTATATTTTTAAACGTGTTTGTTACTTGGTTTTTGTATTAGATTTTTTATATAAAAAAATCTTGCAGTTTTCCCATTTAAAAAAAAAAAATTGTTTCATAGTTTTTGTGCTTATTATGACATTTATCAGCATTGGTGTATTTTGACTATAGCTAGAAATAAAATTTTACTAAACAATACCTTTTTTATATTCATTTATTTTTGTCATTATCTGATGTTAAATCGAATCAATTTGAATAATCAGAAATATCTCTTTATCAAATAAAAGTGTTGGCCATTTTTCTGGCTTCTGATTTAGATGTAATAATTTCAGCTCTGAATGAATGTTTCAAGTGTTTTTATTTATTATTTATTTTTGTTATCAAGTTGTATGTGTGTGCGTGATATTATAAGAAGTCTTAACATTGTGTTCATCTGCATGTGTATGTTTCATTCGAGTATGCACGTGTGGGCAAATTCTATTTCTCTCTTCTCCTCCCCTTCCTCCTCTGCCACTCCTGATTATGAGGAATATCTTTCTTTTAGTCTTATTTATTGGTTGGTACAGTGGAGGTGGCTGATGGTAGCAAAAGAGAGGACTGCCAACAAATTTTTATGAATTTGTAGAAACAGCAATAGTTTTTTTTATTTATTTATTTTACGGAATTATTAGAACAAAGACTGAGTATTTACCTTAAAAAAAAGCATAATTTATTCATTTGCATATATTTGAATATAAGAGGTAGATGTATTTATATCATTAGTCTGAATATTACTTTTCAGTTAAATGTTAATTTAAAGCATATTCCTTTCACCCAGTGATGTTGATTGTAGTGTCATGAATTTACAAGAGTGCAAAACTGGTCCTTGGGGCAGAGGACAAGTAGCTTTAATATCCTGATTTTAATTTGAACTAGCAAAATTTTAGAGATATCTCTTATGAACTCCTTTAAAATTTGATAGTCGAAATTATTTTTGGAACAATAATTTTATGTATTTAGATTCACAAAAGATAGAAAAAGTGCTATTGTATTTTTATTTTACTGTAAGACTAGAATAGATATTATTGTATTTCGCCTTCATTGTACTATTGTATTGTAACAATTTGGTAGATTTTTTTAAGTACTTAACCCCACTTGAATAGCTTAAAAAAAAAACAACCAAAAAAAAAAAAAACTGTTCGAATTTTTTATTTATTTGTAACTATAACATTTCTTTAATATTTAATTTTATTTATTTAGACCAATTTTTATTTTAGATTTATTTATATTTTTTTTTACAAATCTTTTTTACAAGAAAATAAAACGAATTGAAGTCATGGTTCAAATAATTCACTAGTCTGAAAATAGTTGACACTAGCGATTGAACCGTAAGATTTAAAGTTTCAAGTCCAGTAGGCACTTAGTAATTTAACCGAATACATTCTTCAACCTCCTACAAAAAAAAACCAACAAAAAAACTGTTTACCTGGTTTCTTTTTACTTAAGCATTTTTTAATGTCTAGTGAAGGAAAGGGATGGGGAAGAGGATTGTGGCAAGTTGATACTTTTCATTTTTGTTACTTAACTTTAAAAAGTAAGTAAAAACTTTCCCCCTTTTCATTTCTGAAACTTTTTTTTTCTCAAACCAAAAGTAACAGAGAATAAATAATGGTTACAAAAGACAGGGGGAGGGGGGTTTAGAAAAAACATGCAAAAATTAAATGGAGGTTATAATATATGGTTTTAGATAATGACATTGCCAAGGGAAGGATTAAAAGGTTGGATAGTTTTTGTAGAGGTGTGGTCTAGAATTCCTTTATAAAGAGACAGAACATCAAAAAAGCAATCTCATGTCCCATGTGTGAGAATTGAATTCCACAACTGGTTTCACTATAAATAAGAATCGATGATTTTTAAAAAAATTATTTACTTATCATATATATATATATATACATACATTTTGTAGTTATGCTTTTTTGGTTGTAATGTAATTTGAAAAACAAACAAATAACTACCAACTGGGTTGGTTAGTTGACGAAAGTGGAGGGAGGGGTCTTCCTTCTTGTTTAAAAACAGTTTTCTTTATATTCAAATATATTCTTCGCCTGCTGTGGTATTGGAACTTTTAGAAAGTTAATTTATATTTTTATTTTTTTCTCTCGTCTAAATTTATATTTAAGGGTAGTTTTTTTTATCATTAAGTTTTATATACAAAATAAATGAATTCATTTTTTGTATAACTTTATTACTTTAATCATAAACAAATAACTTTATTGGTATGAGATGGAAACAGACATTTTCACATGTGAAGAAAATAATTATTTATATATTTTTCTTAATCTTGTGGATTTATTGTACAAAATAAATACAAAATATTGGAGATCACTTTTGATTTGAAATGCTAATGAATTTTTCGAGAGGTATTGAAAATATAAAAGAGTACTTATGCCATATCAATAACAGTGATGCTGATAGCTTTTTGATTTAGTGCGTCCTGTTATGCACATATTTGCTTTGAATGAGTCCTGGGAAATAATATGGGTCCCAACTAAAGCCATCTAACTCCTAAGTTGTAACCTATCCTGTATAATTCGTTTCTAAGAAACTATTGAAATATATTTACTTAGCTTGAAATGGTGAGTGAAGAAAAACACTGGGACGCGTGGATATTTTACTGCGTCCTTTTAGATTTTTGTGCGTCAGGGACGCAAAACGCGTACCTATCAGCATTTCTACATTAATCAAAACTGTCAAAATACTATTATGACAGTTTACTAAATATCCATACTCACTTTCGTGTCCGTTTGTACACATCTGATCTAATTTTCTGTAAGTGAGGGGAGGGGGTAATACAAAAACAACTTTCACATATTTTGTTGTTTGTCTACGTTATGTCAACATAATGTTAATTACACCTAATGACATTACTTTCTACCTTTTTGTTGACAGTGAGTGATAAACGACTTCGACTTAAAAGTTGTTTGATTTCTACACGCTCTATTAAACTTTTAATAACCGTCAGTATGGATAAATAATTTTGTTTGTGAACAACAAAAAGTATGGATAAATTTTGTTTGTGAATTAAAAGTTAAATTTTTTTTTTATTGCAGTTAAAAAAAAAAGAGAAAAAAAACTGTTAACACGTGGAGTCGTCGTATTAATGTTTTTGTTCATGAAATCCTAAACAAAATTTAACACTAGATTTCGACATCAAAATGTAATTCTTTTATTTGCACATACGCAATATTAATTTTTGACTTGAGAAAATTTAAAGTTTTTGAGCTGATGCAGTGTAAATACTCCTTTATTTATTTTTAATATTTCTACTTGGCTATATTGCAAATTATGTAAGTAAAAAGATTGTGTTGTATTTATTATGAAGAGAGGAGCTTGATTTGATGTCGGATTTCATTGTTGCTCTTGCAAATTTTACTTTAAGAAAAAAAAGTATTTCTTGCATATGACACAATCTAACTTTTTCAGTTTTAAAATGATGTAAAATCTATAACTTGAAAGCGAGAAAGTTTTTTTTTTTTTTCCTTCAATTTTGTTAAAAGTAAGGATGACTAGTAACATGACTACTGAGTGGTTGCATAACTTCCCAATTTAACGAATCGGGTACTTACTGTTTTATTTTATCAAGAACTTTGTTTTTCTTATGTTTTCCTCCTATTTTAAAGTATCCTTAGCAAGCACGTGAGTGATTCAACCTTCTTCACAAAACAAGAAAGTATCTTTTTTTTTTTTTTTTTTTTTTTTTTTTTTTAAATTTAAATTTGGAAAGTTTCTAAAGTTTTATGAAATTAAGAAGTTTATGTAATAAATAAATAAATTGAAACTAGTAAGATACTCATTCTCGGCTTTCTTTCCATTTTATTCGCTATCAAATTACAAACAAACAAAAAACAAGAAAAACAGAAAAACAAAATACATTACTTAAAAAAAATTTTTTTTTTAAATATTGACAATTATTCTTAATAGTCCAAAATTTGAAATAGTTTCTGAAGTGATGAAATTTAATTTTTAAAAATAAATATCTTGAACTTGCCGACTAAAGATAAAAATACTAATAGTTTAGTTTTCTAGATATTTAAAATAAAAACCAATAAACGAGCAAAAACGAATAAAAAAAATAATTTGGACTCGTTATTATTCTTCATCTTCCTAATTGTAGATGTGTGTCCTCCGTTAGATTAAATATAATTGGTTGGCTTAAAGCAATTAAAAAAAGAAAAAAGAAAAAAAAAGCTTAAAACGAAAAGTAAATTTTATCATTATTTTAAAAACTGTTTTTATTTTCTTGAGGCCAAATTTACCACTCAATTTTGTACAATTATTTTTATAACAACAACATTACATTGTTGTAATTAAGTACTTTTTAGAAATATGATTCATTTGGTCTTGCACGCACTTGCACTAGAAATGTCTTTTTTATTTATTTTATTAAAAAAATAATCAACAACCAAACATTAGTGTTAGTTCATTTAGAGATTTAGTTAAAATAAAATTTAATGTGTAACACCTTCAATTATGACAAGAATTTAAAAAACAAAACCAACCAAATGAACAAAAACAAAAACAAAAAAAAAACAGCTTTTAATTCTACTATTAATATTTTAGTTATAAAGATTAGTAATTTAAATCTAACTATATAAAAGATTTACATTATTCTTAAATTTCGAGACCAAGAAAGAAAGCATCAGTATAATGTCGGTATACCCAATTTGTTGAAAAATCCGTGTTTTTACAAAACAAATTTAACCCCCTCATTAAAAAAACAAAACAAAACAAAATATCAGGGAATTATCCGATTTTAATGAAATTTTCAGTGTTGATTTATCAATGAATGAAATGTATAATGCATTAGTTATTTTAGTTCAAAACTTTTTTTTATACTGATGCTCATTTATGTTACTACTTTTCGACTTAACCAAAAATTTAACTTTAAATAATCGATTTAATTATTTTTAATTCGTTTTTTTTTCAATAAAAGACGAAAATTTGGGTATACCTAGTATAATGATATTTAAAATTAAAAGTATCCGTTGAGTATCAAATATATATGTACGACGTACATATTACATACGTACTACACACAACTGACTATATTCTGGCATGTTGTTAAAGGGGCTTTAAGAACTATACTTTCCATATAAGTCTTGCTTGTTGTCTCTGTTTTTAGCAGTAGCTTCCTGTGAAGGGAAATAACAAATATTGTGTCCGTTAGATTATTAGTTTTGTGTGTGTCTGTTTAGATTATTAATTTTATTTCTACTGTTTATATTTCATGCTGTGTTTTATTTTAAGTTTATAAGAGGTTTTAGGTGACTACCCAGTACGTTATAGTTTAAATAATTTACACTGAATATGAGACCCCCCCCCAATTCATTAAACTCTTTTTTTTTCTTTTTCTTTTTCTTTTTTTTTCTCTAATTAAAAAAATAAACTTTTGCTCTTTCTCTTTTTTAAAATTTATTCCGCCATTTGATGCTTAACATAAAAACTACATTGATTGCTTCAGTTTATCATTTAAAGTGTAGTAAAAACAATAGTATTTTTTTTCAATATAATATATATAACAGGTAAAGTCCTGTTTGATTGTGTTTGTGAGCCTTTCTTTACTGACATGTTTTGAAATTAAAACGGAACAGTGCAAAACTGAAAGAGAAGGCATTGGGGGTTGATAACTGTAAATAACTGAACCTAATTCTCAAATTACTTTTTCAAATGCTACATATCTCTACTTGGTCGCTATAGCAACGTTTGCCTTGTAGGAGAGGTTGGGGAAAGAAAAAAAAAAGAAGCTTAACTCATTTCAATGTGTCTCCTCTTACTTCAGCTTTTAAACTCAAGGTGACTTCTAACAACTTGTTTGTTATATTGTCCTTTCCACAATTTCGTGAATATATGGGTGCTTTAAGGGTCAGTCTCTCCTCTGTTTGGTTTAGGGAGAAAGATATTTTCCCATTTTTATTATGCTCAATATTTACTTACTTTTCCCTCACCATTTCTTTCTTTTCTCCAGTTTTGTAGAGGAATTTTACTTGTATAAATAAATAATTTCGTGTTTTAATTTTGTAAAGTAATATTTTTATACTGACAATAAAATTGTGTATTTTATTTATTTGGCATTAAAAGAAAAAAAAGAAGCTATTTGCTTTGCATAAATAATAATAATAATAATATAATAATAATGAATCAACCTGAAAGAAAATTGTGATGTTAATTAATGTGAGGATTTTTTTTCTTGGAAGAATACCCCTCCAACAATTGTGTTTTTTTTTTTTTTTTTTTTTTTTTTTTAGGAAATCTTAGGATGTTATTAAGATTTATAGAGTTTAATAGCAAACAATTGTCTTTCATTTAATTTGACTTTAATAATTACTATTTTTGTTTTAAATTTGGAACAATTTTCTTTGATTTTTTAAAATTATTAAGCTGGAGTACAGTGGTACATTTGTCCTTTTTTATGAAATCATTTTACCCTTTACTGCTGCCGATCGCACCTTAAACCATTATTTATTCAATTATTATAAAATAAGTTTATTTATTTGTTTGCGGTTTATTAGTAACTTTCTCATAGGGACCGCCATTATAAAGAAGAACTATGCAGAATCCCTATCCACCCCCCCCCCACAAAATATAAATAAATAATAAAAATTAAAAAAAAAATGTGATGTATAAAAGTGTCCAAGTTTTTAACTTTTAGTAAAAGGTGTGGTGAATGTGAATAGCAAGGGGTTGAGATTTCACAAAAATCAATGTTAAAAATTGGACCAAAACTGTAACATTGTACCATAGAAATAAAGTATGAAAGCTTATTGCAAGATTTTCCCCCTGAAAACTGGATGGATCCCTGAACTTTTTAAAATTCATTTTAGAATGAGTTAATACAAGGTTAATATGAAAAAAAAATAAGTCGGTAAAAAATGGCTCAACTGTTAGTTTTTTTAATATTCTTTATAAAGTTTATAAAGAATGTAAAAAAACAACAACAAAAAAAACAAAATCGTTATGTATGATTTAAAAAAGAAAAGTCTTTGCTTCCTAGAAATAAAAAGAAAGTATATTTATTGAATGAAAATCTGTAGAAATTATTGAATTTGTTAATGTATGAAAAACTTAGTCCCAATTTATAATTTGGGGTATTTAAAAAATATTCCAGTTTTTTCTTAAGTATATTGTATTTATTTGGATTTTAAGTAATAATTACATGTTAGGAAACAAAATGTCTACGAGAAAGGTATATTTTATTATTATTTCATACATAAAATATACAATTACACAAACTGCACAAGTTATGAAAAGTTTATGTGTGTGTGTGTGTGTGCACGCACGCACACACACACACACGTTATATTTCGGCAGCATTTAAAACTTGGAACATAAATGACGTCACCAACACTTGACACAATATTTAGTTAAAAATGAAAAACATCTTATAGACACTATCAATAATATTAGAATATTATACATTAATTTATTAGTATTTATTTCTATACAATGGCCAATGATAATTGAAAATACTTTATATTTATAAACATTATGAAATTTAGACAGTTCTTACATAATTTCAATCCTATACTGAGATACCAAATACAAAAAACAGAAGCTTATTATAAAGTATAGACTTAACTTATCTGTTATCTTTAAAACACACATAAACATGGCTTATTAGGTTTAACCCAAGTCTGGCAAAAGGATATATAGGGAGTACTGATTCACCCCCTGATGACCATTGTTTGTGTTCTTACAGATGCAGTGATGCTGGTAGCTTTTTGATTTAGTGCGTCCTGGGACACACATATTTGCTTTGAATGAGTCCCCGTAAAAATTTATGGGTCCCAACTAAAGCCGTCTAACTCCTATCTCATATCTTGTAACCTATCCCATGTAATTTGTTTCTAAGAAACCATTGAAATATATTTACAGTTAGCTTGAAATGGCGAGGAAAGAAAAAGAAAAACACTGGAACGCATGGATACGATTTTACTGCGTCTTTTTAGATTTTTGTGCGTCTGGGACTTAGGACGCGTACCTATCAACGTCTCTGCAGATGCATACATATTTTTTAAATTTTTTTTTTATTTTATTTACAATAAAGGTACAATTTTATAAGGGATAAAAAAATGAATGGTAATATCAAAGATTTTATTATTTAAACTGACGTTTTAGGAGCATATTTTCTAATTGAAGGTCTTAATAACTCTATCTTTTTGTATGTTTGATCAACTTTTACACAAAGTAATAACCTTTTTTACCCACAAGTTCTGGAGAGAAGAAAAAAATAGTAAACAATTTTTGATGTCCTCCCTTCTCTGTTCAGCTGAGTAAAGAGAGAAGAAAGTGCTGCAGCATTACACAGTACTTGCTGCTGCTGCTGCTGCCTCTTCTCCAACTACTTACAAGAGAAATGTTAGCTTTTCACTCTTCTTTATCTTGGGTTTTGGCTGCTGCAAGTTTTGCACTGTTTGCCATAATGGTGGCAGCACAGTCTGAATTGTACTTCTGTCTTTATAGCAATGGTGTGGGGTTACATTCTCGTGTACATGTGTGGGGTTACATTTTGTCTGCTGGACATACTTCAGGCTGCTACTTGAGACAGGGACATGGAGACCCCCCCCTATTTTTTCTTGTTTCAGTAGTGATAAGATTTTTTTTTTAAATATCTCGATTACCTCCCTTGGTTTTTTTTTTTTAAACAATTTGACAAACTTTCTTCTGTACACAGATTTTTTTATAACCTATTGTTTTGAAGTTGTTTTTTTTTTTTTTAAAGACTTTTCTATTCATTTATTTTAACTAAAAAAAGAAAAAAAAAAAGATTCTGACTAGTTGAATTTACGCTTTATATGGCCCTAGTTTAATCTGTGAAGTTATACAGTGCACACTCCTTATGAATAGATTATAAAAAATCATGGTTTTATATTAATTTGTAGGCTATAATCGCTTAATTACATAAAGAGAAGTTAGATTTGGAAGTGCCAAAAATAGAGGAGTTGGAGTCAAAGATTTTGTGTTTTGACACCACAGCTCTGGAATAGACATGTTTCAAGTTAAAAGTTTTATTAGATCCCTTGTAACTTAAGATTTGTTCTGAACAAAACAGTTAATAATCGACCCCTTAGATGTTCAAATTGTATTTACTAGTGTTTTTGCTTACTACTTTATCCCTAACACTTATCTAATTGTCCCAACCCTATTGCCCTTATGGCAAGCCCCAACCCTTTTCATCATATATGTGCTAGAAGGCAGTAGCTGAGGGTCTTCATGTCCTAGATATCACGTTAAACTCTATCTGATGGTGAGGTTCCAGTTCTAGGTGTCTGGAGAATGTGGAGTACCCCTTCATCACCATTACTCACAGGTCCACTCTGACCCGGAGTGGTAGTACCTGTTAGGATCCCACCTATGGGTTAAATAGAAAAAATGTGTTTAAAACAAATTGAGTAATCATCAAGAATGAATAAAACAAAAACGTCTTTGGCATAAAATAACCCAACATGGGTTTACATGCCATAAGACCCAACCAACCAACATCTTTTTAGATATATGGACCATATGACCTTTAGGCACCCCTTTTTGATCTCGATTAAGAAAGGAGACGTTTTTTATTTACACTGTCAATATCCGGTTGTTTTAACAGAAGATTTTTAGATTTTAAAAAAAAAAATTATAAAACTAACTCTAACCCCTAACCAACAACCAGATATTGACAGTGTAAATGAAAAACATGTCCTTTCTTAATCGAGATCAAAAAAGGGTGCCTAAAGGTCATATGGTCCAGATATACTTGTAGAAATAGGTACAAAATAAACCCAAGTCATCAGAAGTTCAGTTAAATGTTTATTCACTAAGTGTTTTTTTTTTTTTTTTTTAAATTATGCTTTTGATTTAGAAAACAATTGTAAAACAACACTTGATTGTGTGTAAAACTTTTCTAATTCTTTTTATCTGGATTATATTGAATGCATCTGCGGAAAGAGATGTAAGATTTCATGAGTGATTTAAATCCATCAAAGCAGGATGAAGTGCTAGAATAGAAATAGGAGTAATGCTCAGGATTATACCCTGGTGAGATGCTGGAGGAGTAGGGCCAGGTTTCTCCCCACAGAGCCCAGTGTCTCCATGCACCTGACGCCCAAACTCCAGTCATGGCAATCTAAAAGTGAATAAAATGGCCCAAAGCTGACAAAAGGGCTAGTGGCAGAGATTTGATGAGGATGTGTGTGTGTGTGTGTGTATATATATATATATATATATATAATGTGTGTGTGTGGTGTAATGGTTAGAATTGTAGGAAATGGACTTGTTGACCTGAGTTCAAATCCTGGATGAGGCTGTTTGCATTTCACATAGTACTAATTCCCTTGGGGAAGGTATGCATCTAACTACTCTCTCTCTCTCTCTCTCTCTCTCTCTCTCTCTCTCTCTCAGCTATGGGTAAATTGTAAGGCAGACTTGGCTCTTTAACCTTGGCTAGGTAACCTGTCTAGGAGCAGGAAAACTCTGAATTCAAACTTGTTAAACTCCACTTAAGAAATTGACCTTGTGACGAGGGGTTGGTAATATATAAAACAACAGTTGGGAAAAATATGAATGGCAAAGGTAGATAAACCAACACAAACAATTAATTCAGTTCATGTGTAAAAATTAATATTTCATCCTTATTTATTAAGACTTCACATCAGAAATTAATCTATAATCTACAGCTTTTTGGAATGTAGACAATGAGAGGAAGAAAAGAATTTGAATAAAAAATGATGAAATATTAAATTTTACACATGAATTGAATTGTTTCTGTTGGTTTATCTACCTTTTTCCATTTATATTTTTCAAATATATACATATACATACATACATATGAACAGATTATTTTTGTACCACAGAAAGCCACAATTATTTTTTATGGGGGGAGGGAATCATACTTTATGAATGAAAGCACACATAGAAAAAAAAAGGGAAACTTAAAGGCTCTGAAGTTTTTTTTTGTTTTTGTATGTGTTTTTTTTTTTTTTGTGTGTGTGTGTGTGTGTACATTATTAATAAAGTATGATTCCTTATATATATATTATTCATTTATTTTCAACATGGAGGGATTATGTCTGCTGCTTCTGGGATACAGACCTACAATTGATCAGTGTCAACTGAATAAAGAGGTCTGATGTTGGGATACACAAAATCTCTGAACTCCTATGTCATAAAACATCAATGAGAACACATCCTAGTACATGTAGAGGATGCGTTCATTGACATGCTAACTAAACTGAACAGTTAATATTAGAACAATTGTCTACAAATTTGTCATGAGATATTAATAAAAAAATTTCAAATTATGGACAAAACTTATTTTTATGGTCATTGTATGTTCATATTTATATTTTTTCTGTAGTTGTTTATGATTTTGTTTTTTGTAATGCTCAATTGAATATGAATAATTTTTTAACAGAACTATCATAAAACCTCATTGATAACAACAACAAAAACTTTAAATTAAGGACAACATTCTGCCTTGAGTGTGTAGGTGTGGGGGCAAAGATCATTATTTTTGGATTTTTTTTCAGTGGATCATGTCTGATATTCACCTGGATGAGTACGCTTGGATTATAAGTTGATTTATTTAATCTTGATAGCATGTCTAACTTAATTCTAATTATATTAAGGAGTCTGACCTTATGACTTCAGACTCTGCAACCCTGGCTGCCACCATGAATTTTCTCAAGCATTTAAGTAAAAAATTTCAGTCGACCAAGTCTGATATTTACCTAGATGACAAGCTTGGATTGTATATATTTACCAACCCCTCCGCATGAGCAGGATGTGACACAAGGTCAATTTCTTAAGCGGAGTTCAACAGGTTTGAATTCAGTTTTCCTTCTCCTAGACCAGTTGCCTAACCAAGGTTAAAGAGCCCAGTCTGCCCTACTATTTATCCATAGCTGGAGGGAGAGTAGGATTCATACCTTTCCCAAGGATATTAGCACTAAGTGAAATGCAATTACCACATCCAGATTTGGACTCAGGGCGACGAGTCCATTTTCCATGACTTTAACCATTACACCACGCGCTTCCTTTGCGCTAAACTTGGATTATAAGTTGATTTACTTAATCTCGATAGCAAACATGGTAATTTCGATCTTTTGTTGTCCGGCTTCCTGCCCTAATTTACGCTATGTTTTAGTGAGCTGGCATCAAGTGAATTTTCAGCCCAAATTAGATATTTTTGGCGTTATGATTTTTGTTGCTTTTTTTGTTGGCTTTTTTTTTTGTCCCTAACAAATCTAGGAAGCAGCCCCCCCCCCAAAAAAAAAGCAATTGTACGGTCACTTAACACATGGCACAAACCATCCAAACAAAACTGAACACTGCAGCAAAAGCAAGGACAAAGTCATAAATGACGTTCTCCTGTGGACAACTATACACTGACACACCAGTGTAGGCTGACCAATAAAAACCTACATCGACAAAATTTATGCAGATTCTAGATGTCATACAGAGGACCTGCAAGGAGCAATGACCGATAAGGACAGTTGGTGAAAGAGTCATGAGTATCTGTGCTGTCGGCACGACCTGATAATGATGAATAAAGATGTTTCAAATAGGTAAAGCTGTATCATCCCTGTAAAGTTCCATAGTGTAGACCCTTTATAGAATAACATATGCCAAGGAACATGGGCCATTAATTTATCTGCATAATAGTCTTCTAGCCATCTTCTACTGAAAAACCGCCCTGTTGGCTGTGGTGTTAGAATGCACTGACTGCGCCTCTGCAGAGGGGTAAGACTCCCCAAATGTGGCCACCTGTTGGCCCTGGGTGGTGACCCGTGATGCTTAAGGGTAGAACCCAGGTAGCTGAGCAGTCCATGACTTGCAATATTCCACTTTAGGCTTTTCTTGGACTAGACGGGCAGTCGGAGAGGCCCCCTCCGATCAATCGGTTGGCCACGTTAAGCCCTAGCACCTCTATGATTGCCCCAACCCTATTGCCCTTATGGCAACCCCCAATCCTTCTCATCATATGGGTGCTAGAAGGCGGTGGCTGAGGGTCTACATGTCCTGGGAATGATGTTAAACTCTATCTGATGGTGAGGTTCCAGTTCTGGTGGTTTGGGGAATGTGGAGCACCTTTTCATCACCATTGCTCCCTGGTCCACTCTGACCCGGAGTGGTAGTACCTGTTAGGGTCCCATCTATGGGTTGAATAGAAAAACATGAGTTCAGAAACAAAATTGTATTATGCATTAAGAATGAATTTATTTCACAACTTTGTCAGCATTAAATGATCCACCGAGGTTGATATGCCATAAACCAAACCAAACCAAACCAAACACTGAAAAACTACAAATATCATGGTTATGGTACTTGAGTACAGACCTAACATATACTTATGTTGCTGGATATATATATATATATATATATATATATATATATATATATATATATATATATATATATATATATACCAACCCCTCCACACGGGTAGGATGTGACACAAGTTCAATTTCTTAAGCAGAGTTTAACAGGTTTGAATTCAGAGTTTTACTTCTCTTAGACTGGTTGTCTAGCCATGGTTAAAGAGCCATTTACCCCTAGCTGGAGGGAGAGTGCTAGTGCGAGAATAGTTGAATGTATACCTTTCCCAAGAGTATTAGTGCTATGTGAAATGCAAACAGCTTCCTCCAGGATTTGAACTCTCATAGTCCATTTCCTACAACTCTCTAACCATTACACCATGCACATTGGAGATGGATATGAGATGATATCTAATCATGTAAGTAAAAGTAAAGTCGTCGGGGTGGCCTAATGTCGGTATCGGCCAGACGGTGAGGGAGAATTTTTTTTTTTTTCAACAATTTTTTTTCAACAATTATTTTTCTACTAGCTTAATTGCTGCCCAATGGCACGACATTCAATCAAGTTAACTAATAATTTTTGTTGCCATAATTCTTGTGATATTTTTGCCATAGATGTCTAAATTAACCAAATTTTACTATAAAAGAGAAATAATTTTTTATTTTTTTAAAAGTTTTTATTTTTATTTATGGTTAATTCATAGAAAGGCCCATGATAATAGGTTCCAATACTCAAGTTATGAGCTTCCAAAATGTTGACTATGGGGGTGTGGGGTCTTAATATCATTGAAATTTACTTAAATTTTGTGAATAGGCATCATATCTTGTCATTTACCTATGGTTTAAATTTCATATAAATGTGGGAGTAATCAGTAAGGGTAATCCCAAAAATACGACCTTAAGTGCTGGGGACACAGGGAAACTGTTCATGCAGCTCGAACTCAGTTTTCAGTAGTAACAGATCTGCAAAACTAGCTTGCTAACCATTACACTATGATAGGGTGCTTAGTGTGAAATTTGCACAATTATTTGTTTTTTTAATGTAAACCGATTGAAATTTATTGCCAATTAATGGAAGTGTATGGCAAGTTGTGCATGGATGTCAAAAAGTTGTGTAGGGAGTTTGTCATGATGACATGGCTCAATGCTTCCTCAATGATTTGGTGGTGGGCTGGTATGACATTGCATACGAAAATTGCCACAGTGCCTACAAAAATATATCAACCGAAATGGCGATTATGTAGAAAAATAGATGCATGTTAAGACTTTAAAATGATATAAACATTATCAACAATAAACAAACATTTCTGTGATTTCTAAATATTTTTGAAACTATACCTTTGGGATTACCCTCATATAAACTTTTTCCCTGTTGCTAGTTGACTGGTGATACTCTTTAGTTTTATCTGATGACAATTTCTTTGAGCTACGAAAAGTAGGAGTTAGTAAAGTCATTGAAAAAAAATGACTTGAAGTATATCTGGCAAGTCTTATATGCAAAGAGGAGTCATTTAGTAGGTTAATGTTTACCCAGAGGTTGTAGATTACCAGTACTTATATATAGCCTTACTTCATCATCATTTCTGTACAATGGCCTTTCCAAATTTTTTTCATGATGGACTTGATTGTATTAGTCTCTGCCATGTCTTACCAAACAAACTCCACTATCTCATCTCTTCATTTTCTCATGGATTTTTTCTTATCTTCTTGTTCTTTCTTGGGCACTATTCTGCTAACCTTTTGCACTGTTAACCCTTAACCCTCCTTCTTTAAATCTATCTAGTCCATCTCCATTTTTGTTTAGATTACATCCCTTAACCCAAGGGCCAGGTTAGCTCAGTCGGTAGAGTGTTCAGCTAGAAACCACAAGGTTCCTAGTTCAATACCAGCACTCGCCAACTCAGCGTATGAGTAGCACAGGGATCTGTGCGGTAAAGTAAGGAGCTGATGATAGGTGTGGCGCTCCACCTCAGATGCAAGAACAATCTCCTTGGTCTAGCGCTAGTGAAAAGGGAATAGACTCCCACGCTAATACGACTTTACTTATATCTCTTAAATGGTAAGGGACACGTGTCTGCAAATAAGCACTGGGTGGCATGACCTGTAGCATTAGAAAAGAAGAAGCGACTAAGTTGAAATCTCTTTTTACTCTTCTGGCCTCAAGAGAAGTAATAACATATTAGATGAAAGTCCACTCACTGCTGTACGATGACCTTACCAAACTCTTTTCATGATGAAATTGATTGTGCTAATCTCTGCCATATCTTACCAAACTCCACTATCTCATGTCTTCATTTTCTCAGATTTTTTTCTTACTCAGCTTGTTCTTTCTTGGGCACTATTTTGTTAAACCTTTTTTATCATCTGTTACATAGCTGTTTTCCCACCCACTTCTAAACTGCATCTAGGGGCAAAGTGCCAATTCTGGAGCTCTGGGGAATGTGCAGTACCCCTTTATCGTCATTGCTCCCAGGTCCACTCTGACCTGGACTGGTAGTATCTGTTTGGGACCCATCTATGGGTTAGATAGATTTTTAAAACAGATGAATTTAAAAAAGTGTTAACAAAACAAAAAAGAGAACCCAACAAAACGGCATAAAATAAACTAAGGGTTGACATGCTGTAAAACCAAACCAACCAACCAACCAGCCACTTCTATTTTTATTGTTTTAATAAGTTCATTTTTTATTGTGTTAAGTTATTTATAAACATCTTTTCCAGGCAGATGAAATGATAGAAATGTTACTCTGCCTGTCTATCATTGGTGATAAAAGATGTCACTCTATTTGCAAAAGGGTTAATTATCATTTTCTACTAAAACACCTAGCAAACTGTAACATATGCCATCAAATATGATACCTTTTTTGCTTGGTGTTGATGAAGTGTCTCCATGGTGTAATAGCTAACATGTTGATCTATTTACTCGTATCATCATCATCATGTCTTGCCAGCAGCACGGATTTCCATGACAATCTCTCGTAAAACGTCTCTATTACTCATTATCCCTGGTAGATCTTCCATGCAGCATCCAGTATCTGCACAGACCTGGTCTAGAAAAAATAGTTTAACATTTCTGATTTTTCATACAACATTGTAAATAAGGGTGTAGTGGTTAACATACTGGACTGCAATATTGTAATAAACATTATTACGTTTACTTTTGGACAAATACTCTTGGGAAAGGTATGAACCCTCTCATTTCATCCAGCTATGGGTTAAATAGTACCAATACTGTTCTACAGTTTAACATTTCTGATTTTTCATACAACATTGTATATAAGGGTGTAGTGGTTAACATACTGGACTGCAATATTGTAATAAACATTATTACGTTTACTTTTGGACAAATACTCTTGGGAAAGGTATGAACCCTCTCATTTCATCCAGCTATGGGTTAAATAGTACCAATACTGTTCTACGAAGATGGCTTTGGCATTAAATAACCCATGAAAGTTGATATGCTATTAAACAAAGAAATCAAACCCAACTTTTTTGCTTATCTAGAGAAAAGTAGGCTCTAATAAGAAATTTTGATATTTAAATATATATAAATAAAATGTAGATAAGAACAATGTAAATATTTGTTGGTATTTTAATTAAGGGGATATTATTAAAGTTTTTAAAAAAAATTTTTTTAATCTTTTAATTCAATGCTACAAGCATAAATGGAATTCCTTCCATCAGCACAATATTAGTGGTTTTTTTTGTCTTTTGGTTTGTTTGTTTGTTTTTTTTTTTTTTTTTTTTTTTTTAATAGTTTTTTTTTTTTTAGACATTTTATTTCATTCAAAAATGCATTTAAAAAATGAGAAATTCTCTTTTTATTTCCTTCATTTACAGCAATGAAAAGAATTTCGGTTTGAATCAACTGGACTTTGATTTTTGTGAATTATTCTTTCTTTGTTGCTAATGATGTTTATTGAGAATCCTGAACAAAAGGAAATTATTCTGGGCGATTGAATAATGACTGATTGTTACAGGGAGGTGAGAGGGAAGGGGTGTGCAATATATCTATAAAATAATTAAAAATATATATTCTCTATAAAAGATTTTACAAAAAGTTAATTTTTAATGACTCACATTGGGAATGTATCTTATTTAAAATGTAAAAAAGAAAAAGTGTATTATATAATTCATAGCTGTTATAGAATCTGCTAGATTCTGTTTGGTTTCTATTAACTTTTTTTAATAGGCATAAAACAATTGGTATCTTATTTTTGGCTAGAATATAGAAAATTTGAAAGACAACTCTTAAGGTTTTATGATGAATTTTCTCTTGGAATATTCTGATATTACTGGAACTTTTTATTTGCAAAAGTTTCTATGACGCTTATTAATGATGTTCATCTTTACTCAAATCACGACATTAAAATAAAAAGAGGAATAATTATACCATATATATTTGCAGATAGGTTGCACCCCTAATTTGTGGTGGTCAAAGTGGGTATTTGTGGTTGATTCTGCAGATAGGTCCCATTATAATCTGGCTAGTTACACAATCTATTCAAACATAAAACTTATCAAATATTTCCCTTTTGACTTTGCTTACAAATATTAGATCTTTACCATAAACTGTGATACATAATGTAAACATAGAAATAAGGGTTGCGTTTCTTAGTACTATAATAGTAAATGAGCCTGGGTATAAAAGCAGCATAACAGTCAACTCAGTAATAAAAAAATCAATAATTATCTACTCAACGGTTACAAACAGTATAGAAGACTTTGAAAAAAAAATGTTACATCATTTAGGCATAAGCATAGTTATTTAACTTCATCAACACTGAGTATTAAAACCTCTTCTTCAAATGCATATTGTACGCATTTCACATCATTGCAATTGATGATAAATAAAAATGAAAGTAGTGCAGTTTTACATTTATATCAAATGGATAGGTTGTACCACTTATTTTGGTGGAATTTTGGTTTATAAAAAATGTGTAACCTGTCCATGGGTATATATAGTAGGTTGTTACCTTATAGCAGTGGTTCTCAACCAGGGGCCATGCAAGCAAAAAATATCTAAATATAAAAACACAATGGGTCTTTAAAACATCAAATGGCTATGGGGAATTCACCAGAATAAAATAGGAATCAAACGGGTTCATAGGTTTAAAAAAAAAAAGAAGTTTTTAGAACCACTGCCTTAGAGCCTTTTGGATTTGTACACCTAAATATTTAAATGATGAATTTGTCTACATTTAAATTTCTTTTCTACATCATCTTTACCCAAAATTTTTAAACAACTTGCTAAATCTAAAGCCCTCAAGATTCATAAAAGAAAACTATCTCTAACTTTCAACAAAATGATTCCTAATGACATCCTAGCCCATATGTATATAATTTTACCAAATAAATCTTTCTCAAACTTCATAGAAAACAATTTAAAACTTTCACATTATCTTCAAAAACTATTAGAAATTTAATAAATACAAAATTTTACACGCACATTAAATCCAATACAGGTGTTTATATTATCCAATAGTAGTTGTATCATTTTTTTTTTTTTTTATAATTAGGAAAAAAAAAAGCTTTTTTTTTTTTTTTTTTTTTTTTTTTTTCTTCTCAATTTCAAAAAGTCTATTATCAGTCTTTCCAAATTTGGAAGAAATTCATACCAATTGTCATAATTTTTCTGTATATTTACAATATTTATTAAAAATACAAAGAATGCCAATAAGTTTTTAAAACCATCCAAGAAAATTAATCTTTTCAATTAATTAAAGAAGAACAAAAGATTTTAAGGAAACATGAGAAATGTGGCTAAATATGTGGAATAACAAGTTTCATGTCTCAAGGTTATTCCCTTCTTGGTCTGGCTAAGAACTTTTCAGCACCTCATTGTTATATATTTTTGTGATCAAATATTAATCTGATAAATGTCTTTTTGTTTTTCTTTCTGTTGATCTTTCTGTAGTAGAAGAATCTAGCAGATAATCATTTTGCTAGTGATAATTTCCCATAGGATAATTTGCAATTTTTAAGTAGTGATGTTTATATCTTTTGATGTTAATAGTTGTCTGATAGTTCTGAAAGAACTAATGGTTCCTGTCTATTAGAGGAGGTGGGGGTGGATAAAGATAGGTAAATTTTGTACTATGCTTTTGTTATCAAGCCCCCCCCCCCCAACACACACCTTTTGGTTACTGTTTATAAAAATATCAAAGTAGTTACAAGTATATAGTAAAAGTATATCTCAAAATTGGTCAACTACTCTAATGTTGTCTGTGCTCTCTCTCTCACTCTCTCTCACACACTCTCTCTCTCTCTCTCTCACGCTCTGAATCTCTCTCTCTCCATGAATATATATATATATATATATATCTCCCTCTCCCTGAATCTCTATCTCTCTCACACACACTTACTCTGAATCTCTCTCTCTCTCTCTGAATATATATATTTCTTTAAAGACTTGTAAATATTAAGTGTTTTTTTTTCTTTTCTAAACAAATGAGATAACCCCAAATCTCTTAATGTTATTTTGAATAAGTATTGAGCACATGTGTGTTAGTAAGGCATGGGTGGCATAACATTTTTATCACATAGGAAATGGACTCAAATTCAAGTTGGGTTCAAATCCTGGACATTTACAGCAATGAAAAGAGTTTTTACTTTAATTTTTGAATTGTTTTTCCTTGTAATGTTAATATCATTGTGAAAGGCCTGGATCTATCTCTTTTCAATCCAGCTATGGATAAATAAGATGGACTTGGCTCTCTAGCTTTCTATGTTGGCGAACCAATCTAGGAGAAGGAAAAAACAAACAAACAAAAAAGCTCTTGAATTCAAAACCTAGGAGATACTGATTGAGCTAAACTAGCAAAAACATTTTTTAAAAATAAAGTTTACTTCCTATAATGTTGTTTTACTTCTGCCCCAGTGTGTGTCTGTGTGTGTCTGTGTATTTCTGTATATACCTTGACTTACTAGTTTAATTTGTACCTTTTTGTAACTCAATTTCCTTGTATGTCAAATCAATTTTCCCATTAAAATAAACTGAAATGCCATTAATCTGTTGCAGTCCCCGATAAAAAACACCCTAATATTTTTTGTTACATTTTTTGAATAAGAAAAATAGTACTGTATTGTATAAAACACAATAGAATATAATGAATTATGTGCTGTAACGTTTTAATGCTTATTTTTTTATAAATGATATTTTTCTTTGGCATAATAAATTTAGATGCTTAAATGTTTTTAGTGAACTTATTAACATAAGTGTATCTGAAGCTCACTCGTACATCAACCGAGTGACAACTCGTAACTCAAGGTACCACTCTGTGTGTGTGTGTATATATTGCTCTCTCTCTCTCTCTCTCTCTCTCTCTCTCTATCTATCTATATATATATATATATATATATATATATATATCTAGCAATAGCGTAATCTTTACAGATTGTTGCTGTCCTTCCCAATCCTATAACCCTACCACCAGAACCTTTCTTCTTATGAGCCCTCAAATGACTCATCAATCCCGCTGTAGATCCATAAAGTTTGATGCAAATATGACATAGGAAGGACGTCCTTCCCATTGTATCGGGTGGATCAGATGATAAATTTTGATGCTTATACATACATACGTACATAAGGGATGTCCAGCAAGTAAGATACAAACATTGGACCATATTACCTTTAGGCACCCCTTTTTGATCTCGATTAAGAAAGGACATGTTTTTCATTTACACCATCAATATCCGGTTGTTTTGTTAGGGGCTAGGTTTATAATTTAAAAAAAAAAGAAATCTAAAAATTGTCTGTTAAAACAACTGGATATTGACGGTGTAAATGAAAAATGTGTCCTTTCTTAATCGAGATCAAAAAGGGGTGCCTAAAGGTCATATGGTCCCAAACATTTATTTAATCAACATTTATTATTATATTGTGCATATGTCACCAGTACTGCTATGTGACTTTTACCACATAGTTACCATCAAGAGTGATGTATTTGTTCATTTTTGAAGAAAATGGTATCAAGGCAATTGTTGTTCAGTCAATTGCTTTGTGAGCCAACAAGAAAGATATCCTGACTTGAATGCATGCAATATTTATCAACAAGAGAAGATAACATAACATTTGTGTGCATTGAAGCTTTGATTCAAAGATGATAGATGGTGCAAACTTTGTGATATGGTTGGGGAACTTCATCTTCTGAAGCCAATGAAATATTAGGAGTGTCATCTTGTTGGGTCTCAAAGCAATTAACTGAAGAATATGTTTGATTAATAAATGTTTGTAACTTTATTTTGTAGACATCCCTTGTGTCTGTCTGTGTGTCTCTCTCTCTATATCTCTATCTCTCTCTATATCTCTATCTCTCTCTATATCTCTATCTCTCTCTATATCTCTATCTCTATATATCTCTATCTCTCTCTCTATCTCTCTATCTATCTCTCTATATCTCTATATCTCTCTATCTCTCTTATATATATATAATATATATAATATATATATAATCTAAAGGGCTAGTTTAGCTCAGTCAGTAGAGCGTCTGTCTGGGTACCACAAGGTTCATGGTTTGATACTGGCCCTCGCCAACTCAGTGTATGAGTAGCACAGGGATCTGTGTTGTGGTAAAGTGAGGAGCTGATGGTAGGTGTGACACTCCATCCCAGGTGCAAAAACAATCTCCTTCGTCTAGCGCTAGTGAAAAGGGGATTCACTCCCTCGCTGTCTGGCTGATACTGACTTTAGGCCACCCCGACGACTTAACTTTTTTACTATCTATATCTATCAGTAAATTCCCTTTCTAAATAATTCTAGATGGCGTGTAGGTAAGAACTCTGGCTGACAACAAATCGGTTGAGTTTTGATCACAGTCTGAAGCAGTCTGCCCTGTCTAGCCACACTGATGAGCTGTGAAATGGCGAAACAGGATTTTCTGAATATATTTTTAAATTTGATATTAATATATACTAGTAGGACCTGTGGATATATCTCAGTATGATGATATAATTATTATATTTGAGAAGTTTACTTAAGAGCTATTGTAAATACTTCAATATGTAAAAAGTATAATAATCTTAATCTCTCTCACTCTTTTTTTCTTCTTTTTTTTTGCCTTCTTTTCATCATGTTCGATTAAAACAGATTAGTGTTATTGCTTTCGTAATCCCACCCCCATCTCCATTTCCCCCCTACTCTCCTCTTTTTTTTTCTTACGTTTTTTTCTGTGTAGCATATCTTTTTTCTTCTTTCTTTTCCCTAATCCCAATTATCTACCCAGAGCTCAATGGGTGATCTAACGAGTCACGTTTTGTCTAGTATACATATAGATATTGAGTTATATTCATTGATTTCACCTATTCAATTTTCCAGTGTTAGAGGTGAAGAACAATTCTACAATTATACCTACTAACAATACTCATCCCTGTTTAAAGATGCTAACTGATGTTCTTAAAGCACTTTGCGTTAAAATCTTTTATCTATTTATAAACCCAACATGCTTCTCACTTTTAAAATCTAGTAGCATTATTGTCTATTCAGCAGTTCTTTCATAATGAAAATATTTGAAATTAGATTTTGAAAGTGAGATGCATGTTTAGCATAAATAGATAAAAATTAACACACAGTGCTTTATGAACATTATGAACCATCTTTAAAAAATAAAAAAAACCCAACAAAACTCCTATGTGATATGGGTATGTTCTACTAATAAGATTAAAGAGATTGTCACTTAGATCTTTTGAAAATGATGTCAGTTCTCTTTGAAAAAGTGTCTAATTGCAAATCATGGTGTTATCTTTTGTGATTATTTAATGTGATTACTTACAAATGATTTTCATTGCTTTCTATTTCAAAAGAGTATAATTAATTTTGTGACTTAGAAGAATGATGCAAGATGGCACGGTACTGTTTGAAAATTACTCTACTCTACTAATCTTTATTGGTAGATATATTTATGTTTTTACATACTGATAAAATATGGAGCACTGAATGAAAATGCAAGATCAGGTTGTTTGAAATTAACAAGGTTTTATTTAACACAAGGTAGAAAATGCTTTTGTCCTAAAAGTGGCTTAATTAGCTCAACCGTGTGCACGTGCGTCCTGACCGCATGAGCCCCAATCCCAAAGTGTCATGGTGGAAACCCCACTTCCGGGTTCCCATCAGACCCCTTACTGATCAAGGTGAGTAACTCTAGATTTCGTTAGGTCTTGACCTAACAATATTTTATGAAGAACTTTTTCAAAGAGAAGTAATATTTCAAGATGGAACTAAGATATTCCAAGGCATGGGCATCAGGATTAGAATAGTTTACTTTTGTGTTGTAACTCAAGTATCAGAGTTAACAGAGAAATAATTGGAAGAAACACAAAGAGTATTAAGGATAAGGAAAAAAAGGTTACTAAGTAAAGATACAAGGTGAACAGAGTAATTAGCAATTGCTAGGGTGAATTACCAAGTCCCATGAGATCTTATTGTTTCTCTCTTCTGAGGTTTTGTCAGATATTATTTATAGGAAAAACAGATGATTCCATTCTCATCATTTAGGACAACTTCAAAATCAGCAAATAGGTAGAAACAAGAGTATTAAAAGGTTTACTAAGCAAAGATACAAGATGAACAGAAAAATTAGCAGATGCTAGCTTGAATTAACAAATTCCATGAAATCTTGTTTCTCTCTTCTGATGTTTTGTCAGAAATTATTTATAGGAAAACCAAATGATTCCATTCTCATTATTTAGGTACTATATGACACTTTGTGGATTAAATAAAGGGTTCAGTTGGAAATTCCCTTAAGGTTACTGATTATAACAAAAGATGGCTGGAGAGTACAATGGTCAAAATGTTATGAGAATAGTAACCAAGATAGCAACCAAATCTGAATCCTTTAAATCAGTGGTTCCTGACCTTTTTCTATTCCCGCACCCTTAAGATTGTTTTGCTCTGACCTTGCATCCCTTAAAAGAGATTTGCTCTGACCTCACACCCCTACAATTTATACTTTTGTTCAAAAATATAAAATGTGAATCCATACTACAGTTTTATCAAAAGACCATATATATTTCACACTCTAAATAATAATGATAATCTGAAATAAAGAAACGAAAATATAAATAATATTAATTACAAAAGAAAAAAATTTAATCTAAACTTGAACGGACACTTCATGCACCCCTTGGAATGATGCTCACACACCCTGGTCTAAATGATGAAAATAATATCTTTTTTAAAGATACAAAATCTGTCACTTTAAATTATAAATTTTATTAGCTTGTAAAGTGTTAGTTTCATAAATTGGTAATTGTATACCTGAGTATCCCACTGTTGTATCTCACTTTTCAGATGATTTATTTATCATAAGCTTTGTGTGTTTATTCATTTATTTATTTACTAGAAACTGCTGTCAACTGGGTAAAGGGGGGTGAGAGATAAAACTCTGGTGTATTGATTTGTTTACTTTTGAGATTTACAAATTCTGGAGATTTTTAAGTAAAATTTCAATGCTATTTCTATGTATATTTTAATTTTTAAATATCTTCTAATATAAATCAAATCTTTATAATTTTTGCCCAAAAAGCAAGAACCGTTGATATTTAATATGTATATATATTTACTTTGTAGTTGTTTTATTTTTGTACTTTCATCCGGACATACTTACATACATACCAACTGCCCTTTATATATGTATAGATTTATTTATTTATTTTTTTATCTTTGAAAAAGTTTTGGGACAGTGGCGAAAAAAGTTAGTCTGATGCAGTGGTCAAAATGTTATGAGAATAGCAGCCAAAATGAGGACAGAAGTCTGAATCCTGTAACTTGTATCGTTTGTTTAAAGATACAAAATCTACCACTTTAGATATTAAATTGTGAATTTCATTAGATTGTAAAAAATGTCAGTTTCATATCTTGGTGCTATCAAAATCGATTTAATTAACTATAGTATGTCAATTGAGTATTCTACTTTATATCTTGCTTTTCATAGGATTTATCTATGAATTTATTGTGTACAGTGCTCAGGTACACCACAACTCATCAAAATCTCATGTCTAGTACACAGAATAATGTATTAGTATCAGGAACATGAACAGTTTATAGTAATAATATACATGCATGTGTGTGGAGAGGGGTATCAGGTATAGTGTTGGCGGACTACAGGAAGCATGGAGGCTTTGAAAGATGCAGTGTTTCAGCAGCCTACAACGGACGCAGGCAGCTTATTCCATGCCTTGGCAATTCTGAGTGTGAAAAAATATTTCTGAAAGTCATGTGAGCAATGCTGTTTTCTGACTTTGTAGGCATGCCCACGCGTGTTAGAAACATGGAGATCAAAAAGGTGCTCAAGGTTGCTGTTGTTAAGATGATTAATGACCGTATGAGCGTTTTCCAGGTCAGTTGCCAGACACTGGAATTTCAACGAATCCATTCTCAGGGCAGCAAGATGCTTTGTGTGTGTTTTTTCATCTTTGAACTCTTTTAAGGCAGGGTTGGATGAATTGTAGAAAGAATATAAATGTTTTAAATATAAGGAATAACTGACAGGTCTCATACCTAATATATCTTCTAGCTGAAAAAGATATTGAAAATATTTGAGGAGCAAACACAGATACTCTTTTTTTTTTCTTCTTTTTTTTAGTTAAAATTATAACATAATTAAGCATTAATTTGGTATTTGGATAATGAACTGCTAATGTGGAGATAGTACAATAGCAGCTTCAGAATTTTCAGAAAAACTGCAGGTAAAATTTGAACTCTCACTTTTTAGCTTATGTACATTTAGCAAATATCAGATTAATAGTTTCAAGCATCAATAGAAGAAGCAAACAAATTTAGTCTATTAACAGTTGAAACCTTTGCTTACTCGGCCATTTTGTTTGGCTATTAGTATTGTTCTGTTTTGGAGCGCATAATGTGGAATAATTATCTACAAATCTTCATGTTCCTTGATATGTAACTAATCATTGTTGCAGTCTAAATTTGGAAAAACCATGGTTCAGGAATTTTAAGACCGAATATTGGTTTATAATGACATAAAACATTAACAGTTAATAACAGGAAACAAAGAGTAACTAAGTAGGGGGTTGAGTCATGGCAATTTTTTTTTTTTTTTTTTTTTTTTTTTTGCTAAGAAGCAAATCTGAACACATTGTGTTTACCAGTTTGCTTCCGTTATTGGGGGGGGGAAACAAAACAAAACAAAGTTTCAAAATAATTGTGTAGTTACTAAATATCTTACATTTTGGAAGATAACACAATATATTTAAAGTTTGATTTTAAGATTTTTTGATTTTTTTTACATTTATATTTTTTATTGAGTTACCATTGAATTGTAAACTAATCTAATACTAGTGGGGCCCGTCGAATTTCTACGAAACGAAACAAAAATCAAGAGGAGCTATTTAAGCCAGAAACGATGATTTGTAGTTTCAATATTACAAATAAACAAAACATGTAATTTTTTTTTTTTTTTTTTTTTTTTTTTTTTTCAATTCCTTTTAATTTTACACATTGGGTATTTAAGTGACATAAAACCATTTGGAATGTTTCATTTTTTAAAAAATTGGGTGAAATAAAATCTGACAAATAAGAAATCTGCCATTAAGTGGCACCAGATAATATGGAGTTACATTTTTGCATTGCATCTTGAATGATTTGGATGGTCTCATTTTTAACCAGAGGTTATTGCAGGATGATAATGGATGGAAGATTTAGGAACACCATGATTATTATATAGATTAGTTGAAACAAAAGTAGATCATAGTTTACAGGGTTTTAACACAAAACCTTCTGCTCAGACTGAACTATTTTTGGCACTTTTGACTCTGCTCTATTTGATTAAGTGATTATAGCCTACAAATGAATATAAAACCATAATTTCTTATAATGTATTTATAAGGAGCATGGACTTGGTAACTTTACAGCCTAAACTAGGGCCATATAAAATGTAAATTCAACTGGAGTCTGTATAATTTTTCAATTCTGACTCTGAATCTACAGTATGATTATGTATGTATCTCTTATATATAAAAGCTATTGCAATAGTTCAATATGTAAAAAGTATTATAATCTTCATTTAACTCTCTCTCACTCTTTTTTTTTTTTTTTCCTTTTTCCCTTTCCTTTTTTTTCATTGTTTGGTTGAAACAGGTTAGCGTTATTGCCTCCCCCTATCTATCTATCTTTCCCATACTCTTTCTTATTGTATTTTTTCTGTGTAGCATGGCCTTTTTCTTAACTTTATTTATAATAAAAATAGAATGGTCCATTATTTAGCTGAAGTGACGACACTCATAAGAAATAAAAATTCTGTGGATAAGCAACACCAGATACTCGGGATATACATTTTTGCATTTCATCTTGGATGATTTGGACGGTCTGATTTTTAACTCTGAGTAGATAATTTTCAGGAAAAAATGAGTTAGCAAAGCGAATTAAATTATTTAAAAAAATAGATACGGCTGGAGAATAACAAAAAACAAAACATTAAAATCATTTTATAAGATTTCTAAGAAAGGGAACGTTTGACCTAATTTAAATTTATTAAGAGTCAAGATGTTGGCTGGGCTGGCTGTTTATGAAACTTAACATACAAATATGTTTCATACTCTTCAATCTCTCTCTCTACACTTACTGAGAAACTAACATATATAATGAGGTAATCAAGATATGCATAGAGAGGTGGAATGTGACAGGCAGAATGTGAGTTTGAGATGGGTCAGTTTTTGACTTAATTGCAAATTATGACTAATTAGAAGCAATTAAAATGGAATTTTTTTTCCAAACATAACTCAATCTTAAAACTCAGGAATAATTTAGTATAACTTTCAGGTCATTAAACTAAACAGTAAAAAAGCCTTTAGGAGACAAAGATTGATTTGCTCAGCTTTAGTACAATAATAGATAACATCAAAATGTTTTATTGTTTTTTATCACATCAACAAATACAAGTCAGCAGGTGGCCTACACATGATTTTTGTCCGGCATCGTTCTTATTCAAACTTTATGAGGATTAAAAAAAATGAATTCAAAATTAATGAAAGATGTAAAAATATGTGAATTTCCATGAATGGAAAACCAGTGTGTAAGAATATGTAAAATATTCTTAGATTTTGTAGAGCTTATAGTGTTAGAAAATTGTATAATAAAACCTAACTCCTCCTTCAATTTTGTGGCTCTAAATGTTGAACCAGATGTGTGAATGTACTTCTGTGTGTGTAGATATTGACATTAATCTGATGGATTACAGAAATTTCTCCTGCTGTTAGCTTGAACTTTTATTTTTGTAGTCTTAGCCTTGAAAGTTATATTAATTTGTGTTGAGAAATGTTAGTAAATGCATTCATTTTGGATAGTCTTAAAAAAAAAAAGAAGCAACCTCCCCCCACCTATCAGCAGGAATGCTTCTCCCTCCCCTCCCACTTGAGAATCAGAATTTCATGGAAGAAATACTTTTTGGTCATGAAGTTAAGCAGTAATATTCTTGCTCATTACTTAGATGGGCACCTACTTAGAAACAGCAGGTATCATTAAGCAATCTGAGGCCTGTATGCTAGACTAAGCAAAATTCAATAAATTCTTAGAAATGTGTGGAAAAAGAAAAGGTGTAGGGGCTGAAATTTTTAAATAGAATGTTAGGATATGTTTTAAGTGAGCAAACCAAAAAAAAAAAAAAAAAAAAAAAAAAATGTCAACGAAATACCCAGGCATTTTCTACACGAATTGGACTAAACACATTTCTTTCTCTCCTATTTTTCTAAAGTGACATTAAATGTAACAATCCTCATGCTTAAACCAAAAATTCAAACTTTCCCTCAGTTAACAAAAACATTTGATGGTAAAATAAACCAAGTGGTTAGAATTTTTAAAATGCCACAAATTTCTTTGAGGAACATTTTCTTTATTAGTATTAATGATTCAGTTTTAATTTTAAAAAGAAAAAAATACATTCCTAAAATCCAGTAGTTTTATTTTATAGGGGAAGTTGAAAAAGCTTTAGTGAAAACTCAGCAATGGTCTTATCATTCAGTGTTTGGTTTGTTTATTTTCTGGCATATCAACCCTTTTCAGGTCATTTAATGCCGTTACAAGTCATTTCGATAAACATTTCTATATTTCAAGTTTTTAATATCTTTAAATTGGTATAGATAATTTTAATTAACTTCATTTCATTTGTTTTTGTTCAGATTGGTTTGTTTAATGATACAATAACCCTGTGGGTTATTTAATGCCAAAAACTGTTAGAGTGTGAAATAAAAGTTGGTACCCAAGTTTCCTTTACAGGTGTAATTTTTGTAGATGTATTTCATATCTGATTCCTAATTTACAATATATTTTTATTTCCCTGACAATGTAGATTGTTTGGCTTGTCTTGCACTGTAATTGAGCCTCCTGCTTGAGCATAAAAGAGATTTTAAGTCTTGTATGGCCAATGCACAGCCGAGCCAGTATTACTTCTTCCTTTCGGGATTTTCGATATCTCGGCTTCCATTTTCCTACTGTTGGCTTAATTGCTAATAATTTATTTGGTTTACTACTATTCCAACGTTGTTGCCATTTTTGCTTGATAAATCTTTTTATAAATCGCACCCTATAACTTTCCAAAGAAGAAAAAGAAGCATAACTTTATCCTTAAGTAATAGGGGTTGCTGAAAAGAGAATGACCATTATTATTATTATTTATTTATTTAAAAAAAATTTTTTTTTGAAAAGGTTAAAAACTTTGTGTTGCTGTTGAATTTAAGAATTAATATTGTAATAATAGCATGGTTCTACAGTGATGCTGATAGCTTTTTGATTTAGTGCGTCCTGGGATGCACATATTTGCTTTGAATGAGTCCCCGGGAAAATTTGTCTCCCAACTAAAGCCATCTTCCTACCTCCTAATTAGTTTCTAAGAAACTATTGAAATGTATTTACAGTTAGCTTGAAATGGTGATAGAAGAAAAAAGAAAAACACTGGGATGCATGGATACGGTTTTACTGCGTCCTTTTAGATTTTTTTGCATCAGGGACGCATACCTATCAGCATCTCTGGTTCTATGTTATTTCCTTCTTGGTCAGGTTGAGAACTTATCAGCACCACCTCATGTATGAATGACACAACACGAAACAGATTAGACGTCTGCAAAACTTATTGGCCTAACTTTTATCCCAAACCTCTCTTACTATAATTTAATGTAAATTCAGACTCTTCTCATCTCGTATCTATGTACCAGTATGAAATACACCACACTTTTCACCAATTCTTGGGGAAACCTTCTCATGAATGCTACACATACAACCACCATTCTCCCATTTTTCAAAAGTCATCCAGCCTCACCCAGACAACACTTCTTCCATCTTGAGTCCTGATGAAGGTTTGCTAAAAACCGAAACATTATAATGTCGACTTAACAGCCAAGAATAAATTCATCTTTTTGGGAATACTTTGGGTTTTTCTATTTTCTACATATTGTCAGATTTAATTCCCTATAGGCATATGGTATAATGGTTAGAATCATGGAACATGAACTGGTTGACCTGAGTTTAAATCTCGGACGAGACTGTTTGCATTTCACATAGCGCTTATACCTTTGGGAAAAGGTATGCATCTAATAACTCTCCCTCCAACTATGGCTAACTAGTAGGACAAACTGGGTTCTTTAACCTTGGCTTGGTAACCAGTCTAGGAGAAGGAAAATTATGAATTTAAACCTGTTACTCTGCTTAAGAAATTGACTTTGTGTCGCATCCTGCTTGTGCGGGGGGGATTGGTGTGTGTGTGTGTGTGTGTGTGTGTGTGTGTGTGTGTGTGTATGTATATATATATATATATACACACACACACACACACACACACACACACACTTTTTTATATGAATCCAAAGTTTTAATTTATTTAGTGTGTGGTTGTATTTTTTTTATTTCATTCCCAACCCCTCAAAAAAAAAAAAAAAGAAAAAAAAAAAGAGAGAAAGGTTGGTCTTTTACTAATGTATATTTTATTTTGTTTTTCTATTGGTCATTTTATTCTTCTTGTGGCAGCATTCACCCAGGGTGGGTTGAGCTGACTCCATCCATTCAATGATGGATCATCATGGGAATAGGAAATATGCAAGTGGTCCTCAAAACCCTCTGTATCATTCCCAATCCTTTCGTCTCCTCTCATTGTAATTAATTCACAGAGAAGAAAGACCCATAGAGTGAATATTCTTTTGTGGTGTATAAAATAAAAATATGAAAAATGATGTGCACTTTTGGTGAATGGAAACATTTTTTTGTAAGCAATGGATCATGAATGGAACTAAGAGTACACTAAAGACCAACATACCACTCGCACCTTCTTTGTTGTAATATAATTGTAATTTTTATAAATAGTTAAATTTCTATCCAGAGATGTCAATAGGTATGTGTCTTGTGTCCCTAACGCACAAACATTGCAGTAACACATTCTGCCCAGTGTTTTACTTTTTTCTTCCTTCACCATTTCAAGCTAACTGTAAATACATTTCAATAGTTTCTTAGAAATGAATTACACAGGATAGGTTACAAGGTAGGAGTTAGATGGCTTTAGTTGGGGTCCATCCCACCCCCCGGGACTTATTCAAAGCAAATGTGTGTGTCCCAGGATGCACTAAATCAAAAAGCTATCAGCATTACAGCTAAAGACCAACATAACACTCCCACCTTCTTTGTTGTGTTGTAATTGTAATTTTTATAAATAAAGTTCTATCCATACCTAAATCAGGAATTGTTGGGATACAGCCAATCAGGAGTTATAGTGGATTTTGATGGGATTTATTTTATATTTATGTTAATTTGAATATTTTATCTTAAGAGTCTGTTACCATTAAACATCAATTCTTTTCATTTTGCAATATGGCATAAGAAGTTTTGCATATTCCTATTTAACTGCATTCTCTTGGGTGCTGTTATTCACAAATGGTCAGTTTAATGAGCGGTCTCATGTGCATATGCATAGACAAGACCAAAAATAGCCCATTCTCTTTGAGCATTGTCATCCTAGCTCTTGTCTGTAGAATTTAGCATTATTGATGCTATTCAGATTCAGATATAAACATCTTTGGCTCAAATTAATTTCTACCACTAATGAAGAAGTGTTAAGAATAATATAAAGTTTTTGTATAAACATCATCGTCAGGTCATGCTGACAGCATGAGATACCCATGACTCTCTCACTACCTGTCCCTATCAGTCGTAACCCATGGTAGGACTTATTACGGTCAAGTCATGCTGAAAGCAACAGTTCTTGCTAGATCACCAAAGTTAAGCAATGATGAGCCTGTTTAACACCTAATTGGGTGACCACTTAAAAAAAAAACAGCAGTTACTGTAAGCAGCCTGAGTCATTTGTTTATAAAAAATGACTTGATTCGGCATTGAATGACCCAAAAGAGGATTGATAAAACTAAACGGCCAACTTGGTAGGTCTTCTGCATGGTATCCAGTATCCATACAGAGTGGATTGATACATGATTTTGCTGGTTGGCATACACTGGTATGCCCATGTGTAGGTGTCCACAGGAGAATGTCACTTATGAGTTTGTCCTTGTTTCTCCAACAGTGTCCAGCATGTCTTGTTAATCTTACTTGTATGATTTGTGTGATAGGAGGCAAGTGGCAGTACAGCTGCTTTCTTTGTGGGGTGCTGCTTCCAAGATTTGTTCAGGACAGCACTCAGCATACTTGTGTAATTCCCATCTAGCTTTTTCTCTGTTTCATAAGAGTCCAAGTAGTGTTATTACCCATCATTGCAGAGATCCACTCTGATCTGGAGTCCTATCTATGGGTTAAATAGATAAAAAAATAAGTATAAAAAAATGTCTTTAAAAGAAATTGAATACCCAACAAGAATGAATAAAACAAAATATCTTTGGCATAAAATAACCCACAAGAATTGACATGCTATAAAATCTAGCTAACCAATTCTGGTGCTCTGAGGAGTGTGGAGTACCCCTTCACTACCATTACTCCAAGGTAGTAGTAGTAGTACCTGTTAAGGTCCCATATATGGGTTAAATAGAAAAAATGAATCTTAATAAATGTGTTTAAAAAAATGTGTGTAAAAAAAATAAAAAAATTAAAACCCATTAATACTGAATTAAACAAAATGTCTTCAACATAAAATAACCCAACAAGGGTTGACATGCAGTAAAATCCAACTAATCAACACATCTATGGGTTGAATAGAAAAAAAATGACTTAAAAAAACAAACTTTTTTTTTTTTAAATTTGAAAACACATTAAGAATGAATAAGACAAAATATCTTTGGCATAAAATGACCCAAGATGCCGTAAAATTCAACCATCCATCCATTCTATTTTCATGTTTTGTTTTTATTGATTTATAAAATTTGTGTCCATTCATAATGTAAATCTCCTCATGATTTTCAGTTATTTTCTTGTGTTTTTGACTAAATGTTAATTTTTGTTTGTATGGTCTTTTGAATGAGTGAGTTGGGTTATCTTTAAGAGTGGTTTTCTTGGACCCACCCAAAGTTTTTTGGCTGTCATGCTGATAGCATTGATACCCCCATATGTGGAAGGCAGTGGAAGAATTTGTATGAACAATTTAGCCTTGAGGAGTGGAGTCTAAAAGACCTTAGAGGGGAAGGGCACATGCTGATTTCATTGATACTCTATATATGGGAGAGGTTAAAGCTTTCAGTTTTGATTGAAGAACAAACACAGGCAAAAATTTCATACAAGTCCTCTGAACAAGGATGTCTGGTGCTGCTCAGATTACCATGGCTTTCACAATTATCATCAACTTGAGTAATTTTATTTCATTGTACTTATTTTTAACTTGGTATGAATAGAATAGACATGTGCATGCTGAAAAGGTCTTGGCCTAACCAATTAGGGAATTTTTTTCTTTCTCTCTTTTTCCTTTTTTATTGTATTATATATATATATATATTTTTTTTTTTTCAGTCTTTGATTTTAACAATTTGGGTTAAATTTTTGGTCCTTTTTCAAAGTGCAGTTTAGCTCAGTCAGTAGAGTATCTGTCGGGAACCACAAGGTTCCAGGTTCGATAATGATCGTCGCTAACTCAGGGCATAGGTAGCACAGCTTTTTTTTGTACAGTAAAGTGGGGAGCTGATAGATGTCTTTAAAAAAAATGTTGGTAGAGTAGCCTATTATCGGTATCAGCTGGACAGTCCCTATTTCACTAGTGCTGAGATACTGATTGTTTTTGCATCTGATGTGGAGTGCCACACCTACCGTCAACTCCCCACTTTACTGCACAGATACAAGCTGTGCTACTCATACGCTGTGTTAGTGGGGACTGTATTTGAACTGGGAACCTTTATAAAGATACTACAGCTTATCTATCAATAAATACATACACAAGTCTATTAGTATACTTGTTTATTCGTTTTGTAAAGGTCTTGATTTCTGATCACAAAATTATTAATTCATAGAAGTTGCTAAAAGTACTTTCTATTATGTTTACTTTTCAAATGTTTATATTAAAGAACAAACTACCAAATAATTCAAACTGAGTAGGTTAGTCACCTGTGGAATTTTCAACCAGTGATGACCAGACTATAGCTATTGTTTTGTATTAATCATTTTGTGCACTACCCCTTAAAGTCTTTGTTTGTGGTTGTTCATAGATTCAGCTGATAGTCTCATCTAGTTGGCATAGTGAAAGGGGAATCAAAAATGATTAATGCTACAGTGAGACAATAGACAGGCCAGGGTTTCAGATTTCACATGTGGTAACTTTTGTTTAGCGCTGGCTTTATACGTTTGCTATTTGGTTAAAATAATTATGCATGTGTGTTTAATATGGATGCTTTGCTTGTGTGTGTGTGTGTGTGTGTGTGTGTATATATATATATATATATATATATATATATATATATATATATATATATATATATATATATTCTTTTCTCCCCAACTATTTGAATCAAATAAATACTTGGTTACAATAAAATTGAATGTTAATTCAAAGGTCACAACATTGCACATAGAATTTACAATGATAACTTTAAACAATATAAAATCATTTTGTTTTGTTACAAAGTGAGCATATAATAGATTCTAAGGCAGTTTTTTTATTTTTTTATTATAAACCTTTTTGATGAATCATAGGCCTCTTTAAGAATTCACTAACAGTAACAGATGGGCGTATTGATACCTTTTAGGTATTGAAGTGGAACAGAATTGGATGTGGGAGATGGACTTGCTAATGGGATTGAACTGGAACCAATTATGTTTACATTAATATAATCGGTTTGGGAATCAACTTACCTTTCAACTATTCCCTTCATAAAAATGTAAATGAGCGCTCAAAATTATTATTGAAAAATAGAAATGAAATTAGAAAAGAAAAATTTCCATTTTTTAATGACATTTTTACTTTAACTCTTTGCTGATCAAATTTCCCCCACAGCTGTACCAGGGTAAAATGTAGTCATCTACTATTTATCCTTTTGCCTACCAAATTTCCCCCACGGCTGTACCAAATTTTCTTGGTATTTTTTTTTTACCTGTATAATGGGTTATTTCAAAATTCACTATCTATTCACCTCAGAACTAATTCTATTCAAATTATTTGTAATTTGAGTGACACGTGCGAGAGCAGTTACCAGTGGCTTGTGGTGGGAGAGCTGCTGTGAGTGGTTTAAAGTAGGTAACGAGTTTTAACCCCCCCCCTCCTATCTGTGACACCTGTTCTGATTTAGCTAATGCTTTTTTGTTAGGTGATAAAAGGGAAATCTATTGTATATTTTATAGGTAAATTGAGTTTTTTTTTTTTTTTTTTTTTTTTTTTTGATAAAATAAAACCGTAATTCTTCTAAGCTGTAACCATGTCAGTGCTATTGTATTGTTGTACTATTTGGACTTTAACTGGAGAAAAAAAAACTAGATGTGAATTACACATATACTGTATGCTTTTTTCAACAAATCCTAGAAGCAGCTCCTTACAAAACAGCAGCCTTACAGTCTCTTACCTTCTATCTCACAAATAATACAAGTAAGATGAGCAAGACATGCTGCATTACAGTTAAGTCATGCTGAAAGCACCGGTTCCCGCTAGATCACTGATGTTAAGCAGTGATGAGCCTGTTGAATACTTTTTGCATCCGCAGGTATTGTAAGCAACCTAAGTCCTTTGTTTATTAAAATTACTTGATTCAGCATTAAGTGACCTGAAAGTGGGTTGATATGCCGTAAAATGGTCAGGTCACACTAGATCACCAAAGTTAAGCAACAATGAGCCTGTTAAATACATAATTGGGTGACCAATTAAGCAATAGCAGGTATTGCAATCAACCTGAGTCTCTTGTTTATCAAATGACTTGATTTGGCATTAAATGACCCAAAAAGGATTGATATGCTGTAAACCAAAATAACCAAAACCAAGACATTCTAGCCACTGCTGGAAAAGTAAGGACAAACTCATAAGCAGGGTTCTCCTATGGACTCCTACACATGGACACACCAGTGTTGGCCAACCAGCAAAACCTTACATTTATCAGCTCTGTGCAGACATTGGATGCAGTCTAGAAGACTTACTAAGAACAATGGCGGATACGGATAGATGGTGAGAGAAAGTCGAGGGAATCAGTACTGTCAGCACGCCTTGATGATGAATAAGTATAATTGTGATAAGATATTATCTATGTATGTGATCATTTTTTAAAATGATTTTCTTCAATAAGGAATTAAAAAAATCATAATCAAGAAAAAATCTATTTCTATTGAAACAAATATGTTTTATAGAATTTAATTATTGATGATATTTCTCATGAATTAAAAGCAACATGAACTCAAAGAAAAACAAATATTTGTTTTATTATAGAAGAAAAAATCTAGTAAAATCTAAATTTAGAATTCCTTTGAAAATAATGATAATATTTTTCATTTATTTATTTTATTTTATTTTTTAAGATTCTAGTTTAATTTTTGTCTAAAATATTTTTATATGGTAAAAGTTTTGTATGACAATTATGAATCCATTCCCTCTAAAACTTACTGAAAAGTTCTAGGCCCAACAGAGAAAACTTAAATTCAGATTTGTTTTAGAAAGAAAACCCCCTCTCTTTCTCTCTCCCTTTCTTTCTCTCTCTCTCTCAGCAAGTGAATTTAATCATCTTTTGATGTTTTTATAAGTTCATTTAAAATGTAATCAAATTGATATTAATGTCAATGTTTTGTGGCTAGCTACAATGGATGTTTTAGATGTCTGATATATATCCTTTTCTGATATTTATTTTGTAAGCTTTGTTACATTTAGAAAAATTAATTTTATGTATGGACTAATAAACTTATATATATATATAGGGTGTTCATAAGTCTTGCAGCAGTTTTAAAATTGAAAAAGGAATAACTCACATTGTAAAAATTATAGTTCAACACTTGTTTTTTTTAAATTTTTATTTTTGTGTACATTTTGATCATTGCATTTCAACAAGACTGTCATCTTTGTTGTTATATTTTAAATCTGCTGCAGGACTTTAGAGACACCCTGTATGTATATAGGTATGCATCCTGCATCATCATAAAAATTTAAAAGGACACAGTAAAATCATATCCATGAGTCCCAGTGTTTTTCTTTTTTCTCCCATCATCATTTCAAGCTAACTGTAAATACATTTCAATAGTTTCTTAGGAATAAAAACCCTTCAATTTATTAAGAAACTTTAGTTGGGACCCATCAAATTTCTCTGGGACTCATTCAAAGCAAATATGAGCATCAAATATATATATATATATATATATATATAATATATATATATATATACACACACTAGCTAAGTTACTTGGGATTGACCAGGGTTGTCTGTTAAGGTATATTTAGTTGTTCTGCAACTTGAATAACCTCCTGTTCTATTTTCAATTCAATAATTTGTAGATATGCAGAGAACATTATTCCTTTTTTCTATGACTGAGATCAAAATGTAATATCTATTCTTTACAGATAAAAGAAATTTTGTAAATTTTTATTTGTTCCTATTTAGAAAATATCTGCTACCCCCACCCCAAAAAATCAAACAAACAAAAAAAACAAAACAAAAAAAAACCTGAAATATAATTATAAATTAAAAGGATTCATTATTGTCATAATTAAGATAAAGGGAAAGGTTACATTTCAAACTGAAGTTCTTCATAACTTTGTAGATTAGTCATCCAATGTATTAAAAAAAAAAAAAAAAAAAAAAAAATCCTGATTGAGGATCAAGGGTTGTGTGTAAAATTTTAATGTTATTGCTTGAGCAATGAGGCTATGCATGAAAAATAAACATTCATACACCCAAACGGGCAAGTTTTCCTTTTGAAAGATTCTATAAATAGACTATTGTGTGAAACAAATGGTGCATATAGGATTTATGAAAGAGGAGTGTTCGTTCATTTAAGTTGAAGCTTGAAAGCTATGTATTGCAGAGAGCAACTGTTTCATTATTTTCTCATATTATAATTCAGATACACACCATTCAAATATTTTGACCTAAAATCAACTAAATTCAGATTTTTTAAAAATAAGTTATGCCAAGTTTTATATGATTTATATTGTTTGTATATAAACTCAGGATTTCCTCTAATTTATTTAATATATAATTAATCTTTTCTATCAAAGTATGTTAAAAGCAAAAAATTGAAATGTGAAAAGAGAAAAACAATATTTGTTCACTAGTGGGACCTGTGCATATACCACAGTATGATCATTTAATTATTATGACATTTGATATGTTTACTTAAGAGCTATTGTAAAATACTTCATTATATAAAAAGTATGATAATCTTTATTTAACTCTCTCTCACTCTTTTTTTTCTTTCTTTCCTTTTCATTATGTTCGATTAAAATAGTTATCTCCCCCTCTCTCTTTCTTTCCCCATCTCTTTCTTTCCTTCTAATTATATTTTTCTGTGTAGCATGTTCTTTTTCTTCCCTTTATTTCTTCATAATAAAAATGGAATGGTCCATTATTTAGTTGAGGTAACGACACTCATAAGAATTCAGTTGATAAGCAAACCAGATAATCAGGATTTAGATTTGTGCATTTCATCTTGGACAATTTGGACCGTCTCATTTTTAACTAGAGGGTGATAATGGAAGATTAAAGAACAAGAGTATTAATATATATATATATATATATATATATGGGAGAACATTACGGTAGAAATCCATTCAAATAATATAAGATATAGATTTATTAAATTTAATAAAATCAGAATCCAAATAATTTCAATTTTCTAGTTAGAATAAATGATTAAAAAAATGTTATATTAGAGACTTCCATGTGATAAAATGTTGAACAATTTAAATGAATATCAAATAAGGCTGAAAGTTGTTTTGTTTGATTTTGGGTATTATTTCACATAGAAACTCATAAGTCAGGCAATAGTGAAATCCCTCCTTATCTCTTTAAGGATGGGTGGTAAGAATAAAACCCGTTACTTACCAAACACCACAACTATTCACAAGTTAGAGATATGGACAATAAAGTGATAGCCTTTCACTTCAACCCTTGTATAAACAACAGTTTATCTTAAAATTAAAAAAGAAAGGATATATATAAGAATAAAATAGCGATAGTATATTATCACTAGCTCACTTGGTGAGTTAGTGGTGGACCAAGTTTTTGCGGTATTATTAGAGGAATGTTCAATATCAGTGATAGAGCTATTATTTATAAGAATAGATATAAATATATATTTGTGTGTGTGTGTGTATGTATATATATATATATATATATATATATATATATATATATATATATATATATAGAGAGAGAGAGAGGAAGTAATTCTGTGACTGGGTTTTCTACTCTTCAGTATTCATCAGACAGACTGAAAGATAGAAAACACAGGGTCAAAGAATTACTTCCATGCATATATATATATATATACACACACACGAGGGTGTGCTGAGAAGTTTTTGGAGAAAGACATAATTCCATCTCTTCTTCCCCTAGATATGGCTAAATAATAGGGCAGACCATGTGCTGCATCTTGTCTGGTGAAGGGGTTATATATATATATATATGTATGTGTGTGTGTGTTTACCCAACCCCATCAGAATTATCTTGATCCTTTCCATGAAACCTGGTTAATTAATTTCTGTCACTGATTCGGTTCCCTAAACCGGCTATACAAGTATGACTTGAGCACTTTCCAATATTTATTATACCAATTCATTCGGTTTTTGTTCTTTCTTTTTTTTTGTTCTTCTTTTTTCTTTCCAACAGTCAAAATAGTGACTTGTTCAGGTTGTTTTTATTTTTTATTTTCATTTAAAAAATTTTTTTTATTGTTTTGTGGAGGTTAAAAAAATATAGTGGAACATATAGTTATGATTTTAATCATTCATTCTGAAAGTAATCAAATTTTAGCATTAAATGACCCATAAGGAAATTGTCTAAATTTAAAAAAATGAGGCTTGATAATTTGTATCATTTAGATTTTTCAGACTGTTGTCCTCATCTTTATTGTTATATACACAATCTTTTGCTCCATGTGCTCTCTGACCATCTTCAGGTGTTTCTTGTTGAACTCCAGTTGGTCACATGGTACAATGGATATGAGTTAAGTAAAAACAGTTCTAAGTAATAATCATCTGGAGGTTGCAGGTTTAATCCAGATTGCAGGCGAAAATAACTTAGAATACTTAACATAGCTTAACACCTATACCCGATCATGGTTAACGGAATGAGAACATCTATCCCAATAGATTAAATAAAGGATTCAGTTTGAAGTTTCTTATTATGACATGAAGGCTCCTAAATTCAAAAAGAAACGCCCAAAGAAGGTCAGAGAGAACATCGGCTGAAACGTTGTGTATATAACAATAAAGATGAGGACAACAGTCAGAAAAAACTAAAAAGCTAAATAATACAAACCCTTTAAAGAGTTGCTATTTAAATCAATGAACTAAACTGAAACCATTCTTGACCCCAGGGTCATCATCTGATGAAAGGTTTGTTAGCAACACAGCTGTTGTTCTTTTGCTGCAGTGTGTGTGTGTTAAAATATTAATTCACAATTCTTCACACAGGGAAGAGACTACGATTATCAGACAATGATTGGAGAGGCAATTCATTCATTCTTATGATGGTTGGCATTGAGAAAGTTAATATTTTAGTTTTTATTAATGCCTCTGTCTTTGTAGATTAAGCACTTTTATATTTTTAACTGCTACAATTTTTCACTCTTTGATAATAATTGTATATACTAGCAAAAAAGAAAAAAAGACCTCCGGGCGGTGTAAAAATTGATTTTTGCCACGGTCTTTCACAAAAAAAATGTATACAGATCTTTGAAATCCTATATTTCTTTTAATAATAGAATAGGCATAAGAAATAGTTTTGTTGTCAAAATTCAAATGTTTTCTTTCTAATAAAACCAAATTTCTCACAGTTAAACCTTAAATATTTGAATTGATTTGAATTTTTTTTTGTGGGGGCATCAAATCTGTTCTGAAGAAATCCTGCACAATTACACACACACACACACACTCAGTAAAATATAGTTAAATAAATAAAAACACGACCCCCCACACACACACACAAAAAAAAGTATTTACAGCAGGGTCAAACAATATGCAAGTTAGGCACAAAACCAGAAATTCCCTTGTGATGTTGACTGTGGAAACAAAAAAAACCCTAAAAAACAAACAGTTACTTCATGGCAATTAGTGGAGCACTCGTATCCCTGAACTGTTAGAAGCTGGTTGTGTGAAATGTATTAGGATTTTTTAATGGAAAAATTGCATCCCTAGTGTATCCGTGGGACGCAGGGATATGATTTTACTGTGTCCTTTTAGATTTTTATACATTAAGGACACAGGACGTGTAGGTATCAACATCTCTGTGAAACCACAGACACTTATAAGAAACTAATCATTAAAAAAGAACAAAATAGGATCCTCTTTGATTAATTACCACCCCACCATCCCAAAAAATCTATGGCCTCCCAAACTCATAAACTTGAAATGTGCTTAAGGCCCATCATCCCGGAATAGGATCTGTTGCCCACAGCATTGCAAAATTTCTATTTAAAGAACTATAGACACAATCAGCGATGCTCACATAAACAACTCCGGTTCACTCCTTAATAAAATAATTGACACCAACATGACAAAAAAATTCCATAGCTACCCTTGATATAAAATCTTTATAGACCAACATATTTATTTATATATATATATATATATATATATATATATATATATACTTACAAGGTGTGTCAAAAAAGTATCAAGATTTTTTGTACTTTTTGACACACCTTGTATTCTGAAAATTAAAAAAAAAAAAATCAATGAATGTAACGCTATTTTTTTCCAGAATACAAGGTGTCAAAAAGTACAAAAAAATCTTGATACTTTTTTGACACACTTTGTATGTATATGTGTGTGTATGTCTGTGTGTGTGTGTGTGTATACACAAAATTATTGATGAAATTATTGATGGACACTTAAATAATAGCATACAGTATAACATTTTTTTAAATGCTGATAGTGTGTGTGTGTGTGTATACACACACACACACACACACTATCAGCATTTAAAAAAAAAATTATACTGTATGCTATTATTTAAGTGTCCATCAATAATTTCATTAAATGTATAAATAAAAAAAATTGATGTTGGCCTAACTCTTAAAATTAAACTTTGATCAGTATTTCCTTACATGTATAAAAAAATCAATAATGTGTGTTTGTAGATTTTTTATCTGATATAGCTGGAGTGATGACTTCAACCAAATTCTATATCGATCCTAAATTTTCAGAATAAGGATCTTTTTAAGATTAAGAAAAAGGAATGATGCCAGCAAAATTTGGACTGTATATTCAATATATATATATATATATATATATACACACACACACACACACACACACACACACACACACACTCATTTCCTGTCTCTTAGAAGCCACAGGAAAAGCAAGAAAGCCAGATGTTTACCTATAAAGCGTTAGGATATGGACATTTTATATTTCCTCCAAACGCCACACACATTCAAACTGATCATAATATACTTTCTTTTAGACTACTTTGCATATTTGACATCCAGTGTTTTTTTTTTTTTTTTTTTTTTTTTTCTATTTTCTATTTTAAAATTTATATAATAGACAAATTGCAGGAAGTGACCTTGACATATGGCTGAAAAAAGCACATTGCTATTTTTCAATTTTAGCCATCAGATATTAGATATTTTGAGATGTCATTTTCATTCACTGTTTAAATAGCAAATGAACAGTATATATATATATATATATATATATATATATATATATATATAACAGATGACGGTTTAAGTTTTTCTTTCTTTGAAAGTTAAATATTGCTCTGTATATAATTGATTTATTAGTTATTATACATTGAGCTCTCTTAGGGATTTATAAAAATCTTTGTATGACTATATATGTTTGCACCTACAAGAGCATACAGTATGGTTGTATAGTGAGATTTCGATGATCCCAAATAGAATCATTCCTTACCAGTCATTTGGATTATATCACACACACACACATATATGACAAAGTTATAAAAAATAAATGCACTTTTTTTTTCTTTTCTTAAGCATAAATGAATAGTGAAACTAAGGATATAAAAGGCTAAAATCTAAGAAATACAGCTGACTTAACCTGTTTCATTCAGATTGTGTAAATGATACTAGTCTTAGGAGATTTATATACTAAAAGTTGTTGGCTTCCGATTTAGAAAGTATGGTAGCTAATTTTGCCTTTTTTTAATGGATTTTGATTAGAAATACTTTTTTTTTTTTTTTTTGAAACATGAAAGAATAGTGAAACCAAGGATTCAAATGGGCTAAAATTTAAGAAATACAGCTGGCTTACCTCTTTCATTTGTATTAATTGTGTAAATGATACTAATCTAAGGAGATTTATATACTAAAAGTTGTTGGCTTCTGGTTTCAAAAGTATAGTAGTTAATTTTGACTTGGTGTAATTTTTTTTTTTAAATAGATGGATTTTGATTAGAAAGTTATTTAGAAAATTATTTACTAAGAAGAACTAATAAATGGTCTTATGATATTTTAACTAAATGGAGTTTAGTAGTAACTAAATAAATTCTTGTGAAGATTGGATAATTCTTAAATTGTAAAGAGTTATAGATAATTGAATTTATATATTTTGCATGTTAAGTGATTATATATATTATATATATATATATATATATATATATATATATATATATATATATATATATATATATATATATATATATATGGTTTTTAAATTTATTAGGCAAATAATAAAAATAAGTTATCCTCTGACGTTTTATCAGACATTGAACCTAGACAACAATTCTTTTTACTCCATCTATCTCTGATATTATTCTACCCTGTTGGGGGAGGAGTATCCTGTGAATGACAGAAAACTGCATCTGATGGTGAGGCCCCACTTCTGGAGCTCTGGAGAGTGTAGAGTATTCCTTCATTGCCTATTTCTCCCAGGTCCACTCTGACCTATCTATGGGTCAAATAGATCTGTTCGTCAATAAGATATATATATATATATATATATATATATATAATATATATCATAGAGGTTACACTATAAAAAAAAATAACATAGAAAGCATATCAATATTTAAAACTTGATTAAACTTATGTATTTAGTTTCTTTTTGGGAGATTACTTTTCACAGATTCTGTTAAAAGGCATTGTTTTTGACATCTCTATAAATCCATTATGTGTGTGTATGCACATACAAAGGGGATAGTTTTTTCCCCCCATTGTATGTGTACTCAATTGAACAGATATTAGAAGAGCCAGAACTGAGCAACCATGCTGCATGAATGATGAATTCATTTATGTAGTGTTACAAGGGGAATAACTCTTATCGTATTAGGTTGTGCCTCGTCAAGTGCCTGCTTCTCAACAATTCGTGATTCATTGCTACCAATTTGAATATCTATATTGTTGTACCTTGCTTTTCACTTAATCTTTAATCACAAACTTCGGTATTTTACTCTCAAAAATATTATTTTTTTGTAAATCAAACATGATTTATCCTTTTTATAAGTTTTAATTAGGACATATGACTTGAGCAGTGATAATCCTAGACTTAGCATTTAAAGAAGGAACTACAAATGAGTAAACAATAAAATAGTGGTTATATAATATAATTGTGGAAGATAACCTGAATTTAAAAAAATTCTTTTAGTGAAACTCTGTTTGTTTTATAACTTTTTTTTTTTTTAAAGCTTTTAGAAAGATAAAATTGTTTAAAACCACTTACGAGTTTAGGGTTACATTTTTTTTTAATAATATTTTAAATGGAGACAAAAAACAAAAAGTCTATTCCTAAAATAAACAAATTATAATATGCAAATTCTTAGCTTCTTTCATCATTCTTTTATTATCCTCTCTCTTTCTCTATAACTCCCTGGTATTCCAAAAATCCTTTTAGTCTGTTCATAAACCAAGTACTTCTGCTAGTATGTGTGTGTGTGTGTGTGTATATATATATATATATATATATATATATATACACACACACACATATATTTCAGCCAGAGGGCACATAGGCTAAAATGTTATGTATATAATAATGAAGATGAAGACAAAAGTCTAAATACAAATTATCAAGCCTCATCTAAAGAAAATAAGGGGGGGGAATCAGACAGTAATAGACATATATAATTTTTACATTATTTTTTTTTAATTGTAATTTTCTTTTAATTTTATAACATTTTAGATACCTTAGTGTTGATTTTAATTGAATTTTAATTAAAATTTTATTTATTTTTGCAGGCTGATGAGATAAATGCGAGTGAAGAAGCTGACGTTAATTCCACCTTGCATCATATCTACTGCTGACATATCCATTGCACAAGACATCCTACACCTCATTGGTCATGCATGCCAGCTTCGATCAAAGGTAAGGTCATATTGTTCCGATTTTAATTATGTTCATAGAGAACCTGTAGATCTACTTGTGTTTTCTTTTCACGAACCTCTTCTTTTGAATTTTTTATAATAATTATGTTATTCCAGTCTGGATTCAATTTAAAGAAGAGAGTATCCATTAGTAAATATCTGCAATAATACTCAGTTTTCTATGAACCTTTATACAAGGTATTCAAATATAATATTATTAAATATAAAGATATATTTATTTCATGGGGTAGTCTTGTAATCTGTTATTTATTCTTATTAATAAAGTAAGTAAATGTATTCACTTGATTGAAGCTTGTAACAGTGTATGACGTTTTAATGAGAGTGTTGACGTAATGAAGTAATATATATATAGGGTATTTAAGGAACAGACATTTAGGTGGAAAGTTGCATGTAACAAGAGTAGGAAATAATGTAAAAAAAAGTACAAGGATCTTGGTCTAGTTCACTTCAGCATAATTATGATATTTTTAAATAATCTAAAATGAGTCTCAAGAAAACTTAAATGATATAAAGATATTACAAATGTTAAAAAATATTTCAATAAGCATTAAGTTAATCACAACGTTCTATTCTATATTTTCAAAATGTAACTAATTGAATTTGAGCTCATCTCAAATAAACACCGAAGAGTAGTTAGGCTTATAGATATGGGCAACAAAACCAAAATAAGTAAATTAGAACAACATAATTTAATCTAATCTTAAAGATCTCGATACAGATGTATATAAGTGGCTGTACCAAAGGTATTATACATTCAATATGATGGGCTACCCATTTTATTTCTTGCGAGATGTTCAGACCGCACACTCTACATAATCCGTTGATAGTAGTTTATTCTTTTAGTTTGATCGTAGCACTCTGGTATCTTAATTTGTAACTCGCGTTTAATATTCTATACGAACTGGGTTATATGTCTTTCATAATTCGTTATGCATTATGTAGTATTTTTAATTATAATCATTTTCAGACTCGCATTAATATATCATTTATTTAGCCATGGTAGCCTAAATCAATATAGGCTGAGAGAGAAAAGAAGAACGTATGCATTTTGAATATGTGGTGGTGTTATTCACTATTAAGGATAAAAACTAGTATATTATGGGTAATGAAATGATAGTGTAAAACTGATCATCTACACTCCGCTACTAGACTGCTACCCGTCCATGGACAGTTTTATGCATTCATGTTTTAAATTAGTTTAAGGAATAAAAAAAAATAGAATAGGGTAGATGAAAAATTGGTTCAAATGTTATTTATCTCTATATCATCTATTTTATTAAGGTATGATTCAGTTACTCTATTTATGTCCTATAACCAAAACTATGTCACTGCATGTCATCGCCTTACACATTATCTACACCACAAACACAGATCTCACACATCACACAACTAGACATAGATCACACAACTGTGACACATTAATGTTAAAAATTGTATTAACTTATCATAATGAGAAAAATTATTTCGTGAAATTATGTATCAGTTTTTATAGAAATTTTTTTTACTCTGCACCCTTCATCTAGTAACAAATAGGGTCAACTAAAAAAGAAAGAAAGAAAAAAGGAAATGAATAAAATGACCTAAGATTTATCGGTGTCAAACTTATATGTGTAAAACTAGTCAAAAATAATTAGTTAAGTAGATCGCATGCAAGGCGTCGTAGTTTTTATTCTGAGGGTGGACCCGAACTTCAGTTTCCAGTTTCACAATTCGTTATTTTTTTTTTTCTATTTTTTTTTTATATAATTCTTTTTCTCCACCTCCTTTTAAATTTGATGATTTTTACATTATAGATTCACATAGCAGAAGTAAACCCTCTACGACATATATTGAATTCTTTAATCATCCTTCAGTGCAATATCGTTCAAAACTTACGTTTACTACGCCAGAGGGGTGTTTATTTTTTATTCTTTTTCTTTTTTTTTCTATTTCGCTTTATATCTTCTTTTTATACTTTCTAAGTATTTTTAATCATACTGTTTAGCATACAATTAGTTATTATCATAAGACAATTTTTTGCTGTTCAATTTGCTGTCCTTGGAATTCACAGAAACAAACTATCAATATTCCGAATCCAGTTCTTGTGCTTATAATCATATCATCATCTTTCTTTCACATAATACTGATACTGGATTTTATTTGTATTATATTAAGGTAGGAACGTTAGGATAACACTATATGAGATAGCAACGTATCATATCACCAGACTTGATTATGAATTTGATAAGCGAGAAACCGCAGATTACGTTTATCTTTTGTAAGTTTTATAGACACTTTTAATAATTTCTTCATATTATTGTACAGTAGATTTACGTACGATCTATTCATTCTGTATTTGTCTAGACAATGATATTTACGAAATGCCAACATAGTTGTATTTTGAGATATAAAAATATGATCATTAGATTCATATTTCTTTATTAATGTATTATTTAAATATTAGTAGTATAATGTTCTACCACTAAATTTCAAAACAATATTATAGGTGGACTCCTTGGTGCTAAAGGCGAAGGCAGATTGAATTAGTGGATTCTTGCTTATGGGAAGCCAGGATCACACGATTGAGATGAGGGCTTGTGAAAGATTAGGCTGTTAAACTTAAATTGTATGTACTAACCGTCCTACCCATCAACAAATGTAGTTTATATATATGCAGCATTAATGTAATGTGACTTGTTTATGAGGTTTATATTTACAAGTTCACAGAGATGATCTATTGTCAAGTTTTGGTTGTTAGAAGAACATTGAAATTATATTTTTAGGATATTTTATCATTGTATTGCCTTTTGTTTGTGCATTTATTCCTTATTGTTTTACTTTGATGGATCAATGTGATACTCCTTTTTTGATGTTATTTTATGTTAGAACGTGTATACCTAAACTGACTTGTATTTAGAATTTGTTTATTATCGGGCTTAACATAATCTCTGGTTTCTTTCTATTTTGTAGTCTCAAGTGGTAATATCGAAGATTATTGTTATCTGTTTCATGAACATATAGAATTAATGAAATAGAAGGGAGATAACCTGTGCACTTTTACTAAAGAATACTGAGTTTTCATCTTATGGATAAAATAGAAGTAGTATTTTCCACAGAGAATGGCGATACCTAAAGTATGGAATAAGTGAATCTGATTTGTACACCATGAAAGCTACATGGTCTTATTTCAAACTATTCAGTTACCACACTTATAATTATCTTCATGTTTATATTTTAATGAATAAAAATCAAAAACATTATGAAGAAAAAGACGGGAAATAAACTAACATAAAGCTTCATTAAGATTCACCAACTCAAAAATAATAAATTCAACTTGTGTGGAAGTATACTGTATTCCAAACAAGCGGGAATCGCAATTCCGGGTGAAATATTACAATAGAGATCTTGAAAGTCGTTTGAAAGAATTTTACAAAAGGTAGAAGAATGATTAATGAGAAATATAATTGTACTTGTCACATAATAGGGGTCAGAGCAATTGGGGAAGTTCGCGGCGAATATAGTACGGTTGCTTGAGATACAGCGGACAAGGCATAGTTGAGTCCTGCCATGGCATAATCACTGAAGACTGTACTGATAACGACGAGGGTTAGTAACATGCTTTCTTTAGTGTTCGTAGACTTAGCGTAGACGATGGAATTCACACTTCTCTAATCACACTTCATGATCGCCGTCAATCGGTAGCTCAGTTTACTCGGGCAGCTTACATAGTATCGCCATTTGATCTTTGATTCATCTTAGTTTGATGCGCGACTCATAGTCATTGAGTATTTTCGACCGGACTGCTATTTGATCGGGTACCTAGGGCAGAGTGCGCTAGCTAACAACTGAACGTCTAAGCTCGTATATCGCATTAGTTGAACAATAAGGTGTAGGGCTGCAAAATTGAGTTTTTTAGCGATCATCATGTTTTGTATGTATTTTTTGTTATTTATAGTTTAAGGTATAGTAGTAGTCGCTATATACAATGCTATCATAGTTCGCGTCATATAGTCATGGATCGCGACACAGCAGTTTAGTTATACTAGTAGCAATGATACTTCGTAGATGACCAAAGCTAAGGAGTTTTCCTAGGCATCCATGTCTTTGTCTTCCACACATAATATATGACTGAAGCCGATCTCAATTACAGTATCATGATATCAAGCAGTATGGTATGCTGTTGGTCTTGTCTTTAGAGAACAATCATTGAATAGGAAGCGATTATGCTGCCACATTTTCACAATTGTACCTATTGGAGTAAGTATGCTTCTACTTAAGTTACCAGGAATGTGAATTGCATAGTTTAATATTACGATTCGTTACAACTCTAATGAAATAATACTATATACTTATCTTATTAGTATAATAAACCTCTAAATTTATATTGTATAATTTATTCTCTGTCATTTGTCACGCCCAGAGTCTATAGTATGTATCTCTATACTGATAGTGTAGCAAAGCTGGAACCACAGTGGAGAATATAGGCAATGTATGTAGGCATAACTCTGTTATCCTACCACTTCTTCTATTCTAGAGAGCGTTCTGTTCAGAGATGAATGATGTGAGAGCAATACTCGAACAAATATAGTAAGAAAGTTTTGAATTGACGCATGTTTTGTATTTCTGCATCAGGCTGTACACACGCAAATGAATACGCAATCTGACTTTATCCTTACAAGAGCATACTGAAGTGTAAAGAAGATCTAATCTATGAGTTCTAGGAGCATTATCAGAATAAGGATGTACCAACCACGACAAAAGTGAGGTTTAAATATAGTGTCTATAGGGTTGAGCCAAATAAGTTCGGATAACAAACATATAACAACCAAGGACTAAACTGTATATTATATAGATATTATGGCCTTTTATATAAAATTCTAAATATACCATAATAGTTAAGTAGTCATACGTACGGTACTATATATTAATATATAGCTTGGTAATATTATATAATTAGTTAATATATAGGTATAGCGTATTATCCTAAGACATAGTATATAGTAATAAGATTATATATATAATATTATATCATTAGTGAGCAATTATCACCTTAAATAAAACATGCACCAATGCATCTATTAAGTATTTATCTCAATTCGCTATGAACTCGTTTACAATGTAAGCATATGATTTCTTATTTCTATATACATCTTCACATAGAATTATGTAAATAAAAAGGTATTACTTACTAGCAATCTCATTTTATTACAGAGTTAATACAGTATCATTAAAAGGACTCAGTCATTTTTTATCTGAGTTAATCTCTCTTAGTAAATTAGATTGTACATCATAATATATATCACTTAAACTCATTATCATTACATCAAACGTTGAGAGTCGACATGATCGATATATGATGTATGAACTAATATACAATATAGAATTATTATCACCTTACAGCATCTACAAGGCAATGTCACGAATATCTACCTAGTGATCTGCTTTGGAGTAAACCAGTAAGCTCAACCAACGTTTTAATTGATATATTTATTAATTGTCTCCTTCGCATGATAATTAGTTTGTTGTTTTTTCATAACTAAAGCGAAGAATTGCCAGCGTTTTATAATTACTACTCGTGATAATAATTGATTGGTTTGATAGTACAAGAGCTAACAGTTCATCTGTTTGAATTAAGAGGTAAGGACTACACATGTAGTTACAGACAGTTGATTATGAAAGAACATATAATACTAAAGTATAAGTTTTTTAAGTCTCTGCTAAAATAATTTGTATAGCACTAAACTGCGCACTGTATTGCAAGAAGTACAGTATTTACTCAAACTTGGTTATTGTTTCAGTTATTTAGAGTGATATCAGTTTCTCATTTGTTCTTTCTAAATTGTAAATATTAGAATGTACGAGCATTAGAGGATTACGACAAAAGAAATAAATACAAATAGTTTGAATAACTAGAAAAATATAGCTATATTACACTGAATGATTCGGTGAAAATCTCTAAAGCTTTATATATTTTATAAAAACCGGCATTATGATTATTTTACGTCTTACTACTTAAAACTCTTTTTTTTTCTTTCTTAATTCATGTCAAGGTAAGGTCCTAACCAAAACTTTTTCATTGCTTTATAGTACAAGAATTTTCTACTGATTACTACCAGTATATATTACGACAATGTGAGTGTTCCGGACTACGAATTACTCAGGTTATACAGATACGAGACTTGAGATACGCTATCTTATGTATCGACTTTCACTCAGCGCTAGTTCGTTTTCATGTAATCCTCCAGGACAGTCTTAGCTAAGTAAATACTCAGATTATTTGATTCTATTTAGCGTAGAGAGTATTATTGACAATAGATATTTAGAACAACGCACAATGTATAGACATAGAGGGACAGTTTTTTGGATACATCTGATTCATTTTTTCTTCAAAATAAACTTGTAAAATAGTTTATCACTATCACATTGTGTGACCATACCCCCCACAAATAAAGATGACAAGTTTATCCGAAATTCTTGCTGTGTGTGGTGTGGAATTATGGTACAACTCCATCATGTAGTGACTAGGTAAGGGCAACTTAGTTCTTCGATTTGCGCATCGAATTCGGGGCAATCATCAGCACTACCAGTAAACCCAAATACAGTGTAGATGCTTGGTGGTTTAGCAAAAGCGATATATAGGGTACAAAGAATTTATTTAGTAAGTGCGCCGGTCGGAGAGAGCTAGCACATGTACTGATATACTGAATAATTCTCTATGCATACAGAGCAAATTATTATTAGTACCTCGTTTCAAGAAAGATATAAATCGATGATATTACATAGCCGTCCATCTGTTATACTATATAGTATACTAATAAATAATATATATTATTATCAATTATATATTTTTTATCTACTGAAGTATATGAAATATCAATAGTTAGGAAGTTCGTTCTGCCTGGATCAGAATATTGCACGTAAAATAAAAAAACGTTAACTACAGAGTGGTGATTAACAATAATCATCATTCAAATATGTGGACATGCTCAGTAAGCATATATCGTGGTAGATTTATTTCTAGTATGGGGAAATTGAGGATAGACACTTAGAAAAATATCAGACTAATGTGCTTTCTTGGGGTTCAGCTATAGTGAAACTCTTATTAGATCAGATTTATCCTTGCTATATTTGTCTATACTAATATGAAGGTCTTATATATAATCTCATAAGGACCAATTTTGCCTAATTGTACCAGTATATCAAAGATGATTGTGCATTGTCACACGACACGTATTAAAAAAAAAATAATAGTACATTCTTTACTGGTGGAAATGTCTCCATATTTAATAATCGGCATTAGGTAGGTTATAATAGGGACAGTATTAAGTATTATAGTCTCATAACGATGACAAGCAGATGTTTTTTCTCGGACATGTGTGATTCTGGGCTCGGTATTTTTTTATGGGTTATGGTTAATTCACTATTTAGGAATATTTAAGCAACAATGCTATTCCCCTTACGCTTTGTCAGATGATTTTAATCATATAGGTTCTATTAACTTGAATGATAATTATACCTGTGATGCTTTAACCGAGACACGCGACATATATCGAGTGTGTGTAGTGTAAGTGTTGGTCGCTCGCTGTTGTGTTAGTTCGTTTTAGACTATACTTAACAGTGAAAAAAAAAAAAAAAAAAAAAAAAAAAAAAAAGAATTAAATATTTTCAGTCTTGGTTGAGTAGAGTTCAACAAATTTTCTCATGTAAATACTAATTGATTATTGAACAGTTCAAACCCAATCTGTTGCAAAAGAAAATAATATTATGAAATAAGTTTATTTTAAAAAAAAAAAAATAAATAAATAAAAAGATAGTTTTAAGATAATCTGACTTTAAGAAACAAAATTATTTTTATATGCTTTTATTTATTATTTTTAATTTTTTTTAATGATCCTTTAACTTGAATAGATTTCCTGAGTACAAGAAAACTATTTTCATTTTACAAGGTAGTCCAAAAGTCTTATCATACCCACATATTGTTTTAACTTTCATTATTTGTTTTGTTTTAATAATATAATCTATAAGTTATATAATTATTTTATCATTTAAAAAAAATCTTTTTGTATATAATTATTTTACCTCTTAAAAATGTAAGGTTGACAAGACTTCCGGATCACCTTGTATTTATGTTGGTTAATATTTTACTATCCTAAATTTATTATCCTTTTACAACTTGCAGTGTATGTTTATCATAAAACAATAGCTACAACTTGTCTGCTCAAATACTTATTGGTAGTATAGTATATATACACTTATATGAAAAATAAAATGGTCACATATATGTGAATGTGTTTTGGTTTACTCAAGATTAAACTTACAGGTAATATAGCTGGATTGACAGTAGATGATTACATATACAGATAAGTAGAAATTTTGAAAATAAAATGTGTATCATTTGTACTCAGATCAAATTTGGCATAATCCTGCAATTATGTTTTCTCTCAATGTATTTCTAATTTCTCAGTTAAATTAATATTTGAGAAATGATAATTTATATTTCCAAAATTTGGATTTTCTCTGGTTCAAAGAAAATCTATCAATCACAAAATACAGATTTTGTATTTGTCTCTTGATTTTTAAATGCTGTATGAAAATATTTTGATTTAACAGAAAAATCAAATGTAATGGTCTCCAATTTTTCAATACACATTCAGATTTTATTTTCTCATAGGTTGATTTTCTTTCATTTGATTAAACAAATAGAAGCATTAGTACAATATTTTTTTAAAATTCATGTAAATCTGATATATACATATACACAAACAATTTTTCATTACCACTTTCCATATTTGAAAATATAACATGATTTAAAACATTTTTTACAATGTCTATAATTTTTGTCTTTGATTTTTTTTTTTTATATATATATATATATATATATCTTTTCTATAAGTTACAAATCTTTTTTATTCAACAGTTTTATGACAGAAAATAAATACCTGAAAAATGTAATTCAAAATATTTATTAATAAAAAATCTGATAACTGATTTATTGCTTACTGAAAAGAGAAAAACAAAACCAGGAAATAATAAGAAACTATAAAATAACAAATTGTGTTTGTTTATATGTTGCATGCACACACACACACACAAACAATTTGAGAAGCTAAAAACATCAGCTTCATAACTATTGTTTTATCTATTCAACTTGCATCTTTACATTCATTGATTTTAAACAATGTCCTTTCTCTTTGTGAATCACTCAATGCAGAATTATTGTATTTCCTGTCATCATTTGATTTTTTTAAAAAACAAACAAACAAACAAATTAAAAATCCATATTAACAATTATCGTGAATTCACAATTTAAAACTATGGTTTCTTGAAGTGTTTACTGGAGACATTGATTGATTGATGGACCAAAAGAAAAAGAAAAAATAGATAAAGAAAAAGAAAAAAAAGATGGTATATGCTACAAGAATAAATTACTTAGCAAAAATATTTTTTTATTCATTCTTGACAAACTGATGGTATGCTTGTTGTTGAATATTTTTAAATGTCACTCTCAATGGTGTTCATATCATAACTAAAAATGGAAGGATCATTAAACCTTGTTATCACCTAAAATAATTAGTAAAAATGTTTTTTTAATCTAATTTTGTTTTTATATCTAACAGATGAAATGTTTGGTTAATGAGGAAATCAATTTTTTATTTTTTAAGATAAACCTCAAATTAAAGGTGTGTAATATAAAAGTAAATAGCATGCAAAAAGACTTTGTTGATCTTTGGTGATATGTGACCCATATAGATATTCATATGCCAAAATATCCTTATATCCAGACATTACTATATATCTTACATTATTTATATTTATAAAAAGAAATAAAATTTTAAAATTAATAAATTGATATTGATATGAATTGTATTGATTATTCTCAGTATTCTTTCTTTAATAAAAAAAAAAAAGAAAAGAAAACTTTGTCAGTAAGAATTGGTATACATCAATATATGACCCATATAGATGTTGATATACTAGAATTGTATTTATTTATTTTGGGGTGGGGTGGGGGGTTATATTTTTTCATATATTTAGAAAAACTTAAATACAACACTCATAAAAATTCTTACAAATTTGATATCTCCATAGATGCTGAAAATTTTTTCTTTGTATGATCAGGAAGGGAAAAAAATTATTTTTCTTTTTTCCCCCCATTTTTTTATTTTTTATTTATTATCGAAATCTAATATTTGATTCATTAATTATAAAGAATATTAGGAGCTGCTGTAATTTTCTGGCTCACTGCTGCTGCTGCTGATTATCACTGTAGTTGGTGCTGTGGTTGTTTCCCTCATCACTTGCTACTTACATTTATCTGAGGAGTGATGAGACAGAAATGATGACGCCAATGTTTCTGCTGCTGCTGCTGCTACTGCACATGCCGGCCGCGTTGTCAAGCCACTTGCAACCAACAATGACATCATTGCTGGCTGCTGTGCATTTTAATTTTAAACAATTAACTTCTACCACTGCCACTATTTCCGGGATAAGATTTTTCCCCACCCTAAAAAAAAAAAAAGTCATTCTGATTCTTTAAAAAAAAAAAAATGTTTTTTTTCTCTTTTTTTTCTTTGTTGTCTTAAGAAGAAAAATCTTTGTATATACATCTTTTTGTTTATCTTTGGCCTTTTAAAAGTTTTAATTTACATTGAAATATTAATCTATATATTCTTAAACAAATGTGTTTCTGTTTAAACCTAATTCTCCAAAGCTAGAAAGTCATTGTACAAATATATGTGTGTATGTATGTATGTATGTATGTGTGTGTGTGTGTATATATATATATATATATATATATATATATATATATATATATATATATATATGTTAGCAAGCTAGATTAGCAAACCATTGTTAGAGAGTTCAATTCTCACTGGCTATGCTTAGTAAATAACTCTCTATCTATCTATCTATCTATATATATATATATATATATATATATATATATATATATATATATATACACACACACACACACACACAGGTGTCAAAAAGTATCGAGATTGAAGCTGTATTTACCAAAAAAAGAATGAACAATAAATGTTACGTTAATTTTTTCAGAATATAAAGTGTGTCAAAAAGTACCAAAAATCTCAATACTTTTTTGATACACCTTGTGTGTGTGTATATATATATATATATGTGATCTTGTGTATCATAGCAGCAAGCAAATGTTTGCATATCCATCAGTCCTGTTTATATTTTATTTATTTTGGCTGAACCCAGAATTCACTATGAATTTTGAGTAAGCATTATGTTTCAGACAAGTTGTGCACAAATCTGCTTATTTTATGTCATTTTGGTATTAAAAGAGGGCCCCCCCCCCATGTCAGTGAATCTTAGAATATGCTGACTGTTTTCCTCCCTAAAAGGGGTGTAAGCATGACCTTAAACTGCATCTGGTGGTGAGGCTCCAGTTCTGCAGATTTGGGGTGTGTGAAGTACTCTTTCATTGCCATTGTAGTGTGGCTCCAGTTTTGGAGAGTGTGGAGTACCCCTTAATTGCCATTTCTTCTAGGTCCACTCTGACCCACAGTACCTGTTAAGGTCTCAATTATTGGTCAAATAGATGTTTTCAAATTATTTGTATACAAAAAAAAAGTCTCTGAAGAAAAGAAAAAAAACTACACAAAAAGTGTAAATGTACAATGAATGTGATTCCCTAACTCCTAGGCATAAAATAACCCTAGATGCTTTGATATGCTGTTAAAATGATTAATTCATTACTATTACTTCCAGGTCCACTCTGACATGGAGTGGTAGAACTTGTTAGGGTCCCATTAATGGGTCAAATAGATTTGTTTAAAAAGGATTTGTATTAGTTAGGAATAATTGAAACCCTGTAACTGTGTACAAATTATTTTTATCAGATAGAAATATTTGATATCAAACAATGGTACCCCCCCCCCCAAAAAAAAAAAAAAAAAATCTAAAACATTTACACAAAACAATGTAGATATAAATGTACAATGTATAAAAATTCCCTAACCTCTAGCTATAAAGTTTTGGATATGCAAAATTATTTTTTTAGTACAAAGTTATAAAGTTTAAAATGAAATTTGACCGAGACATTGGTATCCCAGTGTTAGTGAAAAAGTGTTAAGGACCAGATACTTTTTACTACTACTAGACCAGGGAGATCGTTTTTGCCTTTGAGGTGGAGCACTACATCTACTGTCAACTCCTCACATTAATGCACTGATCCAAGCTATGCTATCATGTGCTGAGTTGGTGAGGGCCAGTATCGAACATATAACCTTGTGGTTCCTTGGTTGATGGTCTACTGACTGAGAATGTTATTCATTTGGTTGTGAAATTAAACAATCATTGGAATAATTTCAATAAAATGTTATTCATTTGGTTGTGAAATTAAACAATCATTGGAATAATTTAAATAAAAAAAAAAAAACATTCGAAAATTATCATACATAACTTTTTTTTACCTTCTTTAAACCACTCAAAGCGGCTCTCCCACCATTGTGATCCTACCGTAAATCGCTGGCAGTGTCTCTCGCATGTGTCACTCAGATTACAATGATAATAAGATTTGATTTGAATAGAATGACTTTTGAGGTGAATAGAGAGTGAACTTTGAAATATCCCATCATACAGTTAGAATTACCAAGAAAATTTGATACACCTGGGGGAAAATTTGGTAGGCAAAGAATTAAATGTAGTGATGTATTTTGTTTTTCTTTTCATAATCAACCATTTTATTTAAATCAGTCTATAAATAGCAGAATTAAAGTATTTCTTTTTCTATTCAGTCTGTATAATTCTTTTTATAGAATTAAAAAGAAAAAAAGTTATATACTATGGCTATTATGAATTGACAGCAGGTTCGAAAAGAAGGTTCCCAAGTCCAACAAGAAATACCTGAAGAATGCCGGAGGGCACATTGGCCGAAATGTTGTGCAGATAACAATAAAAATGAGGACAATAGTCCGAAGAATATCCAAATTATCAAGCATCATCTCAAAAATGCAGAGAAATATTAACAGCAGGTGTTACTTCAAGTTGTAGATTAAATTTTTCTTCAAAAAATTGGATTAGAAATTTTTTAATAAAAAAAAAAAAAAAAAAAAAAAAATAGAAAGAAAAATTTTTTTATATCTGTTTAATGAGCTCAAGAAAATTATGATCTTACTACAAGTATTAATATAATGTTGAAATTTTGAAAGGGGAAAAAAAAAAAGAAAAAAAGGAAAATTGTAATTTTATAATGTACTGTTCAAGTATAGCATTATTTCCTTAATTCTTTCTTTCTTTTTTTTTCTTTTTGTTAAATCTATTTACAAAAGCATAACTGGTTTTCTGCAAATTGGATTAAGAAAAGAAAAAGCTGTGTGCTTTTATATGGTATTGTAACTGCTGTGATGAGAGAAATCCCTTAGTTGGTCCTTTGTCTGTATGCACCTGCCGATGAAGGTTTTTTTTGTTTGTTTATTATTAGCATTATTTCTTTTTTATTTTTATTATTTGTGTGTTTTCTTCACTCTCTGCTTTTGTAAAGGATCTTATGGTTGGGCGGAGGAGAGAGAGAGAGTGAGAGGACAATACTAACCAATCACATACCCCCCTTACCCCCCAACAAGCTGTTGCAGTCAAAAGGCTATCCTAGCTGTTAGGTCCTACTTCTATTAAGATCTAAAATATTCTCTCTTTATAGTACAATGGAAATTAGTTTAGAGAAAATTAAAGAAAACCTTTTTAATTGATAATTCAAGGCTGTTATATAAAGAGGGGATTTTATTTTTTTTAATACATATTTTAATCTGTGTATAGTTATTCACATGTGTATGACAATATCTATTAAAGACTTAACTCCAAAATGACTAACTTACTATAAACTGACACCCTACCAAGAAGATACCTTTCTTTCTTTCCTTTTAAAATTATATATATATATATATATATATATATATATATTATATCTGTAGATGTGTTACCAGGTAAGTTGGTATTAGGACGAGTTTAAGCTGGTCCTTTCTTCCAACGGCAGAATGTTAGAGAGTTCAGGTCCCAAGGTCAATTTTATTGAACAGAGCAGTATAATTAATAAAGAAAAAGGCTTAAACATTTTTTTTTCAATGAAGTTAGCAGACTGAAAAAACTCATTATATTCAGATACCTGTGGGCAGAAATGGATCCTTAACTGCAAAATAGCCGATCAGAATGTATGTGTGTGTAAGTAAATTATTTTTGTGTGTGTATATTAAATAGAGAGAATTATTTTCATAAGGAGAATCATACTTTATCATATGCTCAATGTAGTTTTAAAAATATTTAAAAAAAAATAAAATAAAAATATTTAGACCTGATACTTTTCAAAAGAAACTTTTGGTTATGATTAAGTCACAGACAAAATATATATTTAATTTAAAGGGTGACAAATGGAGACTCTAGAGTGTCCACTTGGGAACCACAAGGTTCCTGGTTTGATACCAGCCCTCACTAACTCGGTGTATAAGTAGCATAGGGATTTGTGCAGTAAAGTGAGGAGCTGATGGTTGGTGTAGCACTCCACCTCAGATGCTAAGAAAAAAAAATCCTTGGTCTATCGCTAGTGAAAAGGGAACAGACTTTAGGCCACCCTGATGACTCCTACATATATATATATACATTTTAAAATCACTAATGTTTCTTGATCCACATTTCTTTTTTTCAATTAATTTCTCCAGTATTTAATCTTTAAACAGCTGTGAGTTAATGTATGGTGGGATTATTGAAGTCAATTTGCATTATGGGTAATTATTTTTGCAATACAGAATTACTTTGTATGGTTATTACAATAGAAAAAGGGTAAAAAAAAAAAATAACTTTTTTAATAGTCAAAGAAGATTCTTTAGAAGAAAAATTAAAATAAATCTTTTATAGTGCCTCAATGTTTAAACCATTACTTTTAAAAATCTTAAACTACTAGATCCTTTTCTTAGAACCTTTTTTGAGACTTAAATAATTATGAAAGTTATTTTCTGACTGTTTATGATGAGTTAAGGCTACAGGAAACTCATAAACTATGGGTCCAAATGGTTGCTGTTTAGACTTTTAAAAACCTTTATCCTGAAACCATGTAAGGGTTTTGACCTCTATTAGTAATTCAATCTTCGTGTCAAGCCCTTCTTCCATCTGAATAGCATTTCTAAGATGAAATAATATTTATGGCTTCTCTCAAAACATAAATGAGCAGAAAATGTTGGATGTGTCATACAGTCAGTAAAGCCAAGGATTCATATTAAATCTTTCTTTCTTTTATTTTGGCTGAACTATATACACAAATGTTTGTGGTATAATGGCCACCCTGATGACTATATATATATATATATATATATAATAATGAAATTTATTGTATATAGTGCTCAGGTGCACCACAACTCCTCAAAGTCTTCTGTCTATTACACAGAATAATGTATTAGTGTCAGGAACATGAACAGCATACAGTAATAATATACATGTGTGTGTGTGGGGGTATCAGGTATAATGTTGGCGGACTATAGGAAGCATGGAGGCTTTGAAAGATGCAGTGTTTCGGCAGCCCACAACGGACGCAGGCAGCTTATTCCATGCCTCTGCAACTCTGAGCGTGAAAAAATGTTTCCGAAAGTCATGTGAGCTATACTGTTTTCTGACTTTGTAGGCATGCCCACATGTGTTAAAAACATGGAGATCAAAAAGGTGCTTAAGGTTGCTGTTGTTAAGATGATTAATGACCTTATGAGCATTTACCAGGTTAGTTGCCAGACGTCGGAGTTTCAACAAATCCATTTCCAGGGCAGCAAGACATTCAGAATATGGCAGATGCCTGATGGAGGGTATTCGTTTGGTTGCGCATATATATATATATATATATACACACATATATATACACACACATGTAACACACACAAGCAAGCTAAATTCAGACCATTGTTAGTGAGTTAGATTCTCATTGGGTACCCCATATTTCTGGCCTTGTGCCACATCTAAGCTAGGCTTAGTAAATAACTATATACAAGAATTTGTTTTATGCTTAGTAAGGTTACCTAGTGTTGTCTTGGTTTAAACAGTTTGGTAAGCATTTTTTATTATTTTATCAAAATTCACTTTCTGTAGCAAGTAAAAATAGAACATAAAACAGTGTAAGATATTTTTTGTTAAAATAAAAAATCTATATTTTAACGATCTGAGTGCACATGCAGTTTTAGTTAGTGCAATATGTTTATGCAATGATCTTCCACCACCACCAGAAGTTAAAATTAACTTAAAAAAAAAAAAAAAAAAAACTTCAATAAAAACTAAATAACACAGTACAAATCAAGTTCTGTTTTTATTTTTATTAGTTTTGAAACAAAAAAATTTCTAAATGAGTTTTTCGCACATTTAACTTTAACGTAAAGGCATATGCAAAAACAAAAAACAAAAACAAAAACAAAGTTTAACCTTTTGATTATAACACAACAAAAAGGGTACATGTGATTTTAGTTGATGTAATATGTTATGCAATGATCTTTTACCACCAACAGAAGCGTGAATGCATTTGATGGACAGGTGAAGTTAAAGTTAACCTCGATTAAAGCAAGTGATGAGAAAGTTTGTGTTTTGAGTTTTAGTAGTTGGATTTCTGGAGTGCTACAGACCTGTTTTTATTTTCTATTATTATTTTTACATTAGTTAGAAGTCCCTCATTGGGGCTTTGATAGAGACTTTAAGAAGATACAAAGACTTTCCTGTCCTCTTAGAGATGGTTTAGAAACTCGCCGAAATAACCAGTCTAAATTATCTAGACTAGCAGGACCTGTGAATATACCACAGTGTGATAATTTAATTGTTACAATGTTTAATATGAATTTATATTTAATATTTAAGAGCTTTTGCCAAATAGTTTGATATGTAAAAACTATAATAATCTTAATTTAATTCTCTCATTTTTTTTTCTTCTTTCTTTCTTTCATGTTCGATTGAAACAGATTAGCATTATCGCTTTTGCATGCTCACCACCTCTCTCTATCTTTCCCCTACTCTCTTATATTTCTTCTGTGTAGCATGTCCTTTTTCTTTCCTTTCTTTATAATAAACATGGAATGGTCCATTATTTAGCTAAGGTGATGACACTCATAAGAAATAAGAATTTGGCAGATAAGCAACAGTAGATAATCAGGATTTACATTTTTGCATTCCATCTTGGACAATTTGGACAGTCTCATTTTTAATCAGAGGGTGTTGCAAGATGATAAGGTACCTACAATTTAGGAACACAAGTATTAATATATAAGTAAAAGTAAAGTCGTCAGGGTGGCCTAAAATCAGTATGAGCCAGACAGTGAGGGAATCTAACCCCTTTTCATTACTGATAGACCAAGGAGATTGTTTTTGCGTCTGAGGTGGAGCGCCACACCTACCATCAGCTCCTTACTTTACTGCACAGATCCCTGTGCTACTTATATGCTGAGTAGGCGAGGGCCGGTCTTGAACCAGGAACCTTGTGGTTCCTAGTCGGACACTCTACCGACTGAGCTAAACCGGCTCTACATTAGTGTTCTAGTCAAATTAAATTACATGCTATTGGTAAATATTTTTTATTTCTTTGTCAAAGCTTGAGATTTTTAATCTTAAATATCAGCCAAGCTACTTGTATCATGAAAATTTAAAAGAAATAAGCATGTCTTTTTTAGAATTTTATTAAAAAGCTTAGTTTCTCTATAAGTTTAGAAAAGGTAATAATTGAGCGCAGTCTAAACTATTAGTGTTATACTCAAATTAAATTCCATACATAATTTTTTGTTGTTGTCAAAGCTGAAGATGTTTAATCTTAAATATCAACCAAGCTACTTGTATCATAACTGCTTGATTCATTGCATTTACAGAAGATTGTTACGAGAGAAAGTTATCTGAGCTTATGTCTAGCAACATAGATATTAATCCGGACATTATTGTCAGTGTTTGTTCAGAGTTGATCTCTTGTTATTATCATTAGAATAGGACAATGTCCATTAAAGGAATAAGTATTGATTGACCAGAAATGCCAAAGGTCAGGACCCTGATGTCTCCTAGTGTCCCCTTCAACAGCGTAATAAAGTATATTAATGTTACTGCATTGGCCGTATAACATGGTATTGATCTGTAGCAATGGTGCGGCTGTCACAGATGTTTACTGAGGCCATCTTTGCTGGCTTACTGGGAGCTTGCACTTTCTCTCTCTCTCTCTCCTCCCTCTCTTATTAGATGTCTATTCACTTTTCATTCCATTCTACCTTTCCTTTTCTTCGTTGCTTTCTCTTTTTATTTCTATAAGCAAAAACATCTTAAAAGCAGCTCATCATTCCAGACTATTTCTCTATAGTTGTTGACATGTATATTTTGTTGTGTGTGTGTGTGTGTGTATATATATATATATATATATATATATATATATAAATATTAGTAAGTGAAAAAAAAACTTTTTTTTTTTTTTTTTTTTTTTTTTTAGTATTGGACAGACAGTGAAAAACTGAATTATTTTTTTCTTTTTAAATACAATATTGGGGGAAAAAAAATGAAAAAATGAACGATTTTTTATTTATTTAAATACAGTATTGGATAAAAAAAAAAAAAAAAAAAGAACCATTTTAAAATCTTTCTCTATTATTCCCTTTAATTTTAATGAACCTTCAATGGCTTAGGCATACATAGGAAGTGATTATTTTCCTTGATTATTGTTGTCAAAGTTCCCTCTGTTGTAGCAAAAAGTCATTAGCAAAGGACTAATTCCAAATTAGGATATCAAATTAAGGAAAAGAAAATTCTAAGAAATGTCCTATTTTTTTAGTATTTCTAAGAATTTTCTTTTTAGAAAATTAGTACATTTCGCCAATTCTAAGGGAACTTTAATAACAATAATCAAGGAAAATAATCACTATCTTATGTGTGTCTAAGCCATTGAATATTCATTAAAATTTGTGGGAATAATTAAAAAACAAAATTGTTCAGTTTTTCATTTGCTTTTTTTTTTTTTTTAATCCAATATTATAACAAAACATTACTTTTACTACTACCAATTGTCTCATGGGAAAAATTTTATTTATTTTATGCAAAAATCCTTTTTTTTAACAATAAAGGAAGAAAGCCAAATTAATCAATCTTATTTCAAAGCTTTTTTGGGTTTTTATTAAAGTTTAGCTCTCTGTCATTGTTGAATTATTAATTATCATTAATTGGATTATTTTTTGTGTGTAAAATTTCACACAGTATGCCGGGGCGAGATCCCCTTCTACTCCAGCTGTTAAAGATCAATTTATTGATTTTTTGTTTGTTTCTTGCTTGCTTAAATCTATTTATCTTTTTCATATTCATAATGGTTACCTGGCATTGCCCAGGTTAAAATAGTTTGCATGTTATCATTAACCTTTAATAATGACATATATATATATATATATATATATATATATATATATATATATATTTGAGCTGTCAGAAAATAAAATCGCACACACTGTAAATATGTATTTTAATTTACTCTATTAAATGTACAGGTAATATAACTGAACTATCATCAATGATCTTAAGGATGAAATCCTGGTGGATGAGCAGCCCATGACATGCAACACTCTGCTTAGGCCCTTACTTAGGCAAGACAGGCGGTCGGAGAGGCCCTCTCTGATCAATCGGCTGGTCACTTCAAGCCCTAACACCTATATGATTGCCCCAATCATATTAACCCTTATAGCAAGTTCCAACTCTTATATCATATATGTGCTAGAAGGCGGTGGCTGAGGGTCTTCAACTCCTGATGTGATCTGGGGAATATGGAGTATCCCTTCATCTCCATTACTCCCAGCTCTGCTCTGTCTCAGAGTGGTAGTACCTGTTAGGGTCCCATGTATGGGCTAAATAGAAAAATGTGTTTATAAAAAAGATTGATTATCCATTAAGAATGAATTTATTTCAAAACTTTGTTTGCATTTAATTACCCACTGAGGTTGATATGCCGTAAAACAAATCAAACCAAACCATTAATGATCACATATTCAGATCAAATCGTGTGCAGGTTATAAAATAAGGCGTGTATCAACAGTACTCATACCCTATGCACATAGTATTACCAGGTAAAAATTGGCTGTGTCTTTCAGGGAGTTGTATTTTTTATTTTATTTTGTTTTCATTGATGAAAAAAACTTTTTGAATTCACAAGGGGGGATTGATAAAAAATAAGAGTAATGTTTATCACTCTGTAAACAATTATAATGGAATTTTTGTGCAGAATAGGAAATTTGGTATTTTAGCAATCAATATACAAATAAAAGAAATATAACCCCATCTGCTTTTTGGTGTATTAAGAATAAAGAAGTATTTAAATGAATGCAATAAAATTTTATTTTATATAACAAAATCACTTAGAATTTATATTATATTACAATTACATATATACATTAGATGTATAGATATATACATTAGATGTTATAATTTTACCTTATGTAAATATATAGTTATACTCTTAGAAAAATAAAGCCAGATGTAGCTTTTATTTTTGAAAATTATTTTATTTACTTAAATTTTCATAGTTGCTTGTTTTTAGTATGTTTATTTATTTATTTATTTATTTATTTACAAAACTAATGGTTTTGCTTTTCAAAGCCTCCATTGTTGAGACTTGAATTTTTACATTGTGGAATTGTCTTGTATGAATAGTTTTAATTAGTAACCATCTGTTTATCGTTGACCATCTTGTCATTAGATAAAATCTATTGGTCACAGTTTTAGTGCACTACCATCTGGTCAAGTCTACAAGGAAGTCAGAATTAGTGTTTATTTTATGGCTCAGTAAAATATTTGTTTCTTTCTTTTGCCCTTTTCTAGCAATTAACTTAAACTCAACGTTAAAAATAAATTAAAAAAGATAAATAAAAACAGTACAAATTAAGTTGTGTTTTTGTTTTTATTAGTTTTGAAACAAACAAAAAAAATTCCAAATGTGTGTTTCGCACATTTGACTTTAACGTAAACGGATCTGGAAAAAAGAAAGAAAAACTTTAACCTTTTGATTATCAAGCCTTTGAGGTCATAGATAAATTTTAAAAAAGAAAAAATTGTAACAAAACAAAACAAAAAAGTATTTCAAAATTACTCTAATAAAACCCGACCTTTTTATCTTAACCGGACAGTTCACAGTTGTTTGGTCACGTGACCAAACACTATTTTCACGCTGAGTAAAATGTGGAATCTGCTTTTATAATTTTAGTGATATGTACAATATGAGATTGGGTAAAAAAAAAATTTTTTTTTTCTTTTTTAAAATTATAAAATTCAATTTGAGTGGATCATTTTATCATATTGGTGGTTGTGTGGGTGCGTAACTACGTATACACACGCACGTTCGCAGTATTCGTATTATTCATACAAATAAAATAAGAAACAAGCAGAATTAATTAATATAACTGGTCTCTGATTTTCCAAGTC
>CM042147.1:59734563-59852063 GCA_023376005.1 Doryteuthis pealeii | reverse complement strand
TATACGTTGCACTATTAAACCAAGTAAACAGTAGCCATAACATTTACCCTTTTTTTTTTTTTTTTTTTTTTTAAACTAAATACACTAAATTATTATTAATATTATTCATCATTGGCATTGCAGTCTCGGAAGACTATAATATAATTCGTGACCCTGAAGTTACAGCGCCTCACTCGTTGAGTCCAATGTTCGAAAAACATTCTCGATCACAGATATTATTATTATTATTATTATTATTATTATTATTAAATTAATTATTATCGTTAAAAAAAAAACCTTTACATTATCTTTTGTTGTCAATTTTTTCTGTATATTCCTTTAAGCACATTCCCTTTCTTTCGCCCCCAGCAAACCGGACACTTTATTTTTCGACTTCATCTTGCTCGTTAATAATACTTACTTAGGCTATTCCCCCAGCCCTACCGTAACTACACAGGTACATTCATGTCACAACTCAGTGCCAGCCTTCAAGAAATATCAACTGCTACTGATTTTCCAATTCTGCTCCAGCCACCTGCAGAGTCACACAATGCTGCTACCAACTCTGCTCATTGCTTTGCTGCCATTCAGTGAAAAATACGAGGGTGAAAAACAGATTGTGTGTGTGTAAAACAAGACCTCCTCTCATCCCCTAACTCCCTGTTGCTTCCTACCGTTTCCATAGCAATAGGGAGTTTATTGAATAATAGGTCATTCATATATATATATATATATATATATATATATATATATATATATATAATGGCCCACTTTATCAGTGCTCTCTTGAAAGGATTTCTATTCTCCTAAAATCAAATCATTTCATCATAAAGCTATTAAAAATGTTTTCGTTTGACCTGTTGTTTAATTTCAATGGTTTCAGTTTTTTTGTCACTCCCTTCTCGCATTCCATACTATTTTTTGGTTTTGGTTTGTTTTTAATAAATCATTATTTTAGTTTATGTAAGTTGAAATTAGGTACAATGCCACCTAGAACTTTTTTTTAATCAATCAACAGTCTTAGAGTGAGTATTTTTTGTTAAAGTATTTATTTTATCAGGGTTTGTTTACCAATTTTCTTTATATATTTACCCTTTACTACTTGTGGCGTCCTACTTCATAAATACTAATTATTAAAAATTGTTAAATGTGTGTGTGCGCGCGCGTATTATTATTATTATTATTATTAAAATCTAAATGTACAAGTTTTCGTGGACAGTATTAGTCTTGTGTAAGAAATCTAAGATATGGTCGAGTTCAAAGTAAAAGTAATTTCTTCAATTAGCAATGGTCATTTATTTTTTTAATGTTTTACATCAAAAGTGCTCTTTTTTGTATTATTATACTATTTATTGTATGTTAAGTATCTTAGGCGGGTAGTATATTTTCTCATTTGGAAAAAAAGGAATATTGTTTTTCTGATTAAATGTTACTTTTAATAGTACTGTATTACTATTTAATAGTATTCAGTAAGCAGACACTATAAGTTTTGATATAAAAATTTGGTAAATTTTTTTTTTTTTTTTTTTACATCTTGGTATCCCTGCTTGAAGTTCTGCTTAATATTAGAAATTAAAGATTTACTTAAAATCTAAATGATTTACTAAATTTTAAATCTTTTCTGGTAGTCATGTTGTCCTTTAAGGTGAAGTTTTTGTTTTTTAATTAAAAAAAAAGAAGCTTACTTTCTTTTTAAATTAAGTTACTCGTTATCAAATCCAAATAAAAACAAAATGGTTTTAGTTTATTTTTAAAAGTAAAATATTTTCATGATACATTTCTGATGAAGGTAAATTTTGCTAAATTATTTTTTGATATAAATTTAAATTAACATTTAAAAAAAAGAATACTATTAAAACTTACGGGTCTTTTTTTTCTCTTAGTTAAAGTACAAATCGCACAAGCATTCACACTTGATGAAAATTGGAAAAGTGCCAATAATTGAAAACTAGAGTGAAATTCGAGGATAATTAATAATTAGGGTACAATGTACCCGGTACATTGTCCAAAATATTTACCATTGTCTTTTTACGTTCTGCCTGTCTTTTTTCTTTCTTTCTTTTTTTTTTTTTTTTTTTTGCTTTTAATTTTATTTTATTTTATTTTTTTGCTTTTAATTTTATTTTTTTGACTTTTAAACCATTTGTTAAACTGTAAAGTTGTACTGAAATTTTAAAGAAAAGAATCTTAAATTTTATTCCACGCTAACCTGTATCTTTTTTCTTTTTTTTTATCTATTTATTTCTACATTCATTTTAATCTAATGATAAGCAAAACTATCTGTTGTATTAGGTAAAAAAGTTGATACACTCGACGACATATGGTTGTTGTGGCTATTCCCATTGTATATAGATGATAGCTTTGCCACACCTGTCCTTCCTTTTGGGTTTTAGAAGGCCAGGTGTTTCAGTTCATGTTCCCTTTTTAATGCTTGTAAGACTACAAACAATTCATCTTAAGCAGTTTTTAGAGTGCATTTTCTATAGGGAGAGATAATGAGAGGTCGGGGAGGAGGGGGATGGGAGAGGAGAAAAGCTCCACTAATTGCTTATTAAGTAAATATTTATCAGTTTTCTGCCTGTTTAATTATCGCTAGGGTGATTATGATTGATGGTGGGTAGGATCATCGTAATCATATTACTTGTTTCACTTTAGTAGTTTAGAAGAATTATCTAAATAATCCCCTGAATTGTTATTTACTTGTTAATTCCTTTATAATGTGCTAAATTAGTTCATAGTTATTAATTGACACACACACACACACAACACACAGATTGTGTATGTTTGTATGTTTATTTATGAGTATATGTATTATGTATATGTGTGGTTGTGTGTGTATATGTGTGTACGTACATATACAAACATTTGTGTGTGTGCATACATATACAAACATTTGTATGTGTGCATACATATATATATATATATATATATATATATATGTGTGTGTGTGTGTGTACTTAGTTTTGTCAACAATGAAATATTGGACATGTGACTAGCAAGTATTAAAATTCCACTTTATTGTCTTATTCAATATTTAGCATTCTCTCATTATTTTCATAGAGATGTTTTTTGTTTAGGCATGTATATCTTTTAGTATTAACATATTTATAAGTACATGGTTTCACATAAGCCATAGGATGTGAATTATTTACCGAAATCATAGCCATTCATTTGTAAAGGTTTCAATCAGAAGTGACCTCGTCTATATCAATCAACATGTTTTGTTTTTTTGTTGAATACATGCTCTTTATCAAATAGATTATAAAGTCTCCATTTTTCTAATAATCTTAGAACTTTTTAGTTTTTACGGAAGTCAATTTCATAGATATGAGCTAACACTATAGGTGCTGATGAGGCTCAACCCAGGAAGAGGGTATGCCTAGAGCAGTGGTTCTCAAACTTTATACAGTCTGGGTGCACTTACAGTACTACAGATACTTGATAGTGCACTGTATACAAAATAGGACTAATATGTTAAGTTAACTGTTAAATATATAAAAAATAACACATTTAACAAAAGCAAACTTAACATACCTCTATGAAGTTTATTCATTCCTGTGTTAATGAGAAACATGAGCTTGATGAGACCTTGTGATTTCTTCAATGTTTGCTCTTATGTTTGCTAGACAAACTCTCATTTCCTCATCAATGCATTTCTACACTTAATTGTTGCGAGGGTTGAAAATCCCAGTTCACATAAATATGAGGTGGAAAATTGCAAGAAAATAATTTTCTCAATAAAATTGTTTAAAACCTGTGTTTTTATTTAAACATTTTATATAGTAACTTAGTATACATTTGCTTTTCATATCTGGATAGATTTTTTGGGAATAATACGGAGCACACCTGAAAAAGCTCTGGGGTGCACCAGTGCACCTGGGTGCACTGTTTGAGAACCACTGACCTAGAGTGATGAAACGTCTACGTTATTACTCCAGTTATTCATGTCAAAGTTCAATACTCTTGGCAAATCATTTTTTAAAGTTTCTTTAAACCTTTATATATATTTACTAACCCCTCTGCACGAGCAGGATGCGACACACGGTCAATTTCTTAAGCGGAGTTTAACAGGTTTGAATTCAGAGTTTTCCTTCTCCTAGATGGGTTACCTAGCCAAGGTTAAAGAGCCCAGTCTTCCCTGCTATTTACCCATAGCTGGAGGGAGAGTAGTTGGATGCATACCTTTCCCAAGGGTATTAGCGCTATGTTAAATGCTAACAGCTTTGTCCAGGATTTGAACTAGAGTTGATGAGTCCATTTCCCACGACTCTAACCATTACACCACGCAACTCCAATGAAAACCTTTATAAAAGAGAGGAGGTGATAAAGTCTACTTGGTTGGGCTGTGAACTTTTCAGTAACCCTTCATACTAAAACAATCATGTGTTGGAGGGTGATGTTTATGTATTATTGATCAGAGCTCTCCCCCAAAAAGAAAGCATTTCTTTCTTTTTCCTTTTTTTTTTTTTTTTTTTTTTTAATAAAAGGAGAAAAAGAGAATCCCAAATGCAAACTTTTGATCTTGTTAAAAAATATCACCATTTTTTTTTTTTGTTCACTAATTCATGATATCAATACAAATAGGTTTCATTTTTAGTTTTAGATGATAGTTGAATGAATAGTTTTTAGAAATGATCTTTTAAAAGTAAATATTCATAGTAATTTTATATTTTGTTGTAAAATGTAAAGATGATGGCAATAGAAACCTTTGAATTGAAATAAAACTATTCAAGTGTAGATATTTGTTTAAAATAAGGATAATGACTTAGTCTCTCTTAGTCAACACTATTATTATTATTATTATTATTATTATTTCACTCCTATTTTAACTGGTGGGTTTTCATGGATTTTGAGCGTCAACAAGTCTTCTCGAGGATTCTTCTGTGTATTCTAGCTATTCTTAACAATGTTGTAGTCTGTATGCTCTCAATTTTTCCTCTGGTTTCCAATTCCTTCAGTCTTTTTTCGAAACCCTTGGTGACCATTCCAAGTTCACCAAGTACAATTATCACTGTCACCTTCATGTTCCACAACTTTGTTTTTTAACTCCCTGGCAAGAGAATCAAATTATTATTACTATTCAATTAAGAGGGGAGAAAAAGCTCTTTGAGTTTAGAAATCTAATCAAACTGTAAAATTAACAAGACTTGTATACATGAGGGGATGCTGAAAAGTTCTTAACCTTACCAAATAAGGAATGACTTAAAGCTATGAAAAATCTACATACTATTCCACATATCCCAAAGTGCAATACACACCACTTGGCACATCATATCTTAACCCTTTGCCGACTTTAAGCCACTCATAGTGGCTCTCCGACTACTGCGATCCTACTGTAAACTAACTGATGGTTAGTTCATTATAATTGAGCAGAAGGACTTGGATTATAATAATAATAGGACTTTATTTGAATAGAATGAGTTCTGAGGTGAATAGATAGTGAACTTTTAAATATCCCATCATGCATGTAAAAAATACCGAGAAAATTTGGTACAGCTGTGAGGGAAATTTGGTAGGCAAAGAGTTAAGTCTCTTTAATAAAAAGGAATACCCGTAGTGTAGTGACTAACATGCTGGATTGCGACATTGTAGTAAGTAAGCAAGTTCAAACTCCAGTTTTGCTATTATGTTCACTTTCAGACTAATACCGTTGGGAAAGGTATCAATCCCTTCAACCTGGGTTAAATAGTACCATTACAATTCTTCTACAAGAATGGCTTTAGTATTAAATAACCCATGAAGGTTGATATGCCATTAAGCTAAGAAATCAAACCATTTATGTCCTGGGTATGATGTTAAACTGCATCTAGTGGTGAAATTCCAATTCTGGAGCTCTGGGGAGTGTGGAGTACCTGTTCATTTCCATTACTCCCAGGTCCTCTCTGACCTGGAGTGGTAGTACCTGTTAGGGTTCCATTTACAAAGGATACTGGGAATGATGTTAAACTGCATCTAGTGGTAAAGTTCTAATTCTGGAGATCTAGATAGTGTGGAGTACCCCTGCTATTACTTCCAGGTCCACTCTGACCTGATGTGGTAGTACCTGTTGGGGTCCTATATATGGGTTAGATAGATAAAAGAAATAAGTTTTTAAAAATTTTTTTTTTAAATACCTAACAAGAATGAATTAAACAAGAATGTCTTTGGCATAAAATAAGCCAAGAGTTGAGATACTTTAAAATACCAACCAACCAACCAACCAACCAACCCATTTAATAAAAATAATAAAGGGTCATCCCTTTTTTTTATTTCCTGCTAGATCATCAAAGTTAAGCAACAATAAGCCTGTTCAATATTCAGATGGGTGACCATTTAAGCAACAGTAGGTACTGTAAGTAAACTGAATATCAAAATGACTTGATTCTGCATTAAATGACCCAAAAAGGGTTGATAGGCCGTAAAACAAAACAACCAATCTTCCTTTTTTATTTGGGCTGAATACTTTTCACCACTCCCTCATATAGTTATTTACTAAGCATAGCTTAGATGTGGCACAAGGCCTGAAGTATAGGGTGTCCAATGAGAATCAAACTCACTAACAATGGTCTGCGAATCTAGCTTGCTATCCATTACACCACATATTCTCTTAAGAGATGACCTGAAAAAAAAAAGTACTATTGACACTACAGTACACATATTTGGAAACTGTGATATATAATTATTTTAATCATTTTTTTTCTTTCTGTCTTACAAGTATAATGCAAGTTTTGTTTGTGTTTCATGAATTGGAGAAAAAATTGATTACAAATGTACAACTGTTTCATTAAACAATGTTTTTTCTTTTTCTCTTAAAAAAATCTTTGTGAATCAATTATTTTTATCTTCATTTTATATCATTAAGTGCATTTGAAAATAGTTTTGATTAAACAGCGTTAATGTCATGTGACCAAAAGTAATCATAAAAAACTAATAACAAGCAATTGAAGAACAGAATAAACATAAGATCTATTTTGCCTTTTTTTTTCTTCTTTTTTTTCTCTCATTTATTTCTTTTATTTTTTTTCAGTAAGAGATTAGCAATTATAGTTATTTTATATACATTATGAAGTTAAGTAGAAAAACCAGGAGATTGAAGTAGATTGACATAGCTACTCGGTTTACAAAGTAGTTGGTTGAGAATAATGATCGAGTCTTGACAAGTGGAAAAAGAAGTTCCAACCAAAGATGCTAAATGTTGCAGTTGCTATTCTCAATATATAAAAACAGGGTGATGATAGCTTTGAGAATTGATAGCATATGACTTGGAAAAAAAAGAGTTTTTTTATTATTTAAAAAATGTTGGCAAAGTGACCTATTGTCTGCATCTGCGATTAAACGACACCAGATAATCTGGATTTACATTTTTGCATTGCATCTTGGATGATTTGGATGGTCTCATTATTAGCCAGAGGTTGTTGCAGGATGATAACGGATGGAAGATTTAGGAAGACCAGTATTAATATATAGAAGTTAACCTACTAAAGTTTAACAATATTAAACTTATTTAGATGTTTTATTAGTTATATTGGGTATTAGCATTATGCAGGAGGAAAAATCATCAAGACTTAAAGGTTATTGAGTAAATTCTACTATATATATATATATATATATATATATATATATATATATATATATATATATATATAGCAAGCATTATTCTGACAAAAGACAAAATAAAGTGTTTTTATGTTGATAATGTCTGGATAAATGATTTTAGCAGCCTTTCCTTTTTGGGGAAAAAATGAACAGTTTTTTTAGTTTTTTTTTTAGATCCTAATCTTGGACAACCCCTTTCATTGTAAACTCATTATCTTTATTTATATGTAAATACCAGTGTTGACCCTAAATTGACCTGTGTCAAGCTCTATTGACCTTGGGGGTGAACATCACCTATCCCTCATCATCTTCAACTTAAGCTACACTTAGAGACTAATTTTCTTCCCTCAGGATCCAACTGCCTATAGGATTGCATACCACCAAGCAATAATTGGTTTTATTAGTACAGGTTTTAAATAGAATACTATTTTCCTTTTTGTATATTTCATAAATCAACATCTAAATTTATTTGCAGCTTAACTCTGAAAAGAGGGAGGATGTAAAAAAAGAAAATAAGGTAAAATTATGGAAAGGGAGGAGCTTTCAAAGTAGTTTTGACTAAGGAGAAGCATTATTTTGGTTTCTCCTACTCTGGTTGCTAAAGAGTCCAGTCTTTTATTACACACACACACACATATATATATATATATATATATATATATATATATATATATATATATATATATATATATATATACCAGTCTATTGTATATATAGTCCATAAAGTCTGTGTGCACTTTAAAGAATTTTTAATTAGGTGCACATGGACTTTGTAGGCGCACTCTATGTATGTATATAATATATATATATATATATATATATATATATATATATATATATACATGCATGAAACAACAAATGGTTATTAACCTTTTCTACATATTTTCCAAACTCAACTCATTCAAAACATCCATCATCTTTTTAACAACAAAAACCTTTTTTCTCCTTTACTTGTTTCATATTGTCTTGAAGAAGGTTTCTTTGTAAACTGAAATGTCTGAACATCAACACGATGACCAATAATAAATTTCCATCCATTGTAACATGCCGTGTTTGTTTATATTTTTCCATATATATATATATATATATATATGTGTGTGTGTAAGTTGAAAATGGAAATGAATCCGACGGTATGTTGAAAGGAAAAATAAATAAAGGAAATGTTGAATGGATAAAATAGATTTACTAACACATATTTCGACCAGGAGCTTATTCATGTCCACGTGTACTCTATTTATTATTATTTTAAATATGAAATGAAATAATGATAATAGAAAATTATCAAAATCTTTAAGCATACAAAGAATAACGGCCTTCATCAGAGTGTTAATAAATCTATTTTATCCATTCAACATTTTCTTCCTTTTATTTATTTTTCCTTTCAACATTTATATATATATATATATATATATATATATACTGTTAAGTTTATAAGACGAGTTTAGTGGGTAATATATTGGATTTATGTTTTAAAATCTATACTTGAATCTTTTGAAGCAAGTAGGTAAGGCTCCCGCCCCCTGCTTTGATCATACAGTCTGCATATAGCATTGGGATTAAAAGAATAGTCGATTAAGTTATTTGGTATCTTTTTGCAATGAGTCTATTATGGAGAAAATGTCAATATGATGATTATGTAGATGTATAAGAGCAACTTACTGTGGAGAGAGATTGTAAGAAGAAGACTACATTCTTCAGTATCGCCTACAAAAAAACTATAAAAGGTCAAAGTTATTTACAATAAAAAGCATTGTTTGTTCATATCTGCCTTATCATCACAGAATGTAAACAATTTTTACTTATGCATGTTCCATGTAGCTGTTGATTTGCCTGAAATTTTATATGGAGATTCATAGATCGACTTGATAAATACATAAAAGTTAAATTCAATATTCTTTGGAAATTTGTTGAAAGGTTCATGTAAATGAATCAATGAAATTTTAGTTTAAATCAGAACTTTCCGAATAGAAATAGAAATCACATTTAAAAAAAAAAAAAAAAATATATATATATATATATATATATATATATATATATATATATATATATATATATGTATATATATATATATATATATATATATATATATAATGAAATTTATTTAGTACAGTGCTCAGGTTCACCACAACTCCTCAAAGGCTCATGTATAGTACATAGAATAATGTACTAATGTCAGGAACATGAATAGCATAAAGTAATAATATACCTGTGTGTGCATGCATGCAATTGTTTGCATTTCACATAGCGCTAATACCTTTGGGAAAACTATGCATCCAACTATTCTCCCTCCAGCTATGGGTAAATAGGGCAGTCTGAGCTGTTTAACCTTGGTATGGTAATCAGTTTAGGAGAAGGAAAACTTTATTCAAACCTGTTAAACTCTGCTAAAGAAATTGCTCATGTGTTCCACCATACTCGTGTGGAGTGGTTGGATTGGGGGGGGGGATATTTATATATAATTTGATAAAGAAAAGGTCCACAAGTGATTTCAATTTTGCTGTTTGGTTTCTTCTATTTATTTTGATGTACTACACATGTTTTGGGTATCTTTTATTTCCCTTTTCAAACAAATAAAATTGTGTGCTAGAATATATTGAATGTATACCCTACAGAGGGGGTAAGACCCCCCCCCCCTAAAAAGGGGGTATATGTGTAAGACATTGAACTGCATTTGATGGTGAGGCAGTTATTTAACATGGTTAATATAAATTATCATTATTTGTCTGAATTTTTTTAGATGAGGCTTTATATGTATTATTTGGACTTTTGGGACTATTGTCCTCATCTTTATTGTGGTATATAAAATGAGATCTTCAGTTCTTCAATGCTTTGTCTGCTCAACAGTCAAACTATTCAAAATGGTTTCCCAAGTTGAATCATTGCTATATTCAGATAGACAAGGAACACCTGATGAAGGTCAGAGGGTACAATGGCCAACATGTTGTGTTTTTATATATCACAATAAAGATGAGAACAAAATAATTTATTATTTCAGAAATCTTCTGATGAAGAGATTTTTATCTCAAAATATTAAGAATAAATCAAAGGTAAACAAACAACATCATAGATTAACTCATTTTTCTTTACACTTGCATTGTGATAGCCTTCAAAACCAACCACGAAAACCAATATAAACATAATGCTCCAAGCAAATTATAAAACACTTTTAAATTCTTATGTTTGTTTATAAGTTTGTACTTTAACATTTAGGCTTTGTGTGATAAAGAAAATAACTGCTACATCTGTCTATTTTTTTATTTTTTTTCTTCTAATTTTTAATTCTTTTACTTCATATAATGCTGGTACAAATATTTTTTTTTTCCCAATCTTTTAAATGCTTTTACACTTAAGAGCCAGATATTGTGTTGTGACTACCTGCAAGATAGTTGGCATTTTAATGTTGACAATTAAACCTATAAATTATCTGATTACAATTCCTTCCTATGCATTCAATGTCAAAATGATTATTAACTAGTTGACATGATATAGTTACTTACTAAACTTAGCTTAGATATGGCACAAGGCCAAAAGTAAAGAGTGCCCAATGAGAATCAAACACTAACAATGATATACAAATCTAGCTTGCTAACCATTACACCATATGAGGTGACCTTGTTGACCTGATATATAAGTGATGAGAACATAAAAGGAAAGAGTGCTCACTGAAACAAAAATTAATTCAATTAAAACTTAAAGGCTACCTTTGGAGACCATTAGGCTCAATGTCTAGTCATTTCCTATTTACAGAATTTATGTGATGATAGTAAATAATTAAAAGGAAGTATGTCATACTTAGAATTTAATTGATAGGTATTATTTAGATTTTTTGGACTGTTGCCCTCCAGCCTTCTTCAGGTATTTCTTGTTGGACTCTGGAACCTTCTTGCAAAATTCGGGAGAGTTCATAAGATTTTGGACCAAACCCTATATTTAATACATAGGCAGGGATGCTGATAGGTACATGTCCTGCATACCTGAGACACAAAAATCTAAAAGGACGCTGTAAAATCATATCCATGCATCTCTGTTTTTCTTTTTTCTTCCCTCACCATTTCAAGCTAACTGTAAATACATTTCAATAGTTTCTTAGAAATGAATTACACAGGATAGGTTACAAGGTAGGAGTTAGAAGGCTTTAGTTGGGACCCATAAATTTTCCTGGGGACTCATTCAAATCAAATATGTGCATCCCAGGATGCACTAAATCAAAAAGTTATCAGCATCACTGCATAGGCATAGATTATTCTTATTCCATTAATCCTGATTATGGTTAGTTTCTGATAAGATATTTTCTTTTTCTCTTCAACTCTTTAATCTCAGTGATCAGAGAACTGTAAATAATTTATAGATGAAGGTTTAGTTAAGCTCAAACCAGACATATTGGAAAAAAAGTGTGTGTATATAATGTTTTAGATTGGCATCGACTTGTGTGTGCGTTTATGTCCATACAGTTTTTTCTCTTTTTTTTGATTAATCACAATCTTGAACAACAGATCTAAAATTGCATTATAAGAAAAGTATTTTGAAATGTGTTTTTAAAAAATTGCATAATGGTGGTTTTTTTTTTTTTTAGTTCGTTCTAGGTTCAGTTCTTTAAAAACAATTAAGTATATAGTCATTTCCTTTACAACTTGATTGTACTTATGGCTGCATGTGATTTGCAGTAAGTGAAATTGTTGAATTTTGTTAATGTAGTGTAATAATATATACTGCATTCATGGTAGTTGAACTTAAAAATTAAAATCATGTCTTTTAAAATGTATTGAAATGGGTTGATTTTTTTTATATTAATTGTTTGTTTTTTTTTTTGCTTTGTGAGATATATATATATATATATATATATATATATATATATATATATATATATATATTAGTGTGAACATGTCAATAGCGCTTGGTTGCCTATAAAATTCTCAAATCAAGACTGGATTTGAGAATCGCACAGATGAGAAACTGTCAGTAACCAAGTGTTGTTGACTTCATGTCCATGCTACCCTAACTTAGATATGCATGCTCTATCCAAGATATTGAGCACTATTTACTTACAAATATAGCACACTATATTATCTATCTATCTATATATATATATATATATATATATATATATATATATATATATAAACCAAAATAAATAGGAAAAAATAAAAAATCCAAACCACTTTGCAGACCTTTTTTATTATGAAATATTTACTTTTCTCTCATTGGATCTACAACAATATTTTGTGTGTGTGTGTATAAAGTAACGTCATTGGTGTGGCCTAAAGTTGGTATCATCCAGACAGTGAGGGAGTCTATCCCCTTTTCACTAGCACTAGACAAAGGAGATTGTTTTTAGCGTCTGAGATGGAGCGTCACACCTACCATCAGCTCCTTACTTTACTGCACTGATCCCCTGTGCTACTCATACGCTGAGTTAGCGAGAGCCAGTATCGAACCAGGAACCTTGAGCTTCTCTACCGACTGAGCTATGTGCACACGCACACACATATATTGTACTTTGATGTAATGTCGGAATTATTTGCTTCAGGTGTTGGTCTATAGATAGTTATAAAAAGTAAAACTTATTATCCTTATAGTTCATTTACTTAGTAACCCTTCAGGGAAGACATTGTTGGCAAGAATAAATCCCTCTATTTAATTGGTATTGCTACACCCGAAAAAGATATTCAAATGTGTTATGTTTTCAGTCATTGAGTAGCTTTCTAAAATCCCACTTTTTTTTCTCCTTGTGTTTATTAATAGCTTGGAGTATAAATTACATTAAAATAATAAAACTTAAAATTTTTAGTGGTGAAATTAAAAGATGTCTTTGTAGAAGTTGGATTGTTAAATTCTGTTGTATAAGTTTCAACAGAATCCAGAATAGAAGAAACCTTGGAATTTTATTACTCAAATTATATCAAACAAACCAATAAATATTCACTTTTTTTTTTTTTTAAATTTTTAAATTTATTATATTTTATTTATTTATTTTTTAAAACTTTTTTATTTTTTTTTTATTGTTTTGTATTTCTAAGATATTTATCTGTAGCTTTAAAAAGATCATCAATGGTGATAAAACTTTAACATTGGCTTTTTGCCAAAAGAAAAAGAAGAAAAAAAATCCCAAATTATATTATGTAAGTAGGATATTATGTTGGAAAAATGTCTCACCAGTTGCTGGATGTTTTATGAAGGGATGCTGTTTATGAGTTATAGTTATTTACTAAGCTTTGCTTAGTTGTGGCACAAGGCCGGAAGTATAGAATGTCAGTGTGTCACATTTTTTCAACTTTACTCCTAGAGGCCATAGTCCAACGTATTATACCATTTTAGAAATAGGCTGACTCCGTGAGCAAATTAAAAACATCCCAGGATAAATCCCGACCCATAATCCTGAAATTTTGGATTCCCAAGTTTTAATTACTGAGATTGTTTATAGAGATTTTTTTTTTTTTTTTTTTTTTTTTTTTGCATAATAACTTGGAAATAATTTTTTTTTCCCAATATTTTATTAAAGGAACTAAAAATAAAGGGTACTGTTATGAGTGATAGTTATTTACTAAACTTTACTTAGTTGTGGGCACACAGTGAAACTCAACTTCACTAGTAATGGCCTGCCAGTCTAACTTGCTAACCATTACACTATTAAGCATACAGATGGATCTCCAATGAATTTGAAAAAGAAAATGATAAAGCTAATTTTTATTTTGTTATCTGTTTTAGATTAAAGTAATGTACATTACAATAGATTAAATCTTTATAGAATTTTATAAATCATAAAATGAACCCAAATATTGTGTGAAATAATTTTCCATCTGAAAATTGGATTTAAAAAAAAAAAAAAAAGAAAAAAAAAAACTTTAAAAGATAAAGCAAATAAAATTTTATAGAGTAATTGGATTTTTGAAGTCTAAACATTTTTTCACGTTTTTTTTTTTATTTTATTTTTTTTTTTAAAGAATTGATTCCATTGAATTTAGAAAAACTATCTTAAATCTTATCCCTCCAACTTTTGATACTATTTTTTTTTTTTAAGTGCAACAATTTCCATTGTTACCCAAAATTGTACTATCTATATTCACTTTTACCAATTTAAAATTTCAAAGCATTGATTCCTGCTAGATCATCGAAGTTAAGTAGCAATGAGCCTTAACAATACTAGGTTGGGTGACCATTTAAACAACAGCAAGTAATGTAAGCAACCTGATATCAAAATTACTTGATTTGCTATTAAATGATCTAAAAAGGGTTGATATGTCATAAAACAAACAAACCAATTGAAAATTTTGGTGAAATTCTGTTATATAGAAATAATACATCTATCTATGTATTTAATCAAAAAACTGATTTGATGATTTATAGTTTAAGAGTAATTGAAATTGTGTCTATCATCTTAATAAATAAATAATAGAAACTGAATGATTTTTCAGAAATCTTGTCTAAACATGATCAACAAGTTAACTCTTCAATTTAGAATATTGACAAATGTTTATTTTCACTTTACTATTTTTATCCTCTTTGTTATTGTCTGTAGTGTTTTTGATTCCAGTAAACAACCACAATGATCAGAAGAAACATTTTGAAACTTAATACCTTTTATATATATATATATATATATATATATATATATATATATATATATATATATATATAATCCAATTGACTGGTAAGTAGGGGATCATTCTATTTGGGATCATCAAAATCTCACTGTACACCTACAATGTATGGTCATGTAGGTACAAACTTATAGATTTATACAAGGAGTGTTATAAATCCCTAAGAAAGCTTAACTAATAAATTAATTGTATACAGAGCAATATTTTAAAGAAAGGAAAACTTAAACCATATATATATATATATATATATATAAAATTTCTTTTATTCAACTTGCAGATATTGATTCACTGATAAATTGTTTTTTTAAACTTATGAAATTTCATATTTACTGGGTTTGAAACTTTGTTTAAAGAATCCAAATTATTATAATGAATTGGAAATATTATCCATGCAATCAATAGTTTGTTTTTCTTTTGATGTAGTGTCATTAAAAAATTTGATGAATTTATCAAGTAATTATGTCCAAACAAAATACTGTGAATTACTTCCATTTTCACATAGGATGTTGTAAGATGAACTTAAAAACATTTTCTTAAGCAAAAATACTATTTAAAAAAAAATGTCATATGGGCGACACAGCTTTCATTTGCTCTATTGATATTTTACTTACATATTACATTTAAAATAGAATACTTTTAACATTTTTGTAACATTAAATGTTAAAGAAACTGGTAAAGCCCAGAAAATTATAAAAGAAATTAACCTTAAAGGAAATAAAACTACTTAAAATTATAAACAAAACAACCAAGACAACTCTGCTAAATAACAACGCACACTTCTCTGAATTTTTGAGAAGAAGGCTGGGGGGCACATCGGGTGAAACATTGTAGAGATAACAATAAAGATGAGGACAATAGTCTGAATAATCCAAATAATACTAACAACGAACATCTTTACTAATAAAAAGAAATAAGAAAAAAAAAGTCATTTGATAATGGTAAAAAAATTACTTAAATTTCTATTTAAGTAGTGATCAGTATTTCAGTATTATTATAAAAAAAAAATTATTTCAAGTTGATAAATATTTAGAAAGGAAACAAACCGCAACAAAAAACAAAACAATGTTTTAACCAATGTGCCTTTTGACCTTCTGCTTGTCTATATAACATTCAAAATGAGGACAACAGTCCCAAAAATCTAAATAATACAAATTATGAAGCCTCATCTAAAAATATTTACACAAATAAGATAAAGAAACAAACGTTTTTGAAATCAAACTTTAAATTTAAAAATTAATTTTGTATCCGTGAATTGTTGACCGTGTGAATAGTTAGTCGTATGGTTTAATCTTAACTTTTCATCTCGACCATTTTATTAAAACAAATCATTTTTATTATTTCTTTTTTTTTTCTTTTTCAATAAACACATTTCAAGAATTCTGGTTTTAGTGAATGATTACAACATTGTTGGATGTTTATTAATTATAAAAAAGGCTATTTAGTGTTTGCTTTTTCTCTTTCTTTTTCTCTTAAAGTGACATTAGGTGAGAATAGGTGAGAAAAGATTGATTTCTATTTGTCATATTAATCATAATAGCTGCTTTTTTCTCTTCTATGTGACCTGTTGTTGTTGTTGTATATACATATTTAAAGATAAAGTTGGTCATCCAGATCTATCTTACCATGCTGGTTAATCAACCTAATGCTGATACTATATGTATGTATGTATGTGTACATACAGTGATGCTGATAGCTTTTTAATTTAGTGCGTCCTGGGATGCATAGATCCATTATTGCTGAAAAGCATGTTTGATCCTCGCCAGATGCCCCAGACCTTGTGTTACATCCTGAACCTTGTTGAATAAATACTTACTAGTTTATTTTTTAAAATTATACTACAGTTAACTAAGATGATTTTAGTCAATGGAGTTGACCATGTGAATAATGATACACTAGTTTATAAGCAAGAAAATAAAAGTAATTTGAATTAAAGAACATGAAAACCTGTTCAAAAGAAGCAAAAGAATATTTGTTTTTAAGTCAAATTTTGATGACTTAATTTTGAGGCAAAAAATATTGCATCAATCTAAATGATGATGATATTGTTTACAGTGCTCAGGTGCACCACAACTCCTATACAACTATGTATAGTACATAGAATAATGTACTAATGTCAGGAAAATGAATAGCATACAATAATAATATACATGTGTGTGTGTGTGTGTGTGTATACATGTGCATATATGTATGGTGGAGGATATCAGGTATAGTGTTATAAGTAATAATTTTGAAAGTTGAAATTAAAATATAATGGGGGGGGGTACTTGTACCATACTTTTATTTGAAAAATGAATTCCATAAATTAAGAATTGTGACCAATTATAATAAAATGTTTATTAAAATTGACTTGATTTGGCATTAAAATGACCCAAAAGAGAGTTGATATGCAACAAAACAAAGAATTGTTGAAAGCAGTTGTATCCTTTTTACATGCTAAATAATGATTAGATATATAGTCTGAAATTTTGAGATTCCTAGGAGAATGCTCGACCGACTGAGATAAACTGACCCCTAATTCAAATATTACTATCAATTAACAGTGCAATGAGATAAAAGAGACTGGCATATTTTTTTATTTAAGAATATATTTTTCTAAAAAAAACATATCAGCAGTGTTCTTTTAAAATTTTGTATAATGAAATAAATAAATAAATAAAATATGTAGAGTAAAATATCTTTTGTATTCTGTACAAAGTTGATTTAAAAAAACAAAAACAATATCCCTATTATTGTGTTGAATCATGAGAAGGGAGTTGTATTAGTCATATAACCACGGCTACCAATAATTTTCCAGCTTGAAATTGGATCTTTTTATTACAATGACACATTGAAACAATGAAATTGTAAAAAGGAAATTCTATTCCACATCTTTGTAATCTTTATTATTCAAAATCTCAATATGAAACAATGAAGTAAATTTTGGTGTAGAAAATAAAATTAGGATTTTTGTCATATTCTGTCAGAACATTAAACTATTAAGAATTAAATTTGAAATAAGTGTAAATATTTGAAAAAGTAATTACCTTTCTTATGCTTTTTAAATTTTATTATTTTAATGAAAATATCTTAAAATAAGGAGCTTTTTTTATTTTTATTTTTATTTTTTTATTACTATCTATCTGAATTTTTTAAGATGAGGCTTGATAATTTATATTATTTGAAACAACTGAAGAAGGCCAGAGGGCACATCGGCCGAAATGTGTATATAACAATAAAGATGATGACAACAGTACAAAAAATTCAAATAATATAAAACTTTTTTTCTTTTTAAATATTTTTAAATTGAAAAAAAAAATTCTTTTAATTAATAATATTGAAACACTAATCACCACTTAAATAGAAATTAGGTAATTTTCTGACTATTTTTTCTCTTTCTCACTTTTTACTTAAGATGTGATGGATAAAATAAACTAACACATTCCATAAATTGAGGTTCAAAAGATCGCATCATTTTTTTTCTATTTTCTTTTTTGTAGGGATTTCTGCCTCATTAATTTTATACACGTGAATTTTTTTTTTTTTCCTTAAGATTTTTCTTCTGATTTCTCAAGCTGAAACCTCTCATAATACAAGGTCTGTCTGAAGAGCACCCAGCCATTTAATATTAACAACAAACAAAAAAAAGAAAAGAAAAATGTCTATCTAGGGTAATGGAATTTTAGTTCTCTTCAGAGTACTCCCTGTGGACCTCACACACTTATCCCAGAATTCCTTCCACTTTTGAAGCAGTTTTTATTTTTTATTTTTTAAAGTTCTCTTTAAAGATTACCATCAGTAGCTTTGTTGCATTCTTCTTAACCCAGTCTGTTGCTTTTCAATAGCAATTTTAATTTTGGTAAAAGCTTGAAGCCACAGGAAACTAAATCTGGGCTGTTGATATGCAGGGGACTAATACATGACCCCCCCCCCCCTGTATAAGACCTGCAGAACCTACTTGCTCAGTCATGGCAGTAACACGGCATGAAAGGGCACTTTTTGGAGTCTGCTGTCTGAGTAACCTCACGAGAGAGTGTCTGTTAATACATAAGCAGCAAGATTCCCTTTGATTGATTGCTAAGTTATATCATTGCTGTACAACCTGTTTTCCTTCAAAATAGCTGGATATTTGGACAGACTTAACAGTTTACATTCATTTCAGCATTCACTTTAAAAAGCGTGTTTCATTTTGTGAAGAGATTGAAAAGAACATTTGAATTATCTTTCCGGTTTGTTGATAAAATATCAAATTAGGACAGTTTCATTCATAATTTTATCATTGTCCTTAAATGATTAAAGTGTAATTGTAAGGTGAAGGGAATTTATCATTGTGAAATAAAATGCTACTTGAGAATGTGAATGACCTCTGTTGTTGTTGATTATATATATATATATATATATATATATATATAAATAAATTGTAGCAGGTTTTGTTAAACACCAAGGAATATTTCTTTATGATTTTCAAATGTAGATGTTCAAGTCCTCTTAAAAGAATAAACCAACCACAACCCACACTCAAGAAAAAAAAGAAAAAAAAGAAAAGAAGCCCTGCAAACAAATAAAACTTGAACCAAACAAACAACAACTACAACTCATAATTCCCCAAGAGGAGAACCTGTGACATGGTTGAAAGCTCTGGGGTAGAAAAAAAAATATGAGACACTTTCTCTTCCATGTGGATCTTAATATATGGTAAACAGGGAATATATATATATATATATATATATATATTGTTATGGTTTTCTTTCTTTGAAAGTATAAATATTACTCTGTATATAATTAATTTATTAGTTATTATACATTGAGATCTCTTAGGGATTTATAAAAACCCTTGTATAAATCTATAAGTTAGCATCTACCTGAGCGTACATTGTGGATGTATAGTGAGATTTTGATGATCCGAAATAGAATCGTCCCCTACATACCAGTCAGTTAATTTTTTTTAATTCATGATGTTGTAGGCAGAGTTGTATATATATATATATATATATAAAAGTATACATTTTGTATTTTGTAAGAAATGGATGCTTAAATATTTGATAAATCAAAATATGCCTACTTTTAAAATCCTATAGAAAATTTTGATAACAATGAATGATTTGGACTCTCCAACAAAATGTTACATATTTACACAATGGATGTTCATTGTTGCCTTGGATTCAACTGGCTCTTAGTGCAGTTGATTCATAAAATAACCTTTGGTAATTAATCTTTAACACAACAGAAAAATATGAAATGTAAACCGTCAATATTTACATGTATTCTCTCTTGTGTGTGTGTGTGTGTGTTGAATAAAATATTTATATCAATAAACCTATATACATTTTTGTGAAAAATAGCCCTGTATTCTGTAATAAGAATACTAATTCTCAAATGACATAGCTTATTCACTTCTTGTTGGCTGAGTTTACACTGATCATAAATATCTAATAAACTACTCCACCATAACTATAGAAACGTCTGTTTTCCCTGTTTCTCCAATGCATCAACAAAGGTTTTATTTAATGAGGGATAAAAGTACTAGTTCAAATATAAAGTGGATCTGCAACTTTGACTTTATTTTTTTTTAAATAATTAACTTGGTGAATTTCCAATAAATATATAAAAAATTAAGATTGTTACAAATATTTAATGTATGGGGGAAAATGTTCTATTTTTTAGTATTTGCAAATGATACAAACAGCGCTGAGACTGATATTAGAAGATGATATCAAGTATTCTTATCTAATACCAATAATCTATGCACAATGGGTGAATGTAATGACAAATGATTTATATATCCCATAATACTATTTGACATGTGTCTCCATACTGAAATATAAAATTATGAAATAACTAGTTGCTTAGGTTAAATAAACTAGTTGCTTAATAAAGCATATAGAATATTTCTGCAATACTGATAAGACTACTCAGTATTGCTAGTGACAGAGATAAAAATGTATTTGTAAATATTTCAGTCTTTTTGGTCTTCCTCTTTTTGATAATAACAAAAGACCTAAATACAATAATAGATAATGGACTTTTTTTTCTTCTTTCTATTTTAGTTATATTATTCTAAAACTTACAACTTTTTTTTCTTCTTTCTATTTTAGTTATATTATTCTAAAACTTACAAGTAATGTGGATTCTAAATGCAAAGCTCTCTGAAATACTGCACTTAACATCTTAATAGAATTATTAAATTTAAAGATTATTGATGCTATCTTTACTATTTCAATATTATATTGAAGTTTAACAGTTGTTGCCAAACAAAACACTTGCATTATTGACATGAAGTATTCTCAGTACAAGAAAAAGAAACTTTTATTAATATTTCTATGGTTTAAGAAATTTTTAATATAATCAATAGTTGTACATGTAATTTGTGTAGGTATGCAAGTCAGGTTCTTTTTACCAGCATTTATATAAAGGAACCCATTTCGCAATTCATCAACTAATGCTGTATATTTTACTAAATGGAAATATATATATATTAAATAAAAGTTAAAATTCAGTCATATTGGCTATTATAAATATTCATTTCAATCAGACTTCTCTTTAAAAGAGGTTTGAAAATTCTAGACCAATTTTAAGGAGGAGTCTGATTGAAATGAATATTTATGATAGCCAACATGATTGGATTAAGTTTTTCTTATTACAAATTTTAAAATATTGCTCTGTATATAATTGTCAAATTGTCATGCATTAAGCTCTCCTGTGGACTATGAAAGAATCTTTCTAATATATCTATATGAAAGAATTTTTTTTTCATGAATAAAATCTTTTTATATACATATTGAGAAAAAAAAGAAGACCCTGAATAGAATCATTTCCACTACAATATCATCTGGTCTTTTATATAAATATAAAATATCACTTATATACACATACACGACTCCCAACACCAACCAACCGGGTCATATATATATGACCAGGTTGGTTGGTGTTGGTAATAGTGTGTATGTGTATATAAGTGACTCTCATTGTTTTTTATCTTTTAGGCTAGCATTAAATTTAATGTTCATCTATGATACTTAATTCATAAGCTTTATAAACTCTTTGTGTTAAGGGTAGATGTTTTGAATTTTAACATTCTAGCATCATTAAATCTTTACTCTTTTGTTATATTAGTGATTTACTGTGTGAAAATATCGGTATTAGTGTCATATGTGACAAAAGGGTAGGAGGTCATTTTTTTGTTAAATAAGTTAGTATCATGTACAACTGAACACCTAAATGTCATTTTTATGCCATTTAGAAAGTAAGTATTTTGAAGGGGAAAAAAGTAATGAATGTTGCATATAGGAAATGTTACTTTTAATTAGTGTTATCTTAGTTAAATAAAATAAAAATACATTTGATATTTTCATTTAATACCCCTGTTATATTACACACACACACACGCGCATACACATATATATCAGTAGAACGTCGAACTAGGAACCACAAGTTTCTGGGTTTGATACCGGTCCTTGCCAACTCCGTATATGAGTAGCACAGGGATTTGTGCAGTAAATTGAGTGTGGCGGTCCACCTCAGACGCCAAAAAAATCTCTTTGGTCTGTGAAAAATCTCTTTGGTTGCTAGTGAAAAGGGGATAGACTCCCTCATTGTCTGGCTGCTAACGACTTTAGGCTACCTTGACGACTTTTACTTACACACACACACACACACACACACACACACAGAGTTTAGCAGCAATCTTTCTTGTAAACAAGTTTTATTAAAGATGAAAAAAAAGAAATGTAGCCAACCATTTCAACGCATGAAAATTGTTTCTGATAAATATGTAGTGTGAATTTCTATATTTATTAGTTCTTGTATGTTGTATGTGTATGAATAAATGTGATGTGTGTGTATATATGTATATAGTTTTTTTCTATTCAAGAATTGTAGGGTGTACTTCTTTCAAGCTCTTGAAGGAAACTAGAAATTGAAAAATTGCTATAATTTTACAAAGGATATTTTAAGTACAAAAAAAAATAGCTGTGCCTTGAAAATTTCTAAACCGGAGATTGCATGTTCTATAAGCACATATGCACTTATCATTTTTCTAATTGTTTTGTGTGTGTGTATGTTTGTGTGTTTGTGTGGTGTGTGTATGTATATATATTATATGCGCACACCCATATACACATATTAACATTATCCTTATTTTAAATGAATCTATAGTTTTAAAAATATTTTCTGAATTTCTTTTCATTCTAAATGTTTTGTTTTTCAGTTTTAAAATTGGTTGAGTTATTGTTCTAGTCAGTCTTCCTTAGATGAAACTTATCATTTTTCTAATTGTTTAGTGTGTGTGTGTGTAATATATATATATATATATATATATATATATATATATATATACTTAATATTTACTTATTTAAGTTAACCCATGAAGGTTGATATACCATTAAATAAACTGTTAAATAATTTGTTTTGCGATATAAAACTCATTTGTAATAATTTATACGGAGTCCCCTGTGGCATAGTGGCTAAACTGTTGGTTGTGTACAATACTACATTCACTTTCAGATTAATACCCTTGGGAAAGGTATGAATCTCCACATTGCTCCAGCTATGTGTTAAATAGTAAAACTGACTTTGGCATTAAATAACCCACAAAGTGACATTAAATAAACTGTTAAATAATTTAATTTGTTATACAATATAAAACTAATTTATGGGGAGTCCCTGTGGGTTGCATAGTGGCTAATGTACTCTCTTTTGGGCAAATACACTTGGGAAAGTTATTAACCTCCTTATTCCTTCAGCTATGGATAAAATAGTACCACTGCCATTTTTTTGTTAAATAAGTTAGTATCATGTACTTAAATGTCATTTTTATGCCATTTGTAAAATAAGTATTTTGGGTAAAAAAAGTAATAAAAAATGTTGACATGAGGTCAGAAGTATGGGGCACTGACTGCATTAAATAACCCATGAAAGGTTGATATGCCATTAAATAAACCATAAATGAATTTAATTTGCGGAAATATTTCCTCTCTTCAAATTGTTTCGGTGGTTAGGGTCAGTGCCTGTCAAAATACTAGTCATTATAGAAAATTATCCTAAGTGTGTGTTTGGATGACTGGATTTTTTTTTTTTTTTTTTTTGTTTAAATGTTTGTGTTTTTTTGTTGTCACCCCCCCTCTCTACTGAGACCATTTTGATTTGGCAAGGTTTCTTTCCTTTTGTTATGTCCAGTATTGTTCCCTCACTGCCCTCTCTGCTGACCATATATTTTAGTTGCTTTCTTCTTTGTGTCTGGCTACCACAAGTTTTAGAGTATGGTGCCAAATTGTTTTCAGGAAGAAAAAGAAGAAAAAAAAAAAAAAAAAAGTCTGAGACAAAAAGTGTACACGTCTATCCAATTAATTCCTGATTATTCTGGATCTGTATGGAATTGTCCGAAAGAATAAAAATCTGTTTGTATATTCAGTTGAAGTCTTTTAAATTGAATAAGGAAAATTAACGCATTGATTAAATTCAATAGAGATTCCCTATTTCTACATGGATATGACTCATGTTGTATATAACTTTTTGTCCTCAAAAATAAAAAATTTCCTCTTATAACCACCAAAACCAACTCCCACCTCTCTAGCTCTAAAATACATATGTTAATTTGTGGTTTATAGCAGAGAAAATGAAAAATGTTTCTTTTATTTTTTACTTTTTTGGCAAATTGATTTTCTTTTCTCAACATATTTCCTTTTCTCTCACGTAACACATTAGAACTCTACAGCCCATGTTTACCAAAAATATTCTAGAATAACTTTAAATTGCAGATATTCAAAATACCTGTATTTAATATCTTAAGACCTATCAATGCTTACATGACTTATATATATATATATATATATATATATAAGTAAAGAGTCCTCAATATCATTGATAGACCATGTATATCTTTGTTTGAAAATCGCATAGGCGAGAAACTGTCAGTTATCAAGTGCTGTTCACTTCATGTCTCTGCTACTTTAAATTATATATATATATATATATATATATATATATATATATATATATATATATATATATACTTAGTTTGAAAATTACATAGGCAAGAGACTGTCAGTAACCAAACGGCATTGACATCATGTCCATGCTATCCTAACTTAGATATACATGCGCTATCCAAGATATTGAGTACTATTTACTTATGAATATTGCACCCCGTATTATCAATATTAATGTGTGTGTGTGCACATATATATATATATATATATATAAAAAGAGTGAGAGAGTTGTAATCAATTTTATATCAATTTATATTCTTGTAAATGTTAAATCTTTAAAGAACTAATTTTTTTGGCAAAAAAAAAAAAAAAAGAAAGGTTAACTCAGAAAATCCTCAACAGAATGTTAAAAGTCCAGAGACCAATCCCTATAAGGATTTATCAAAAAATGGCTAAGAATGGCCTTTTCATTTAAAGTTACCTATTATTTCCCTTAAATCAAAGACTTCTAAATATGTTTAATATTATATATTTACAAAGGGGTAGATTAAGAAAAGGAATGTGACTTCCGGCCGGGTGGAATGAAGCGGTATAAGGACTTTTAAGACAAAAGCATTGACCTGTACAAGAATAAATTATTTTGTAAAGTTGAAATTCAAACCTAAAAAGAAGGATTAGGAGCAATTCTTAAGCTTAGAAGATCTAACTCTATAGACAAACGATTTTGTGACCCTAAATCAAGGATTGACCTCTACAAGAGTTTATAGTGTACTTAAAGTGCAGTATTTATTAAATGAGTTGTGCAATCAACTAAATTGTTGAATGTTTGTTTGTCAAGATTGAAGTGCAAATGAACTTGTAAGACTCCACACCTACTTATTATTCTCTTTTTAAAGTCGGTAAAGAAAAGAGAAAAAGAAAGGAAAAGAAAAAGTACACCTAAATACACTGAGATTCTTCCCTCTCCCACACCCTGTATACATTACAGTATACTTTTTATTTAACAAGATTTCTTCAACGTCTCCTGATTTCTCGACTGCTTTCTCAATAAATCTATATTTTTTATTCATTATAAATTTAAAATTACAAATATACCAAAGTTTAAAAGAAATCCCACGACACACTTCCTGATGATTTCCTAACCATTTTATTTCAATATTTTATTTTCAGAGATGCTGATAGGTACGTGTCCTGCGTCCCTGACGCACAAAAATCTAAAAGGACGCAATAAAATCATATCAATGCATCTCAGTGTTTTTCTTTTTTCTTCCCTCACCATTTAAACTAACTGTAAATAAATTTCAATAGTTTTTTTTAGAAATGAATTACACAAGATAGGTTAGATAGCTTTAGTTGGAACCCATACATTTTCCTGGGGACTCATTCAAAGCAAATATGTGCATCCCATGACACTATCAGCATCACTGTATTTTGTTGTACATTTTTACAGTGTTTCTTGTGAATATATCAGGGCTGTGGAGTCAGAACATGAAACCTCCAACTCTGAGTCCTCTTTTATGTAATTAACTGATTACAGTTCATAATAAATATAAAACCATGATTTTTTAAAATTTTGATTTATGAGTGTGCACTGTATAACTTTACAGACTAAACTAGGGCCATATAAAGTGTAGATTCAACTGGATTTAGTATAGTTTGACTGACTTTGACTCCAGTGACCCCTTAATTGCTTCTAACTCCACAGTTCTGTAATATATTTCAGCTCTTAAATGTTTACAGTACAAGTAAATTTCATCATGAATTTGATTATTTGTAATCATGTTTTTATTTAAATAAATAAAAACATGATTACAAATAATCATTTATTTTTAACAATATCTTTTTCAAATTTAGCATATTCTAAATAGAATATTTTTGGTTAGTCTTCAGTTTGGGATGCAAAATAAAATAAATATATAAGATATGTCAAAAAAGTATTGAGATTGAAAGTACTTTTGGACACACCTTGTATTCTGAAAAAAAAAAAAAAAAAAATGAACGTTCCATTCATTGTTCATTTCTATCTTGGTAAATACAACTTCAAACTCGGCACTTTTATGAGACACCTTTTATATTATTTTATCATCTCAAAAGCATTAATTTATTCTTTTGAATATTGGAGTGAGAAAAAAATTCCTATTTTTTGAAATTTCACCTTTCTTTATTTTTATACTTGAAAACATTTTTGTCTACAATTTTTAGAAAAAAAAACAAACCCAAAAACTTCTATATATAAATATTCAAGATTGATTTTCTAATATTAATTTATTTATAGGATAGGGGGAAACTTTAGACCTTGAGGAAAATTATTTACACTGTACACTCATCCTAATGTGAAAGTGTGACTCACAATGTTTCAATTAGCACATATCTTAAAGATGATTGGAGATATACTCAATTCATAGTGTCAATGACTTCTTTCATTCAGTTATATATTTTCTTTTTTCTCTGTGTGTGTGTATGTGTGAAAGAGATAAACGAGTAATAAGTGGAAGTTTGAAAATTTAGAAAATGAAGCTTTGTTATTAATTTTTTCTATTGATTTATTCATATTTTTATTTCCCCCCCCACACACTTTTCATTGGTCATTATGGGTTTGTGTGATATAGATGACTTATTTAATTTTAATGTGATCTTTAACAGTCGTGGATTTTTAAAAGTAGATTAATAATAATCTTATGAATATTGAATGCATAAAATTTGAATCTAAACTGATTAGGTTTATTTATATAATGGAACCGACTCTTAGTCGGGAAGCTCAAAGTTCTTGCCAACTCAGCATACAAGTAGCATAGGGATCTGTGCAGTAAAGTGAGGAACTGATGGTAGGTGTAGCGCTCCACCTCGGATCCAAAAACAATCTCCTTGTTTAGCGCAAGTGAAAAGGGGATAGACTCCCTCACTGTATGGCTGATACCGTCTTTAAGCCACCCTGACAACTTAATTTTTATTTATATAATGGAAAAAATTTAAAAAAAAAACAAAAACAAACAGTTGACCAAGAATCAATACTATATTCATGGTTTTCTTGAAAAAGAAAACAAAAAGATCTCCCTCTCCTCTCTCCCTTCCCCCCTTCTCTCTCATCTCTCCCTTCCTACCCCTTCTTCTCTCTCTCTCTCTCTCTCTCTCTCTCTCTGATTGGGGTTTATGCCCAGGTCAAAACTTGATCTTGAAAGCTAATTTTCAAGGTAGACCCCCGCCCCCTCTTTTTCTTGACAACACAACCATTTTACCCTCATTAACATCTCATCTCTGTGTCCATATACTAAGCTAAGCTTATTAACTATATATCTAAGAGTCGATCAATAAGTCTGTAGCCTGTGTAATGTTCATTAAATTTAAAGTGTATTAACAAGGAAGGAGATTATTTTGAAAAATATTTGCTTAAAATGTCTTTCATCATTTGGCTGTAACTTCATTGATATACCTGTGATTTTCTCTTGTGTGTGCATAAATCCAGTACATATATCTATCTATCTATCTATCTATCTATATTATATATATATATATATATATATATATATATATATATATATATAATAAAAGGTTATATTGAAAAAAATAGATGTACTGGATTTTTTCCAAAGTGTAAATGAATAACATTGGAATAAGCGAATATTAAAAAGTACAGCTTTTGAATTTTGTTTATTTCAATCTTTAGTCTTGTTATTCATGCTTTGAAAAGAATCCAGTACTATTTTTTTTTTAATATATATATAAACTTGTCAACTATATATATATATACACACACACACACACATGTATACTTGCATGGATATATTTTCTACTTAAAAGAAATAAAAACCATTTTATCATAAGTGCTGATTGTGGGTGGATGTTTACTTGTAATTTGCACTTTGTAGACTTAGAATTTTTTTTTTTTATTTTTTTTTTTTTTTAAACAATTTAAAAAAAAATGAAAACATTCAATTTTAGTGTGTTGTGTTCTTTTGACATTGGAATTGTAACTGATTAGATTTTATTGAAAAGAAAAAGAAAATCTATCTTTCGTGTGTGTGTGTGTGTGTGTGTGTGTGTGTGTTTCTCTATTTGATAAATTGAGAAGAGGAAAATGAAGAGTAGTAAATGTTTAGCCTTTTACACAATCCTTCACCACTAGCAGATATACAGGTCACCTGTCTTTGTTTCTCTGGCTAACTTTTCATCTCTATCTGTGATGTTATCACCTTGTTCACTATCAGAAAGACTTTTTTTTTTTTTTTTTTCAAGGAGATCCGCCAGGTGTGTTGGCGGAGGAGATGGGGGGGGGTAAAGATAACTGGGGGTCAGTCTCAACTCAGGAAACAGCTGTCATCAGGAGCTGGTCACCTGGTCTCTACTCACTCTCAACTGATAGCAATGCTGGAGCAGTGGTCACTGACTTTATTGATAATCAATACATCCTCCATTGGCCTAGCAATTGACTAGAGTCAGTGCTCAAACTATGAATGTTTCATGTCCACTCACCTCCCTTAGGCAGCGGAAGCCCCCCCGCCAGAGGCTCATAATGGTCAGTGTGTGGCTGGAGGCAGTTTCACTCTGTGCATACACTGTATTGTTTGGACACTGCTGTAATTTCCTTGTTGGACTGGCCACTATAGACATGGCCAGCTTTGCTCGGTTTGGAACAATAAAATCCTTTGAATTCAGTTTGCAGTACACAAGGCCAGGTCAAAAGCTTGATGCCATCGTTGGCCTGTAACCTGTCCCACTTCTTGTGGCACTTTAAATGCCTATCATCACAAGTCTTTGATTTATTTTCTATCCCCAAATGCTAATAGCATTGCTGTTTGACATCCTTTATTTCAATGACAAAAGTTTTATTTATTTTTTATTCTATTAATTATTAATCATTTTTTATTTTATTTTAAATTTTATTTAAATTTATTTTTTTAATCTTTATTAGTTATTAATTATTTTTTGTTTTATTCATTTATTTTAATTTAGAATTTTATTTTAATTTATTTTATCATTTTATTTATTTATTTTATTTTTTATAATTTATTTTTTATTCTCTCTAATTATATACACCTTTTTCTCTGAATTTTTTAGGTGAGGCTTGATAATTTGTATTATTTGGACTAAAAAAGTGTAGATAACAAAGATGAGGACAATAGTCCGAACAAATAATACATTATATACACCTTATTGTTATTATGCCATCACAACATTTCTCTATTAACTCTGCATACTGGTTACTCTGTTGATGGGCTTAGAATATACAGACTGTATCTCCTGCAGGGGGGGGGGGGGGGCAACTTAAAAAAAAAAAAAAGGTATCCTATTTATGACACTAAACTGCATCTAATGTTGAAGCTCCAATTCTAGAGATCTGCATATTGGTCACTCTGTTGGCGAGGCTTAGAATATACAGACTGTATCCGTTGCAGTAGGTGTAACACAACCTATAAAAAGAAACACAACCCATTTAAAAGAAAAAAGAGAAGTATCTTGGTTATGATACTAAACTGTATTTGATATTGAAACTCCAGTTCTGGAGATGTGAGTAGTGTTAAGTACCCTATTCATTGCCATTACTTCCAGGTCTACTCTGACCTGAAGTGATAGTATGTGTTAGGGTTCCATCTAGGATTTGTGTCTTGCATATGACATCCAATTCTGGAACTTTGGGTAGTGTGGAGTACACCTTCATTGCCATTATTCACAGGTCCACTCTGACCCAAAATGGCAATACATGTTAGGGTCCATCTATGAGTTAAATAGATAACAAAAAATGTGTTAAAAAATGAGTTGGAAAAAAAGATATCCAACAAGAATGAATAAAACAAAAACGTGTGTGAGACTTCAAATTGGTTTCCATTTAAAAAAAAAAATATATACATGAGGGCCGGATGAAAAGTTCATAGAAACTCTCATGGAATGTGGCCAAATGAGGTTTATTTTTCACAACATGGTCCTCTTTACAGTCCACACACTTCTTCCATCAATGTTGTAGTGCTTGGATCCCATTGGTCAAAAAAGTCACCATCTGAACTTTTCAGTCTAACCTAGTGTGTGTGTGTGTGTGTGTGTGTGTATATATATATATATATATATATAGAGAGAGAGAGAGACATATATATACTGAATCCTTTAATTTATTTATTTATTTATTTTTTTAAAAGAAATTACATTAATACTTTATTTTGCATTTATAGAATTAATAGAAGGCTCTTTTTTTTAAATTTAAATACTTGAAGCGTGTTTAAGGATTAGCTCTTTTTTTTTTGTTTGTAGGATTAGAACCTGTTGTATTTATGAGTGACCCCATGTATTGATATGAATGTAATTTGTTTACAAGCAACAGACTTTCTACAATAAAATCATTGTTCAAGAAAACTGTAGCAAACTCCCAAAAGGAAATGCATAGTACTACATTTCTCATATTAATGTTAATACATAAAAAGTAAATAAAAAACAAACTTTTATTTATGTAAAATGATCCTCTATTACTAAAAAGGAACTCTTCAGGTTTAAAAGGCAATTTTGGATTTGTTTAGTGTTAACTGGTTTTCATTTCAGCTCTTTGTTAAAGATTTAATTTCAAATGATTCCTATACAAAATTTATGAATCCACTTTCAATATTTACTAGCACTGTGGATATACTTATATAATAATTTAATTATTACGACGTTTGATATGTTTACTTAAGAGCTATTGCAAAATAGTTCAATATGTAAAAGTATAATAATCTTGATTTAACTCTCTCTCGCTCTTTTTTCTTCTTCTTTCTTTCATTATGTTCAATTGAAACAGATTAGTGTTATCGCTTCCATGCTCTCACCCCCTCGCTGTATCTTTCCCCTTACTCTTTCTTTCTTATATTTTTTTGTGTAGCATGTCTTTTTCTTCCCTTTATTTATGATAAAAATGGAATGGTTTGTTATTTAGCTTTATTTGGTGATGACATTTGGACAGTCTCATTTTTAACCAGAGGGTGTTGCAAGATCATAATGGTTGTAATTTATAGGAACACCAGTATTATTATATAGATGCTATTAAATTGTTTTGTTAGATTATTTGCGTGCAACATTTTAGCAATCTCATAAACTTTTTAACTAAAATTCTTTCACATATAAACTTGAATATGGAAGAGGAATAACTTTATTTCCAAATGAATTACTCTTTTAGCATCCAGAACATTCAAGCATTAGAAAGTTTTTGATTAAAAAAAAAAAAAAAAAAAAAAAAAAAAAAAAAAATTGTTTTTGTGATTTTCATACTTATATAAATTTAGTAGATGAATACATTTCACAAGTATATCCATTGTTTAACTTAACTGTAATTTAATTTTTTCTTTAAATGTTGACTCTCTTTTACATGTACTATTGTAACAAACAGGATTTCAAGTGCCTTTGACCAATGGGGATTCTAGCATTTGAGGTTTACTATGAAAGTACAATTTGTGCAAATGTAAATCATCCATCATCATCACCACAACCACTATCATCATTGTATATTTTCTTGCAACCAGTCTAGGAAAAGAGAAACTATTAATTCAAACTAGCATTATTCTGCTTAAAAACTGACCTTGTGTCACGTCCTGTCTGTGGCGGAGAGGTTGGGTAAATACATATATTGACTCCAAGTGAAAAGAAGCCTATTTTGTTGGGGTTTGAAACTTGAACTTTTTTTTATAAAACTTTTGATAAGTTCATGAATATTGGGCTTAAACTTTTGAAAATATATCAACATGAGCATGTTCTCCAGGATTCTTGTGGAATTAATTTCTTCTAATTACTAAGAAGGTTTAGTAGTTTTCATAGACCCCTTGTAGACCCCTGAATACTTGTATAGACCCCATGGTTTATGTAGACCACTTTCAGAAAACCTGCTCTAAAACAATCATTTATTCATTAGCCATAAAGTCTTTTAATAGTTTTATTTAACTTTCTCTTTACCCATTGGCCTGTTGTGCAATAGATAACATTTCTAGAAACCTGTTTTTTTTTTTTTTTTAGTTAAAAAGAAAAAAAAAAGAAAAGGTATTCAATGGAAGAAACAAATATTATTATAGTGGTTTAAAGTGTGAATGGGAAGGCTAATTTGCATATTGATATTAAAGATTTGATTTTAATAAATATGTGCTTGGTATTATGGATTTCTAATTATTTGGTTTATCATAATGAATATGAACAAAAATCTCAGATACATCTGAAAAGAAATCCATTAACAAGAAGAACTAACTGTAATTTCATTCTTTACTTCCTATTTTAAGTAAATAGTTAAATTAGGAAAATTTAGCAATGAAAGACTGGAGTGATGGAAGAGTAAGTTTCAGTTGTTCTATTTTTTGATTATACCCCTGTCAGTTTCAAACCTTTTTATCTGCATTCTTATTTAGTTTCATTAGCCTTTCTAATTCAATATAATATTTTATTACATTAAAGCTTAAATACTTGCGCACGGAAGGTGCATATATTTGCTAGTAAATATAAAATCAATATGCCAAGATTTTCTGTCTTGTGAATTTGATCATTCAACACCTGGCTAGCTCTGTTGGCTGAGGCTTTAGAATACACTGATTGCACCTCTGCAGAGGAGTAAGAGCCCCCCCCCCCCATTAGGCCACCTGTTGGCTGTGGGTGGAAACCCATGATGCTTAAGGATGCAATCCTGGTGGCTGAGCAGCCCATGACTTGCAACACTCCACTTTGGTCCTTAAAAATAGGCTGTCAGAGAGGCCCTTCTGTTCAATCGGCTGGCAATCTCAAGCCCTAGCACCTATAGGATTGTCCCAATCCTATTGCCCTTATGACAACCCCCCAACCCATTTTTTATTATATATGTACTTGAAGGCAGTGGCTGGGAGTATAACTGTCCTAGGAATGACGTTAAACTATTTGATGGTGATGTTCCCGGTCTGGGGAATGTGGAGCACCCCTTCATCTCCATTGCTCCCTGGTCCACTCTGACCCGGAGTAGCAGTACTTGTTAGGGTCTCATCTATGGGTCAAATAGAAAAATGTGTTTATAAAAAAAAATTTTTTTTTTAAAAGTTTAAAAAATGTTCTTCCAAACTATCGCTACAAATTTTTCAAAACTTTACCGGCATTTAATGACCCACCATGGTTTGATATGCCGTAAAACAAACAACACATGGCTATTACATAGCAGATGAGTAATAATCATTATCAAAGTATTGTCTGGTATTTCTTTTCAACTTCGCATACAACATAAGTTCGTATTTACCAACCCCTCCGTACGGCATCAATTTTTTAAGCGGAGTTTAACAGGTTTAAAATCAGAGTTTTCCTTCTCCTAGACTGGTTGCCTAACCAAGGTTAAAGAGCCCAGTCTGGCCTGCTATTTACTCATAGCTGGAGGGAATAGTTGGATATATACCTTTCCCAAGGGTATTAGCGCTATGTGAAATGTAGTCAACCTCGTCTGGGATTTGAACTCTGGTCGACGGTTCCATTTCCTATGACTCTAGCCATTACACCACGCGCCTCCACAACATAAGTAAGAGTATTTTAATTGATGAACTAATTTCAACTCCTATCTACTTGCCTTCCAACAATGATGCATCATGGTATACGTGCATCATTTCTTTTACAGCTCTTTCCTCACACAATTAGCATGTTGTTAAATGTATATTCAATAATTCTCTTACCTGTGTAGTCATTACTGTGTGTTCAGTCTACCTAGGAACAAGATTGATGTATTGATTTTATGATATGTGTTTTGTTTTTTAAATTTGTTGATTTGTAAGAAGCTTACTGTGCAGGCATCTTGGACCTGAATATTATATTCGTTAGCTAGTTTAGAATTAAGGAAAATGAATATGCTGCTATTGTTTTGTTTTTTTTTTATTTTTTTTTTTTTCAATTTTTTATACTGAATTGTTGTAAATGAATAGAAAATATAATTTTCTTGTGATATTCACAAATCTAAACCAGGGCTTTGTGTAGGTTTTTTTCTGTAGGTACTGTTCTTCGTCTACTGTTGAAAACAGGTATTTGTGGTGTAATGGTTATTAGCTAGTTTAGAATTAAGGAAATGAATGTGGTGCTCTTGTTTTTTTTTTATACAGAATTATTGTGAATGAATAGAAAAGAGTTTTCTTGTGGTTTTATTTACAAATTTAAACCAGGGCTTTGTGGAGGTTTTTTTTCTTTAGGTACTATTACAAGGCTCCTCATCTACTGTTGAGGTGTTTGTGGTGTAATGGTTATTACTGTACAAGCATCTTCGACCTGAAGATTAAATCTATTAGCTGGATGAGTCTGTTTGCATTTCACATAGTGTTAATACCCTTGGGAAAGGTATACATCCAATTACTCTCTCTCTCTCTCTCTAGCTATGCGTAAATAGTAGGGCAGAAGGTCTCTTTAACCTTAGTATAGCAACTGGGCATTTATATAAGATCTGTCTTAAGGTTCAGGCATGTCAAATGGCTGACTGGGCTTTTAACCTTGGTTAGGCAACCGTCTAGAAGGAAAACTCTGAATTTAGACCTGTTAAACTCTGCTTAAGAAACTGACCTTGTGTCACATCCTGCTTGTGCTTGGTAAATATGTATAGAAGAACAGGTACTTGTATACATATGTAAGTATAATGGCTATGTTTCTAGTTTAGATACCTGGCATTTACCACGTACCCTACATGTACGGGTTAGGCACAAAGTCCTATTAATGTGGGACCACCTATGAGCCGAGACTCATTGGTGGCAGATGCAAAAATGTGTGGATCCAGTCGACATTCCCCCTCAGGGAGGGGGGCTCAGGCACTGGGCAATAAACCCAGCCCTGCCCCCTTTAAAGCTGCAGGACCCGCCGGGTGTAACCAGAGTTGATACCATTACCTTTATGATATATTATTTTGTCAGTGACCATAGAATCCACTCAGATTTTTTTATTACCCCCCCCCCCCCGTAATAATTGTGATAAGAGTGACTTTTGATGTTCTTAATCTTTTCAGATTTGGTCAACAAAAAAACTGGTATTAACTACTCACCATTCTTATCTATTTAAAGAACATATACTTTAACTTTGTGATTACCTACTTGGTATTTAGTTGACTTATCTTAGTATTTTCCTGATCTCTGACCAAGCTGGATTGACACAAGGATATTTTAATGTGAGGAGCCACTCACTAACCAAAGCTCATGCAATGGGCAGTAAAAAAAAAGAGTGATCCCATTGGCATTCCCTCTTGGGACACCTCAGGCATCAAGCAATAAAGACAATCCTGACCCCTTTTACATGAGGTGCTGTCTGGGGTGGGGGGTGCTGGGATCAGCTTAACTTGTGTATGGCACAAGACTAAATGAGATGAGAAATATTTTGTTGCCAATCTTTTGAATGTGGGGCGACTTGCTTGCCTAGAAAAACAGCATTTAAGATACTGGTTTTTACCTGGGCTTGGACTTAGGGAACTCTACAGACTTTATGGTTTCAGGTAAAACCATAAGTGATAAACATTAACAAATGTTTAGTGACAAGGTGTCAAAAGTGAATGGATTCTTTTTAGTATGGTTTACTACTTTTTGACCATAGATACTAATTCCACCATTGAGCATGTGAAATTTGCTTATAAAATCTCTGAAGATACTGGAATATTTTGTAATTGTATGCTATCAAAAAGCTCAGTTGTTAGAGAGTCCGACTAGGAACCACAAGGTTCCTGGTTCGATACCGGCCCTCACCAACATATGAGTATCACAGGAATCTGTACATTACATATGTACTTACATATGTATACAAGTACCTGTGAGGAGCTGATGGTGGGTGTGGCGAACAATCTCCTTGGTCTAGCGTTAGTGAAAAGCGGATAGACTCCCTCGCTGTCTGGTTGATACTGACTTTAGGCCACCCCCTGATGTTTCTTATGCTATTAAAAAAAAAATGAATGCTTAGATTTATATTAACCATTTAGATACTTTAGATTACAAAAATTCTTTAAAACCAAAGTTATTATATATCAATAGTAAGTTAAAAATATTTTCTTTTTTTTTTTTTCTCTCTTTTTTTCATTAATGCTCATAATCATTTTCCAGGTAAGCTTAATCTATCTTCTTATAGACTTATCATGTTGAAATCAACATTAAGTCAGATACTGTCAATTCCATTTTATATCTTTCTTACAAGTGTTTCTATCTAATCACCTTATGAGAAAGATCTTTCCAAGATTATTTAGGGGTAGTCTTCATGGCATAGTGTTCAATGTGCTGGACTTTGATGCCATAGTAAGCGAGTTCGAATTTTTGGCAATTGTTAAAGTCAAATCTTAAGCAAATAATTATCAAGAACCTGGTGTGTGTGCATGTAGTATAAAAATGAAAAAGTTATTAAAAGTTTAAGATTTTTGAGAATTTTTATATTAGTATTTTAAAAAATTGAAATAAGAATAATTAAGTGTATAATTTATGGTCAAGTCACTCTTAATGCACTAGTCTACCAAAACTTAAGCAATGCTAAGCCTGCTCTGTATTTTGGATGGGTGACCACTTCAGAGCAGCAGGTACCAATTTGAAGCATGTGTGCCTAAATTCTAAGAATAATTAAATACATTTTTCTAAGAATGCTTTGGCATTGTTTACTTTTTTTGAAATGTTTTATTATTATACAAAATTAGAATTTCTAGATTGATTTCAAAGAATTAACCTACATATTGGATTTTTTTTGGGAAAAAATGTAATGCTGACTTAAGTCCATAGATTCACACCCAATTTTGAATTGTTTTACCCAACAGTTCTATTTTAGGATTTTTAAATTTTTTTAGATGGATTTTTAATTTTCAAAAATTTAACTTACAACTTTTTAGTTTTGAATACTTATATATATATATATCCAGCAGTTTGCATCTTTAGCTGATCTAATGAACCCTCAGACATCAAGATCGATGGAAGAGTCCATAAAATCCTTGTAAAAGAGGGGTCATTCCTTTGAAACAAAATGGAACTTAGTACATAACATTCAACTCTATTTCTCATTTATTTCACACATCACTCATGATGAGCCTAATTTTCAGTTTATATATTATATCTGTATACGTGTTATATATATATATATATATATATACACACACTGAAAATAAGACATCATATATATATATATATAATATATATATATATATATATAAAATGGACTCTCCCATTGATTTCGATGTATGAGGGTTAGCAGGTCAGCTACAGATGTGAAGTGCTGGCCAACCAATACAAATGATTTGTTTATAGTAGTGAAGTGCTGAAGTGCTGCACCCTTGTGTGCCATAGATTCTCTCTAACAACACTTCTCAGGTTTTGAATTCAGAGTTTATTCCTTCTTCTAGACTGGTTACCTTACCAAAGCTAAAGAGCCCAATTTACCCATAGCTAAGGAGAGGTGAGAAGGATTAATACCATTACCAAAAGCGTTAGTGCAAATTGAAATGTAAACAGTCTTGTCCAGGATTTGAACTTTGGTAGTGGAGTCCATTTCCTTGCAACGATAACCATTGCCCTACATGCGTTTCCTTAGTTGTGGAACAAGGCTAGAAAAATTGAGCACCTGCTAGCCAAGCTTTTTACCCATTACAATACGGGAAGCATCCACTTATTTACTAAGCATAGGTTAGTTATGGTACAAGGCCAAAAGCATGGAGCACCCATTTAGATTCTAACTTGCTAACGTAGCTTAATAACTATTGCAACATTCAAGGTGCCTCTTTCTCTACCCATTATGTGTGTGTGTGTGTGTGTGAAGAAAAAGTGGAAGTAAATCCGACAGTATATAATATTATGAACTTGTGTTTTTTTCTCAATTTTTTCAGATCACACACACACACACACACACACACACACACACACACATATATATATATATATATTATATATATATATATATATATATATATAAAGATGTTTGTTAGAAAACAGCCATTTTAAGTTTATTCCACTTTTCCAGAACATTGGGTAGAAGCAAGGTAGCAAATTAAATATATCATTATGGCTCTGTATTGTACAGTATGTTCTTGGGTGGGTGTACAATTTGCCACAATTCAATTTCATACTGGAACCCTGCAAAAGGCTGAGTTAGAAGACAATTATTTTCTTGAAACATATTTCAGTTTTCTTATGTCTAAGTTAACTTTTTATTTTCGTTTTTTTTTTTTTAACCACTGAGTGTTAGCCAAGAAAATTGTTGTTTGAGTTCCTTTTTCTCTTTCTCTTAATGTCACTAAAATATTAAAATTCATTTGGTGTGACACATCACAAGAAATAACTTTCTACTTTCGATATCAAATAGCCTCTCTCTCTCTCTCTCTCTCTCTCTCTCTCTCTCTCTCTCTCTCTCTCTCTCTCTCGCTTCTGCACATTACAGCTCTCTACTCTCATCTTTTCCTTTAAAAGCTTAAATAACTTTTTTTTCTCTTCCCTTCTTTTTCTTATGGATGATTGAATTATTTCTAGGTATGCAATAATAATCCTGTTACCCATTTTTGTGGGTGGTGGCAGTGAGATAGAAAGAGGAAGATATTTTCCAACATTATTGTAATAAATAATACGTGCATACAACATTTTGTAGAGGAGAAAGAGAGAGGCATTTCTGATCAAGGAAATGTCTCAAATTTTACATTATCAGAAAAGCAGCAGCAGCAGCAATCCAATGCCTGTAAGGGAGGGTGGATGAAAAACTGTTCCTTTGTTTAATAGATTTGAACCTCTTTCCAAGGGAATCTCCCCCCACCATGATAACTATAAGTGATTTTTGAAATTCTTTCTCAGCTGCCTCCTCCTTTACCTCAACCCCCAACCCTTAACAAGCCATGTTGGTTAGCTGTTTTTCCATTCCCTCTCTCTCTCACACACACTTCCCCTCTATCTCTTCTCTCTCTCTCCAGTTTCTTCTTTCTACTCTCTCCTTTTCTCTTTTATCTCTCCACTCTTCCTCCACCTCCATGTTTTATGACCAGTCAACCATACATTCTTTTCACACTTCAAATATTCCCTTTCAATGATGACTGGTGAGGTTCCCTTGTTGCTAACAATCCTCTACCCCCTTCTTTTATTCACTTCTTTTTTCATTCTGTCTTTCTCTCTATCGTCATCTTTCTTTCTTTCTTTTTCCTTTCTGGACCCCACCCCACGTCATCATTTCCCTTTTTTACCCTCCCCGACCCCCCCTTGTTATGTTGTGAATTTGATAAGATGGCAGTTGGCTGCTGTCTCGGTCTCCTCCCACTCCTCTACCGCCACCACCTCCTCCCACTCCTTCATATTCACCATCTCTTTATTCCAATTTCTGGAAATTGGTGTCATTGTGTGTGTGTGTGTGTCCATGTGTACGCTCGCCTCTTTCTCTGCGTGTGTCATTGTGTGTACACGCGTACTACATTCAACGTGCGTATATGTGTATGTGTGTTTATGCTGAATGGTGTGGCACCATCGGGGAAGAAGACGCAGCCTGTGTGTACTATTTTGAAGAGGTGGCACCCGGCAGAAAGCGCTTGTTTGTTACATTTAGCATTACATGATGGCACCGTGGATATCTGTTTTTCTGTTACAATTGCTGAGTGTCTTTCTGCAAACACACACACACACACACACTCTCTCTCTCTCTCTCTCCTATCATCATTCACATGGCTAACCTGTGTGCTTCACGTGTTCTATACCTGTCTCCAATACTTAGTCATTATTTGACGAAGGTGGGGGTGGGAGAGAGAAAGAGAGGGAGGGAGAAATTAGAGAGTAAGTGATCACTGTTCTTGAAAATGAGAAATCTAGCTTCCAATTGTCCTGTTAGAAGGTCGACCTCTATTGATTTCTCTTGGCTTTCACTCCAGGGACTACAGGGTGCTTTAATGGCAAATATAGATATCAATAGCGCTTCTTCTTTCTTTTTTTCCCTTTTTCTTTTTTTTTTTTTTAACTGGACTTATATTGGCTTGTTTCCTTTTGTAAGAACGTATCTTTTTTTTCCCTCTCCAATTTATTTTTTCCACGAGTCAAAGCTTATCTATGTGTGGCGTGGCTCATCAGGTTAAAGGTTTGGTTGTTATTTATTTTTGTTTTTATAGCTACGTTCATAGTTAACGAGCGGTCATTTTGGGGATATGACCATCTCATTTCTTCTTGTTGTTGACCGCTTTGAGTTTCACCGATGTGGTTTGTAAATAAAATCTACGATACCCACGAAGATCCATTTGCAAATTTTTTTAGACATTAGCTAGTCTTTGATTGGGAATTAATAGAAGAAGAAGAAGAAGAAAGACTAGCTATACACTTTAAGAAGTATGCGTTGTGTATGATAGCATGTGTATGTAAACACATACGCACGCACACACTATACTTCTCTTGAGGAAACCCATTATTGTGGACTTTTTTAATACTTTTTCCCCCCCGAACCACACTTTGTTGTGGTGAAAAATATTCTTGTAGTAGTAGTAGTAAAAGTTGTATTTATGTTAATTTATGTTGTCCTTTACTTTTTTGTTTTTCTTGGTCTGATCATGTGATATGTGTCAGGCTCCATCCCTCCCCACTTCCTTTCTTTGTCAATAAATAAGATCTGTGTGGACTATATCGGCATCATCTGCCTACTTCTCGCTCTCACTCTCTCACTCCCCTTCCCTCTCTCTGTTTTTTTGAATAAGTAAATTACCTCCCCCTCCCTATACATTCCTCTGCTCAATCTATCTATCACATCGCTTCGCATCGTGTATGTATTTGTTGTCACATCAGATTGACAGCAGCTAGTAGTGGCGGTGGCAGTTGCTATATGACGGGGTAGGAGTGAGAGCACATGTGCAAAGTGGAAATACAATGATAATGAAGCTGCTTTTTTGTTGATTTCCCACGAGGACCCTCTCCTACTGCTATCGCCATCAACCTCCAACAATCAGCAGGCCACTGATGCCAGCAGCAGCAGTAGTAACAGTAGTAGTAATCTTAAGTCTGAACACTTGCTTATGATTTGGTTCTGGTAAACTGTAGTCATCTTTTTTTTTTCTTTCTATGTTTAGTTAATAATCGTCACCTATAAATCTGCCAGTGGTAGTAATCTTCATAACTTTATTACTAGTTCTCTCTAGTCATTATCACTCTTGTCTTAGTAAAAAAAAAAAAATAAATAAATAAGAGGAAAAAAAGTGATTCCAGTAATTATCATTAAATTAGTAGAAGTAGTTTCCATTAACTTTAATAATGATGTTAGATAGTTTGGTGAAAATTCGGTATAGATAACTAACTTAGTTCAAAAATGTATTTCCATTATATTACAATTAAAATCATGGCATTTTTCTTGTAATTTTCCGGGATATGAACAAAAAAAACAACAAAAATTTTTTTCCCTTGAATTTTATCTTATTTTTTTCTGTAGCTTTTAACTCCATCTTCTTCTCTTTTTCTTTTTTCCCACCTTACCACCCCCGCGTCTTCCAATCCCACCCTCCACCACCACCATCTCCTTCCTTCCTTTTTTCTCTCCCGAAAGAAAGGTTTGTGTTGGCTGCACATGACTACTGCGCCAGCCAGCCATTGAAACATGTGTAGGAAATACTGGCTAATGTTGCCAATGTCTGCTATCATGTTGGGTTAACGAGATTATTGCTACTGCTGTTCCCTGAGCTGCTATCACATTTTATAGTAGCAGCACTCTATGGAGTCAGTCACTTAGGATAAGGGAAGGTAGTGCGTGCTTAGAGTTGAAAGGGCCCTACCCTAATGCCTATTTAGTTCTCGCCTGCTTTTACACACACTCGTGTGTGGTGTGCGTATGTATGCATATAATATACATACATACATGATATGATATCACTCCCCTCGTCTTATTGGGCGTCTGAGCAATATAGCGTCTTATTTTGACCGAGTCGCTGTACTACCAACACTATTCTATTGCCTTTACTAAGAGTGGTTATTACTAGCTGTTCTATACATGTGTGTGTTCATAACAATAGCATTAGATCCTGTGTTGATGCTTTTTACAGTTAAGACTGCTGCTACTAATATTGTGTGTTGATGACAGTTATTGAAGAATATGAGCTGTTGAAAGCAAAAGCATCATCAGTATCACCACCACCACCACCACCACCATTATTATTATTTATTTATTTATTTGTGTGTGCCACTATCTAACTCATAGAAATGGATACTTATACTACGTGCACCATAGTATACGCGACACTCAAAAGTGATTTTGGCTTTCTTTTGAATATTTCTTTAACTTGAATTTAAATTCAATTAATATCTTGGTGAGAAAGTGAGAGAGAACCGTACTCAACCAGTTGCAAGAATTCACTAAGATTATATATATATATAGCGTATGCGTGCGTTTTCCCCTTCATCTTTTTAAGGAAAAGCAATGTATTAAAAAACAATTTAGACAAAAAAAACAAACCTTGTTTCTTTGTGCAAGGAAGAACAAATAAATGCTTCTGTAGAAATGTACGGTTAAACAAAAATACAACAGGAATGTATTGTTATTGAACTTTAGAAGTAGTAGAAAACTGAAGTAGTAATTTAATTATGAAGCTCGTTTTTAGCGCTTTGGTTTCTCGAAGATTAAAAACGATTACTTATTTAAATGATGGTAAGCTGACTGCTAATGTAAATATTCCTTGCTGCCACGCAACTGCTTTCTGATAGAATTACACTGACTGTTGTCACATTACGCTATTTGATGATGATCGCGTTTGTTTTGTTTTTTTGTTTTGTTTTTTGTTTTTGTTAAAATAACTGAAATCTGTAAGATTAAAAAATAGCATGAAAATATATATTCAAATATGTCTTTTATTATTTAAACATTTTTCATTTATTTAATTTTTTTTTTTTTCAATTTTAGACAATTAATGTTCTTTCTTTGCTTTCACCTGTTTAGTCCTACATGACGCAAGCTCAGTCGGTAGAGCGTCCGTCTAGGAACCACAAGGTTCCTGGTTACCGGCCCTCGCCAACTCAGCGTATGAGTAGCACAGGGATCTGTTCGGTAAAGTAAGGATCTGATGGTAGGTGTGGCGTTCCACCTCAGATGCAAAAAACAATCTCCTTGGTCTAGCGGTAGAGAAATGGGGATGACTCCCTCGCTGTCTGGCTGATACCGACATTAGGTCACCCGATGACTTTACTTTTTATTAATAGTATATAGATTTTTTAATGGATTTTATTAGAATCTGAAGATTCTATCCAGGGAATAAAGCCTGAATTATTAGAGCATTGATTATTATAAATAAAAAACAATGAGTTAAAGTTTATTCACCTCTACGCATGTGTGGGTCGTTAGCTCCAGTTGGTTAATTTTCATTAAAATTTCAGTTACACAGAGAATATGGTTAATCAAAGCCTGAAGAAGATATCAGAAGATCGGAAACACGTGTCACCAATATAAAATAATTAAAAAAAAACTTAATCCATTTTGCGGATTTTTTTATTTTATTTTTTTAATAAAATATTTAATTTTCTCCCGTTGGACCCATAACATTTAAGTGTTATATCATTTTCCGAGCACAACTTACGAATATTAGCATTGCTGTCGTAAGTGGGAACACTTTTTTGTCTTAAAATTGTGTCTTCTTTCTTCACCCTGTGTGTGGGGTACTTTTCATATGCTTTTTATAACAGCTGAGTTGCTCGAAGTTTCAATTTCAATTTCAATTTCTCTATGTAAACGATACTGTTTGTTGCAACTCATTAGGACTATCATATTTAATACAGAACTTTTTTATGTTCTTAAAAAATCCCAAATAGTACCCTTAGTGGTTAGCCTCAATAATCGATATATATATATATATATATATATATATATATATATATATATATATATATGATTTTTAAGGATTACTTTTCAAAAACTTACAAAAAAATTAGTGTGGGTCTAAATGTTTTTCTAAAAGTGGAAAAAAGTTTTTTTTTTATTTTTATTTTTTTTATTTTTTTTTTTTTTTAGATGTCATTTGAAATAAAAAGATTCCTATATTGTTAGGTTGCAACATTACTAGGCGTGGCCCCCTATCTGTCGGGGGTGATTTGCTCTCTTACTCCCTCCTGGGTCCGTGTCAGGTGTTTATGGGTGGGATAGAGAAGGAAGAGGTTCATTACCAGGTTAGCTAAAGTTTATGGTGCAAAGTGGCTGGATAAAGAAGGGGGTATTGATTATTGTATTGGAAATTGTTGCCATGGTTATATAATGACCCCCCCCCCCGCGCAATACAAAAGGATAATTTAACTTGTTGGTGTTGGTCTTTATACTACCATCGTCATCACCAACAATAAGATACATAACATCTTTTAAAATTCATCATCTGTGTAATATAAGAATATTTATATCCCAGTCCAATAGTTTAGATAACCTTAGAGAAATATTTTTGAAAATGAATATTACAAAGGCAGAAAAATCAACAAATTTTAGTAACAAAAATTTGTAAACTTTTCCCTCATAAACTATTTATTATAGAATTTTTTTTTTTTTTTTTTTTTTTTTTTTTACTATTCCACACCAAAAGCAAACGTTACTAATTAGGAAAGCCTAAAAAAAAATATGTATTTTCTTTTTCTTGCAGAAAATGACCCAAAAAATACCAGGTGTTTTTCATTAGACCCCCATCCCGAAGAAAAAGCCCTACTAACCCTGAGGGTGGGGAAAACTAACATAAGCTTTACGTATCAATTCCCTACTGATTATGAATAATTTGATCTGGTGGGGATTAACGAAATGTTATGTCTGATTTAAAAATCTCGACAGCATTAGATTTTTCTTCGGGCAAATCTGCAAAATCTTGACAACTGATCTGGAACCCAACTAAAATATATTTACTGACAACCCCACCATGTCAGTTGGACACAAGGACTATTAACTTGGGGGGACCACGCACAAACCGGAGCTCATACGTAGCCAATGAAAAAATTGTGTGGATCCTTTTTTTCTCTTCTTCCTCATTTGAGACGCCTCAATCATTGGGCAATAAACCCAGCCCTGCCTCTTTAAATCAAGGGGACAGGTGTTGCCTGGGAGGGGGGGGGTGCCCCCCGGGATCACGTTGTTATTGATCTTTGACCGGTTCAATGGCCGAAGCCATTGGACACAGGGTTCTGAAAAATCGGAAACCAGAGAAAACTTGTATAAGAAGACTTTCCGTTTATGGAAAAAGGTTGAAATGTTTTCATTCTCTGAGATTAAATTGCTTTTAAAATTTAACCCCAAAGTTATTTTCACAAATTAATTTTCTCTCCCAGTAGTCAGAAAATGAAACTTATTTTTCCCTTTTTAGGTGTTCGTACATCCATAATTTTAATCGTGTATTTTAGCTTTTGGTGGTGGTGGGGAAATAAATAAGTAAATGAAATAAAATAAAATAGATGAATAAAGAATAAAAATTTCTTTCTTTCTTAAAATTGTGTGTAAAGTGTATATAGACATAAGTAAAGATGCTAAATTTTGAAAATCTATTTAAAAACCTTTTAGTATTTTCACAACACTAAAAGGTTTAAGAAAAGAAATAAAAACAAAAAACAACACAACCCCCCCAAAAAAAAAACAACACTATTTTGCCATTTCTGTACAGTTCAGCTGATTTCTTAGCAAATAAAAAGCTTTTTTCTTAAAAAAATAAATAAATAAAAATAAGAGGCTCTTTTTTTTTCTTCTTTTTTCTTTTCTTAAAGAAAATTCAAACTTGATCAATAAACGATAAACTAACTTTTGCTTTCTTTCTCTTTTACTATTTAAAGCTTAGCAGCAGCAACAACAAAAAGAAAAAAAAAGTAAAATGTTGGTTGCTTTTACACATTTATTCAGCCAATCATTGTTACAGATTGTAATTGTTCCGAGTGTTAAACTCATAATGGAGTGGCTGTCATGTGCTACTTTGTATAGACATCTGTTTCAATAAAATGACTTGTATTGCTTTCTCAAATTAGCTCTAATATTTAGCCAGTTATTGATCTATTTTTCACTTATTTGTATCATCTTACTAGTAGCTATGTAAATCATACAAAAGACTGAACATTGGATTTTTTTTTAATGAGGTCAGATATTATTGTGCCTGTGTTAGAGGGAGACTGTCTTTTAAAAAGATGGGGGGGGGCTTATTAAATTCACAAAATGTCATCTGAGGATGATCAAAATATTTTCATCATCATTTCAGTTTTCCTTTTCCTAGACTGGTTGCCTTACCAAGGTTAAAGAGCCCAGCCTGCTCTACTATTTACCCATAGCTGGAGGGAGAATAGTTTGATGCATACTTTTCCCAAGGGTATTACTACTATGTAAAATGCAAACAGTCTGGTCCGGGATCTGAACTCCTCTTGTGTGTCCATTTCCATGCTCCCACATACACACATATATTTACCAACCCCTCTGCACGGGCAGGATGTGACACAAGATCAATTTCTTGAACAAAGTTCAACAGGTTTGAATTCAGAGTTTTCCTTCTCCTAGACTGGTTACTTAGCCATGGTTAAAGAGCCCAGTCTGTCCTACTATTTACCCATAGCTGGAGGGAGAGTAGTCGGACGCATACTTTTCCCCAAGGGTATTAGCACTATGTGAAATGCAAACAGTCTGGTCTAGGATTTGAACCCATCTTGTCGTGTCCATTTCCTACTATGGTAACAATTACTCCATGAATTCACACACACACACACACACACACACACACACACTACGCACACATATGCGCACATATACACATTGTATCCAAATATTTCTTAAGCTTATAAGGATGCATCTTAAAATGCTTGTCCTTAGAGTTTCTATCACCTTGACATTTGTGCATTTAGTACACAACCTTTCTTTATTAACTTAGAAATATCAAGTCCTAAGTTGACATTTACTGCTGGTCAAACATTTAATCTGAAATGTATTTCTACTTTGAAATCTTTTCATATTCAATAAGTTTTACAAATTCTACATCTTTTGTGTTTGCTCTCTAAGCAGCAACAGGACATGCGTATAAACATGAAGTTTATTTGTATTTTACAACTTAAGGATATGGATAGGGTCTAATTCAAGGGTCTCGAAAGAAACTTTAAAAGGCTATTATGGCTCGGGGGTGAGAGAGGCACAGTGGGCCAAATAAATGTGGGCAGGGGTCCCCATTTTCTGCTAGTTACAGTGCTAAACTGCAATACAATTAAAAAAGATGTTAGACCTTTCTCTGAATTTTTGAGATGAGGTTTGATAATTTGTATTATTCCGATAAGAAATATCTGAAGAAGGACGGAGGGCACATCGGCTGAAACGTTGTGCAGATAAAAATAAAGATGAGGACAATAGTCCGAATAATACAAATAGAGAGACCTTATTCATCAAAATAAATGTATATGTGAACCTGAATGTTTGGGGGTATGGATTTAGCCAACCCTTCCCCAATGAGCAGGATGTGAAACAATCAATTTTTAAGCAGAGTACAGCTGGTTTGAATTCAGATTTTTCCTTCTCCTAGACTGGTTACCTAATCAAAGCTAAAGAACCCAGTCTGTTGTACTATTCACCCAGAGTTGAGAGAGGGATATGGATTCATGCCTTTCCCAAAGGAATGTTGAATGTAAACAACCTCATCCAGGATTTGAACTTGGATCACTGAGTCCATTTCTTACTATGATAACCATTATGCTAAGAGCGCCTCCACATGCATGTGAACTAGTTTTAAAAAATTCTATGAATAGAAATAAGATTTAAAATTTTAATTAAATGTCCATATTTTCGGAAAATTCCGGTTATAAAGATAGTTCCACCATGGGCTCATAGGTAAATAGTCTACTTCCCATGAGTTTGAGATCCCTTGGCTAATTGTAAGCAAAGGGTCAGTTTAGCACAGTGGGTAGAGCATCCGCCTAGGAACCACAAGGTTTTGGGTTCAACACCAGCCCTCACCAACCCAGTTCATGAGTAGCACAGCTTTAATCTGTGTGGTAAAGTGGGGAGCTGATAGTAGATATGGTGCTCCACCTCACACAAAAAAAAACAATCTCTCAGGTCTAGTGCTAGTGGAAAGGGGGATAGACTCCCTAGCTACCCATAGTTTTAGCTCAGTTGGTAGAACACACGCCTAGGGACCACAGGGTTCTGGGTTCAACACTGGCCCTCGCCAACTCAGCGTATGAGTAGCACAGCTTGTAGCTGAAAGTAGGTATGGCACTCCACTTCAGATGCAAAAACAATCTCTGGTCTAGCACTAGTGAAAAGGGGATAGACTCCCTAGCTGTCCTGCTGATACTGACAATAGGCCACTCCACCGACTTCACTTGTTAAGCACCAAATAGCTAAGCTGTTATATATCATTGTCATAATGAGTCAAGTGGTTGAATGTAGCAGACAATAATTTCTTCTTGTTATTCTTGTGTGAATGCAACATTAAACTTAAAGGCTAAAAAACCATCACTCATTTTCAATTAATATAAAATGGAATTGCTCTTAGTGTGAACGCTTGATTTATAATGATAAATTATAGCAGGATATTTATCTATTGTAATGTTTTCTGATTTTTCAATTTTGTTGGTTGTACTTAATGTAATTAATCTGTGGTCTTTTCAATCAGAAAATTAGAAGGAACTCCTCGTAGCATAATGGCCAATGTGATGGTCTATGAGGAGGAGTCTTAGTGTAACATGACTGGAGTTCAAACACGCTTACCACGATATTGTAGTACAACATCATTGTAAGCGAGTTTGAACTCCAGTCATGCTGTTATGTTCACTTTCGGACTAATACCCTTGGGAAAGGTATGAACCCTCTACCCCCCAGCTATGAGTTAAACAGTACCCCTACTGTTCTTCTAGTAGAATGGCTTTGGCATTAACTCTTTGCCTGCTTTAAACCGCTCACAGCAGCTCTCCCACTAAATAAAAAAACTGATGGTTAGTTTATTATAATTAAGCAGAAGGACTCGGATTACAATGATAATAGGACTTTATTTGAATAGAAGGAGTTCTGAGGTGAATAGATTGTGAACTTTGAAATATCCAATCATACAGGTAAAAAATCCCAAGAAAGTTTGGTACAGCCGTGGGGAAAATTTGGTAGGCAAAGAGTTAAATAACCCACAAAGGTTGATATGCCATTAACCAAACCAAAGAAGTCCGAGTCCCAGTGGCATAATAACTATTGTGCTGGACTGTGATATTATAATAAGCAAGTTCAAACTCCAGTTGTACTATTATATTATCTTTCAAACTAATATCAAAGGGAAAGGTATGAACTCTTTCATACCCCCAGCTATGTATTAAATAGCATAAACAATTTATTTAATTGAACAATGGTATAGTGGATATATGCATTGTGTTAATATAGTTCTATAGTTCTCTAGGCTGCAGGTTCAATCCTGGTCAAGGGTGACAGTAACATAGAATAATTAACACAGCTTAACACTTGTACCCAGTCAGGGTTAATGGAATGAGAACAGTCTACCCCAGTGGATTGAATAAAGAGTTAGGTTTTAAGTTCCGTGAAGGCTCCCGGTTACAACAAGAAGGTTCCAGAGTTCAATGATAAGGTTCCCAAGTTCGAGGAGGGGGTTCTGGAGTCTGATGCGAAATACCTGAGGAGGCCAGAGGGCACATCAGTTGAAATGTTGTGCAGATAACAATAAAGATTAAGACAATAGTCCAAATAATCCAAGTTATCAAGCCTCATCTCAAAAATTCAGAAAAATAAATGTTTAAAAAAAATTGAATTTAAAAAAAGAATTTTCAATACCCAGGAAGAATGAATGTCTTCTGCATAAAATACCCCCCCCCCCAAGGGTTGACATGCCATAAAATCCAACCAACCAATCTAGGAGAAGGGGGTGTATGGCTAGCAAATCCACCCATATAAAAAAAAACCTACATGCTCTGGAAACTGAAACACCATCACTAATGTGGTGTGACTTATAGTATTGGCAGTTAGCATTTTTTATTAAAGTTTATAAAGACATTATGACTTATAGAAATTTAGAATCTTGATACTCACCTCACTTTTTGACCCATTGTACCTCTTCCCCAGGACATAATGGCCCTTTTGTCTCTTTGGGTTTAAGAATTCTGACTTTCAAGCCTGTCAGTTACACTACATCTCGTTTTGATTAGATTATTCATCATTTCTCTTTATCAGCTGTTCATTGAGTATGAAGCGTGAGATTGATTGTGTGTTGTTTAGAGATGGCCATTGTTACTGTCGATAATTTTGAGAAAAGGGTTATTAACGTTCAAAGAATTTACAGACAATTGAATTTCTTGTTTTTGTTGTTCACATAACATTTCAGCCTGCACATTCTATGGCCTTCTTCAAGTGTAATAAACAAGCTCCATAAGAAAAGACACTTTTTTTTTCCTGGTTTGTTTCTTTTTAGTGGAAGCAAACAAGTCCCCCTTATAGCAAGCTCCCAACCCTTTCTATCATTATGCTAGAAGGCAGTAGCTGAGGGTCTTCATATCCTGGGAATGACGTTAAACTCTATCTGATGGTGAGGTTCCAGTTCTAGAGCTCTGGGGAATGTGGAGCACCCCTTCATCACCATTACACCCAGGTCCACTCTGACTCAGAGTGGTAGTACCTGTTAGGGTCCAATCTATGGGTTAAATAGAAAAATGTGTTTATCAAAAAAAAAAAAAAAAATGAGTATGCATCAAGAATTAATTTATTTCAAAACTTTGTTGGCATTAAATGACCCACCGAGGTTGATATGCCGTAAAACATACCAAACCAAACCATAAGGAAAGAAAAAAATATTAACAAACAAGTCCATGTCAATTTCACCGTTTGGCGTAAAGCCGTTACTCGTCTGTCCGCTGTTTACAGTCTTGAGTTCTCTGGTGATTGTAAAAACATTCCACGTAGGAATGTATCAATTAATTGTTCACTTCAGACTGACAGCAGCTGATAGCCGCAAGGGTAAGGGACTTGGCAGACAAAAATTCTGTCAGGTTTCGATCCTGGCTAGAGGTAGCTGTTAAAAAAAGTCGAGCCGCACTGATGAGAAGTAAACTTTGAAACACATGTCTGTGGATGACATACATACATACATATATATATATATATATATATATATATATATAATAGAATGCATTATTGCACATGTTGCTAAAAATCAAGCATTTGCTATTAATGTTTACCAAAATGTTTTATTTGATATCATTTTTGCTTTGCTCTACTGAAAAAAGAGACCAAAAAAAAAAAGTCTTTCTTTACAGAGGTTGCATTTTACATCTGAAGAAGGCCGGAGAATGGACTGGCTGAAATATAGAAAGAAGAGTTCATTTGTTTTAATAATTCTTTAGATTCTATTGTATACAGTGGTATATCTATATATTTATCCCTGTGTTACTTAATTGTACGACCGTTATCATCTTGCAACACATTCTGGTTAAAAATGAGACTGTCCAAAATCATCCAAGATGAAATGCAAAAAAGTAAATCCTGATTATGTGGTGTTGCTTATCCACCGAAGTCTTATTTCTTATGGGTGTCATCACTTCAGCTAAATAATGGACTATCCCGTTTTTATAAAGAAAGAAGGGGGGGCATGTTACACAGGGAAAAAATTTAATAAGAAAGAAAGAGTAGGGGAAACAGAAGAGAAGGGGATGAGCGCGCGGAAGCGATGATGCTAATCTGTTTCAATCGAACATAATAAAAAGAAGCAAAGAAAAAAAGTGTTAAAGATATTTAAATCAAGATTATTATATTTTTTACATATTGAACTATTTTCAATAGCTTTTAAGTAAACATATCAAACGTTGTGATAATTAAATCATCATACTGTGGTATATCCACAGATCCTGCTTGTATTTATATAAACCTGATAGATAAATACATTTCACAAGTATATCCACTGTTTAACTTATTGACAAGCTATTTTCTTTAAAATGTTGACACTCTTCTACATGTATTATTGTAACAATCAAACAGGTTTTTAAAATGACTTAGACATATTATGTTAGCAACATAAAATAAATATTTGTTTAAAGATATTTCTCTGGAATGACATGGGTATTTCTTAATTTAATGATGATGCAATCTACTTAGATATTTACAAAGCTTAGTTTAGTTTAGCTAAAACAAAAGATAGTAAGATATTTCAATTGAAAAGTGTTTGCCTTGAGAAGTTTTCATTCAGAATCCTTTTATACCAGACCATTGGCCCTAGTAGAAAATATACAAGTATTTTTTTTTTTTTTTCAAACATAAAACAGATCAAAGATACAATGTTTGCCAATTTCGGCCATTTTATTTTGGTCTCAAAAGTAGTAGGTTTTATATTAGTATTCGTATTTAATTGCATGAAAGGAACTTATGTGCAATTAAATATGGTAACATTTCTACCTTGAATAAAGAACTAAATAATAAAGATATATCTACAATTTTAAGTAATAGCTGCTTAGAATAAATTATTGAATGTCTTGAATCAGCATCAAGATTATTAAAAAAAAAAACTGCTTCATTTTTTTAACAAGTCTAATATTGCATTGATACATTTTTTTCACATGTATAAATTATGAAAGACAAATTAGGACAACTATAAAAGTAACTGCTGATTCATTTGGCAGCTTAAACTAATAAATAATAAAGAAAAACATCTAAAAAAAAAAAAACCATTAAAAAACTTTTCTTTGTTAATGGATAAATGTGGATGCATAATTTAATATAAATAATTATGATATTTTGGACTGTTGTCCTCATCTTTATTGCGTACTAGAAGCAGCTACCCGGCGTTGCCTAGGTAGAGGGTGGGATAATAAAAAGTTAGTTTCACACATCCATTGTTTTGGTTTTACATAATATATTTGTTTTAATCACGAACGCAACCAATGACTTTTCCTTCTCTTATTATTATTCAAATCCTAATTTTTAAATATCTTTCCAGATATAAATCAAATCTTTATTATTTTTGCACAAAAAGCAAGCTCTGCTCATAGTGAATGTGTATAGTTTCCACCGGACATACATACACACAACTGCCATTTAGATATGTATAGATAGATAAACCCAACGTTCAGGCCATTGTAACCTCGGTCTCTGTTTTAGGTGTTTTTTTTTTTTTTTTAAATTTATTAATTCAATTACCTTAGTCATCTAAGCTTCATCTCCTAAAAATACATACATAAAAATATAATTTAATATATTCATTATACAATTTTTATCTTATTTTATTTAACTTATTTTACATAATATTTCTTTCTGTAGTTGATAATTCACAATCTTTCTTCAACACATTTAATTGGGATTTAAAAATAAAAAACAAACAAAAAACACAAAACTGAAGACATCACTTTAATTTTCATAAACATTTACATGCACATTTTTATTGTAAAAGGTTCATTTTCAATTTCGTGTTTGTATATTTTTAAGAAGCTGTTTTTAGTTTTCTTAAACTTATTTTACCAAGGAAATAAAATTGACTAAATACATTCTTTGATCACTTAAAATAAAGATTTTGTATGTAGGCACTGCCAATTTGTCGTCTGCTTTTCATTTTAAAAACGAATTAAAATTATACAATGTATAGCAGTACTTTGGTTTATTTTCCCTGCCTTTATCATTCTTTATCTGATGTATTGAATGATAAATATAATATAAATTACAAATACTAAGAGCCAATGCTTGGATATCTTATACTTTTAAGTGTTAGTTTACTTTAATAATAATAAAAAAAAACCAAAGAAACAAACTTTTAGTTCTTAAACACGTTTAATCATTTTTCTGAACTTTTTCTTTCTGATGAAGTAGACGTTTATCAACTCTAAAACTATGTATGTTGTTGTTGTTTAGGTTTTCTCTATAAAATGCCTTGTAAAAAAAAAAAAAATTTCTTTAAAAATTTCAGTTGATACCCCCCCCCCCCCGGGTATCACGTGATCCTTTCCCTACCCACATTAGTCATATTTAGGTGACTAACAACAATGTATTTGGAAATATTTTGCTCACACATCGACCCGGAAAAGTCTGATGTTCATTTTACTCCTTTATTTACACATTATATTTTCAATGCCTAATAACTTCGTTTAAGTTGTTGGTTTTGTTTATTACATATGTTTCTTTATTACAAAGGTCTCGAGAGATTATGATTCATTCATTTGGGGGATTTTCTATTATAAATAAATAAATAAAAGCTAATCATTATTATTCTTTATTCTGAATGTTCAACCCAACTTAATTTTTGTTAAGTTCGATTTTATTTGCAAGAGTCAGAAATATTTTCTGACGTTTTTGAAGAATTATGTAAACTTTTAAAGGGGGTGGGAAAAAATTCCTGGTTTCCCACCAGTCCGGATTAACACAGGGTCCTTCTTGCGTGGGGATTTTTATGGGGCATCCAGCGAGGATTGAACTCGCTATTCAGTAGAAATGGATCTGCGAGATTAGCTTGCTAACTATTACACCACGATGTGACGCTTTAAATTATTTACCTTACGGACAGGATTTGACACAAGGTCACAAGTATGGGGCGTCATTCGAGAATCGAATTTGCTTTTCAATAGTAACGGATTTGCGAGACTAGGCTGCTAACCAATATTCTACAATTAGCTGGAAAAATCGAACCTCGTAACTCTTAAAAGAGTTTTTTTTTATGGTCTAATTTATTAAACTAGATAGATCTGGCCCGGTTTTGAGTCTCTGAACAGGGAGGGATCTGGCTTTTCCATTTAGTGGTAATACTTGTAATTCTGAAAGGGGGTGGGGCTAATTACTTTCTTATCCTAATTTTATAATAAAACAAACAAACAGGAAAGTCCTAACTCAAGTAAATACAAATGATATTTTGCAAGTATAGCTTGCAGTTTTGACTTTTCGGCGTAATTGAAAAATTGAATCGAGGAAAGATTTTATTTTAGACTAGCGAAAATATACATTTTTTGCCAAATTGGACAGTATTTGTAAAGTTGGTGATAAAACTTGATGACGCACATCTTAGTTTAATACTCCACAAAATTAAGCCCCAAAAACAAAATATCTTATTGTAACCGTTCAGTAACGCACTGGGCATTTAATATAATTATTGGGTTGTCTTCCAAAGTATAGTCTTTTCTTTCTTTCTTCTTTCTTTCTTTCTTAGGAAGATTACCGAAGCTTTCAGTAACAAATAATTTTAGTAAAATGATGATCATAGCGTGTATGACTCCTAAGGAACTTTTGCAGGGGTATTTCCTTTTAGTCCAAGAAGTGGGGATTCAAAATATATCAAAGTTACATAGCTCATTAATGTTTTTAAAAAGAATGTGTAAAAAGTTATTCGTACTTTTCAGAGCAATGTTTTTCTTTGTTTTGTTGTTGTTATTGTTTTATTTTTTCCTTTTTAGTGTAAAATAATACCAATTATGTAGTTAACTTGAAAAATAAAATAGTAGTCGTCTGTACAAATGAGTGGTTTGCTACAGGTATAGTCTCTATTCTTTTCTCTTTCCCTGGTTCGTTGTTAGTGACACCATGTATTTATCACGGTAGTTATAGTGGGCAGTAGTTCATTGAACTTAGACCACTGTTAGTGACTGATCTTCCTCCTACCACTCAACGTTCTCAGTATTGTTAAGTTTGTCTTTCCTGTTAAGTGGTGACCTCTATAACTGGGGGTCAGCCAGGCGGGTCAGAGGTCAGACTGATTGTTACTTCACCCAGTCAAAACAAAGGCTGGAAGAGGAGGGGGAGGAGGAGGAGTTATTTGGTGATTAGAAACACCATCACAGCAGCTCGAGTGAGAAATAGTTTGTCCGCAGCTCCCCACCAGCTGTGCTGATCTCTTTTCTCTTCGCTCTGAAACTTATGGAACCTACAGACAAGCAGATTAAATGGCCTAATTTTCAACACACACGAGACTACATCATCTTTTTTGACTGGCTGTTGAGAAGCACCCTACCGCTACATTTTTAGCTTGTATTTTGTTTCTAAATTTACATAATAGATTATATTGCAAAAAGAGCTCACTTTTTGACGCCATAAAATTGTTTGCGACACAAGCAGACCGCGCTCTTTTACCTTTCACCATTCCTCTCGAGTTAATAATTTAGAATTATTGACATTTAGATAATGAAACCGTATTAGGAAATTGTGGCTAGTCCAACCTTAGTTCAAAATGTAGCCAGGAATCTACTTGGGAGTGGTCAAAGTTGACTTGGTTCCCAAATTCGAATTTTATACTTTGTGGTGTGACACTTCTCTTTTCCGGTGGCGTTTTTATTTTTTTAAATTTTTATTTTTAATGTCAATTTTTGCATAACTGAAGTTTATGCGAAATAAGACAAAAAGTAATTTAGTGAAAAGTGTGTGTGTGTGTATATATATATATATATATATATATATATATATATATATATATATATATATATATATATAGTGATTATGATAGCTTTTTGATTTAGTGCGTCCTGTGACGCACGTATTTGCTTTGAATGAGTCCCCTGGAAATTTGTTGGGTTCTAACTAAGGTTTCCAAATAAATTGTAGGGTTTTCAATTATTATCTTGGGAGACAAGTAAAGTCGTCTAACTCCTACATTGTAACCTATCCTGTGTAATTCAATGGTAAAAAAAAATATTAAAATGTATTTACAGTTAGCTTGAATTGTGAAGGGAGAAAAAAAGAAAAACACTGGGACGCACGTATACAATTTTACTGCATCCTTTAGGATTTTTGTGCGTCAGGGACGCAGGACACGTCCCTATCAGCATCTGTGTGTGTGTATGTATGTGTGTATATATATATATATATATATATATATATATATATATATATATATGTGTGTGTGTGTGTGTTATAAAGTGAAGTAGTATCATTAGTATTTTTATTTCTCTCATAAAAAAAGTTTTAAAGAATACCGACCTCCCACCAGTCCAGATTAACCCTAGATCTTTTTTACGAGTCATCCAACGCGGATCGAACTCCCTATTCAGTAGTAATAGATCTGTGAGACTAGCTTGCTCTTATATTTGTTTTTCTCTCATAGAAAGTAAAGGACCCACTTAAAGCTATTATTTAATAAACCCGTTCGCCACGGGTAGGATGTGACACAAAGTCGCAAGTATGGGGCATCTAACGAGGTCGAACTCTATTCATTTGTAATAGACCTGTCGGATTGGCTTGCTAATCCACGATCAGACGTCCAGGGACCTACAGTGACTTAAGGAATTGTATTCTGAAATATTTTTTTATCCTATTTATGATATGCAACCCCCTTTTTTTTCTTCAAAAAAAAACCCTGTGTATGTAATTTTCAATGTTGGAAAATTAATTTATCAATAAGAATTGATAATTGTAGAAAAGGGTAGTAACGTAACTCAAGTATATTTTTAATCTATATCAAAAATGCCTTTTCATGTCTATATTAAACAGGTGTTACAATTACAACCATAAAATAATTTCTTATTGTACTGTCTGCACTCGTAAAAAAAAGAAGATAATTCAATAAATGTTCGTGCTATGAACACATACACACATATATGCACACACATCAATACACACCAAGAAAAGAGCCCGGTCAGCGGAGCTTAGAATACGCTGATGGTAATGCTCCAATTCTAGGGAGTGTGAGGCCCACTTCATTGCTATTATTTCTAGGTCCATTTTGATCCTGAGTGGTAGTACCTGTTAGGGTCCTTTCTATGGGTCAAATTGATCCGTTTGAAAATCTTTAGTCTTGGATATTTTCTTGAACTTCCACTAAGTGGGGATTAACACAAGGTTTTTTTTACGTGGGGATTTTTAAAAAAGGGGGTCATCCAGCAAGGATCGAACTCGCTATTCAGTAGTTATGGTTATGCGAACAAGCTTGCTAACCATTACACCACGACAACTAAGAAAAAGAATAAAAGTATTAACTTCTTGGGTAAAAAGAAATAGTTCATTTTATCTTTTAAACAAAATGTTCTTTAGGGGGGTGGAAATTTCTAAAGAAAACTTTAAAATCCGAAGTGTAGACATTTTATGTGCATATTTTACTAGTAAGCAAAAGTAGTGTCAAATGATAAACTTTATTATCCACGGCTTCATTATTTTTCACTTTCCACTGTTTCTATTATGATTTTCTTATTCCACGGGACGTAGCATTTGTGAGTGGGCGAGGTCATGGTAATTTGAGGGACCCCTTCAAACATTTAATTACATTCGTTATTGTATATGTCAGTAGGTGAATTACTATCAATAACGAATCTATTAGTTGTGTGTTTTCAAATAGTCCATCTTTCCCCTCAGCTACGCCTCTAATCCTTTAATACCATCCATGGGTTAAATAGAAAAAATGAGTTTAAAAAAATATTGAATGCCCATCAAGATTGAAAAACAAAACGCCTTCGGCATGAAATAACCCTACAAGAGTTGACATGGCTTAAAACCCAACCAACCAATCTAATTCTTTAATATTTAATTTGATGTTTTAATGATTAAATGTTTTAGAAAAGGAAATTCCTATTACTGGTAATAATCATTCATAAAAAGAATTAATAGCATTAAAAATGATATTCTTTAATTTAATCTCCCGAGTTGCTAAAATTTAGATTTTACAAAAATAAATAAATAAAAATACTCCCCCCCCAAAAAAATGTATATTGGAAATTCTTGCACATACCATTTAATTACTATACAGTGCCCTATGTTCAGAAGCTTCGGCTTCTGGACCGCTAAGATATAAATAAATCGCTTGATCCCAGGGTCCCCTCCCCCGCTCCCTGGCAGCACCTGTCCCCTCATCTACAAGGACCAGGGCCCAGTTTATTGCCCGGGGCTTGAGACGCCCCAAAAGGGGAATGCCGAAGGGATTACGCACTTTTTGCACTGGCCACTGCACGGTTCCCCACATTAAAAAGTCCTTGTGTCAACCCGGACTGGTGGGAGTCAGGAAAATACCATTTTATTACTATATTAGACCTTTTACAAAAACGCTCTAGAAATTACTGATTATTTTATTTATTTTTTAGAAAAAATACATAAGTAATAAGATTATCATGCAATGAAATAATTTATAAGTTAGACCAGAGTTTTTCAACCGGTGTGCCGTGAGTGTTGAGAACGGTTGATCATCCTCTTATATTTTTTGTTTTAATTAAATATTTTCACTATTCCTTTTCTTTTAAAAATTAAATGATAAAATAATTATATGTTTATATACTGATGGTGTACCTCCATCAATTTATTGCCCAGCTCACGGTGCCGTGACACGAGAAAGGTTGAAAAACTCTGAGTTAGAGACTTACAATAGCATTCGTTTTTGAACACATCCAAATCTTTTAGTTAATATCTGAAGAATAAACACTAAAGAGAATATATACATCATAAGTAAAGTCTGTGTAGTGACCCATTGTCGATATCAGCCGAACTGCGAGGGAGTCAATTCCCTTTTCGCTAGATCAAGGAGATTGTTTTTGCTGGGGTGGAGCACCACATCTACCATCAGCTCTTCACTTTACCGCACAAATCGGATTACTCAAGCAGTGCTACTCATACTCTGAGTTGGCGAGCACCGGTGTCGAACTCGGACTATTTCGATTCCGAAGCGAATGCTCTACCCATCGAGCTAAACTAGACCCAAAAAGAACGTATGCAAATAATTAAAATAGTTGGTTAAATATTTACTTTAAGATTTAGCGAATAAAAAATTAGAATAATTATTAGATGGAGAAAATGCAGATAAATTTATCTTATTCTTTTTACCGACAAATATCCTTAAATCCTCAGGTAAAAATTAAATTTCAGCTCAGGCGAATCTTGTAGATTTCCAATTGATACCTTTTCCGTTTTAAAATGGCTGCAAATGGGATTTTTGGTCTTTTTTTTTTCTTTTCTCCTTATTAATTAAAATGACAAGTATTTATTTAGCTACAGTTGAAATGGTGACCATTTTAAGATGTGAAAGTTAACAATGTCTCACGGATTTTGATCATTAATTGACCTGCTACTGACATCTATATGGGTCATTTCGATATATAACTGCCTCCCCTTACGGGAGAAGTATGCAACACGTGGTCAGTTTAAATGAGGGCGAGCCACGTGCCTGCGCGCAAGCTAAGATTAAAAAAGAAAAGAAAAAGAAAGAAGATATCCCCTTGTCCTCGCGACCGATGTCACGAAAGGAGGCGTTAGATTACGTCCCTCCCGTTTTGTTACCCCGAGGTCAGAATCCCCTGGACCAAGCTAATTTTTTTGTTGTTGCGTTTGAGGAGATGAACAGATTCACACTATCTAATTTCAACCCGAAAAGTGAGAAAGTTGATTTTCTGTTTATATTATATATATACTTGCAAATCGTTCCGAAAATTAGGGTGACCCAGAAAAAACAGAACCCACAAATTTTGTAATAAAACTGTTAATTTTAACTAGGGAGGTAGGGTTGGGGTTTAGAGTTAGTTTAATGGGAAAATAAATAATTTGGGTTCTGTTTTTCCTGGGTCACCCTGTAATATATTTTAATTTTCCAACCGGTTTGCAAGTTTTGCACCTCCTGAAAAAAAAAAAAAAATAGATAGTACTATAAAACTGGCCAAAAGAAAAAAAATACTGTAAGAGTTGCCTAACGTGTGAGTAATGTTTGAAATTTATTTAAATCTTAAATTATGAATATTAAGCGAAACGTATTTTAAAAAAATCAAAAGAACAAAACAAAATGTTGATTGATTTTTAAAAAAATACGTTTTGCTTGATATATATTATTGCTTTTTGTGCATAACAAAGAAAAGAAATAGTTTTTACTTTTATATATAGTTAGTTAATGTTATGAGGCATTTTCATTAAAGTCCATTATTTTTCTATGTTAGTCAAGTGTATTTTGGAATTTCTGAAAGCCTTGTAGGAAAGGATATTTTTCAATTGGAAATCATTAAGTGAATATGAAAGCATCAACCTGGCATATAATCCTATTATGTAACTTTTGAAAGCTTACATTTCTATCCTTTTTAAGTCGGAACTCGTGAGCAAAAGTCTAAAGAGAAAGAAGTCAGGTGATTATTAGCAAGTAAAAAAGAAAAACAAGATCTTCTTTCTCATTGATACCGCAAGGCACACACATTTAAATTTGTTGTAGCTTAGTGGTTAAAAGAACTGCGGGGGTTAAATGGGGAGTCGTCAAGTCTCTAGTTCAATCACTGATTTTGCTTAGATGAACACTAGGAATGTCCAATCTGACGTGTCAAATCCCCTCCTTATATTTAATACAAGGAAACTTGAATACAGGTTAATATCTTCAAAAATATTGGACCATTCAAAAGAAGAAAAATTAAAGAAACTCCTGATGATTTAAAAAAACCAAAAAAAACCCAGCTTACGGAAATAATGAAAATTATGAATGAAAACAATGTTTACATTTTCGCACCATTAAATCAATTGAAATTTAACGGTGCCAAAAACAACTTATGACTAGAGACTTTTTTTTAAACAAAATTATATGAATTTTCATTATTTCCGTAAGCTGAAAAAAATTTTTTTTAATCATCAGAAGTTTTTAGAATTTATTTTTCAATTGTTTAAATGTTTCTTCTATTGAATGTTCCAAAAATGTTGATAATATTAACCTTTATTCAAGTTTCATTGTTTTTTTATGTGGAGTATGGGTAAATTTTACATGTCAGATTGGACGTCTCTAATGAACACTGTAAGAAGACCAATTATTTTTTCTGAAAGAAAACACTAACTCCAGGCGTAACAGAAATGAAAACAGCAGGTGGGGCTCTTTAGCTAAATATATCATACACACATGGCGGCAAAGTCAGGGTTAGTGCATCCACGAATAGCAGATATGCTTAAAAAAAAAATTTTTTTTAAACTTCTGGAGAGGAGGTGGGTGCCGCCAGACTTTGTAATAGGTTAGACACTTTGATGATTAATAAACAAAGCAATCCAAGGGGTTATTAGAGTTGATTCACTGACCCTGATCTGGTAGAGTTCAAATTTTAATACAAAAATCACTAGTGTGTGAAAATGATGTCTCTATATATTTTTTAATACTCCTGTTAGTAACTTGATCATTTCAGCTGTTCACTTTCTTCTCTACTTCTGGTCAGCTGTGCCTTCTTTTACAGTTTCTACCTACAGCAGAAAAGGAATCGTATCACCAACCCCTCTTTTCCCTGCTCTGATGCCCCCTTTAGCTTCCTACTGCTGCTTTTAACACACAGGTCTCTGTAATAGGGTGGAAGTGCGGGTGGGGTCACAGGTTGCTATGCCCTGATGCCTGCCAGGCTTGTGCCCATGCTGATTAGGTCATAGGTAAAATACATTTAGCAGCCTAGCAGCTACTTAAGCAGGGTCATCTTGGCTGTTAGCCACAGTAGTTGTAGTGGCAAAGTAAGAGTCGTAGTGGGGATTATGGCTAACAACTGTCTGTAAAATGTACTAAAGGAAAATACACGCCCCCTACCTTTCTCAATTCTCTTACACACACACACACACTCTTTCACTCTCACAAACACACACACACACTCTCTCTCTCTCTCTCTCTCTCTCTCTCTCTCTCTCTCTCTCTCTCTCTCTCTCTCTCTCGTTATTGCAGTGTTGCTAGTATTTATTTTGCTACCGTACACCTGCTTTTCCAACTCTCTTTGTTTAGGTGTTAATTTCATACGGTTTTCTCTTTTTCAATGGTGACTCTTTCTCATTGTCGTACAATTCCTATTTTAAGGAAGATTTTTAAATTTTTAAAAATTCTTTGAGCTTCTTGTCAAATATTTTATATATATATATATATATATATATATATATAATATATAAAATCTGAACGTTGTAAAATGCATTGTATCATTTGAACGATAGGTACCACCAATTTTCCCTGTGAAAATCCCCCCACCCCTATTTAATACAATGAAACTTGTATAAAAATTAATATTATCTTGAAATTTTTTTTTCCCATTCGAAAGAAGAAACATTAAAAAAAAAAAAAAAATTCAGCTTATGGAAATAATGAAAATTATGATTGAAAAACAATCTTTTTATTTTTGCACCGTTAAATCAACTGAAATTTAACGTAGCCAAAAACAAGTTACGAGAAGAGGATTTAAAAAAAATTCTATTAAAAAATTGTTCGATTTTCACGAAAATTTCCATAACTATTTACCTTTGGATGTAAATATGTCTGAAATAGTTTTTCCTAAAATATATTAGGGGAAATTTTTTTTTTTTTTACGAGGTCTACCCACCCCTATTTTATGAAATATTAAAAAGATGAATCGTCAAAAAACGTTTTTACTTTTCTATAAAGATAAGTCAGAATAACTATATCAAAAAATGTGTATAATACTCAAGACAGTAGTTTTTGTAGAAAAAAAATATAATGAATTCTGAAATAAAAGTTTTTTTATTCATTTTTTTTTTAAATATATGTTTTATATTTCTAAAAGAAATTTCCGTTGTTTTGTGATGATAAAATCGATATCAACCCTCCGTTAGATTAAAAAAAAAAAAAAAAAACCCAAAAAAACCTGAAGGTTGAATAAATTTAAAATTGATATTTTTTGTGGTATCGTAGTCCCTTTAAAAGTTAATCACATATTACCAAAAAACAGATAAATGAGTTTAGGATTTCAGGCCGTTGTTGTTAGTCTAACCAACATTTTTAACACTTGTAATATTTTTTACTGGGTTTTATTTTAACAAAATACAATATTGAAAGAAATACAAGAAAGGAATAAAAAACAAACCAAAAAACAAAACTATCAAAGCAAGGTACTGTCAATTTTAAATGTACTTGCCGCTAACCATGTTGGCGGTCTTTGATAGCTTAAGGCAAAATTCTAAATTTTGTTCAATACCACCCCCCACCCCAACCTTTATGTCTATTTGTCCTGGATTTAAATGCATGAAATAAAATAAACTTTGTCACACTTGTATGAAATCAATATTCAATATATAGAAATAAGAAATAACAAAGTATCCAAAAAGAAATTTATTTCTAGAAGAAGTTGATGTTAAAACGTTTCGGTTTGTTATAAATCCTCCATCAAGATATTAGGATAAGTATAGTGTTGTTTAAACTGAATTAGAATTCTTTTCAAAATGAAAACGAAAAATGGGAAAGTATGGGGGGGGCGGAGTTATTTTCCCTGTTAGCAGCGTTCTTTAAAAGAAAAAAAAAAAAATCAACATGTAACTTTCTTTAAAATTAGAGCAGTTTGAATTTCATAAATTTTCACTAAATTGTATAAACTTGGTGCTGGTTCCAGCGAGATGTTCAGTTTTATTTTACTGTTGAAACAAAAATATATTGTGGTACTATTTACCCAGTCCCTCCACCATAAGCAGGATGTGACACAAGGTCAATTTTTCACCGGAGTAAAGCTAGTTAGAATTCAGTTTCCTTCTAGACTGGTTGCCTTCATCTTGAGTTGCTATATTAACAAATAATACAACTCCTCATCTCAGAAAACTAAACTTTTTATCTTATTACGGTCTAGTCACACTGAAAGCACCAGTTGCCACTAGATCACCAAAGTTAAGCAGCGATGAGCCTGTTTACTATTTGGGTGACTACTTAAGCAATAGCAAGTACTGTAAGTAACCAGAGTTCTTTGTTTATAAAAAAATGACTTGTGTTCTGTGTACTATGCTAAACTGCATCTAGTGGTGACGTTTGAGTTCTATGCTCTGAGGAGTGTGGAGTACTCCTTCATTGTCATTATTGCCAGGTCCACTCTGACATGGACGGGTAATACCTGTTGGGTCTCATCTATGGCTTGAATAGATTTTAAAAACAATTTTTGAAAATTTTTTAAAATCCAACAAGAATGAATAAAACAAAAACTTCTTTGTCATGTCAACCTAAAAAAAACAAACAAAAGGAAAGTTTTGGGGGGGTCTAAAGTCGGTATTAGCCTGACATCGAGGGAGTCTATCCCCTTTTCACTAGCGCTAGACAAGAAGATTGTTTTTGCGTCTGAGGTGGAGCACCACACCTACCATAAACTCCTCTGTGCTGAATTGGTGATAGCTGGTATTGAACCTGGAACCTTGTGATTCCTAGTTGAACGCTCTATCGATTGAGCTAAACCAGTCCTATCAATCAATCATAAAATGTCTTGATTTGGCATTAAATAACCTGAAAAGGGTTGATATGCTGTAAAACAAAACAACCAAAAACATTATTTTATTTCATTTTATTACCAATATGTTTAAATACACAAATGGCCAGACTTAGTTTTTTAAGAAACATCTTAATAAATTGTTCAGGAAATTATTATTTTAGCAGACCTATAAAGAATATTGATTTAAGTTTTTATTTTATTTTTATTCATTTATTTATTTCTATTTTTAGTACTAAAATCTAGTTCATAACTTTCATCTCATTTTTATGAAAGTTTGTGTAGATTAGAGGTTCTCAACTGGGGTCCTGGAGGTCCACACAAAAAGATTGGCCTATCTTAAAATTATTTATTATAAATTATTTACTAGTGTACATAAATTCTATATAGAATTTAACTGTTAAATATTTATTTGCAATAGATTAATTTTCTGGATTATCTGGACTATTGTCCTCTTCTTTCATTTTGGCCAATATGCCTCCAGCCTTCTTCAGGTATTTCTTGTCGGACTTGGGAGCCTTCTCGAACTTGGGAACCTTCTTTTTGAAGTCAGGTACCATGTTGTAATTGGGAGCCATCACGGAACTAATAATATTAATTATCAAGTCTCATCTCAAAAATTCAGAGAAATTAGTTTTCCTGCAAAATAACTATTTCTTTAATTTTTTATACAATTCCTTTATTTTTTTATTAGTGAAAAATAGTTTTTCTTTTCTTTCTTTTCTGTGGAATGTTAATGATGTGGGGGGTCCACAAAAATTTTTTAAGAAATAGATAAATAAATAAGAGGAAAAGGAGTCCATAGATTTTTTTAAAAAGTTGAGAACCATTGGTGTAAATTGAACTATACTAATTTAGAAATCGAAAATTTAACTGGTTACCTCTAATGAAAATTGCATTCAAAAGTTACGATTCATTTAAACAAAAAAACAAACAGGTACTACAATTTAATCCTAGTCAGAAGACATGATTTTATAGTGCACCGACTGAACATATCTTCATTCTTTCTCTTTTTATCTTGACAAAATTAACCAATAGAAATTATTCTTGAACGTTAATTTAAGGAGGCACCACCAGGCAACCTTGCTAGTACATGTAGTGTGTAAACATACATAACCAATTATCCTCCCCCCTCTTTCCTTACTCCGGTAATTTAAATATTACACCCACACTTTCTCTTTATCTATTCCTTCATACACACACACACACGTTTATTTCTGTCATATTTAACATTAAGTAGAGATAAAAGAATAATAATCATAAATCTTCAACGTATCTTGAATCTTTACCTTTTTCTCTCAACAAGAAATGACTGTATTTGTAATGTGCTTGTCTAAATCACTCACTGAGATCGGCAGTCATGCTAATCACCCAACAAAGAACTCTACAGACGTCAGGTTGCTATTGGAAAAAAATAAATAAAAATAAAATAAAAAAAACAATTCAGTTTTCTTTTAAAATAATCCCACACGAAAATCAATATGGAATTTATTGTAAATAATTAGCCATTGTAGCTCTGAGCCAGGCCATTCAGGCGGATGTGCATGTAATTATGTGTGAGAGGAGAGAGAAGAAAGCCTTGTGTGTGTGTGTGTGTGTGTGTGTGTGTGTAAGTGTGTATGCTAATATATTTGTATTTGCACTTAGCATGTGCTTTTCTGTGTATATGCGTGTGTGTGTGTGTGTGTGTATGTATGTATATATATATGTGTATATATGTATATATATATATATATATATATATATATATATGCACTCCCTCATACACATTAATTATGTAGCTCTATCACAAAATGGATATATCCATTTTAGCTCTTTAAGAAAAGGGGATTTTCAATTGGACATGTAAACAAAGAAAGTCAATTGACAGGCTAAATAATTGGTTAATACCGAGCCCCCCCCCCCCCCCAAAAAAAATGAAGTTCAAAGTTTAATTATTCTCAGTAATCATGTAGCAGTGATTCTATCACATATTTTACTATGAAACACCTTTAACTCTACTTATATATCTTGTGTACTTTTATATGTAAAGAGTGAAGATGTGTGTGTAATATATAAATGTGATAAAAGGGAGAAAAATCTAAGAAATTATTTCTTCATTGAATTTTCAGTTCAGTTTGTGATTTTGTAAACTTTCTTTCATCAAAGGATTGTCATTTCCTGAGGTTAGATTCTTTTAAAAAATACTATACATATTTACCAAAACCCTCCGCATGAGTAGGATGTGACACAAGGTCAATTTTTTAAGCATAATTTAACAGGTTTGAATTCAGTTTTCCTTCTCCTAGCCCGATTGCCTAACCAAGGTTAAAGAGCCCAGTCTGCCCTACTATTTACCCATAGCTGGAGGAGAGTATGTGGATGCATACCTTTCCCACAGGTATTAGCACTATCAAATACAATCAGCCTCATCCAGGATTTGAACTCGCATTGACTAGTCCATTTCCTATTACTCTAACCATTACACCACTCATACCTTTCCCAAGGGTATTAGTGGAGTTTAATAGGTTTGAATTCAGTTTTCCTTCTCCTAAACCAGTTGTCTAACTACGGTTAAAGGACCCAAACTGTCCTATTTACCCATAGCTGGAGAGAGTGCATAGATGCATACCTTTCCCAAGGGTATTAGCACTATGTGAAACGCAATCAGCCCCATCCAGGATTTGAACTCATGTTGACTAATCCATTTGCTATAACTCTAACCATTACACAATGTGCCTTCACATTAAAAAATACTTTAAGTAAATTATTGCTGCCTTTTTAGACAGACAATTTATCTGGGTAGGAAATTACATCCGACTATATTACAAAAAAGTATTGACATGCAAATTTTTGCATTTAGAATTGTCAGTTCTGGTTGTAAGTAATTGTGAAGAGTATTTATGAATTGAGGGTAAAAGGGAAAAATACTTTCTTTTGCTAATAATATCTTAATGTTTTAAGAATACTCTCTCTCTCTCTCTCTCTACTTCTCTCTCTCCTTTTTTGTGATTAGAAAATTGAATATATTTTTGATAGTGAAATGATTTTATATATATATATATATATATATATATATATATATATATATATATATATATATATATATATATATATATATATGTTGTTGTTGACTACTTTTAAAAATTTTTTTAATAGATATTGGTAGCATTGTATGCTTTTAAAATAATCAATATTTTATTATAATAGAATTGAAACTGCAATAAGGTTAGCATTTTTATTGTTAAATCAACATAAACAATATGCAACTATGAAGCAAGGATTGAAAGACAAAAGAGAAACAGGTATCTTCAACAATGAATTGTAATAAATTTAAATATTGTTAAATGTGAATATCAGTTTGCTTTCAATATACTAAAGATTTGCATTAATTGAAAAAGGTATATAAAACTTCTTTTTTTTTTCTTGGAGTTTGATGAGTTTGCCTTAATTTTAGAAAGATTTAAAAATGAATTTAAGATAATTTTTATTTATTTTCTTATCAGTATATAAGCTTTGTTTCTTTTGTAAAATAGTTACCTTGAGTTTAATTTGTTCAGCTCAACTCAATTTTCTCCATTGAAATAAATTGAAATACCATTAATCCATTCCAGCAACCCCCAAACAACCTATTTAAAAAAAATTTTTTTTCCTTTTTAAATAAGAAAAAGAGCATTATATTGTATAAAAACATAATTCATTACATTCTATTTTATTATGTGCTGTAATATGTTTTTGTAATTATTTTTTTTTTCCTTAATGTTTTTCTTTGGCATAATAAAATTGGAGACTTAAATGTTTTTAGTGAACTTATTAACATAAGCATATCTGAAGTTCGCTCGTACCTCAAATTTAGCTCTCAACACAAAGCAAAAAAATCAACCAAGTGACAGCTTGTAACTTGAAAAATTTAAGTTGGGGCGCTCGTAAGTTAAGGTACACTGTATTTACAATATTGAACGGTTACAGGTGACACAATTTACAAATATTGTCAAATATAAAATATCATTTCATTCTGCATGTTAATCTTGCGTAGATTATAAGTTATTAAAACTGTTTTAACTGAATTTGATAGGAGTAGCTCAGTCTGTAGAGTATCCATCTCAGAAACACTAGGTTCCAGGTTCAATACCGGCTCTTGCTAACTCACTGAGTAGCATAGCTTGGATTTGTGTGCTAAAGTGGGTAACTGATGCTAGGTATGTTGCTCTACTTCAGATGCAAAAACAATCTTCCTGCTTTAGTGCTAGTGAAAAGGGTATAGACTCCTTTGATGTCCGTCTGATACTGAAAATAGGTCTCTCCGCCAACTTTACTACTTACTATATGAAAGATATAATGAATCTCAATAAGGTAAATTGAGATAAAGCAAATTAAAAAAAATTGCTTATCATAACAATTTAAATAACTTTGTAGTATATTAGTATATGTAGTATATTGTTTGGATTATTCAGCCTATTGTCCTCATCTTCACTGTTATCTGTACACCGTTTCGGCCGATGTGCCCTCTTGGGAACCTTCTCGAACTCGGGAACCTTTCAACAATGATACTAATTATCAAGCCTCATTTAAAAAACTCGGAGAAATTTGTACTATATGTTTAATATAAATATGGAAAAATCCAAATAACTTTTTAACTACTAGTAATTTTACTGGCTGTGAATTGCTAGTAACTAGTTAAAATGAAAATCTTCAGTTAGTAGAAATTGATTAAAAAAAAAAAAAAAAAAGTAATAAGTTTCAGATAGGATTAATTTGAATCCTATTGTCACAACAAGGCTGCTCTCAAATAACTAGGTTGCTTGTATTTGTTGACCTTGCTTATTATGCCTTAAAAATGTTGAATTAGAATTATCAAATAAAGTGTCCAAGTATTATCCTATAAAAATAATCAAATTATCTATATTTTTAGTATATGCTACCATGCTGTTTGGCAAAAGAACTTGGAGGGGGGGGGGTCAAACCTGATTGGTCAATTGTTGTTTAATCAAAGTCACTGATTGGACTAGATTGATTGATTGCTGTTTCTACATTAATTTATTTTATTTTGGAATAGAATCGGTCAAAAAAAAAATATGCATATTTAGTTAATTCAATCCTGAGACTTGCTTAGAAGTTTATTATTATTTCTGTAGAGCATCCACCAAGGAAGGTTTTTTGGGTTCAATACCAGCCCTTGCCAACTGACCATGTGTCACATCCTACTCGTACAGAGGGGTTGGTTAGCTCAGTCAGTTGAGCACTTGCCTAGGAATCGCAAAGTTTCGGGTTTGATACCAATCCCTGCCAACTCAGCACACGAGTAGCACAGATTGGGTAATCTAATCTGTGCTGTAAAGTATCTGGGAGCTGACGGCAGGTGTGGCACTCCACCTCAGAACCCCCCCTCCAAAATAAAAAAATAAAAAACAACAATCTCCCTGGTTTAGCGCTAGCAAAATAGGGATAGATTCCCTCGCTATCTAGCTAATACTGACAATAGGCCACTCTGCCAACTTGACTTTTAACTTATATATATATATATATATATATGGTGTAGTAATGATTAAAATCCACAAAGACTAAATAAATATAAAGATTTAAATACTTCAGGATTCACAGCTCAAAATTGTAAAAGTGCTCAAAAAAGAATTTGAAAACCAGACTAACTCGAGTTTCATGCAGATAGTGAATCTTCAGGGTCCTTATTGTAAGAAAATACTGAGCCTGTTTAGCAGTACTTTACACTGTGTGTAGAGCATATTGCCTAGGAACTACAAGGTTTCGGGTTTGATACTGGCCCTCGCCAACTAGGTGTATGAGTAGCACAGCTTGGATCTGTGCAGTAAAATGGAAAGCTGATGGTAAGTGTGGCACATTACCTAAAAAAAAAAACCCACAAAAACACTCTCCCTGGTCTAGCGCTAGCAAAACGGGGATAAACTCCCTCGCTGTCAGTCTGATACCAACAATAGGCCACTCTGCCAACTTGACTATTATTATTATATTGAATTTACTGATTTATCATCAAACTTATATTTAAAAGACACTTAATATTTTTTGTATTTTCAACTTTTAATCCTGACTGTTGTGTTTGTTTATTTTACTTTGTTGTCTCTGAAATTTGGGTGAGGCAAAGAGTTTAATTGTGCTTAGAAAAAGAAAACTTGTATACTAAAGAAGAAACATTGTATGAAGATTTTTTTTTTTTTTTTTAAATTTTTAAATTTTTTAAATCTCGAATTCTTCCAGCCTTGGGAGGGAAGTATGAAATTTAATTCTAGATAAATATGTGCAGATGTAAATGTTTGGCAAGGATCACTGGTGATGTGATATAGAAAAGAAAATGCCTTAAGCAAAAATGGAAATGTTAAAAAAGAAAAGAAAAGAAAAAAACATTCCATAAACTATAAATGGAAATTGGCAGGGAGAATTCTTCATAAAGAATTAAACTTTGCCTATTGGAGTATATTAAAATAGGAAAGAGGCTTGTTGTAAAAATGTGTGTGTGTGTGTGTGTGTGTGTGTGTGTATGTATATATATATATATATATATATATACACTGGTGTTCCTTAATTGTACGACTGTTATCATATTGCAGCACCCTCTGGTTAAAAATGAGATTGTCCAAATCATCCAAGATGAAATGCAAAAATGTAAATCCTGATTCTAGTGTTGCTTATCTGCCAAATTCTTATTTCTCATGGGTTCATACCGGCCTTCGTCAACTTGGCACATGAGTAGCAAAGTTTAGATCTGTGCAGTAAAATGGAGAGTTGATGGTAAATGCAGCACTCCACTTCAAATTCCAAAACAATCTTAATGGTATAGTGCTAGTGAAAAGGGGATAGACTCCATCGCTGTCCAATTGATACCGACAATAGGCCACTCTGCCAACTTTACTTACTGCTTATGAACATCTGATATATAGTTGGTCATGTGAAAAACAGACTTTTTCTGAGGTTAAAAAAAACATTAAAAAAATTTTTTTTCTCCCTTTATTGTTATATTTATAAATCTCATTATTTTGGTCAGAAATGATATATTTTTGCTACTTGATGACCTCCAACAACATCAGCCACCCTGTTGGCTGGGACATTAGAATACACCAACTGCACCTCTGCAGAGGGGTAAGACTCCCCCAATGAGGCCACCTGCTGCCAGTGGGTGGTGACCTGTGATGCTTAAGGAGGGATCCCTGGTGGCTGAGCAGTTCATGACATGCAACACTCTACTTAGGCCTTTACTTAGGCTAGACGGGCAGTCGGAGAGGCCCCCTAGCACCTATATGGTTGCTCCAACCCTATTGCCCTTAAAGCAAGCCCCAAACCTTTTTTATCATATATGTGCTAGAAGGCAGTGGCTGAGGGTCTTCATGTCCTGGGAATGATGTTAAACTCTATCTGATGGTGAGGTTCCAGTTTTGGAGGTCTGGGAAATGTGGAGCACCCCTTCATCACCATTGCTCCAAGATTCACTCTGACCTGGAGTGGTAGTACCTGTTATGGTCCCATCTATGGGTTAAATAAAAAAATGTGTTTATAAAAAAAATTGAGTATCCATTAAGAATGAATTTATTTCAAAAGTTTGTTGGCATTAAATGACCCACTGAGGTTGATATGCTGTAAAACAAACCAAACCAACAACATCGGAGACCAACTTCACAGTGTCTAGATCAAATTAAACCTCCATGCTTCCTGTAATTCGCCAACACTGTACCTAATATCCCCCTCTACACACACACACATCATGATTATACACAGCTAATTTTCCTGACATTAGTACATTATTCTATGTACTATACATGCACCTTTGATGAGTTGTAGTGCACCTGAGCCCTGCATACAATAATTTCATTTGCTCAGGATTTGTAGATGCATAAACACACATCATAAACACTTCAACATCATAATATAGATTTGTATATTAGTTAATATTCAGTTTGCATTCTATCTGAAAAATACAACCCCTTTATTTGTCTTAAAAATTATTATTTATGTGCAACACTTATATATTCTCTAATTTAAAAAAATAGTTAAAATCCTGTAGAACCAGTCACTTTGTTCTATCATTCATTATGATTTTGCATTTTAATGCAGCAGTTTAAATAACATTTCTTTTAAAGAAAAGAAAAAAGATCAACTATATTAAAGTGAAACTATTGATATATATAGATATAGATAGATACCTATGTAATATAGTGAAAAATTTGAAAAAATACAGGTTCAAATAAAATGAGTGATATTTATTCAGCCAATGCTGTAGTGTTTCAATCTATTTAGTAGATCTTCTTCAGGGCTTTTGTTGATATAAGGAAAAGTAAAACTTATCACAGAATATAATATATATATATATATATATATATATATATATAGAGAGAGAGAGAGAGAGAGAGAGAGAGATAAAAAGCAATGCATATTTATTGATACCATAGCCTAAATATCATACACTAGAAATATGAAATTTCATTTAAACCAACAGAGCTGAACAGATTGTTACATTGAACAAAGAACATGGCCGACTGAAAAATTATTTGGTTTTCCTTCTCACTTAACAGCTGTTAAATTCTTTTTTTTAAAATCATTAATAAGACTGTCAATCATTGGATTTAATTGGCTATACTTGATTCTACTACATTGAATGTCTATGTTGTTTTATGTAGGAAAAAAAAATCTAACACTATTTACACTTGGTGTGTTGAATTACTTCGCAAAGATTTTTTTTTCAGATTTGTACATTTTCCCTCCCCCGCACACACGCTTTTTAAATTGCATCATTATTTTATAATTAAATGAAATAAAGAGTTTAAAAAAAGCAATACTTGACCTTTAACCTTTAGACAACATAAACAGCAGAAGTACTTGAAGTGATGATCATTGAAGAAGCTATTTTATGTTGAGGAACAGAGGGTCATATAATATTTATTTTTAGCCAAGCTAGTCTCGCAGATCCATTATTACTGAATAGTAAACCGAGTATCATAGTTAACAGAGAAATGCTAGGAAGAAACATAGGTATTAAAGATAGGGAAACGGGTTTACTAAGCAAAGATACAAGGTGAACAGAGTAATTAGCAATTGTTAGGTAGAATTAAGAAGTCCTGTGAGTGAGATCTTGTTTCTCTCTTCTGAGGTTTCATCAGACATTGTTTATGGAACAAACAGATAATTCCATTCTCATTATTTAGGTACTATATGACAAGTGCCCATGTAAAAAAGACCTTGTATTAACCCGGCCTGCTGGGAGGTCATGGAAATATATATATATATATATATATATATATATATATATATTATTGGGAACGTTGGTTATATTAGAAGCATCAGAAAATATAAGAGGAGCAAAAAACAAAATTCTAAAGGATGAACATTGTATTACTTTTGATTCTTCTTTTATTATATTCAATATTTCAGGTGGCCTCCAACCTTCTTCAAAGGGTTCTGTAGACAGACAGAGTGTAATTAAAACAGAAGATAAAACCTATTATATATATATATATATATATATATATATAACATAGATTAATCGTTATTATTAATTTTAATCTATTTTCTTCACCTTTTTGATTTTGGTTAATTTTTCTTTTGAAAATTTTAACTCTAAAGTGATGAAGAGTGCACATTAGAAACACTAATAAAGCATTAGTTCTATGTGTGACTGACAATATTCATCTAAAAATAAAATCATGCTAATAACACTAATAGTGTGTGAAAACACTAACACCAGACATGGCATGGACAAATCTGAAAAGAGACGATTGTGTAGATTCGTAAATGTTGTTCAATATGTTATTCAGTGATGTTGGTAGCTTTTTGATTTAGTGTGTCCTGGGACACACTTATTTGCTTTGAATGGGTTTCCTGGAAAATGTATGGGTCCCAACTAAAGCTGTCTAACTCCTACCTTGTAACCTATCCTGTGTAATTCATTTCTAAGAAACTATTGAAATAACAGTTATACCACAAGCATTTCCCTATACCCATTGTGGTGTAACTTATTATTGTAGGAAATGGGCTCTGCAACCCGAGTTCAAGTCTTGGAGAAGGTTGTTTACATTTCACTTTGCGCTAATGCCCTTGGGAAAGGCATGATCATCTGTGGGTATATAGTAGGGCAGACTGGGCTATTTAGTCGTGGTATGATGACTCTGAATTCAAACCAGCTGTACTCCACTTAAAAATTGACCTTGTGTCAAACCCTGGTTGGTTAAAAAAAAAAAAGTCAAATGGGTCATAGGTCAACAACTATCTGTAAATGTCCTAAATATATTTGTAATTGGAAGAATAACTATAAAACTATGAGGTCACACTGAAAGCACTGGTAGCCATTAGATCACTGAAGTTAAGAAGTGATGAGCCTGTTCAATACTTAATTATAAAACCATTTAAGCAATAGCAGGTACTGTAAGCCATCCGAGTCCTTTGTTTATCAGAATAACTTGATTCTGTATTAAATTATCTGAAAGGGGTTGATATGCCATGAAACAACCAACCAACCAACCTATAAAACTGTTTGACAAGTACTCTTTGTTAAAAAATATCAATATTCAATACAAAGTACATTTAATTAAGTAAGCAGATGTTGATTGGAACTAATGGGTTAAATTCATCCCAGTTGTTATATAATTACGGTCAAGTCATGCTGAAAGCACCAATTCCCACTAGATCAGCAAAGTTAAGCAACAATGATCCTGTTCAATACTTAATTGGGAGACCATTTAAGTAACTGCAGGTACTGTAAGCAACCTGAGTTCTTTGTTTAAGAAAATGACTTGATTCTGCATTAAATGATCTGAAAAGGGTTAGTATGCTGTAAATCAAGCTACCAACCTATAAAACTACTTGTCTGAATTTTTGAAATGAGGCTTGATAATTTATATTATTTCGATTGTTCAGACTGTTGCCCTCATCTTTATTGCTGGAAGGCACATTATTTTGTATATAACAATAAAGACAAAGACATCAGTTTGAAAAATCAAAATAATACAAACTATAAAACTTCGTTTGAAAAGTGTTTAGCTAAAAAATATCTATTCAATACAAAGATAAAAATAATTAAATAAATAGATGTAGATTAGAACTAATGGGTTAAATTCATTCCTGTTGTTATATCTAAGACTTGTTCTACTATTCATTTTTGAGGGGTTGATCTGCCTTCACATAGGCCACACCTACATTACCCATCATCATTTACTAGAGGCTACAGAATCCCCAATATGTATTACATGCCAAGAGAGATTTACAGTGAAACATACACTGCTAGAGTGTGTAGACTTTGATCTAGTGCAAACAAAATACTACCACGCAAGTAATTTGAAAGAACTTTTCACAAAAATAAGACCATCCAGAATTTTATATTTCCTAAAAGAAGTTAAATTGTACTAAAAAATATGACTAATTGAACAATAGTTCACATACACACACTCACACACACACACACACACACACATATATATATATATATATATATATATATATATATATATATATATATATATATATATATTTGTTTTATACTTAACTATCGCTACAAATCCAAAACTTAGTTGGAGTGGTAGTACCTGATAAGTCCCATCTATGGGTTGAATAGAACAAAATGGGTTTTAGAAAAATGTGTTTAAAAAAAAAAAAAAAAATTGTGTACCAATGAAGAATGAATAAAACAAACATCTTTGGCATAAAATGACCCAAATGGGTTGACAGGCCGTAAAACCCAACCAACCAAAACTTATTTGGCATTGAATGACCCACTGAAGTTGAAATGCCATAAAACAAATCAAAACAAAAACAAATAGGGGATGATTAAGTATAGTGGAGCAGAGAACTTAATTGATTGGAAGCTATAAACAGTTTGGTAGTTAAATGGTTAAACAAACGAAATGTATGATGAATAAATTTCACCAACTTAAAAGAAAAGCGGTTGATTGTATCACTTGTGATGCATATGTCGATAGATGTGCTTAGGGTTAGGCTAAACTAAGAATAGAAATTGTCCTTTTGAGAATTTAGATATTAAACAGAATTGAACTTTGACCTACAGGAAAAGAGAGGCTGAATATGTGTCAGAGTTGAACATTATTCATTTCCAGTCTACTTCAAAATGGCTGTACGTTCACCAAAAGAGGATAGCTTAACATTGTGTGTGGTTAAGACAAGAGTCTGAATCTTGAGCCACAAAATGTTTCAGGACGTAGATAAACAGCCGCTTAAGTCTCTTCCCCCTCCAAAGAGTGTAAAGCTGGACTTGAAGTAAAAATGGTAGTGGAATTGATTTTTGGATAAAATTGCTATGTACAGGATCATAAGCTTCTTAGAAACATTGGTACTCATTTGTTTGTAACTGGCCTCTACGGATGGAATGAGATTTACTTATCATTTGCATCCGTGGGTGAGTACTGAGTACAGCTCTGTGTGCATGACTGCGTCTGCCACTTGAGATTGCTGGTAAATTTCCTTCAAGCTTTGTCTGCTGGAAGCAAACATCTTCTGCTCTCCCCTCTCCTTACTCTCCCCCAACCTACATCTTTACCTTGGATCAGATCAACGACTGTGCTTATAGACAAGTCCACACGCACACCTTCCTGTCAATTCCATGGCATGTATCCGAGTTAATGGCAGGAGGATTTTCTGATTATAACAAACTGCTAAGAAGATGCTATAAGCAACCATCTTTGAAAAGTAGATTGTTATGGTCTGCTTTGTTTACTAACATTTTTTTTTTTTTTTTTTTTTTTTCCTATGCCTATTTTATTTTATTTTTTCCTATCCCCCCCCCTTTTTTCTTATTTTTTCCTATTTTTTCCCCCTATCCCCCCCCCCACTACCACCACCAATTTGTGTTGAGGAAGAAGATAATTTTTGCTATATATCTAGCATTATAAAAAAAAAAATGGGTCCGGGGGTGAATTAATTAAATAAAGGTTATAAGAACACTAAAAGAAATATAAGTTAAACAGTTAAGGGTTATTGAAAGACTTATACTTTAGAATGTATACTATATTATCACTAAGAAATGAGGAACCATTTAAAATCAATACTAAAAAATGTATATCCCACAAATATATATATATATATATATATATATATATATATATATATATATATATATATAAACTAGTGCTCAATATCATTGATAGAGCATGTATATCTAAGTTAGGGTAATGTAGACATAAAATCAGTGGCACTTGGTAACTGACAGTTTCTCGCCAAAAGCTTTAGTGTAGCTTTAAAATTAAGCAATTTTTGTTGTATAAAAATAATCTTATAGACTGATAAATTACACAATAATTCCAATATTACTATCTGTTTAATCAATCGCGCTTCTATTTCTAAAATGAAAGTTTGTATAGTAGAATGTATATATTTTATAGATAATATATTAAAAATGGATGAATAGTAGTTAAACAAAGCTGAAATAAATTTGAGTATGATATATAGAGAGTCTTTTTGTATATCTTTAAGACTTGCTATTACTACTGATTATTCAACCTGTTTTATTTTCCAGGCTTAACTCTGATTATAGAATAGGATTATAGAAGTCAATAAATCTTAAGTTCTATCCTTCATATCAGATTGATAGTGATTCTTGTTAAAGCAAAACTAATTTCAAACCAAGTTGGTTGTCCTTTTTCCAGATGGACAGGATAGATCTGTTGCTCTTATTAATCCACTAGAAGTGGCTACCCAGCATCAACTGGGTAGATGGAGGGGGGGACTCTGGTGTATTGATTTGTTTACTTTTGAGATTTACAAATTCTGGACATTTTAAAGTAGAATTTTAATCTTATTTCTATGTATATTTTAAAAACCAAGAAGAATGGTTTAAATCTTAACCAAACTCATTATAATCTTTTTAAAGGGGAAATAGTAGTTAACCAGACTGTGATTAGTTTAAGTTTTATTACCTGTATTTATATTCTGACTAGCAGGACCTATGGATATACCACAGTATGATAATTATTATGTTTGATATGTTTACTTAAGAGCTATTGAAAAATAGTTTAATATGTAAAAAGTATACTAATCTTGATTTAACTCTCACATTTTTTTCTTTCTTTCCTTCTTTTCATGATGTTGATTGAAACAAATTAGTGTTATCACTTCTGCGCGCTCACCCCCTCTCTCTATCTTTCCCCTACTCTCTTTTTCTTTTAAATTGTATTCTTTCTGTGTAGCATGTCTTTCTCTTTCTGATAAAAACAGAATGGTCAATTATTTAGCTGGGTCGACAACACTCATAAGTAATAAGAATTCGTCGGATAAGCAACACCAGATAATCAGGATTTACATTTTTGCATTTCATCTTGGATGATTAGGACAGTCTCATTTTTAACCAGAGGGTGTCACAAGATGATAATGGTCATACAATTAAGGAACACAACTATTAATATATAGATAATTGTTTGAATTTTACTTTAAACCTTAAAATGATACAGACACTGATTGCAAGGCTTTAGGATCATTTGGGTGAGTTGAGAATGTTGCTCAATGAATTTTGTGTATGTCAAACTTTGCTTGATTTTTACTTTAAACCTTAAAATGATAGAGAGACACTTTTCCCTGATTACTAGACCTCTGGCCATAGGATCATTTGGTTGATTTCAGAGCATTGCTTCAATCAGTCACTAAATTTTATGTACAAGAAATTTTGATCAGTAAATCATTGGAAAATCAATTTCATTTCTCATTATTTTAAGAGTTGCTTCAACTTAATTTGATTCTGTCAATTAAGGGAGTGAAAATATATTATCACTTTAAGGCTTAATTTCTTATAAGTAAAAACAGATAATAGTATTAAATCAGCAAGGATGTGTGTGGTGTAATAGTTAGTCTTAGGAAATGGAGTTCAAATCCTGGACGAAGCTACAGTTTACATAACGCTAATAGCCCTTAGGAAAGGTATGAATCCAACTACTCTCCCTCCAGCTATGGGTAAATAGTAGGGCAGACTGGCTCTAACCTTGGTTAGGCAACCAGTCCAGGAGATGGAAAACTTTGACTTCAAACCTGTTAAATCTGCTTGGGTGGTTACTACTATAATAGGCCCAGTCCTAATTAGTGATCTATTTCACTAATTTAAGCAAATTCTAATGAAAACAATTCTCTCACTTGTGGTAGGTAATGTAGAAATATACAATCTATAAAATTCATGGATTATAAACAATCTTTTTTTCTTTTCTTTTAATAAGTGAGAAAAAAATTACATATATTTTGGTTTATTTACCTTTTTTTTTTTTTTAAACAATATGTTTGTGACTAATAAATCATTGTTTTTTTTTTTTTTTTTTTTTTTAAATACTGATAGATTATTGATAAATGTGACTATAAGTTATATTATTATGATATATATCTGATATGCTATATACCAACTTGGAAGTAAATCAAATTTTAGATCCAAACATTCTTTCGGGTATCAATAATATATGTATCTTGATGGTTTTTGTTTGAGATTTTGTCAGCTAGATCAGGGTTTCTCAATAGGGGCCATGTGATTGGGGGAGGGGTCACAAGGCCAAATGTGAAAAATAAGGGCCACAGAAAATTTAGGATCCATAAAATATATATGTATGGAGTATTTTGTAATTAATAAAATATTAAACTTATTTAGTTTAAATGTTAGTGTGTACATGCACAATTATATTTTGATAATTTTACTTTTTGTTAATTTCTATGTTAATTTTTATATCATTTATGGTCTTTAATAGTTAATTATAATTAACTATATCATTTATAGTTTTGGTTAAAAGCAAAGTAAGGGTAACCCAAAGCCAAACCTTTTTTTTTTTTTTTAACCTTATTTTTTCGATTCAGGCATCATTAGGGAACGAGAAATTTTTGGGAAAATGGGCCAGTCTTTGGCTCATTTACCAAAATACGTTAATAGAACGAATTTAGTATTAAGGTGTATATAGAAATAACATACTCAAGTTTCACCATAAAGGATCTTCAGGGTTAATTGTAATGAATTAATCAAGATATATATATATATATATATATATATATTGTTGATGGATTCTTTTGCCTTGTAATTTACTTATGTGCCCCCCCCCTACACACACCAATCATTAGAAAAAAATATTCTATTTACATTTATTTTAGAATACATACGAATTGCAGCTGTATCTTATATAAAACAAAAGTATCTGTAGCAGCTTACAAACATGATCACTTCTATGCAGATAAAATTACGAATTATATATGCTATTGAAATTAACACAATGTAAGGATTATGACAGGATAAGTTTGTGTTGCTCATTAAAATATTTCTCTGGCCCTCTAATATCCAAATTTATTCTATGCGTGGCAATACACATACTGCCCTGTGACAAAGGAGGCAAATGGCCCCCGGTTGGGAACTAATAGGTTAAACTCATCCCTATTGTTATATCTAAGACTTTTTTTTTTTTTTTTTTTTTTTTGAGGGGATGATCTAATAGCTGAGCAGATGGTTGTATAAATCTTTTTGTATTTTGTTGCTACATTTAAGCAAAACGTGATTTATCCGATAAAACAAAATAAGCTGTTATTGTATTATTATTTTATTTTTTTTTTTTAACATTCACCTGTTCAGCATGAAATCAACTTATTGTGATTTCTTTAATTACAGTTTAAATGTTTTTAAAATTCTATTGTTGCAGTGGTAGATATTTTGAAATAAGCTGTGAGTCATTTAGTAGCTTAGCTTGGATCTGTGCAATAAAGTGGGGAGCTGATGGTAGGTGTGGCACTCCACGCTCAGACGCAAAACAATTTCCCTGGTCTATCACTAATAAAAAAGGGAATAAACTTACTCGCTGTCCAATAGGCTACTATGTTTACTACTTTACTTATATAACTAGCAGATGATGATGCTGCAGTTATATATATATATATATATATATATATATATATATAATAAATTCGAATAGATATTTTGGCAAGATTCTATAGATAAAAAAGAGAAAAAAAAGAAATGACATATGTACCCAATAAAGCACATGTGGTGTAACGGTTAGTCGTAGGAAATGGACACTGCAACATGAGTTCAAATCCTGAATGAGGCTAGTTGCATTTTGCATAGCGCTGATAACCTTGGGAAAGGTATACATCCAACTATCTAACTCTCTCCAGCTCTAGGTAAATAGTAAGACAGACTGGGCTCTTTAACCTTGGTATGGCAACTTGTCTAGTTGAAGGAAAACTCTGAATTCAAACCTTTTAAACACTTAAAAACTAACCTTGTGTCACATCCTGCTCATGTGGTGGATTTGAGTAAATACATAAATGCACAATAAAAATAGTTTAAGCATAAGTAAAAATAAAAACATAAGTAAAAATAAAAATGGATTAGATTCTGATAGCATCTTTCTACACTAATTCTTGTTCTTCCACTTTTTATTTATTTATTTATTTATTGTAAATTGTATAGTCGTTTTTTTATTACTTATCCAGAAACACTCAATATATAAGCTGGCCATGTGAAAACACAGCTCTGACCCCCTGGGTTCTACTGTTTATGAGGTTAAAAAACATTTTTGTATTTCATATCAAAATCCCTGTCAGACTATTGGCTAGAAATGGCATATTCTGCTATCTGATGACCTCTATGGACCTTGGAGATCAACAGCCTGTGTAGCCCGAGGTCAGGTCAATATTCATGCAAAAATCAGGTTCCTGGGACCTTCTGTTTGGTTCGTACACACACACACACACACACACACACACAGAACTCAGCATAGTAGTATAAATATACTGTGTGTGTGTGTGTATATGTGTGTCCCACAAAACTCTTTTCAAAATTTGAATCTCAACGTGAGTTCATTTAGAACATGTGAGAATTTTTTTTCTGTATCATAAAATTACCAATAAAAAATGTCTTTGCACTTAAGTGGTTTCTTGTACCTAGTAACCCTTGAATACAATCATTATGTCATCCTTGAATTATTTCACAACCACTATACAAATCTTGGAAGTAAATTTCAAACTGATGCAACTGACCTGTTAGTCTGAAATAGATATGTTTAAAATACTTATTTGTATTATTAGTTGAACTTGTGAATTTATTAATATCTGTATTTATACTATTAACTCTATTTTTCTACAACTTTTTTGTATATAGACCCAAAGTCTCAACTTATTCTTTTAGGTTATTTTAATAGCTTCATAGTGATTTGGCTATCATTTAAAAAAAACTAGGTGTTTATTATATCTAGCATTGATATGACAATGTGAATTTTGTTAAAAGATTTATAACTCACGGAATTTATTCCATCTATCTATACATATATAAAGGACAGTTGGTGTGTGTCCCCCCGGAGGAAACTACAAAAATAAAACAATTAACGACAAAGTAAATATATATACACATTAAATATCAACAGTTCTTGCTTTTTGTGCAAAAATTATGAAGATTTCGTAGATATTTAAGAATCAAAATATACATAAAAATAGCATTAAAAATTCTTAAAAGTAAACAAATCAATACACCAGGATTTTTTGCCCCTCCTCTCTACCCAGACAACGCTGGGTAGCCGCTTCTGACGAACGTAGAAATCCTCTACCAACATTCGCAGTCTATTATAAAACTTTTTACTAAAAGTTAAATTCATATAATTCATACATGAATTTAACTTTCACAAAAAACAAAAACAAAAAAAACAAACAAACTTCAAAATAGACTAGACTACCTTATATAGGAAAAGAACCTTTCAGAATGGGGAAAAAAAACTTGTTTGTTAACTTTTAGTTTGTTATTGTGTATCTATGTATATTTTATTACTGTTATTAGAATTTTCATTTATACACTTGTAACCGTAACCCAGCAAAAACTGCACATGGTAGTATTTTTTTGTTTTAATTTTTATTTTTATTAGAACAATACTTACAAAGCTCTTAGAGAGTAAAGGCATAATTCCCGCTCTTTTTGTCCCAGATATGAATAAATAGTAGGGCAGACTAGGCTCTTTAGATTTGATAAGACAACCGGCCTAGGAGAAGGAAAAACACTGAATTCAAAACCAGTAGGCGTGGGTCTAACAACTACACTTGCTACGAAACCACAGCACCATCACAGACATGACCCCCGGCTATACTCCCGAGGGGTTCAAGACATTTATATTTAAAGAGAAAACAATTTCTATTTGAATTTTGATTTTGTGGGGTTTGCGTTCGAGCTGAACGTCATTTTTAAGCACCAAATTTTCGATATAAATGAGATGACTATGATGCTAATTAGAATCATTCACTCTTTCGAGTCATTATCATTAAGGACCTAAATTACAACGGGAACCAACCGGTTTATGGATCGTCTACTTTCCTTTTAAAGGAAGTTATTTGCATTTTGGAAGGAATAATTATGATATATATCTTGAACGAATTTTTTTTTTAGTTTTAAACAATTTCATTATAAATTCATAGTATTTTGCTTGTGTTTTAATAGTTGTAGATATTTTTTAACAAAATCCGATAAAAAAAAAATGCACAATGCACATTTCATATTACAGTTCAAGTATTTTCGCATGTTAGTTACACTAAAAATGAATGTCTTGAATGAACGTTTTTCGGTATATGAAATACTAGTGGGTATTAGTAGTATTAAATTTGAATTTGTTTTGTTTATTTTTTACTACTGGAACTTTAACCTAGTTTTTCTTGCAATTGAACTTGATTTTAAGAGTAACATGTCCATTATTTATTAATTCTAACCTTTTTTGGTTTAATTTCTATTCATTCAGGGATACGTTTTATCTATTTATTTAGTTAACTTCACATTTTTAGGGAACACATTTAAGTATTATTTAGGCCAGTTAATCTCCTCCACACTAAAAAAAAAAAAAAATTTCTTAAGTGTAGTAATACACATTATTAAATATTTATGTCCCAAGAGTAAGCTGTTAATTTATTTCTGTAAATAATTCCTGCTGTTGCTACATATATAATAATTTGGGTACATTTTTGTCCCATCCTTAAAAAGAAAGAAAGAAAACTTTGTGGTTTAAAAATAAATTACACCAAAAACCGGTAGTGCTTATTTTGAAGGTCTGATGATACTCAGTAATTAAAAAAAAATACTAAAAGAAATGTTTGTGCAAAACTAGGATCTGTTGACGAGGTCAAATATTTCTGGTGTTTTATAATAAATTTATCTCCTACAAACATGGTAAGAAGAAGAAAAAAGAAAAGAAAAAGCATTAAACTGAATTATGCCTATCATGTAGAATTTTAAGTTTAAAAACAAAATTAAAGAATTTTTTAAAAAACTTACATCGTTGAGGGTACAGGGTGGCAAGGCAATTTCTAGAAATATATTTAAAAATAATGAATACATTTTAACTTGATGGGCTAACTTTTATTGTATTTGTTTAAAATTGCACTTCCTAAACAACGAACGTTTTCGGCATAAAATAACCAAACAAGGGTTGACATGCCGTAAAACCCAACCACCCAAAACAAATAACAATGAAAAAACCAAAGTTAAATGTGATAGAGAGGGAGTCTTTATTTAGTTTCTTTTTCATTTAAAGACAAAAAAGTTATATCTTGTGGAACATATGTAATTTTGTTCATATAATTTTAAAAAAACAAACTGTTTCTAACGAATTTTGGCTGCTATGTCTAGCTTGTTTTCAATTCTTGAATGAATATTGTCTCTATTTTCATACTTATATTCCCTACTCATTTAGAGTGCGCGCGCGTGTGTATATGTATATATAGTTCTGGTCGAAATAAATTTATAATAGCCAAATGACGGTTTGTTAAGTTTTTCTTTCTTACTTTGGAAGTATAAATATTGCTCTGTATATAATTAATTTATTAGTTATTATACATTGAACTCTCTTAGGGATTTATAAAAATCCTTGTATAAATCTATAAGTTTGCATCAATATAAGCATGCATTGTGGATGTACATTGTACAGGATATATTGATGGTCCCAAATAGAATTATCCCCTACATACCAGTCAGTTGGATACTTTTACTACACACACACACACACACACACACACACACACACACACACACACACACACAACTTCTTTCAACGCACTTCTAATCTATGTACTGGGTACTCGAGTTTATAGAATAAAACGGTCAATCTTCAACAGGTCCATTCCGTTATTACAACTTACATAACATAACGTCTGATTCTTGACAAATGTTGTTGGTGCCCTCAGCGACTTTATCGTCATTACAACTGATAAACACTCTCCTTTATATCATATACTATGGAATAAAATTAATATCTCTATGTTAAAAATTATTTGTTGGTCGATATAAAATTCCCGTTCAAGCCAAATATTGCTATAAAAAACAAACAAAAACTAAAACACTAAATAGTAGTGTTTATTGAATTAAAGACCTGGTGTATGGAACTCCTTATAAAGCAAATATTAAATCGTTGTAATATGTGCGGTTATGTTACGCTTTGTATGCATTCATAGCCCCCACATTCAACCTTAAAAATATGTACATTACAGCTTTTTGTACTCAGGCCTTTACGGTGCTAACTTTGTTTTGTTTGAAAGGCTGTTGTAATAGCTCTGTGTGTGCGTATGTGTGTGCTTGTGGTGCCCCACATGCCACCTATCCCATGTCTGGAGCTCTAGGGTGGAGTGCTCGCTGCTGCTGCTGCTACTGCTGTCGCCTGACACACATTACTTGATGATGATGAGGGGCAGCACCGACTCCCAAGAAAAAAAGTGAGATGCTTTCAGGGTCAGAGGTGAGCTGAGTTGCTTACTCTCTCTGTGACATTTCTTTCAGAGTAGCCCCTCCTTTATTCTGCCTATTACAACTGTCTCTAAACCATCTGCTGTGGGTGGATGGGTGGCTGTTCGGGTGGGGGCAAATCATGATGGGTTTTTTTGTCCCACACCCCTCTCTCATTTTACGTGTTTTTTTTTTTTATCCCCCATTTATTCCCTTATGATAGACCTTCCCTACCGTTCTTCGCCCCATCTTTTTTTTCTTTTAGTGGCTGTGATTCCAATACACTAAAACAGGAAGGAGGCCCTTACTTCGAATGAAGCAGTAGCAGCAGGCATACTGAGTAAGGGCTCTCACTTTAGATTTGATACCCTCGTAGGGAAAGAGAGGGAGGAGGAGGAGACAGGAGGAGGAGAGGAAGAACCAACAGTCGGCGACTGGTTTAGTTTTTATTTACATTTTTTTTTAAACACACACAACTTTCACTTGGAATTTACCTTGTTTCTTAATCGTCTTGCCATAGATTAAGTTAAGGTATGTGTTACTTGTTGTTGTCCACTCTAGTTCGGCTCTACAAGTGTTGAACCAGAAGTGCAGTTGCTCGGACTTGAAATTTTCTTTGTTCAAAGTAGATTTCGATGAAGAGATATCGTCTACTAACGAAGCTTCCTTTAGGCTTCGTAAACCTTATATAAATTTTGTTTATTATCTATTTTTATAAATAGAGGGGGGGAAAAACTAAGTTTATTATTCTACTTCTGCTTAAGAATCTTTAAAAAAAACGATGTTTTCACTATTTATTTTTATTTATTTGCAAGTGTCCCGGTATATGTTCTTTCTTTGTTGATCAACCATTGTATAGGGTCGCTAACGGAACCGCCACCGTTTGATGTTAGATTTTTTATTAATGCATTATAGTTTTTAAAAAATACAGTATCAATTTTTAAAATTAGACAGGTCGAGTTAGAAACAAAGACATAGCCGTGTCTGTCTTTTAACTTAGTGTACTTAATAAGTTTTTGGTGTCTATATATTTTCTCTAAATTTTTATTGCATGTGGTGTGTACGTACTCTGTGCTACTGTGCAACATGATAGCTACATAATCATTGTCACTTCTGCCTTCTCCCTCCAAATGTTCTGATGTCTGACGATACAGTTGGACCTCATTGTGCAAATTTTATATTACACACACATGCTTGTGTAAACTATAGCCTTTTATTGCTTGTATCCCACACTATTAGTGATCGTGCTAATAGTACAAAAAATGCTATCCAACCAGAGCAACTTAGTTGGCGTTTTCAGAAAACCCAGCTGTTAATAATTAGGACCAAGGTTGTGTATATATGTGTATACTTATTCACTGGTTTTTCATCAACAGCATAAAAATATTGAGCGTTATTCAAGTTATTAGAGCTTCTCCCTCGTCATAATTCTACATTTTTAGGCCTTTTTCTTTCTTTTTATTTTTAAAGGATTCTTTTTACACGTGTGAAGATAATGATGTAATGTTAATATTGGTATTAATTAAGCTTAGCTTAGTACAGAATAAACAACTGGGAGGAGTTAGGAAGATACTGTTACCTACCCTTCTAGTTGGGGAGGGTCAGTAACCCACTATTCGAAATTTTGGCTAAGCTTAACACTGACATCTGTCACAGGTGGGAGATACGTATCTTTTATTTCAGTCGCGGGGCAGACCATCACGGTTCAGTTGTTATTAATTCTAGTCCCATAAAAGTGATGACATGTTTATTTGAATAGGTTTTCTATTTTAAGTTAAAATAACCTTTAAACCTAATTTCAAGACTGGATTTCTTATCATTAATTACCCGATTTTTAATAAAATGGCATGAATAAATAAAATTTACTCTAAAACGATTGTTATTGTAAATATAAATTGACCTTCTCCCCTGAAACTTAGAGGAGTTAGTTTGAAATAAAATAACTGATGCATTATAAAATTCATTCATTGATAAACCAACACTGAAAATTTCATTAAAATCGGATAATTCCCTGATATTTGTTAATTTTTTTTTAACGGGGGGAGGGGTACATTTTTTTTTGTAAAAACACGGATTTTTCGACAAATTTAGTACACCTTGTTTACATTATTACAGGAAATAATAAATAATTATTTAATTTCAAAACTTGTTTGTTTCTTTATACGATCGTAATTAGTTTATGAAATTAGGTGATTAAAAATAAATACTTGAATGATCAACTAGTAATATACTTTCTGAATATAGACTAAAATGATACTCTTTATAAAAACACATCTTACAGATGCGCTAGTGCGTGTATCGTCAGTGATGTTTATACATTTCTATTTATTTATTTTACTAAGTCACATCCTGTATTTATAGTGCATACCTAACTTTTGATCATAATGATACTAATTTTTTGAAACAACGCTAATGAAACGAAAATTGGTTTTAATGTCATTGGCAATAGATGATCATCATTTATAGTTGTAATTTCTTCATTATTTAGAAAGTTAAAAATAGATAGAAATGTTTGTTTTATCCCAGCGTAATGTGTTCTTGTTTGTTATTTTTTAGATTGAATAAATAAAACGTACTTTCTTAGTGTAACAGTTACCGTCAAAGGAAATGGAAGCGGTGATTGAAGATGTTTGCATTTCACTTCGCGCTAATACCTTTGGGGAAAAGCATAAATCCATCTGTTAACCCCTCACCCCTCATCAGCTATGGCAAAATAGCAGAATTTCCTATTAACTTAACTTTTTGCCTACCAAATTTCGCTGTTTTTTATTTTTATTTATTTTATTTACCTGTATGGTTCCCTATTGCAAAAGGGATCAACTACAAGTCTCAGAGTTGGTCCACAGATAAACGATGGTTGATTTTTGAGTGTAAACAAGTGACATGTGTGAAAGCTGCTGCTAGCGGTTTGCAGTAGTGGGTGAGCCGCTATGAGTGGTTTAAAGTATACAAAGAGTTAATAGTATAATTAAAGACCCCCCCCCAAAAAAAAAAAAAAAAAAAAAACATGCTTATAAAGTATGAGGTTGATTTTTCATCTTAAAATATGATAGAAAATTATTCACTATTTTGAGACTTGTATTATAAATTTTTGATATATTTCTCATTTAATCCTAAAACGACTTTCTGTAACTTGTATTATAAATAGAAATTAATTTTAAAATGAAAACGTGTATTGTAATGTTTACTATCGTAAGAAATAGACACTGGACATGAGTTCAAATCCTGAACAAGGCTGTTTTCATTTCACATAACGCTAATACCCTTGGGAAAAATATGCATCCAACTATTCTCCCTCCAGTTATGGTAAATAGTTGGGTAGACTGGGCTTTTCAACCTTGGTATGGCAAGGAAAATTCTGAATCCAAATCTTCTAAACTCTGCTTAATAAATTGACCATGTGTTGCATCCTGCTCGTGCGAAGGGGTTGGTAAATATATATAACTGTATATGAATTTTGAATGAATCTTTGAGTAAATTTGGTGTAGTCTTTGAGTTTCCTTAATGATTGCAACTTTCACTTTTAAACTTTTTGAAGTTCATGTAGTTCAATATATTAAATTGCTTTATACAGGCTCAAATGGAATCTGTTCAGTGTTAAATACTGATTATTCAGCAAAGATAACTAATAAAAAAAACATAGAAAATTGTAATGTAAAAAATGCATTACACTATAAGGACAGGTTTAGCTCAGTTGGTAGAGCATCCTACTTAGGATCATTAATCCAAAAGTGAATGTGATAGTGCAGCAGGATTTTGAACTTGTTTACTGTGATGTTGCAGTCCATTACGTTAGCCGCTACTCCACAGCCCCCCCCCCCCGATAAAAAAAGTTTGATAGAGGAACATATATTACAATATGATATCCTAAAGTCAAATAAATCCAGTTATATTTTATACAATGGATCATAACAAATCCAGTTATTCTTAATATTTGAATTGAATCTATAATTAGTTGATAGTTAATACATTTTGGTGGGGAAGAGGGGTTCACAAAAAAAAATAATTATTCATTTATTTATCTATTTCACAATTCAAAACAATCAATTCCATAGTTTACTTGTTGACTCAATTTGACTCTTGATGAGAGAGGAATGAAAGCACTTAGTCTATCCCCATTCTTTTGGGGGTATTTTTTTTCTTTTTCTTCTCAATTCTTTTTTTTTTTTTTTTCTCAAAATTATTTGAATAAAATCAAAACTCAAATTATGATGTTTAACGTGTTTTTTAAGCTGTACAAATGCTAACAACAAAAACAAGAAGTTGTGGCAAAAATCAATGATAATCAACAAAGTATTGTAGATATATAATTTATATAGACAGATATCTTTATTATATTTGGTCCTTAAAATCTTAAAGGAAGTATACAGGTTTTGTTGTGCATAAAATATTTTATAGAATTGCTTTTAAACTGATCTAAAATTATAGAATGCTAAATAAAAAGTTCATAACAAAGAATCTAGTTTCAGTGGTTGGATTAAATAATTAAACATATAATAACACTATTTTTTTTTTAAGTAATGTTTTTATTAATCCCTTATCATTGATAATCACTTTATTTTTTGTTATTTTCAATACACAATATACAGATTGAGTGCTAAAAATTGATTAGAGAAATTTTAGAAAATAATTTGCAAAATTTGGTATTGAAAAAGTAAAGAAAATTCCTGACCTCCCTTCAGGCCGAATTAACACATGGGCTTTTTTATGGTCTACTGACACTTATGAATTTTTTTTTTATAGATGAAACATTAATCTTATTGGCAGGGAGTGCATTTGATGCAAAAATATGCAATATACAAAATAACTCCTCCCCCTCATATATGTGTGTATGAACATTTTCTAATACTTTTTCATCTCTTGTTTTCATTTTTCAAAGAATCCCAACATGGTTTACACAACACTATACTCATCCTGATGTACTAATGAAAGTTTTACAATAAACCAAAACCTTTTAACATCGACTTCACCATCTACACAAATTTTTATTTTGGAAAACTTTTCTTTTTCTTTTGTCTGTCTCTCTCCCTTTATCTATCTGTCTGTCTGTCTGTCTCATATATATATATATATATATATATATATATATATATATATACACACACACACATAATTGTTGTCCATACAGAATTTTGTTTGAGAATTTGTCAGGCCTAAACATTTTATTTACATTCTCTTTCCTTTTAAATGATTTACATGGAATTTTCTTGATAGTTAAATAAGTGCATTTATTTTAATGTTTGTATATCGATGTGAAAAATGGAATTCATTTTATAAACAAATCTCTATCATTTGCCCGGCAAATGTTTATTACAAAATAAATTCTTATTATTTTATGAACACACTTTGCCTAGATCTTCAGACCTCAAGTCTTTTTGCTCTAACACCAAAGCCAAACCCACAAGTGCAGGTGGGGATCATAAATGTAGTTGAATTGAGTAAAAGCATGTGACAAAATGAACAAACATAAAATAGGAGACGGGGGGGGGCTGCAATTCTTCAAAAGATAATAAACAACCCTATACAATGACTGGCGGGGGGGGGGAGGAGAGGGGGGGACACAGCACAGATTTTAAATACAGTCTTTGTCTACACCAATTTTTTATGAAAGATATCTGAGAAAATAAAAACAGGATGAACATGAGTAGAAGTTTCGAAGAGGGAGGGTGGTAGAGAGAAGAGCGAGTAGTAAAAATCAGACATTGTGAAAAAAAAGTTTTTGGAGATGAAATTCAGTTTAAATGCCAAAGTCTCTTAAGATGAGTCCAGTCAAATTGTACAGCATTTATAAACTTCAAATGAATTTTAACTCAATATGGCCGACAACCAAAATTTATACAGAAAAATTCAACAAATTTATTGCTTTGGATTATTCGGACTATTGTCCTCATCTTTATTGTTATCTACACAACGTTTCGTCTGATGTGCCCTCCGGCCTTCTTTATAACTATAAAGATCAGGACAATAGTCCGAATTATCCAAATAATACAAATTATCAAGCATCATCTAAAAAAATTCAGACAAGTAAAACCATTTTTCTAGAATAACCGTAGTGGTACTATTTAATCCATATATGTGTATATAATAATAATAAAGATGAAGATAATAGTCCAAAGAATCCAAATAATACAAATTATCAAGCCTCATCTAAAAAAAATTCAGAGAAATAGATTAGTTACTTTTCTTTTTTTTTTTTTTTTTCTTTCTTTTTTTTCTTATTCTATTTTTACAATCAGTTAATTGCTTATTCAGGAAGTTTTCTTCCAAATAATTTAATTGATATTGAAAATTTTAGAAAAAAAAAAAAAAGTATTCACATAAATTAAAACAATTTACACTAAGAACAATATAAAACTCAAGTTTTATGTATTGGCAGATCAATGAGTTTAGACAACAAGAAGCTTGTTAAGCAATCTTTTTTTTCTTTTTTTTCTAACTGGTTCTCAATTTTATAAGCAAAAACAATCTCCCTTGTCTAGCACTAATGAAAAGGGAATAGACTCCCTGGCTGATACCGACAATAGGCCACTTTGCCAACTTTACTTACTTGAAACCTGAGAGGATATGTTCAGATTCTTACCTTTCCAAATTTTGTGGCATGATGAAATGAAATAACCAGGTAATTGCATCTTAACAAACTTTCTCTATTATTTTTATATATATATATATATATATATATTAGTTATTACTTGTAGAAAAGTGATCGTACTTGTTATCCTCTTTGTATATGAGGCTAGGTGTGTTATAAAAAGTATGGCTAATTCAGGTGTTAGAAATGAAAAAAAAGGTGTGGGTAATTCAGGTGTTTAAAAAAAAAAATATCTGAGTAAACACTTCGACGACTCCTAAAAATTTACATCCCAATCCTCCATATTTATCAGATTCTGTTTTGAAATATTTTGGACATTTTTAAAAAAAAAAAAAAAAAAGAAGAAAATTAAAATTAGCCAAGAATGGAATTGATAAATGGTTACTTGCTTAGAAAATTTAGAAAGAAAAAAAGTATAAAACCATTTACATTATGACATATTTATATGTATTTGCTGTTGGTGTTCTTTAATTAACCTTACCCCCTCCCCCCTTTTTTGTCCATTTTGAGTAATGTCAATGGATTTACAATACAGCAGATTTACACATTTCTTTATTCCCCCATCTATACATATATAAAGGGCAGTTGTATGTATCTGTATGTCCGGAGGAAACATTGAAAAATAAAACAATTAATGACAACGTAAATATATATACACATTAAATATCACCAGGGCTTGGTTTTTGAGCAAAAATAATATAGATTTGATTTATATTCGTGAAGATAATTAAAAAATAAAATTTAAATGATAACAGCATGGATTTTTGTTTTCATTTGATATTTTAGATAGTAGACATTAACATTTCTTTTCAGAGTAGCTGGATCAATGCAAGGTCTATTTTTTTTTTTTTTTTTACATGGGGATTTAAATGAGGCATCCCACGAGGATTCAACACACAATTTAGTAATAATGGATCTACGGGACTAACTTAAAATCCCCCTCTGCCTAGGCGATGCCGGGTAGCCGCTTCTAGTCTCTTTGTAAAGGAATATTTTGTTGATGTAGAATGAGATTGTCAGCTTTGTGCTATTTTACAAGAATATTACAAAAACTTTAAATGCAAAAGGATTAAAGCAGTTTATATTCTAAATCCAAAATTACTATCCCATTTTCTTACTAGGGGCTTTAATGCCTCTCCTTGTTGTATTCTATATAAGTAAAGTTGTCATCAGCCAGACAGCGAGGGAGTTTATCCCCTTTTCACTAATGCTAGACCAAGGAATTTTTTTTTTTTTTTTTTTTTGCATTTGAGGTGGAGTGCCACATGTACCATTGGCTCCTTACTTTACTGCAGAGATCGCTATGCTACTCATATGCTGAGTTGACGAGGGTTGGTGTTGAACCAGGAACCTTGTGATTCCTAGGCGGACGCTAATCCAAAATTTTCATAATCAGCAGAATTAAAATTGATAATTCTCACTTTTAACCCGTTTCTCTTTCTGTGGGATGATATTAAAAGTAGGATGGTATTTTCTATAAATAAATCTTAATGTAAGAAGTTTTGGACCATATGACCTTTAGGCACCCATTTTTGATCTCAATTAAGAAAGGACATGTTTTTCATTTACACCATCAATATCCAGTTGTTTTAACAGATGATTTTTAGATTTTTAAAAAAAATTATAAAACTAACCCCTAACCCTAACCAACAACCGGATGTTGACGGTGTAAATGAAAATCATGTCCTTTCTTAATCGAGATCAAAAAGGGGTGCCTAAAGGTAATATGGTCCAAAGTTTTTTATTTTATTTTATTTACTTATTTAAAAAAAAAATTTTTTTTTTTTTAAAGTTTCTATTTCTCCCCAAATGCATTTTATCTACTGCCAAAAAGATGGTTGTGGTAGATAGTATAATAACCCACTTCAATTTACAGGAGACAACTAAATAGTGTTGATAACTCTTGACCTTTTATTAGATGAAATGCTAAATGTTAAATAAATTGGATATTCTAAACAAGTAGGAATTGTAGAAAAGAGATGAACTATTGCTTTTTGCTATCTCATTTTAGCCATGTCCTTAAATTTATTTTCAACATGTAATGAGAGCATTTTGGAGAGGGGGGGGAGAATTTTTTTTTCAATTTTGGTTTTGGAATTAGAAATATTGTTTATGCTATAAATAATGTCAAAGTTCATAAAATGAGTTTAAATTTTTTTATTTTTAAGTTCTTATTTGTCAGAATGGCAAGCTACTAGATTGTAGGGTTTTTATCTTGATTCATGAAATGATCAATGTCTAGCATCTTTATACAAAGTTATTTTTATCAATATATTTCCAATCTGATTAAAATTATGAAACTTGTTTATCTAGTCATCTTAATATATAGGTATCAGCTGGACAGCAAGGGGGTCTATCCTCCTTTTCACTAGCACTAGACCAAGAATATTGTTTTTGCATCTGAGGTGGAGTGCCACACCTACCATCAGCTCCTTACTTTACTGCACAGTTGAGATACATACATACATATATATATATATATATATATATATATATATATATAGACTCTTGCTCTGATGAGCTAGTAAGCAAAACTATTAGTGGATATATCTGACTCATTAGGATTTATATTACTATTTGCTCTACTTAGGTATCGAGCACTCTTTACATTTTAGTTTTAGACAACCCTAGTAGCTTATATATATATATATATATATATATATATATATATATATATATATATATAGTTAATCGATTATTTTCGGTTGGTGCAACTCTTTGCCACACCTACCATCAGCACCTTACTTTACCACACAAATCCCTGTGCTACTCATACACTTAGTTGGTGAGGGCTGGTATCGAGCTAGGAATCTTGTGGTTCCTAGGCGGATGCTTTATTGACTGAGCTAAACTGGCCCTGCTGTATAATTACAAGGTAAGGATTGAACCTGCAACCTAAAGATGATTATCACTTAGAATTGTATTAACTCAACCCTTATATCCATTGCGCCATGTGTCCAACACCTGAAGAATGCCAGAAAGCTCATCGCCCGAAACGTTGTGTATATAACAATAATGAGGACAACAGTCTGAAAAATCTAAATAATACAAAGTAAAATTATTACTTTCTTACTGAGGAAGTATAAAGTTATTTTGTTTTAGTTCATGTAATGGAGATAGTGAACAATTTTTAGGAAGTAACTCACAATATACATGACTTTCATAGGGCAATGAATTGGTTAGTTTTTGTTGTGTGTGTGATTTGTATATATTTGCAATATTTACATTCTTATCTATCTATATAGTATCCTTGTCTGTAAGGATCAGTTCTCTCTGGATACCTCATTACTTGTGTCCATGTGCCAAAAAACTAAGCTAAGCTTAGTAAATAACCACAGTATATCTTTTGTTATATTTATTTTGTGGGGGAAACTCTTAACCAATAAGATATAAAAGCTGAATGGCCTAAACAAGGATATCATAATTGTAAAGTGGAGGGGAAGTAGCAACAAAAACACTTCAGTTTTGTAAAACTGGGTTTGTTTGATGACTCTTGACCTTACACACACACACACACACACACACACACACACACACCAGTTTTAAGTGTGTTCTTATTGATAGGACTTGATAAGTGGAAAACATTAGATTCATAAATAGGAACTTGTAGTATGGGGGATTTTTTTTTTTTTTTTTTTTTTTTTTTTACTTTGTAATTTTTCCAATCAATATTAATACTAGACAAGCCATTAAACCCCTTGGGGTCCTTGTTTGTTGTATCGAGGATATTGATGTTTTTATTTGGGAATGGGTGCTGAATTTTAATTAGCATTGCATAGTTATCTCCATTATATTAAGAATTTGGATTATTAAAATGATGTTTATATTAATATAAATTGATATACATGCATACATCAGCATGAAGACATATATATATATATATATATATATATATATATATATATATATATATATAAAACACACAATGTTGTTAAAATGAATATATTTTTATATCATTTTCATTGCTAATATTGACAATATTTCGATTAATAAAAAAAAAAATCATCATCAGAGCATAATGATAATTATGTCCGTTTTTAGATGTAAATGTTTTTAATCCGGACTCATCGAGAAAGAAGCAGAAAATAATCTAAAGAGAGAGGAAGAGAGGAATTCTATACAATTAAATAACCAACAGTGTAGAGTCTCTGCTCTGTGGGTGCTGGTTCGATCTCTGTTGGAGGGAGATCGTGGTATACACTGCTGATGAGACTTTATAGGTCAAAACAGCTGTCCAGTGTTCTGCACGCTGCACATATTATTCGCTGAATTTGCTGATTTTGGTCATTTAATTTTTTATTACATTGCTTCTTACTGTTATGTGTGTGCAGCTTAATGATGGGTGAAAATATTTGGCACAACAAAATTATTTGGACTATTGTCCTAATCTTTAGTATTATCTGCACAATGTTTTGGATGATGTGTCCTCCAGCCTTCTTCAGGTATTTCTTGTTGGACTCGGGAACCGAATGATACAAATAATACAAATTATTAAGCCTCATCTCAAAAATTCAAAGAAATATTTTTCAACATACCGTATTTTACAGCATATGAGACCCACCCCCATTTCAGCAGGTCAGATTTAGGAAAAAAAGTTTTTAGTGTATTTAAGCATATAGTGTTTAAAACAGTCTAGTTGTGCATTACACAAGCAGAAACATAGCTGTATAAAAGCAATTTGGCAGTACAGACAAGCAATAAGCATACACAAGACATCCCAATAGCAGGAAATAATAAGAATAATAAAATTAATAAGAATAATAATAAACGGGGGTCTCAAACGTCACCTACAATGTATAAGATGCGGGGCAATTTTTTGAGCCAAAATTTTGGGAAAAAAGTGAGTCTTATATGCCGTCAAATACGGTAATCTCCTTCCTTATCAATGATTTTAATTTGGTGAATATTAATATTAATTGCAGAGATTGTTATCTGTGGCTACAATTTTTATTCCTTCATTCTTATTATGTATGAATATTCACCAATTTGTATGTTCAATTTGTTTGTTTGAAACATTTGAATTTCAAATGAAACATTTAAATTTGACCAACATGACTTTAAACTTTGGTTAGAAGACTTGAAAATAAATCATTGAAATATTTTAACAGTCTCATGTGTATATAATTAAGTAAAGTCAGTAGAGTGACCTATTGTTGGTATCAACCACATAGTGAGGGAGTCTATCCTCCTTTTCACTAGCATGAAAACAGATTGTTTTCGTTTCTGAATTGGAGTGCTACATCTATCATCAGCTCCTAAGCTGTGCCACTCATGTGCTGAGTTATTGAGGGCTGGTATTGAACCCAGAACCTTATGTTTCCTTGGCTGGTGCTCTACTGACTGGGCTAAACCGGGCCCTTCTTTGTTTAAATTTCACTAAAATTGGTTCAAGTTCTCATATATCTGTCTTTAAACCTTTATTATGTTTATAAATCTATTTTATTGTTTCATCACTGCTTGAAATATATTATAAATCATTATATTAGTAACTCATTGGAATGCCAACTTGTTAGAACTTGTTAACAGTTTTAATTACCTCAAATTTTATCTTGTTTTTTTTTTTTTTTTTTAAATTCGCAAAATATGTGATTTTCTAGTAACTCTTATTTTCTCTTTAAAAAAATGATTTGTTGTAAAATAAATAGGACCATATTACCTTTAGGCACCTCTTTTTGATCTCAATTAAGAAAGGACATGTTTTTCATTTACACCGTCAATATCCGGTTCCTTGTTAGGGGTTAGGGTTTAGTTTTATAAATTTTTTTTTAAATCTAAAAATCGTCTGTTAAAACAACTGGATATTGACGGTGTAAATGAAATGTCCTTTCTTAATCGAGATCAAAAAGGGGTGCCTAAAGGTCATATGGTCCAATAAATAGCATGTCACTTTAAAGAAGCAATTTTTATTACAAAATATTTCACTTAAACAAGAACAGGTTTTTTTTTGGTTTTTTTTTTCATCCTTATCATTCTGAACTCTATTCAAGACTTTTAATCTTAGGTCACTGGGGATTTAAATGACTTTTTAAAAAAATTTTTTTTTTTATAAGTGAGATCTATTTCTAATTAGAAGCAGCTACCCTGTGTTGCCTAGGTAGAGGAGGGGGTATTAAAAAAAAATTGGTCTAATAGTTCCATTGATTGTTTTGGTATTCTATAATTGATTTGTTTCTTTTAATCATGGATGCCAGCAATGACTTACCCTTCTCTTAGTATTCAAATTCTAATTTTTGAATATCTTCACAAATGTGAATAAAATCTTCATTATTTTTGCCCAGAAAGCAAGCTCTGCTGATAGTGAATGTGATTATACTTTAAAAAAAAAAAAAAAAAAAATGAAATTTATTGTGTACAGTGCTCAGGTGCACCACAACTCATCAAAGTACACAGAACAATGTATTAGTGCCAGGAACATGAACATTATATATTTACTTTATCATTGTTTTTTTTTTTGTAATTTCTTTCGCACACACATACACACACATATCCAAACTGTTCTGTATGTATGTATGTATGTATAGATAGATAGATAATTCATTGATATATATTTTTGTCTTTTAATGGGAAGACAGGGGATATTTCTATGACTTCCTTCATTGCTAATTTGAATTCAAAATGGGATTATAACTCTGATGATGGTTAATGTTATAAAATACTTTTCAAAATCTTTTTGGCTAGTTTTCTTTAATCTTATTTTTGTTGCTTATTTTAATTTATTTTATTTAGCCTCTTTTGCTTTTTTTTAAAAAATTTTTTTTAAAGACATATTCAATGTTACTTGTTTCTTCAGATCTTTGTACATTGTTTTAATCAATTTAATGTACAAACCATAAATTAAAAAATAGTCATCATGAATAAACTGGTAAATATTAGATAACTTCTATTGTCTTTGATTTTTGTGCAGGATAGAATTTTTTTTAAATTAAGATTTTGTATCTAAGATATATGCTACAATGTATATGACTCGATATAATACTCTCTTTGTATTTAAAAAAGAAATATTTTCAGATATTTTTCACAATAAGATAGCTTTCTTTTTCTTTTTCTTTTATTTTCTTTTATTTATTTATTTTTTATTTTTTTTTGTCGAGAATTCTGATAAATGGCAACTTTGCCTGTCCTTTCAGTCTTGATAATATCTTTATATCTGATATTCAACATCAGTCTCGTTTATTCCAGATTTTCCACTAACCACTTTATCCGATTCTATCTCATCTTGTGTCTACTTGAACACACATATCATCAATGTTAAGTCTAACTTTGGCTTTCCTCTTAATTAATTCAATTAGTGATAGATATTTTTCAATCAATAAATTTCCTTTTGATTATTCTTAACTCGGGTTATGTTTTTTTTTTTGTTTTTTTTTCTCTCTCTCTCCATCTGAAAATCCCAACCAATCACTTGTTGCCTGTTGGCCAATAATTTCATTTTTTTTTTTTTTTTTTTTTTTTTATTGTGAGTCATCTTGGCTTCATGGCTTTGTTTAATGAAAATTTTATTCAATTACTGATTAATTATTATTATAGTTTAGATTTTACATATCTTGTTGATAAGTATCTGAGGTTTGTATAATTGAATTGTGTGGAGGAAAAAAGAAAAAAAAAGAATAGAGAAAATTATTTACTTAAAGTTGAGAAAGTCTTGCTTAACAATGGAAGAATGAAAAGAAAAGAAAATGAAACAAATTAGTGAAGTTGATCTGATCATTTATTGTTTAGTTGTTGATTAAAAGAGAAAATTTTGAAACAAAACTGAAGATTCTTACAGTATACAATTTATTGAAGCTGAATTTCATTGCTGGACTTGTGCTTTTGAGGAGATTGCGGGGGGGGGGGACAGGTATAAAAAGAATTCAAAAAGTAAAAAGAAACAGGCCTAAAAAGAATTTTTTAAATAAAAATAAACGGGTATAAAAAGAATTTTAAAAAACAAACAAAACCCCCCCCAAAAAAAAACCTCAGTGAATTTGTGTTATAAAAGCCAGAATAGTCTTTCAAAGTAGAAGTAGTATTTTTAATTGTAAGAAAATGATTCCATCCCACCCCTCGCCCCACCCTACTCCTTTTTAATTCAATTTGGTTGCAAATTCTAAATTTACACTGATCACATTCTTTAAACTACCTATTTGAAACTGAGAATCTTTTTTTTTTTTTTTTTTTTTTTTTTTTGTGCTTCTCTTTGGTCATTGTGTGCAATTTTTATTTATTTGTTTTACTTTCTTTTCTCCCAACAACACAAAATCCCAGGAAAGAATGATAATATTGCTGCTGCTGCTGCTATTAGTCTTGTCAGAATTCCATTTTCTCAAATGATATGCAACAGAATTCAGTCTTACAAAAACCTACTTAATCTAATGGAGATGCAAGTTTCTGCCTGTATGGATCTAACTCTTAAAAGGAAATGGGCCAAATAGCAGGAAATAAGTATCGGCCAATAAGCAAGATACTCAGCCAGATTTTCCTGATTTTTCTCTAAGAAAAAAATTAAGCTGCTATTATTATTATTATTATTATTATTATTCGTTTAAACGTCACCTTTGGCAGCCATTAAACTTGCATCAAACCACAACCTATTTATAGAATGGATATTATAATTAACCGAAATTAGATAAGTAAATTGAGGGGAATTACTCTCTATGTATCGCATCTAATAGTTATCTCCCTTGAGAAAGTTTAATGATTAGAGTGAGTGAATGTGAACGCTACATTATAATTATTAAATTAAAAATTGTGTGTGTATGTAATTTTTGTTTTATGATAGATTGAGTTTAAGGAAGATTTTAATGTAATCACCATATTTAAAAAAAAACAAAAAAAACATTATTACTAGCATTAAAAATCATAAACGTGCAGGAAGAATTGCTTTAATCTTTGTGCAAGCACATTCTATAACTTAATTTATTTTTTTCACACACTTAAAGGCTGCCTTTGGTGGCTATTAAGATCAATATCAAGTCACATCCTATTTATAGAATTTATTTTATAATTAATTACAAACATATACATATATAAATGGAAGTATTTCATGATTATCTCCCTTTAAAAATTATAACAATTAGGGTAAACACGAACAGAAACTCTACACTATTATTATTGTTGATTGGATTGGAAATAGATTGGACCATATGACTTTAGGCACCCCCTTTTTGATCTTGATTAAGAATGGACATGTTTTTCATTTACACCGTCAATATCCGGTTGTTTTAACAGACGATTTTTAGATTTTTTAGAAAAAAATTATAAAACTAACCCCTAACCCATAACAAACAACTTGTCCTTTCTTAATCAAGATCAAAAAGGGGTGTCTAAAGGTAATATGGTCCAATAGATTTATTCTTTAATTTAGAACATTTTAACAATGTTGCATTAATAAGTCTTACTCCAGGGTGTCACTTTTTACTGGATTATGGTAACATACATACAAAAATTGAATCATTATAAAAATAGATTATTATAAAAATAAACATGAGTTTAAATCCTGGACAAGGCTGTTTGCAATTCATAGTGTTAATACCCAACTATTCTACCCTCCCAGCTATGGGTAGATAGTAGGGTGGCCTTTGATTTTGATTAGGCAACCAGTCTAGAAGGAAAATTCTTAATTCAAACCTGTTAAACTCTGCTTAAGAAATTGACCATGTGTCACATCCAGCTTATGTGTGTATGTGATGATATAACCTTTGATTATTTCTGATCAGGTTCTAGTAAGAATTTGAAGTTTTCAGGAGTGTAAATTTTGACTGTGTTTTTTTGGCAGTTGAGATATTTTTGGGTAATGAGCTATGATGATTTTGTTGTATCTATCTTGCATATTACAATTGCACATGTGCATTTAAGTGTAAACTCGGAGCCTGTTAGGGTCCTATCTATAGGTTAAATAGAAAAATGTGTTTATAAAAAAAAATTGAGTATCCATAAGAATGAATCTATTTCCAAACTTTGTCAGCATTAAATGACCCACCGAGGTTGATATGCCGTAAAACAAACCAAACCAAAAGTGTAAACCTAAATGCATTGCATATTCCTTAGCTCTAATTCATTCTGATGTATTTGGGTTCTGGTTTAGCTCATCAAGATTGACCTATTAACCTATGGAGGCGTGTGTAATAATGGTTAATCGTAGGAAATGGATTCGTCAACCTGAGTTCAAATCCTAGACAAGGCTGTTTGCATTTCGCATAGCGCTAATACCCTTGGTAAAGGTATGAATCCATATATTCTCCTTCTAGCTATGTGTAAAATAGTAGGGCAGACTGGGCTCTTTAACCTTGGATAGGCAACCAGTCTAGGAGAAAGAAACTCTGAATTTGAAAAAACCTGAGGTCAGTCGTTGATTGGGTTTGTGGCATTTCTTGTGCACCAATTCTTTCCTATTGACTGTGCCAAAAAGTGCAGATGGTCCAACACAAGCCTTCACCATTATAAACAAACCACTGTGTAGATTGTTCATTGGATGAACCCGTTGAAATCGACAAGAGTCTATTACCATCATTATTAACCTGAGAGTCTATATAATTCTATTCATTTACTTGTATATTATATAGTGGGCCAACCAACAAAGACATACATTGATCAGCTCTGTGTTGATACTGGATGTTGTGAGGAGGACTTTCCAGGAACAATGACCGATAGGGACAGTTGCCGAGAGAGTCATGGAAATTTTTTATCAGCTCATGATATATATATATTAGCAGGGGAACCTGGCATTGTTTGGGATAAAAACTAATATACTAAAGCACATTTTCTTGAATAAAAATGAATTCTATTTGTTTTCTGTACAAATGAATTCTGTCTCATTAATTTTCTAAAAAGTCCATCCCTCCACCACATGAGATAAAAGGAGTTCATATGCCAAGTTTTATCAAGATTGGCTCATTAGCCTAGTTGTACATAGGTAAGAAGCAAGCAGGAAAATGAAGAGTGTTATATATATATGTGTGTGTGTGTGTGTGTGTGTGTATATATATATATATATATATATATATATATATATATATATATATATATATATATATATATATATATATATATACACACACACACACACACACACCAGAGAACACTTTGACTATCTGATTATAACAGTGGTCCATGATGATATTAGTGTTTCAATTTAGGAAGAAAAGAAGGATTTTAATAAAGCATTTCATAATGTCAATTTGACTGTAAAAAATACCGTTTAGCATCATTGTTGTGTTGGCCTCACAAAATTATCATTTAGTTGCAAATTGAGCAGGAAATTGCTTTGTACCCTAAGTTAAAACATTTAAAGCATATTACCTTTTTAAAAAAATGGTATTATGTGCCATTTATGATGGGTTTTTATATATATATATATATATATATATATATATATATATATATATATATATATATATATATATATATATATATAATGGGGAGTAAAATTTTGAAATAAATCTGACAATATGTACAAAATAGAACAAAGTATACCAAAAAAGATCAAGAATGAATTCAACTATTTGGAATATTTTACTTTTCTACGTATATATATATATATATATATATATATATATATATATTATATATAGATTGGGGGAAAATCTGACAAAATATGAAATTATAAAGGGAAAAGGTACATAAACCTCATTAGTCTTTGATGAAATATTAAGTTTTACCCATGAATTGAATTGATTGTGTTGGTTTATCTACCTTTTCCACTTATATGTTCACACACATGCGCGTACACCACAATGTAAAAAGAATTTTATTGATAAATACTTAAAACTTATTGAACTATGTTCAACCATTTTATATAACCTATGCATTATCCATATTTTTTTAATTTAAGGATTTCAGAAAGTACCAGCTTAAAGAAAATAGGATTGGATATGGTTCAGTGAAAGACAAAATGAAAGACTAATAACTTTAGAGGAACATGATGTCACTATATTTCTGCCAGTGATTTGCACTTTATGAGTCTATAGTTTGAATTTACTGAAGTTGTTGAGGCTTTTATTACATTTGTGGCTGATATATATTGATTATAGTTTGAGATTTATTTCAACAAATAAGGCTTTTGAATCAGGGAAGCCTAACAAAATTATACATTAAGTTTTGTATAATCTGAGTTTTCCAGAAATACAGACTTGTGCATTATTATAAGAGTTGTAGTATCCTACGCTCCTTTCATTTATCTCGTCTAAGGGTGGAGAGGGGGGAATCTTTTCATGTTTAAAGGCTGTGTTGAAATTTATTGGATACTAATAAGGATGTACTCAATATTTAGTATAATTACAATAAAAATTTAAAGTTTAACCTTTCAGTTAATAACTTAATTCAAATTTAATATCAACTAAAAAGAAATGAATATTTTAAAACTTTTGCAGACTTTTTTCCTTTCCTTTTCTTTTCTTTTCCTTTTATTTCTCTTTTTTTTCTTTTTCTTTTTTTGTATAAAAAGAATTGGGATTTTCAGGTTCTAATGTGAATATGTGCAATATTAATTGATCTTTTGTGAAAGCTAGAATGTCTGCACTTGATGGTTTTAGAAGGCTGCATGTTCCCTACTCCTGGTCTAGGCTCATTGTGTTTGATACTTTCACAAAGTGTTCATTTAAATTCTTCATTGGAAACAATATTTTACACATCAGTTCATCTTAGTCTAAGATCTTGTGTTCCTTGATTTTGATTCAAGTGATTTTTCTCTTCTTTTTCTCTTTTTATTTTCTGGTCCTCTTATTATTTTTTTAGTTTTAACTCAATTCCAAATATTCTCCAATCATCTTTTATTTAATTGTATCATATCTTAAAATCATCAATTCACTCTTTCACATTCTACAAGCCACATTGGTTATCATTGTTACTCCATTGTAATATCTGTCTTTCTTGATATTTTCTTTTTACTCATGTACTCAAATGTTTTAGATTCATTTAGAATAAATAAAATAAAGAACAAAATTATCTTATAATTTATGTGTTGTTTTATATTATATATCATTATTATTATTATTATTGTTATTTAAATATGAATTCAGAATTTTTATATGAATGAGGCAAAGAAAAAGACACAGTGTGTTTATTTATTTATTTATTTATTTTCCCCTTGTTTTTACAAGAACTACCATTCTTTAAAAAATGTTTAACCAGTAAAATTAACTTTTTCCATTTTAAGCATGTTTTAAAATAGATTTTAATTTTCAGTTTAGAAAGATCTTTATGTAATTATTAAATGTCATTTCTTTGGAAAAATTACTTTAAAGTAATGTTTGTGCAAGCACATATCTATACCGTAATCATTTTTTCCCACTCACCTGAAGACCACCTTTGGTGACCATTAAGCTCAGTGTCAAGTCTCATCCTATTTATAGAGCAGTGATGAGCCTGTTTAATACTTAATTGAGTGTCCACTTAAGCAACAGCACGTACTGTAAGGCACCAATAAATGACCCGAGAAGGGTTGATATGCTGTAAAACAAACAACCAACTATTTATAGAATTGCAAATAAATAAAGGGAAGTAATCTATGCTTGACATTTAACAGTTATCTCCCTTGAGAAATGTTAACAATCAAGGTGAGTGTAAACACAAACTGTACAATTATTAAGTTGGATATCGTGTTCTCTAAGTTAGAGCATTTTATTCACTTATTTCACTAACAAAAGTCTTATAACAATATTCTGTTTTCACTATGTTATAGTAACACAAAAAATCTGATCATAATTTAGATGAAGCAAGTTTATCAATTAAAAACAAACTAACATAATCAAAATATGTAATCCTAAATATTCAATAAAAATTTTTTTAAATTAACATAAGTAGTAAAGTTGGCAGAGTGGCCTGTTTTCAGTATCAGCTGGGCAGCGAGGGAATCTATCCCCTTTTCATTAGTGCAAGACCAGGGAGATTGTTTTTTTTTTTGTATCTGAGGTAGAGAGCCATACCTTCCATCAGCTTCTCACTTTACTGCAAGCTGTGATACTCATGTGCCGAGTTGTGGTTCATAGGCATATGCTCTACCAACTGAGCTAAACCAGCCCTACTCCCTATGCTGTAAGGACCTCAAATTAACCAACTTATTCACTAGTTTGGCAAGAAAATTAAAAATTAAAAAAATGAATACAAACCTAGAACCTTGTGGCTTCTAGGCAGATGCTCTACCAACTGAGCTAAACCTGTCCCTGATACTACAATATACATACAAAAAACAGACCATTTTATAATAGATTTTTTTTTTTTCAATCTTATTATAATGGAGATTTGGTGTATGTAACCGAAACTATGTCAGAAATTGCGTAACTTTATAAATGAGTATTGTGGCTTGTGGATCCTAGGCAGATGCTCTACCAACTGAGGTAAGCCTGCCCATACAAATTAGATCTCCTTACAAAAGATTTTCACTGCAATTGATATTGACCCTATGTCCATTTTGAGGTTTTATTATTCAGTTAAGTAGTCATTATTTCAGTTCAATTTCCATTGTGTCCAGATTAAGAAGACACAATCAAGAATGGATTCTATCTCTTTCTTTCATCTGTGTATTTTACCTTAATAAAAAGAATAGAGTAATTGTTAAACTTTTAAAACTTTTGACTTGCTCATACTTACAAGTTTCACTTGATGAAGATTGGAGAATCACTCATTGAAATGTTTTGGAGGTGTTGCTTGTGTAATGGTTATTGTCATAGGAAATGGACTCAGCGAGACAAGTTCAATTCCTGGACGAGGCTGTTTGCATTTCACATACCACCAATAACCTTTGCATCCAACTATTTCTCCCTCCAGCTATGGGTAAATAGTAGGGCAAGATTGGAAACTTTAATCTTGGTATGGCAACTAGTCTAGGAAAAAGAAAACTGAATTCAAACCTGCTAAACTAAACTCTGTTTAAAAACTGATCTTGTGTCGCATCCTGCTTATGCAGAGGGGTTTGGCAAATACACACTCATTGAAATGTTAGAAACAAGTGGAAAATAGTAATTTCAGAGTAAAATTATCTTTGTTTATGGTTTGTGGCTATAATATATATATATATATATATATATATAAATTAGGGTAGCGTGGACATGAAGCTAATGGCGCTTGGTAACTGACAGTTTCTGGCTTATGTGATTTTCAAACCAAATGACACTTGTTTTGAAAATTGCATTGGCAAGAAACTGTCAATTACCAAGCACTGTTGAATTTATGTCTAACTTAGCTATATATGCTCTATCAATAATATTGAGCACTTTTTACTAATACATATGATCAATGTGGTGTGTATCTTTCATAAAGTCTATTAGTGATTTATTTAAAAGAAGAAGAAAAAAATAGCCAAAACCAAAGCAAATGCTTACACCAGTGCAAAACAAAAGTTGACCAATGCAAATATTTGCAATAGTTGGGACTCTTGTTCTATCCAGTCGAGTATTGTTTATTATAAAATTTGGCTTGACTTGTTGCAAGCAGCTGTCCTCTCAGTCCATCATTATCTTATCTTCATTCTTAAGAGGTCAGAGGTCGGCTGCTGCCGCGTCCATGCCACCAAGGCTGTCCTATGATTGTGACTGATTTCTTTTCAGGACTCCCCCAGGGTGCTAAACCCCCACCCCTCACCATGGTCAACTCGGGGGCATCCAAGGTGACCCGTAACACGGCGACAGTGCAGCCCCTCAGCCAGGTGTCGTCGCCTAGCAACAGTGTGACCGCTATGAGTGGCAATGCGGCATTGAATGCCACACGCACATCTAGCTTTGCAGCTGCACTCAGGAAACTGGCCAATCAGGCCAAAGAGCCAGGTAATTGCTCTCCTCCTCCTCCTCCTCCTGTTTGTCCTCCTCCTCCTCCACCTCCTCTTCTTACTCTTCTGTGCATGTCCTTAGCCCATGCTCTTCTTGTTATTGCCATGTGTTCCTGCCTGCCAGCCAGCACCACAGTTCTACATCCAGCACCAAAAACACTGTTTCCGACAATTGTCACTTAATCACCTGAAAATTCTATTATTTCACTTGTGCTCTTGTTTCTCTGTTTTATCACTACCATTATCATTGTCATCATATTATTATTATTATTATTATTATTATTATTATTATTACAGCTTGCACAATTTCAAATGCAACTAACATTTTTTTTATTTTAATGGAGTCACTACTGCAATAATAATAATTACCGTCTCATTTTCATAGTTCTTTTTTCCTTGTGATTGTTTATACAAAGTAAAAAAAAAAAAAAAGAAACTAAGTGTGTTTTCTGTTACAGCAGTCTTAGACACACAGGTTTTTTTTTTTCTTCCTTTTATTTATTTTTTTTTTTTTAAACAAAGAATGTATTATTCAAGTCAAAAGTGATTGTTGGATGATTGTGCAAAAATAAAGAAATAAAGAAATAGTTAAGAAGGGACTGTTGTGTCCAGTTATTTCATCTTTGTTATCTTACATTAAAACTTTGAGAAATCCATTGTTCAAGGAAAAAAGAAAGCAATACAAACAACAAAAAAACAAAACATCTTTTGACTTTGAATTACACCTTATATATATATATATATATATATATATATATATATATATATATATATATTTTTTCCCCCCTTTTGTAATGAATGCTGTTCAGCTGACCATTAAAAAAAAGAAAAAAAAGAACCCCTGTTATTTGCATCTTGTTATTGTGCAACCAAACAGCAACACATTTCACTCTGAGTTTTGCATCCATAATCATTATTTTGTCTAAAGAAAAAAAAAAGGTATCCATGTCCACTTCTTTGGATGTTGTATGAAAGAAAAAAAAGCATGCCATTAACAAAACGTTTCTTTTTCTTTTTTCTTTTATTTATTTATTTATTTATTTATGATTTCTGATTTTTCAGGAAGAAAAGAAAAAAAAAAACAACTTGTCAAGATTCTTTTATAATTGATTCTCTTACAGGTTTTGAATCTCTGGAGAACATTCCTCAGACACTGAGGAATTTTATCATCACTATTATAATATGTATTTTTTTTTATTATTATAATATATGTATACACAGTTATTTATCTTTAGATGTAATTAATAAGCTTGTGTTTTTTTTTTTCTTTTTGTTTTTTTTCTAAAAGATTTTTCTTAGATAAAAAGAGAGAACTAATTTCTCTATAAATTCCAAAGAATACCAGGAAATATGTATATCACTAACGCTTACTGTCCCCAATATATATATATCTGCTACAACTAAATTGCGTAGAATAATCAGAATAATTATTTGTCCATTTAGAAAAAACAATTTAGGTCCATCCTTTATTTATTGAAATTACTAACTCTGTATTTATCTGAATTTTTTAGATGAGCCTCAATAATTCAGATTATTTAGATTTTTCGGACTGTTGTCCTCATCTTTATTGTTTCTGAGTTCAACAAACACCTGAAGAAGGTCAGCAGGCACAATGGCCGAAATGTTATTTATTTTTAACAATGAAGATGAGCACAACAGTCCGAAAAATCTAAATAATGCTTTTATTTATATATAAAGCATTGCAATCAGTATTATTAATTTTGACTAGTATTTTCTTCTAGCAATTAAACACCTTTTTATTTGTGTTACTTATATGATATTTCAACCAGTATATTCATTGCTTTCTTCAGGTGTGATATAGAAAACTCTTGTTTATTGTCCAAACAATTCTTTGAGTGTTAGTAACCCTTCTCCTCAAAACTATAAACACTAATGTTTTGTTTCTTAATTTCTTTTGATAAAAATTAAAGACAAAAGAAAACCAGAATAATAACTTTTCATTTTTAGAAATGCATGTGCTTTATCATACAAACTTATTTAGAAATAAGGGGAGAGTCCATATGCGTAGTGGTTAACAAGCTGGACTATGACATCATAATAAGCAAGTTTGAACTCCAATCACACTATTATTTTTGCTTCAGACTAATACCATTGGGAAAGGTATGAACCTTCTCATCCCCCCTCCCAGTTATGGGTTAATAGTACCAGCATTGTTCTTCTACATGTATGACTTTGTCATTAAATAACCCAAGAAGGTTAATATGCCATTAAACAAAGATTATTTTAAGATATCAAATGCAAGAAAATATTGAATGCAAGTTTTCATCTATGATATTTACAAGTTAATATTAAGTAATATTAACTTGGATTATATTATATTGGATTGGATTAATATTGGATGGTTGTTGTTGAACGGAATGACAAAAACTTTAGGAACAAATTTATCTTATTTCATGACTTATTATTTGTGAGGTTAGCTTGTTTGTCTATTTTTAAGTTAAATTACTTTCTTTTTTTAAAAATTCCCATTCTGCTTGTTATATTAACAATAAATATTTTATTTATTTCAACAGATATTTTAAAATGTTTTGTTTTTGCTAATTGCAGATTCTAATTGTATCTTTATTGCATAAAAAAAAGGAATAATCCATGTATTAAGAGTTCTCTCCCCTTTTTGCAAAATGTTCATCTTCCATTTTTAGTTAATTACCGCATTATTAGAAAGTGTAATTTTGTTCTTTTCATTGAATTGTTATATAAACAAATGTTGGCAGTTTCTATTTAGTAACTTTTCATTATAATCATGGAATTAATCTCTATAAAATTGCTAAAAATAAAATATCTACTTTTCTTGAATTTATAATGGATTTGTAAATTGAATGTTTTCTCTTGCTAAAAAAAAAATTACTTGAAATATTATTCTGCAGTTATGTCTGCTGGCATTAAAATAAATAAATCTATGCATATATAAAGGGGCAGTTGTTATATATGTCCAGATAAAACTATGAAAATAAAACAACTAATAAAAAAGTGTGTGTGTGTATGTATATATATATATATATATATATATATATATATATATACACATACACATACACATACACACACTACTCACTGAAACTAGCTTTTGGCAAAAATTATGAAGATTTTGATGTATATTCACAAAGATATCAAGATTAAATTTACATAGTAAGAGCATTTGATTCTCTTTAAGCCGTGTTGACAGTATTTACCACTGTTAAACGTAAACAAATCAATATCTTAAACTAGAATTTTAATATTGTTTAAAAACACTAAATAAAAATACAATAATAGATATCAGATATTCCCATGAACATATAAGTAATCTGTTTCAATATTTTTCATTGTGGAATTTTTAATAACTTAAAATTGTTTTTTATGAAACTGTATTATAACACATTTCTTACTATATTGTTATGTGATATCATTCCCTCTACCAAGATGATGTTGGGTAGCCGGTTCTAGTAAATGAATAACCGAAATAATATAATGGAATTCATTCATTGTTAAACTTTTATTTTAGCATTCTTGGAAATTTTAACTTAATACATTGGTCTTTTATTTCCAGGTTTAAAGATGTTGGAATTTTTATTTACAAAAATAAAATAATTTGAATATTAAAAATAGTTTATATAGATTGAGCTAATCTTATTAATTTGCATTTTTTAAATTTTTATTGACATTGATTTTTGGGATTGATATTATTTATTTTATTTTTATTTGATGCAAATGGATTAAAAATCAGGGCAATCTTATCTTTTGAAAATGATTGAAAATCATCATATTCTATTTATTATTTTTAAAAAAAAAAAAAATTTTTTTTTTTTAAAACATTTTAAAGAGGAAATATATTTTATTTGAAATATCAAAATATTCCTTTGTTTTATATTGAAATTTGTTGATAAATTTTTAAAAAAATATTAATCTGCCTATCCAAAATTTTATTAAAAAAAAAAAAAAAAAAAAAAAAGAAGAATTTCTGTATATGATTATTTGTAATTTATTTATTGAAAGTATAATAATCTTTTAATGATATCTAATAAAACAAAGAGGATTAAAAAACAAGTTTTTTTTTTTTATTTTTTTTTATTTTTAGAGAAAAAAAGTCCATTAATCCATTGTCACATTAATTCCCTGAATCTGAATACCAGATTTTTTTCTCTGTTAATTACTAATGTTAAATCATGTTTTTATATCCACCAAATGGAAATTATAATGAATGTGTTTTATCTTTTTGATACTTTTTCAAGCCAGTTGTCTTTGTTGAGTTAGATTATTGTTTTTATTTATTATTTGGTGTTATGGGTGAAAATAGATTTTTTATTATTATTTTACAATTAGCGACACATTGTTTCAGATCTTCTGATATTCTTCTTCAGGGCATTTTATTACCACTTCTGCCTGGAGACTAGCTCTACCACGAACACATCTGCGTGTCCATGTCTCTGGTTTACCATCGCGATGGTAGCTAGCAGTGCCATATCCGACCTCACAACCACCCCTATCGTCATCATAGTCGTCAATCTAACTGTGGTGGTTAATAAATGCCTGAATGATATAAGAAGATCTGAAACACGTGTCGCTAATGTAAAATAATTAATAAAAAAATCTTTTTAATTTTCAAAAACATAATCTATTTTGCGCGACTTTTTTTATAATTATATATCAAGAACGTGATTTATGCCTTGTCAAGTTCCATTGTTCTTTGTAGGATGACTGGTGTTAGATTTTTGTTTATTAAAATGTTTCTTTTTTATTTAATCAAATTTTGGAATTTAACTGTAATCAATATGATAAATTTATACAAGATAAAAACTAACTTAAATATTAAAGCTGTGAAGAAGGAATGGATCATCCTTTTTTTCCCAAGGGTCATTCAGTGCAAAGTAAGTGCAAACTAACTTTGGATTCATTTGATTTCATTCAACACCAAGTAAAACATTTTATGCACACCCAGATCTGAAAATGACGGAAATTGAGCTCTGTCCAAAATAATTATTTGAATGTATTGAACATAATTGCAATATATTTTTTGTTAGATATTGTCTCCTTTTGTTACAGAGTGGCAGGTGTTTTATTCCCTTTACTACTATGCACTTACTATCTACCATACACACGACACACACACACACACACACATATACTATATATATATTATTAATAATATTATATATATATATATATCTATATATATCATTAATCATAACAAAGACTGGCAATGTTAGATTTTAGTGCGTGAATTAAATTGTAAATTAAAAATTCCATAGTGAATTTTTGTATCAAATTTGGGCAATCCCAAACTGCTTTATGGTTTGTAATGGTTAACAAGCTAGTTCTTGCAGATCCATTAATTTATGAATTAGCATTATTTGCTCACTTGCTGCCGATGGCCCCATACTTGTGATCGTTGTTGCAAATCCTTACAATAAAAGACTTCATTAATGTCTAGTTTATTTAATATACTTTAAAAAAATCTATTAAGAAAAAAGTTACAGTCAGTAGTGTGGCCTTTTGTCAGTTATCAGCTGGACATGAGGGGAGTTTATCCCCTTTTCACTATGTACTAGACCAGTGATTGTTATTTTGCCATTCTGGGGTGGAGCACCACACATAGCTCCAAATTTTTTCTAAAAAGCCTCCTCCACTTAGTGCCACAAATCAGATTACTCAAGCTGTGCTATTTCTGCCTCTAAGTTGACAGGGACTGGTATTAAACCCAAACCTTGTGATTTCTAAGCTAGATAGTCTACTGAGTAGCTAATTACCACCCTAAATGCATTATATTTTTGTTGAAAGATTAGCATAAAATGTTTCTATTTGAATTTTAAAAACCTTAGATTTCAGTTTTATTAAAAAAAAATAAGATAAATGATTTGGGAGGTGGTCCCAAATTATATCAGAAAATATATACACATTGGAAATTTGCTATTTCTTGTCTAAGCTTAACAATTTTTGCATGAGATGCTGATAGGTATGTGTCCTGCATCTTTGATTGCACAAAAATCTTAAAAGGGATGCAGTAAAATCATATCCATGCGTCCCAGTGTTTTTTCTTTTTTTCTTCCCTCAACCATTTTCAAACTAACTATAAATACATTCCAATTGTTTCTTAGAAAATTGAATTACACAGTGCATAGGTACAACGGTAGGAGTAGGATGGCATTTTAGTTGGGACCCATTAAATTTTCCTTGGCGCGACTCATTCAATGCAAATATATGTGTCATAGGATGCACTAAATCCAAAAAGCTATACAAGCATCACTGGGCTTGTATTTAAAAAAAAAAATAAAAAAAATAAAATCTGTGATGTAATGTTGAGTGCTTGGCTGCAAGCACAGTTGCTTTTTTTTCCTTACACTTTTTTCTGCTTACTGCCTTATTTTCATGCACAATAAAATTATCTAAAAAATACTGAATACAATTTTGTATTGCTTGTTAAAATCTTCATAATGCATTGCTAACATGTTCAATTCCCTATTGCAGTATCTTTTTTTGTCTATGTTACTCTGCTATGTTTTATTATGGAAAGATGAATAATCTACTTTGAATTTTTATATATTTGGCTTAATGAATAAAAATTGTCCTTTTTTACAGAGATGGTTCCAATGTGAAAAGCTGTGCCCCCTTCTTACTACAAAGTGTTAAGCTCCACGGAGCATCACCTCAAAGCGTGTGGTCCTCCTCCATTTGGTCTACTCTAAGTCAGTCATCTATCATCATCATATCTGACTTCTCCTCCTGTGGTGACCATAGCCCCACCCAAGCACATTCTACACACCTACATTCAGGGCACTATTCTCAGGTGACGTTTTTTATTTATTTTATTTTTATTTATTTTAAAAAAAAAAGATTTTAATATTTATAGATTGATTTGTACGATGAGATAATTTCTTCAAGTTGAATATAAGAAGTTCATTTAAATTTAATTAGCAGGAAAAATATGAGTCTTAAATTAAATCCACCAACCTCCGGTGTTGGCAACTTGACTTTAGTAAACACTTCATTAGGGTCATTAATCATCTTACCAACAGCCAACCTTGAGCCACCTTTTTGATCTCCATGCTTTCTAACACACGTAGATAGGGCATTGCCGCTAATGCTTGCAGATAAACAGCGTTAGCTCACATGCTTTTGCGGAACATTTTTTCACACTCAGTGAGTTGCTGAGGCATAGAATAAACTGCCTACATCTTTTCGTTGGCTGCCTTGAAACATTTGCATCCTTTCAAAAACCTCCATGTTTCCTTAATTCGACAAATCTATACCTGATATCCCCCCTCACACACATGCACGCACGTGTATATTATACTGTACGCTTATTCATTTTCTTGCGCCATATATTTTATGTATTATTTGCTTATGAGTTGTGGTTCACCTGATACTGTACGCAATAAGTTACATTATTATTATTTATTATTTAAAATTTTAGGCTTTTTCTTATTGGTTGCATTTTAAAATAAACACTTGGGGGGGGGGGGGGACTTAATTTTCAACAATTTTTTTGTTCTTTAGCCGGAGTTTTAGTTGAATAACTGAAGCTAAATGTTCAATCCTTTTACCATTACATTCCTGCAATAATTTGCTTAAAACTTATCTCTCCC
>CM042147.1:59708469-59734463 GCA_023376005.1 Doryteuthis pealeii | reverse complement strand
CTCTATTAAATTTAAATGACTTCTATATTCAAACTGAAGAAATTATCTCTCGTACAAAACAATCTATAAAATAAAATCTTTTTTTTTTAAATAAATAAAAATAAATAAATAAAAAACTCACCTGAGAATGTGCCTCTGGAATGTAGGTGTGTAGAATGTGCTTGGGTGGGGGCATGGTCAGCACAGGAGAGAGAAGTCAATATGGATGTGATGAGACTGATTGATTAGACCAATGGAGAGGACCCCGCTTTGGGGTGGATGCTCGTGGACTTACACTTGTAGTAGAAGGGGGCACAGCTTCACATTGGGACCATCTTCTGTTAAAAAGACATTTTTATCTTAGCCAAAATATAAAAATCAAGTAGATATTTCATCTTCCATAATAAACATTGCAGAGCTAATCATAACAAAAAAAAAAATACTGCAATGGGAATTGAAAACATGTTAGGCAATGCATATGAAACATTATTACAAGAATACAAAATGTATTCAGATTTTTTAATATTTTTTGTGCATGAAAATAGCAGTATGCAGAAAAAAGGTGTAAGGAAAAAAAAACACTGTGCTTTCAGCAGCACTTCAACATTACATCACAATTCTTTTTTTTTTTTTTTTTTAAAATACAAGCCCAGTATGCTGATAGCTTTTGATTTTAGTGCATCCTATGACACTATATTTGCTTTGATGATTCCCCAGGAAAAAATTATGGGTCCAACGAAATGCCATCTAACTCCTACCTTGTAACCTATCCGTGGAAATTCATTTCTAAGAAACTATTGGAATTATTTATAAGTTATTTGAAAATGGTGAGGAAGAAAAAAGAAAAACACTGGGACGCATGGATATGATTTAACTGGCATCCCTTTTAGATTTTTTCATCAAAGATGCAGGACACATACCTATCAGCATTCTGCAAAAATGTATTTAGACAAGAAATAGCAATTCCAATGTTATATATTTTCTTGATATAATTGGGACCCCTCCCAATCAATTATCTTATTTTTTTTATAACTGACTAAGGTTTTTTAAAAAATTCATAGAAACATTTTTATGCTACTTCAAAAAAAATATGCATTGAGGGGTGGTTTAGCTTACTCAGTAGACTATCTGCTTAAGGAATCTACAAGTTTTTGGTTTAATACACAGTCCCTGTCAACTTAGAGCAGAGAATAGCTCACAGCTTGATAATCTGATTTGGCCACTGAAGTGAGAGCTGATTGGTAATGTGTGGTGCTCCACCCCAGATGCAAAATACAATCCCTGTCAGTACTAGTGAAAAGGGGATAAACTTCCCTCACTGTTCCAGTCGATACTGACAAAAGGCCGACACTTACTGACTGCTTACTTTTCTTAATAATTTTTTAGTTATATCGTATAAACTAGAATTATGAAGTCTTTTTTGAGGATTTTGACACACGATCACAAGTATGGGGCATCCAGCAAGGAGCAATATGCTATTTCCCATATTAATGGATCTGCAAGCACTACTTGTTACCATTACACCATAAACAGTTTGGATTGCCCAAAATTTGATACAAAATCACTAGGAATTTTTATTTACAAAATTAAGTTCTACCCTAAATTAACAATTTGCCAGTCTTTGATTATGATATATATATATATAATATATATATATATATATATATAAATATTATATATATTATTGTGTGGTGTGGTGTGTTATGGTAGTAGTAGTCATATAGTATTGGATAAAAACACCGCCACTCTGTAACAAAAGGAGACAATATTCTAACAAAAATATATTGCAATTATGCAATACATTTCAAATATTATTGACACCTCAATTTCTTCATTTTCAGAATCTGGGTGTCATAATGTTTTACTTGGTGTTTGAAATGAAATCAAGATCCAAGTTAGTTTTCCACTTCTTTGCACTAATGCCCCTGGGGAAAAAAGGAGAATCCATTCCTCTCACAGCTTTAATATTTAAGTTAGTTTATCTTGTATATTATCATATTGATTACAGTTAAATTCCAAATTTGATTAAATAAAAAAGAACATTTTAAATAAACAAAACAACACCTCATCCTACAAAAACAATGGAATTGACAAGGCAAATCAAACGTTCTTGATATATATTAATAAAAAGGCGCCAAAATAGATTATGTTTTAAAAAGATTTTTTAGTATTATTTTACATTAGCGACACGGTTTCAATCTTCTCTATATCTCAGCATTTATTAACCACCACAGTAGATTGGACGACTATGATGACGATAGGGTGTGGTGCAAGAGTCGGTGCACTGTAGCTTACCATCGCGATGGTAACCAGAGACATGACAGCAGAGTGTGTTCTGTAGAGCTAGTCTCCAAGCAGAATGTGCTTAATAAATGCCTGAATGAAGATTCAGAAGATCATGAAACATGTTGTCGCTAATTGTAGAAATAATAATAAAAAATCTATTTTCACCCATAACACCAATAATAAAATAAAAACAATAATCTACTCAACAAAGACACTGGCTTGAAAAAATATCAAAGATAAACCAACATTCATTATATTTCATTTGGTGTATAGAAAACATGATTTAACATTAGTAATTAAACAGAGAAAAAATCTTATTCAGTCAGGGATTAATGTGAACAAATGGATTATGGAACTTTTTTTCTCTAAAAAATAAAAAATTAAAAAAAAACTTGTTAATCCTCTTTGTTTTATTTAGATATCATAAAAGATTATATACTTTCAATAAATAAATTACAAATAATCATATACAGAATTCTTCCTTTTTTTTTGTTTTTTTTTTTTTTAATTAAATTTTGGATAGGCAGATGATATTTTTTTAATTTATCAACAAATCAATATAAAACAAAGGAATATTTTGATAATTCAAAATAAATATATAATTTCTTTTTAAAATGTTTAAAAAAAAAAAAAATTTTTTTTTTTTTAAAAATAATAAATAGAATACCGATAATTCAATCATTTTTCAAAAGGATAATCCACTGATTTTGAACCATTGCATCATAATTAAAAATAAATAAATAATCAATCCCAATAAATCAATGTCAATAAAAAATTAAAAAATGCAAATTATATATGATTAGGCTCAATCTATATTAAAACTATTTAATATTCAAATTATTTTATTGTTAAATAAAAATTCCAACATCTTTAAACCTAAATAAAAGACCAATGCTATTAAGTAAATTTCCAAGAATGCTAAATAAAAGTTTTAACAATGAATGAATTCCATTATATTTATTTCTGTTATTCCTTTACTAGAAACCGGGCCTACCCAACATCATCTTTGAGAGATGGGAATGATATCACATAACAATATAGTAAGAAATGTGTTATAATTACAGTTTCATAAAAAACATTTAAGTTATTAAAAATTCCACAAAAAAATTATGAAAACAGATTACTTAGTATGTTCAGGAATATCTGATATCTATTATTGTATTTTTATTTAGTGTTTTTAAACAATATTAAATTTATTTAAATATGATTGTTTACGTTAAACAGTGTAAATACGTCAACACGCTAAGAGAATTCAATGCTCTTACATGTTAAATTTGGTAATCTTTGAATATCTTTGGAAATATACATCAAATCTTCATAATTTTGCCACAAAAAGCTATTTCAGTGATAGTGAATGGTGTGATATTATATATATATATATAATATGATAATACATACCACACACTTTTTTATTAGTGTTTATTGTCATAGTTTAATCTGGAACATATATAACAACTGCCCTTTAATATGCATAGAGTATTTATTTAATGCCAGCAGACATAACTGCAAATAATATTCAAGTATGTTTTGTTTTTTAGCAAGATTAAAGAAAACATTCAATTTACAATCCATATAATTCAAGAAAGTAGATATTTATTTTTAGCAATTTATAGAGATTAATTCCATATTATAATGAAAGTTACTAAATAGAAAACTGCCAACATTTGTTTATATAATAATTCAAGGAAAAGAACCAAAATACACTTTCTAATAATGCCGTAATTAACTAAAAATGAAGATGAACATTTTGCCAAAAAGGGAGAGAACTCTTAATACATGATATCCTTTTTTATGCCAATAAATACAATTAGAATCTGCCAATTTAGCAAAAACAAAAAAATTTTAAAATATCTGTTGAAATAAAAATAAATAATTATTGTTAATATAACAAGCAAGAATGGGAATTTTTAAAAAAGAAAGAATTTAACTTAAAAATAGAACAAACAAGCTAACCTCACAAATAATAAGCATATGAATAAGATAAATTGCTCCTAAAAGTTTTTGTCATTCCGTTCAACAACAACCAATCCAAATTAATCCAACCAATATAAATAATCCAAGTTAAATTACTTAATATTAAACTTGTAAATATCATAGATGAAAACTGCATTCAATATCTTTCTTGCATTGATATCTTAAAATTTATCTTTGCTTTAATGGATATAACCTTCTGGGTTATTTAAGACAAAGTCAGACATTTAGAAAACAATGCGATGGTACTATTTAACCCATAACTGGAGGGGATAAGAAGGTTCATACCTTGTCCCAATTGGTATTAGTTCTGAAGCAAAAAAATTAGTGTGATTAGGAGTTCAAACTGCTTATTATGATGTCAATAGTCCAGCTTGTTAACCACTACGCCATATGACTCTCCCCTTATTTCTTAAAATAAGTTTGTATGATAAAGCACATTGCATTTCTAAAAATAGAAAAAGTTTATTATTCTGTTTCTTTTGTCGTTAATTTATCAAAAGAAAGAAAGAAACAAAACATTAGTGTTATAGTTTTGAGGAGAAGGGTTACTAACACCAAAGAATTGTTGGACAATAAACAAAGATTTCTATATCACACCTGAAGAAAGCAAATTGAAGTATACTGGGTGAAATATCATATAAGTAACACAATAAAAAGGTGTTTAATTGCTAGAAAGAAAATACTAGTCAAAATTAATAATACTGATTGCAATCTTTATATATAAATAAAAGCATTATTTAGATTTTTCGGACTGTTGTGCTCATCATTTATTGTTAAAAAATAAATAACATATTCGGCCATTTGCCGGCTGACCTTCTTCAGTGTTTTTGAATCAGAAACAATAAAAGATGAGGACCAACAGTCCGAAAAATCTAAATAATCTGAATATGAGCTCATCTAAAAAATTCAGATAGAAATTTACAGAGTTTAGTAATTTCAATAAAATAAAGGATGACCTAAATTGTTTTTCTAAATGGACAAATAATATTCTGATTATTCTACGCCAATTTAGTTGTAGCGAAAATATATATATTGGGACAAGTAAGCGTGAGTGATATACATATTTCCTGTATTCTTTGGAATTTAAGAGAAATTAGTTCTCTCTTTTATCTAAGAAAAATCTTTAGAAAAAAACAAAAAAAAAAAAAACACAAGGCTTATTAATTACATCTTAAAGATAAATAAAACTGTATACATATATATAATAATAAAAAAAAACAATTATTATAGTGATGATAAAATTCCTCAGTGTCATGAGAATGCTTTCCAAGATTCAAAACCTGTAAGAGAATCAATTATAAAAGAAATCTTACAAGTTGTTGATTTTTTTCTTCTTTCTTTTCTCCTGAAAATAATCAGAAATAAATAAATAAAGAAGAAATAAATAAAGAAAAAAAGAAAAGAAACGCTTTTGTTAATGGCATGCTTTTTTTTTCTTTCATTTACAACACCAAGAATGGACAGGATACCTTTTTTTTTCTTTGAAAAATAATGGATATGATGCAAAACTCAGATGAAATGTGTTATCTTTTGGTTGCACAATAAACAAGATGCAAATAACAGGGTTCTTTTTTTTTCTTTTTTTTTAATGTCAGCTGAACAGCATTCATTACAAAAGGGGAAAATTTATATATATATAGATATATATATATATATATTATATATATATATATTATATATATATAATAAATATAAAAAGTGAAATTCAAAGTCAAAAGATGTTTGTTTTGTTGTTGTTATTGCTTTCTTTTTTTCCCTTAACAATGGATTTCTCAAAGTTTAATTAGATAACAAAATGAAATAACTCGGACACAACAGTCCCTTCTTGGACTATTTCTTTATTGTTTGCCACAAATCATCCAACAATCACTTGACTTGAATAATACATTTTGTTTAAAAAATAAAAATAAAATAAATAAAAGGAAGAAAAAAAAAACCTGTGTGCTAAGACTGCTGTAACAGAAAACACACTTAGTTTCTTTTTTTTTTTTTTTTTGCTTTGTATAAAAACAAATCACAAGGAAAAAAGAACTATGAAAAGAGACGGTAATTATTATTATTGCAGTAGTGACTCCATTAAAATAAAAAAAATGTTAGTTGCATTTGAAATTGTGCAAGCTGTAATAATAAATAATAATTAATAAATAATAATAATATGATGACAATGATAATGGTAGTGATAAAACAGAGAAACAAGAGCACAAGTGAAATAATAGAATTTTCAGGTGATTAAGTGACAATTGTCGGAAACAGTGTTTTTTGGTGCTGGATGTAGAACTGTGGTGCTGGCTGCAGCAGGAACACATGGCAATAACAAGAAGAGCATGGGCTAAGGACATGCACAGAAGAGTAAGAAGAGGAGGTGGAGGAGGAGGAGGACAAACGAGGAGGAGAGGAGGAGGAGAGCAATTACCTTGGCTCTTTGGCCTGATTGCCAGTTCCTGAGTTGCAGCCGCAAAGCTAGATGATGGCGTGTGCATTTCAATGCCGCATTGCCACTCATAGCGGTCACACTGTTGCTAGCGACGACACCTGCTGAGGGGCTGCACTGTCCCGTGTTCGGGTCACCTTGGATGCCCCCGAGTTGACCATGGTGAGTGGGTTTAGCACCCTGGGGGAGTCCTGAAAAGAAATCAGTCACAATCATAGGACAGCCTTGGTGGCATGGACCGCAAAAAGCAGCAGCCGACCTCTGACCTCTTAAAATGAAGATAAGATAATGATGGACTGAGAGGACAGCTGCTTGCAACAAGTTCAAGCCAAATTTTAATAATAACTCAATACTCGACTGCGATAGAACAAGAGTCCCAACTATTGCAAACTATTTGCATTGGTCAACTTTTGTTTGCACTGGTGTAGCATTTGCTTTGGTTTTGGGCTATTTTTTTTTCTTCTTTTAAATAAATCACTAATAGACTTTATGAAAGATACACACCACATTATCATATATATTAGTAAAAAGTGCTTCAATATTATTGATAGAGCATGTAATTCTAAGTTAGACATAAATTCAACAGTGCTTGGTAATTGACAGTTTCTTGCCAATGCAATTTCAAAAAACAAGTGTCATTTGGTTTGAAAATCACATAAGCAAAACTGTCGTACCAAGCGCCATTACTTTCATGCCCACGCTACCCTAATTATAGTATATATATTATATATATTTATAGCCACAAACCATAAACAAAGATAATTTTACTCGAAATGACTATTTTCCACTTGTTTCTACATTTCAATGAGTGTGTATTTGCCAAACAACCCTCTGCATAAGCAGGGCGACACAAGATCAGTTTTTAAACAGAGTTTAGTTTAGCAGGTTGAATTCAGTTTCTTTCTAGACTAGTTCCATACCAGCATTAAAGTTCCAATCTTGCCCTTACTATTTAACCCATAGCCTGAGGGAAAAATAGTTGATGCAAAGTTATTGTGTATGTGAAATGCAAACAGCCTCGTCCAGGAATTGAACTTGTCTCGCTGATCCAATTTCCGATGACAATAACCATTACACCAAGCAACACCTCCAAAACATTTCAATGATGATTCTCCAATCTCATTCAAGTCAAACTTGTAAGTATGAGCATGTCAAAAGTTAAAAAGTTTAACAATGTACTCTATTCTTTTTATAAAGAGCGTAAAATACACAGATGAAAGGAAAGAGGATAGAAGTCCATTCTTGATTGTGTTCTTCTTGAATCTGGCACAATGGAAATTGAACTGAAATAATGACTACTAACTAATAAGAAAACCTCAAAAATGGACATAGGCCGTCCAATATCAATTGCCATGAAATTTTGTAAGGAGATCTAATTTTGTATGGGCAGGCTTACCTCAGTGTAGAGCATCTGCCTAGATCCACAAGCCACAAACTCATTTATAAAGTTACGCAATTTCTGACATATTCGTTACATACACCAATCTCCATTATAATAAGATGAAAAAAAAAAAAACTATATATAAATGCTCTGTTTTTGTAATGTTATATTGCTTAGTATCAGCGACAAGTTTAGCTCAGTGGTAGCATCTGCCTAGAAGCCACAAGTTCTAGGTTTGTATTCATTTTTTTTAATTTTTAATTTTTCTTGCCAAACGGTTAGTGAATAAGTTGGTTAATTTGAGGTCCTTACAATAGGAGTAGGGCTGGTTTAGCCTCAGTTGGTAGAGCATATCTGCCTATGAACCACAACTCGCACATGAGTATACAGTTGCAGTAAAGTGAGAAGCTGATGGAAGGTATGCTCTCTACCTCAGATACAAAAAAAAAAAAACAATCTCCCTGCGTCTGCACTAATAAAAGGGATAGATTCCCCCTGCCCGCTGATACTGAAAACAGCCACTCTGCCAACTTTACACTTAGTTAATTTTTAAAAAATTTTATTGAATATTAGGATTACTATTTTTCGGATTATGTTATTGTTTTAATTGATAAACTTGCTTCGATCGTAAAGATAGAGCAGATTTTTTGTGTTACTCATAAAACAAGTGAAAACAGAAATTGTTATGAAGACTTTGTTAGTAAATAAGTGATAAAATGCTCTAACTTAGAGAACACGATATCCAACTTAATAATTGTACAGTTTGTGTTTTACACTCACCTTGATGTTAACATTTCTCAAGGGGAGATAACTGTTAAATGTCAAGCATAGATACTTCCCTTTATTTATTTGCCAATTCTATAAAATAGTTGGTGTTTGTTTACAGCATATCAACCCTTCTCGGTCATTATTAGTGCCTTTACAGTACTGCTTTTGCTTAAGTGGACACTCAATTAAGTATTAAACAGCTCATCACTGCTCTATAAATAGGATGAGACTGACACTGAGCTATAATGGTCACCAAAGGCGTCTTCAGTATGCGGAAAAAATGATTACGTATAGATATTGCTTGCCAAACAATTACTTTAAAGTAATTTTCCAAGAAATGACAATTTAATGAATTACATAAAGATCTTTCTAAACTGAAAATTAAAATCTATTTTAAAACATGCTTAAAATGGAAAAAGTAATTTACTGGTTAAACATTTTTTAAAGAATTGTAGTTCTTTGTAAAACAAGGGAAAAATAAAATAAATAAACACACTGTGTCTTTCTTGCCTCATTTCATATAAAAATTCTGAATCATATAAATAATAACAATAATAAATAATAAATAAAATAATAATGTATATAAATAAAACAACACATAAATTATAAATAATTTTGTTCTTTATTTATATTCTAAATGAATCTTAAAAAAATTTGAGTAACATGAGTAAAAAGAAAATATCAAGAAAGAACAGATATTACAATGGAGTAACAATGATAACCATGTGGCTGTAGAATGTGAAAGATGAATTGATGATGTTTTAAGATATGATACAAATAAATAAAAATGGATGGAGAATATTGAATTGAGTTAAACTAAAAAATAATAAGAGACCAGAAAATAAAAAAGAGAAAAGAAGAAAAAATCACTTGAATCAAAACAAGCAACAACAATGATCTAGACAAGCATGAACTGATGTGTAAAATATGTTTCCAATGAAGAATTAAATGCAACACTTGTAAAGTATCAACACAATAGCCTAGACCAGGAGTAGGGAACATGCAGCCTTCTGAAAACCATCAAGTGCAGACATTCTAGCTTTCACAAAAGACAATTAATATGCACAATATTCACAATTAAACTGAAAATCCAATTCTTTTATACAAAAAAAGAAAAAGAAAAAAAGAGAAATAAAGGAAAAGAAAAGAAAAGGAAAGGAAAAAGTCTGCAAAAGTTTTAAAATATCATTTCTTTTAGTAGATATTAAATTTGAATAAGTTATAACTGAAAGGTTAAACTTAAATTTTTATTTTTGTAATTATACTAAAATATTGAGTACATCCTATTAGATCCAATAAATTTCAACAACAGACTTTAAACATGAAAAAGTTCCCCCTCTCCACCCTAGCGAATAGAATGAAAGGGAGCGTAGGTACTTACAACTCTATAATAGTCAACAATCGTATTCTGAAAACTCAGATTATAGCAAAAAACTTAAGATAATTTTGTTAGGCTTCCTGCATGACTCAGAGCCTGTATTGTGAAATAAAATCTCAAACTATAAGCAATAATACCAGCCACAAAATGTAATAAAACCTCAACAACTTCAGTAAATTCAAACTATAAGGACTCATAAAGGCAAATCACTGGCAGAAATATTATTGATGCATTGTTCCTACTAAAGTTATTAGTCTTCAATTTTGTTTTCACTGAACCATATCAATCCTTTAACTGTACTTTCGAATCCTTAAATAAAAAAATATGTTATATAAAATGGTTGAAACATAGTTTCAATGAAGTTTAAGTATTATCCAATAAAATTCTTTTTACATTGTGGTGTACGCACAAGTGTGTAACATATAAGTGGAAAAGTAGATAAACCACACAATCAATTCAATTCATGGTAAAAATTAATATTCATCAAAGGACTAATGAGGTTATTACCTTTTCCCTTTATAATTTCATATTTTGTCAGGATTCCCCAATCTTATATATATATATATATATATATATATATAATGAACGTAGAAAAGAAAATATTCCTAAATAGTTTGAATCATTCTTGGATCGTTTTTGGTATACTTGTTCTATTTGTACATATTGTCAATTTATTTCAAAATTTTACTCCCCATTATAATATATATAATATATAACTATATATATATATATATAAACCCATCATAAATGTTGCGATAATACCATTTTTTTTAAAAAGTAATATGCTTTAAATGTTTAAACTTAGGGTACAAAGCCAATTCCTGCCTCAATTTGCAACAAATGATAATTTTGTGAGGCCAACACAACAATGATGGTAAAACGTAGTTTACACAGTCAAATGACATTTAAATTGCTTATTAAAATCCTGTCTTTCCTTCCTAAATAAACACTAATATCATCTGGACCACTGTATATAATCAGATATCAAAGTGTTCTCTGTGGTGTGGTGGTATATATATATATATATATATAATATTATATATTATATATACACACACACACACCACCCCACACAAATATATATAAACAACTCTTCATTTCTGCTTGCTTCTTACCTATGTACAACTAGCTAATGAGCCAATCTTGATAAAACTTGCGCATATGAAACTCCTTTAGCTCATGTGTGGAGAGGATGGACCTTTTTTAGAAAATTAAGCGAGACAGAATTATTTGTACAAAAACAATAGAATCATTTTTATTCAAGAAAATTGCTAAGTATATTAGTTTTATCCCAACAATGCCAGTTCCCCTTGCCTAATATATATATATCATGCAGCTGATAAAAAAATTTCCCATTGACTCTTTTCTCGGCAACTGTCCCTATCGGTCATGTTCCTGGAAAGTCCTCCTCACAACATCCAGTACAACACAGAGCGATCAATGTATGTCTTTGTTGGTTGCCCAACTATATAATATACAAGTAATATGAATAGAATATATAGACTCCAGGTTAATAATGATGGTATAGACTCTTGTCGATTTCAACGCATGAGGGTCATCCAGGAACATCTAACACAGTTTGTTATAATGTGAAGGCTTGTGTTGACCATCTGCACTTTTGGGCACATCAATAGGAAAGAATTGTGCCAACAAGAAATGCCACAAAACCCAATCAAACAAAGACATACATTGATCAGCTCTGTGTTGATACTGGATGTTTGAGGAGGGACTTTTCCAGAACAATGACCGATAGGACAGTGCCAGAGAGAGTCATGGAAATTTTTTATCAGCTCATGATATATATATATTAGCAGGGGAACCTGCCAATTTTTGGATAAAAAAAACTAATATACTAAAGCACATTTCTCTTGAATAAAAATGAATTCTATTTTTCGTGTACCAATAAATTCTGTCTCGTTAATTTTCTAAAAAGTCCACCCTCCCACCACATGAAGATAAAAGGAGTTCATATGCCAAGTTTATCAAATTGGCTCATTAGCCTAGTTGTACATACGGTAAAGAACAAGCAGGAAAATGAAAGATTTATATATAGTATGATGTTGGTGTGTGGTGTGTGTATATATATATATATAATATATATATATATTATATATATACACACACACACACCAGAGAACACCTTTGACTATCTGATATAACAGTGGTCCATGATGATATTTAGTGTTTCAATTTGGAAGGAAAGAAGATTTTAATAAAGCATTCATAATGTCAATTTGACTGTGAAAAAAATTACCGTTTACCATCATTGTTGTGTTGCATCACAAAATATCATTTAGTTGCAAATGAGCAGAAATTGCTTTGTACCCTAAGTTAAAAACATTAAAGCATATTACCTTTTTAAAAAAAATGGTATTATGCACCATTTATGATGGGTTTATATAAAATATATAATAATATATATATATATATAATGGGGAGTAAATTTGAAATAATCTAACAATATGTACAAAATAGAAACAAAGTATACCAAAAAAGATCAAGAATGAATTCAACTATTTGGAATATTTACTTTTCTACGTATATATATATATATATAATATATATATATATATATAGATGGGAAAATCTGACAAAATATGAAATATATAAAGGAAAAGGTACATAAACCTCATTAGTCTTTGATGAAATATTAAGTTTTACCCATGAATTGAATTATTGTGTTGGTTTATCTACCTTTATCCACTTATTGTTCCACACACATATTGCGACACCACAATGTAAAAAGAATTTTATTGATAAATACTTAAAAATTATTGAACTATGTTCAAACCATTTTATATAACCATATTTTTTTAATTTAAGATTTCAGAAAGTACCAGCTTAAAGGATTGGATATGTTCAGTGAAAGACAAATGAAAGACTAATAACTTTAGAGGAACAACATGTCACTATATTTCTGCCAGTGATTTGCACTTTATAGTCTATAGTTTGAATTTACTGAAGTTGTTGAGGCTTTTATTACATTTGTGGCTGTATAATATTGATTATAGTTTGAGATTATTTCAACAAAATAAGGCTTTTGAATCAGGGAAGCCTAACAAATTATACATAAGTTTTTGTATAATCTGAGTTTTCCAGAAATACAGACTTGTGCACTTATTATAAAGATTGTAGTATCCTACGCTCCTTTTCATTATCTCGTCTAAGGTGGAGAGGGGGGAATCTTTCAGTTTTAAAAGGCTGTGTGAAATTTATTGGATACTAATAAGGATGTACTCAATATTTAGTATAATTACAATAAAAATTTAAAGTTTAACCTTTCATTAATAACTTAATTCAAATTTAATATCTACTAAAAGAAATGAATTATTTTAAAACTTTTGCAGACTTTTTTCCTTTCCTTTTCTTTTCTTTTCCTTTTATTTCTCTTTTTTTTCTTTTCTTTTTGTATAAAAAAGAATTGGATTTTCAGTTCTAATGTGAATATGTGCAATATAATTGATCTTTTTGTGAAGCTAGAATGTCTGCACTTGATGGTTTTAGAAGGCTGCATTTCCCTACTCCTTGTCTAGGCTCATTGTGTTTGATACTTCACAAAGTGTTCATTTAAATTTTCATTGGAACAATATTTTACACATCAGTTCATCTTAGTCTAAGATCTTGTGTTCCTTGATTTTGATTCAAGTGATTTTTTTCTTCTTTTTCTCTTTTTATTTTCTGTCCTCTTATTATTTTTTTAGTTTTAACTCAATTCCAAATATTCTCCACATCTTTTATTTATTTGTATCATATCTTAAAAATCATCAATTCACTCTTTCACATTCTACAAGCCACATTGGTTATCATTTTACTCCATTGTTAATATCTGTCTTTCTTGATATTTTCTTTTACTCATGTACTTCAAATTTTTAGATCATTTAGAATAAATAAAATAAAGAACAAAATTATCTTATAATTTATGTGTTGTTTTATATTATATATCATTATTATATATTATTATTATTATTTTATTATTTAAATATGAATTCAGAATTTTTATAGAATAGGCAAGAGAAAAGACACAGTGTGTTATTTATTTATTTTCCTTGTTTTACAAGAACTACCATTCTTTAAAAAATGTTTAACCAGTAAAATTAAACTTTTCCATTTTTAAGCATGTTTTAAAATAGATTTTAATTTTCAGTTTAGAAAGATCTTTATGTAAATTATAAATGTCATTTCTTTGGAAAATTACTTTAAAGTAATGTTTGTGCAAGCACAAATATCTATACCGTAATCATTTTTCCCACTCACCTGAAAAGACCGCCTTTGGTGACCATTAAGCTCAGTTTCAAGTCTATCCTATTTATAGAGCAGTGATGAGCCTGTTAATACTTAATTGAGTGTCCACTTAAGCAAAAGCACGTACTGTAAGGCACTAATAAATGACCCGAGAAGGGTTGATATGCTGTAAAACAAACAACCAACTATTTATAGAATTGCAAATAAATAAAGGGAAGTAATCTATGCTTGACATTTTAACAGTTATCTCCCTTAGAAATGTTAACAATCAAGGGAGTGTAAACAAAACTGTACAATTATTAAGTTGGATATCGTGTTCTCTAAGTTAGAGCATTTTATTCACTTATTTCACTAACAAAAGTCTTATAACAATATTCTGTTTTCACTATGTTATAGTAACACAAAAAATCTGATCATAATTTAGATGAAGCAAGTTTATCAATTAAAAACAAAACTAACATAATCAAAATATGTAATCCTAAATATTCAATAAAATTTTTTAAAAATAACATAAGTAGTAAAGTTGCAGAGTGGCCTGTTTCAGTATCAGCTGGCAGCGAGGGAATCTATCCCCTTTTCATTAGTGCAAGACCAGGAGATTGTTTTTTTTTTGTATCTGAGTAGAGAGCCATACCTTCCATCAGCTTCTCACTTTACGCAAGCTGTGATACTCATGTCGAGTTGTGGTTCATAGGCATATGCTCTACCAACTGAGCTAAACCAGCCCTCTCCCTATGCTGTAAGGACCTCAAATTAACCAACTTATTCACTAGTTTGGCAAGAAAATTAAAAATTAAAAAAATGAATACAAACCTAGAACCTTGTGCTTCTAGGCAGATGCTCTACCAACTGAGCTAAAATTGTCCCTGATACTACAAATACATACAAAAAACAGACCATTTTATAATAGATTTTTTTTTTTTTTCAATCTTATTATAATGGAGATTTCGTGTATGTAACCGAAACTATGTCAGAAATTGCGTAACTTTATAAATGAGTATTGTGGCTTGTGGATCCTAGGCAGATGCTCTACCAACTGAGGTAAGCCTGCCCCCATACAAATTAGATCTCCTTACAAAAGATTTTCACTGCCAATTGATATTGACCCTATGTCCATTTTGAGGTTTTATTATTCAGTTAAGTAGTCATTATTTCAGTTTCAATTTCCATTGTGTCCAGATTAAGAAGACACAATCAAGAATGGATTCTATCTCTTTCTTTCATCTGTGTATTTTACCTTAATAAAAAGAATAGAGTAATTGTTAAAACTTTTAAAACTTTGACTTGCTCATACTTACAAGTTTCACTTGATGAAGATTGGAGAATCACTCATTGAAATGTTTTGGAGGTGTTGCTTGTGTAATGGTTATTGTCATAGGAAATGACTCAGCGAGACAAGTTCAATTCTGGACGAGGCTGTTTGCATTTCACATACCACCAAAATAACCTTTGCATCCAACTATTTCTCCCTCCAGCTATGGGTAAATAGTAGGCAAGATTGGAAACTTTAATCTTGTATGGCAACTAGTCTAGGAAAAAGAAAACTGAATTCAAACCTGCTAAACTAAACTCTGTTTAAAAACTGATCTTGTGTCGCATCCTGCTTATGCAGAGGGGTTTGGCAAATACACACTCATTGAAATGTTAGAAAACAAGTGGAAAATAGTCATTTCAGAGTAAAAATTATCTTTGTTTATGGTTTGCTATAATATATATAATATATATATAATTAGGTACGGTGGCATGAAGCTAATGGCGCTTGGTAACTGACAGTTTCTGGCTTATGTGATTTTCAAACCAAATGACACTTGTTTTGAAAATTGCATTGGCAAGAAACTGTCAATTACCACAGCACTGTTGAATTTATGTCTAACTTAGCTATACATGCTCTATCAATAATATTGAGCACTTTTTACTAATACATATGATCAATGTGGTGTGTATCTTTCATAAAGTCTATTAGTGATTTATTTAAAAAGAAAAAAAAAAAAATAGCCAAAACCAAAGCAAATGCTACACCAGTGCAAAACAAAAGTTGACCCAATGCAAATAGTTGCAAATAGTTGGGACTCTTGTTCTATCCAGTCGAGTATTGTTTATTATAAAATTTGGCTTGACTTGTTGCAAGCAGCTGTCCTCTCAGTCCATCATTATCTTATCTTCATTCTTAAGAGGTCAGAGGTCGGCTGCTGCCGCGTCCATGCCACCAAGGCTGTCCTATGATTGTGACTGATTTCTTTTCAGGACTCCCCCAGGGTGCTAAACCCCACCCCTCACCATGGTCAACTCGGGGCATCCAAGGTGACCCGTAACACGGCGACAGTGCAGCCCCTCAGCCAGGTGTCGTCGCCTAGCAACAGTGTGACCGCTATGAGTGGCAATGCGGCATTGAATGCCACACGCACATCTAGCTTTGCAGCTGCACTCAGGAAACTGGCCAATCAGGCCAAAGAGCCAGGTAATTGCTCTCCTCCTCCTCCTCCTCCTGTTTGTCCTCCTCCTCCTCCACCTCCTCTTCTTACTCTTCTGTGCATGTCCTTAGCCCATGCTCTTCTTGTTATTGCCATGTGTTCCTGCCTGCCAGCCAGCACCACAGTTCTACATCCAGCACCAAAAACACTGTTTCCGACAATTGTCACTTAATCACCTGAAAATTCTATTATTTCACTTGTGCTCTTGTTTCTCTGTTTTATCACTACCATTATCATTGTCATCATATTATTATTATTATTATTATTATTATTATTACAGCTTGCACAATTTCAAATGCAACTAACATTTTTTTATTTTAATGGAGTCACTACTGCAATAATAATAATTACCGTCTCATTTTCATAGTTCTTTTTTCCTTGTGATTGTTTATACAAAGCAAAAAAAAAAAAAAAAGAAACTAAGTGTGTTTTCTGTTACAGCAGTCTTAGACACACAGGTTTTTTTTTTTTTTCCTAATATTTATTTATTTTTATTTTTTAAACAAAGAATGTATTATTCAAGTCAAAAGTGATTGTTGGATGATTGTGCAAAAATAAAGAAATAGTCAAGAAGGGACTGTTGTGTCCAGTTATTTCATCTTTGTTATCTTACATTAAAACTTTGAGAAATCCATTGTTCAAGGAAAAAAGAAAGCAATACAAACAACAAAAAACAAAACATCTTTTGACTTTGAATTTACACCTTTATATATATATATATATATATATATATATATATATATATATATATATATATATATATATATTTTCCCCTTTTGTAATGAATGCTGTTCAGCTGACCATTAAAAAAAAGAAAAAAAAAGAACCCCTGTTATTTGCATCTTGTTATTGTGCAACCAAACAGCAACACATTTCACTCTGAGTTTTGCATCCATAATCATTATTTTGTCTAAAGAAAAAAAAAAGGTATCCATGTCCACTTCTTTGGATGTTGTATGAAAGAAAAAAAAAGCATGCCATTAACAAAACGTTTCTTTTTCTTTTTTTCTTTATTTATTTATTTATTTCTGATATTTTTCAGGAGAAAAGAAAGAGAAAAAAAACAACAACTTGTCAAGATTCTTTTATAATTGATTCTCTTACAGGTTTTGAATCTCTGGAGAACATTCCTCAGACACTGAGGAATTTTATCATCACTATTATAATATGTATTTTTTTTATTATTATATATATGTATACACAGTTATTTATCTTTAGATGTAATTAATAAGCTTGTGTTTTTTTTTCTTTTTGTTTTTTTCTAAAAGATTTTTCTTAGATAAAAAGAGAGAACTAATTTCTCTATAAATTCCAAAGAATACCAGGAAATATGTATATCACTAACGCTTACTGTCCCCAATATATATATATTCTGCTACAACTAAATTGCGTAGAATAATCAGAATAATTATTTGTCCATTTAGAAAAAACAATTTAGGTCCATCCTTTATTTATTGAAATTACTAACTCTGTATTTATCTGAATTTTTTAGATGAGCCTCAATAATTCAGATTATTTAGATTTTTCGGACTGTTGTCCTCATCTTTATTGTTTCTGAGTTCAACAAACACCTGAAGAAGGTCAGCAGGCACAATGGCCGAAATGTTATTTATTTTTAACAATAAATGAGCACAACAGTCCGAAAAATCTAAATAATGCTTTTATTTATATATAAAGCATTGCAATCAGTATTATTAATTTTGACTAGTATTTCTTCTAGCAATTAAACACCTTTTTATTTGTGTTACTTATATGATATTTCAACCAGTATATTCATTTTCTTCAGGTGTGATATAGAAAACTCTTGTTTATTGTCCAAACAATTCTTTGAGTGTTAGTAACCCTTCTCCTCAAAACTATAAACACTAATGTTTTGTTTCTTAATTTCTTTTGATAAAAATTAAAGACAAAAGAAAACCAGAATAATAACTTTTCATTTTTAGAAATGCATGTGCTTTATCATACAAACTTATTTAGAAATAAGGGGAGAGTCCATATGGCGTAGTGGTTAACAAGCTGGACTATGACATCATAATAAGCAAGTTTGAACTCCAATCACACTATTATTTTTGCTTCAGACTAATACCATTGGGAAAGGTATGAACCTTCTCATCCCCCCTCCCAGTTATGGGTTAAATAGTACCAGCATTGTTCTTCTACATGTATGACTTTGTCATTAAATAACCCAAGAAGGTTAATATGCCATTAAACAAAGATTATTTTAAGATATCAAATGCAAGAAAATATTGAATGCAAGTTTTCATCTATGATATTTACAAGTTAATATTAAGTAATATTAACTTGGATTATATTATATTGGATTGGATTAATATTGGATGGTTGTTGTTGAACGGAATGACAAAAACTTTAGGAACAAATTTATCTTATTTCATGACTTATTATTTGTGAGGTTAGCTTGTTTGTCTATTTTTAAGTTAAATTACTTTCTTTTTTTAAAAATTCCCATTCTGCTTGTTATATTAACAATAATATATTTATTTATTTCAACAGATATTTTAAAATGTTTTGTTTTTGCTAATTGCAGATTCTAATTGTATCTTATTGCATAAAAAAAAGGAATAATCCATGTATTAAGAGTTCTCTCCCCTTTTTGCAAAATGTTCATCTTCCATTTTTAGTTAATTACCGGCATTATTAGAAAGTGTAATTTTGTTCTTTTCTTGAATTATTATATAAACAAATGTTGGCAGTTTCTATTTAGTAACTTTTCATTATAATCATGGAATTAATCTCTATAAAATTGCTAAAAATAAAATATCTACTTTTCTTGAATTTATAATGGATTTGTAAATTGAATGTTTCTCTTGCTAAAAAAAAAAATACTTGAAATATTATTCTGCAGTTATGTCTGCTGGCATTAAAATAAATAAATCTATGCATATATAAAGGGCAGTTGTATATATGTCCAGATAAAACTATGAAAATAAAACAACTAATAAAAAAGTGTGTGTATGTATATATATATATATATATATATATATATATACACACACATACACATATCACTGAAACTAGCTTTTGTGCAAAAATTATGAAGATTTGATGTATATTCACAAAGATATTCAAGATTAAAATTTACATAGTAAGAGCATTGAATTCTCTTAAGCCGTGTTGACAGTATTTACCACTGTTAAACGTAAACAAATCAATATCTTAAACTAGAATTTAATATTGTTTAAAAACACTAAATAAAAATACAATAATAGATATCAGATATTCCATGAACATATAAGTAATCTGTTTCAATATTTTTCATTGTGGAATTTTTAATAACTTAAAATGTTTTTTATGAAACTGTATTATAACACATTTCTTACTATATTGTTATGTGATATCATTCCCTCTACCAAGATGATGTTGGGTAGCCGGTTCTAGTAAATGAATAACAGAAATAATATAATGGAATTCATTCATTGTTAAAACTTTTATTTTAGCATTCTTGGAAATTTTAACTTAATACATTGGTCTTTTATTTCCAGGTTTAAAGATGTTGGAATTTTTATTTACAAAAATAAAATAATTTGAATATTAAAATAGTTTTATATAGATTGAGCTAATCTATATTAATTTGCATTTTTTAAATTTTTTATTGACATTGATTTATTGGGATTGATATTATTTATTTTATTTTTATTATGATGCAAATGGATTAAAAATCAGGGCATCTTATCTTTTGAAAATGATTGAAAATTATCATATTCTATTTATTATTTAAAAAAAAAAAAAATTTTTTTTTTTTTTAAACATTTTAAAAAAGAAAATTATATATTTATTTGAAATATCAAAATATTCCTTTGTTTTATATTGAAATTTGTTGATAAATTAAAAAAAATATCATCTGCCTATCCAAAATTTAATTTAAAAAAAAAAAAAAAAAAAAAAAAAAAGAATTCTGTATATGATTATTTGTAATTTATTTATTGAAAGTATAATCATCTTTTAATGATATCTAATAACAACAAAGAGGATTAAAAACAAGTTTTTTTTTATTTTTTTTTTATTTTTAGAGAAAAAAAGTCCATAATCCATTTGTCACATTAATCCCTGACTGAATACAGATTTTTTTCTCTGTTAATTACTAATGTTAAATCATGTTTTTATATCCACCAAATGAAATATAATGAATGTGTTTATCTTTTGATACTTTTCAAGCCAGTGTCTTTGTTGAGTAGATTATTGTTTTTATTTATTATTGGTGTTATGGGTGAAAATAGATTTTTTATTATTATTTTACAATTAGCGACACATGTTTCATATCTTCTGATATCTTCTTCAGGCATTTATTAACCACATTCTGCCTGGAGACTAGCTCTACACGAACACACTCTGCGTGTCCATGTCTCTGGTTTACCATCGCGATGGTAGCTAGCAGTGCCACCCGACTCTGCACCACACCCCTATCGTCATCATAGTCGTCAATCTAACTGTGGTGGTTAATAAATGCCTGAAGATATAAGAAGATCTGAAACACGTGTCGCTAATGTAAAATAATAATAAAAAAATCTTTTTAAAAACATAATCTATTTTGCGGACCTTTTTTATAATATATATCAAGAACGTTGATTTGCCTTGTCAAGTTCCATTGTTCTTTGTAGGATGAGGTGTTAGATTTTTGTTTATTTAAAATGTTTCTTTTTTATTTAATCAAATTTGGAATTTAACTGTAATCAATATCATAAATATACAAGATAAACTAACTTAAATATTAAAGCTGTGAAGAAGGAATGGATTCATCCTTTTTTCCCCAAGGGCATTAGTGCAAAGTAAGTGCAAACTAACTTGGATCATTGATTTCATTTCAACACCAAGTAAACATTATGACACCCAGATCTGAAAAATGAGAAATTGAGTGTCCAAAATAATTATTTGAATGTATTGAACATAATTGCAATATATTTTTGTTAGATATTGTCTCCTTTTGTTACAGAGTGGCAGGTGTTTTATCCCTACTACTATGACTACTACTACCATACACACACACACACACATATATATATATATATATATATATATATATATATATATACATAATCAAAGACTGGCAATTGTTAGATTTAGGGTAGAATTAATTTTGTAAATAAAAATTCCATAGTGAATTTTGTATCAAATTTTGGGCAATCCCAAACTGTTATGGTGTAATGGTTAACAAGCTAGTCTTGCAGATCCATTAATATGGAATAGCATATTTGCTCCTTGCTGGATGCCCCATACTTGTGATCGTGTGTCAAATCATACAAAAAAGACTTCATAATTTCTAGTTATAATATAACTAAAAAAATCTATTAAGAAAAAAGTACAGTCAGTAGTGTGGCCTTTTGTCAGTATCAGCTGGACAGTGAGGGAGTTTATCCCCTTTTCACTAGTACTAGACCAGGGATTGTATTTTGCATCTGGGGTGGAGCACCACACATACCATCAGCTCTCCACTTTAGTGCACAAATCAGATTACTCAAGCTGTGCTATTTCTGCTCTAAGTTGACAGGGACTGGTATTAAACCCAAAACCTTGTGATTCTTAAGCAGATAGTCTACTGAGTAAGCTAAACCAACCCCTAAATGCATATATTTTTTTGAAAGATAGCATAAAAATGTTTCTATGAATTTTTAAAACCTTAGATCAGTTTATAAAAAAAAATAAAGATAAATGATTGGGGAGGGGTCCCAAATTATATCAGAAAATATATACACATTGGAATTGCTATTTCTTGTCTAAGTACAATTTTTGCAGAGATGCTGATAGGTATGTGTCCTGCATCTTTGATGCACAAAAATCTAAAAGGATGCAGTAAAATCATATCCATGCGTCCCAGTGTTTTTCTTTTTTCTTCCCTCACCATTTCAAACTAACTATAAATACATTCCAATAGTTTCTTAGAAATGAATTACACAGGATTTACAAGGTAGGAGTTAGATGGCTTTAGTTGGGACCCATAAATTTTCCTGGGGACTCATTCAAAGCAAATATATGTGTCATAGGATGCACTAAATCAAAAAGCTATCAGCATCACTGGGCTTGTATTTAAAAAAAAAAAAAAAAAAAGAAATCTGTGATGTAATGTTGAGTGCTGGCTGCAAGCACAGTGCTTTTTTTTCCTTACACCTTTTTCTGCTACTGCTATTTTCATGCACAAAAAATATCTAAAAAATACTGAATACAATTTTGTATTCTTGTAAAATCTTTCATAATGCATTGCTAACATGTTTCAATTCCCATTGCCAGTATTTTTTTTTTTGTTATGTTACTCTGCATGTTTATTATGGAAGATGAAATATCTACTTGAATTATTTATATATTTGGCTAATGAATAAAAATGTCCTTTTTACAGAAGATGGTCCCAATGTGAAAGCTGTGCCCCCTTCTACTACAAGTGTAAGTCCACGAGCATCCACCCCAAAGCGGGGTCCTCCTCCATTGGTCTACTCAAGTCAGTCATCATCATCATCATATCTGACTTCTCCTCCTGTGGTGACCATAGCCCCCACCCAAGCACATTCTACACACCTACATTCAGAGGCACATTCTCAGGTGAGTTTTTTATTTATTTATTTTTATTTATTTAAAAAAAAAAAGATTTTAATATTTATAGATTGTTTGTACGAGAGATAATTTCTTCAAGTTGAATATAAGAAGTCATTTAAATTTAATAGAGGAAAAAATGAGTCTTAAATTAAATCCACCAAACCTCCGGTGTTTGGCAACTGACTTAGTAAACACTCATAAGGTCATTAATCATCTTACCAACAGCAACCTTGAGCACCTTTTTGATCTCCATGTTTCTAACACACGTAGATAGGCATGCCGCTAATGTCAGAAAACAGCGTAGCTCACATGACTTTTGGGAACATTTTTTCACACTCAGAGTTGCTGAGGCATAGAATAAACTGCCTACATCTTTTGTTGGCTGCTGAAACATTGCATCCTTCAAAACCTCCATGTTTCCTGTAATTCGACAAATCTATACCTGATATCCCCCCTCCACACACATGCACGCACGTGTATATTATTACTGTACGCTATTCATGTTCTTGGCATTATTTTATGTATTATTTGATGAGTTGTGGTTCACCTGAGTACTGTACGCAATAAGTTACATTATTATTATTATTATTTAAATTTAGGCTTTTCTATAGGTTTGCATTTAAACACTTGGACTATCAACAATTTTTGTCTTTAGCCGAGTTAGTTGAAAACTGAAGCTAAATGTCAATCCTTTACATAAATTCCTGCAATAATTTGCTTAAACTTTGAAATTTTTGAAAATTACCCCCACCCCCAGATGTTTGACCGTTAATTTTTCAAAGGTATCTAAGTTAAAACAATTGGTTCTAACTGATTTTAAAACATTTTAGGATAGAGATAAGAAAAACAAGACATGATGATGGTATTGGTAATAGATGGCTGAAGAAACATTTACTATGTATAGAACATAGAGCACTGTAAGAACAGTTAATGAATTAATTTCTTCATGTGCATGTGTGACACACACACACACACACACACACACACACACATACATATATATATATATATATATATATATATATATATATTGTGGATAATATGGGTACTATATTTCTAAGGAGAGAGTACTCAATATCATTGATAGACCTTTTATATTTGAATTAAGGTAGTGTAGACATGGAGTCAACACCTGGTTATTGACAGTTTCTCGCCTATGTGATCTTCAGACCAACTATATATATATATATATATATATATATATATATATATATATATATATATATATATATGAGAAGTAAACAAACAGACGATGTTTGTGATATGGCTATTTTCAGCCGACAATATTTGGGAGAATATGTGCTTAATTGAAGTCGAACCTAATTTTATGAAAGTTAATTCATTAATAATTAATCTCGCCTAATTAATTATTAATGAATTAACTTTCATAAAATTAGGTTCGACTTCAATTAAGCACATATTCTCCCATATATATATATATATATATATATATATATATGCTTCTAACAAACCAAATTTCAAAATACAAGGCTCCAAAATTGGGAAAAATTTTAAAAGCAGGAGTATTTCGTAAGTCCGTAAAACTTTAAATGTTCATAAAATAAGAATGATTAATATGACAGGACTGCAATTTTCGGGATTTACTATTCATATGAATAACAACAAATGGTGATTTTTTAAATCTTTTTTTTTTTTTAATTTGAGGACCTTCAAAATGGAGTTTAAATGAAATTGGCTAGAATGTTGATGATTGATATATATCTCTTTTCATTTATTTATTTCCTTTTTAAAGATATGTTTTTATTTCTTTTCTATCTCAAATCATTTTCATATCTATAAAGAAAAAAATAATGAGTTAAAAGTTCACTAAATTCTGTTGATATCACCAAAAGAAAAAGGAGTAAATCTTATGAGATTTTCTCCAAAGAAATTTTTAATAAGAAAGTGAAGATTACACACATGTGCCTACACACGCTATTCGGTTTAGGTTTAAAAGTAAAACTTTAACGAAATCAATGACCCTTCAAGGCAAATTGAATGCCTTTGTGAGATATATTTCATAATCTATATATAAACTAATCTATGCTAATCTTACTGGAGATTAATGCCTCATCCATTGAATATTAAACTTATAAATTTCAATCTAAAAACTAAAAAAAAAACTAAACAAAAATAAATAAAAAAATAAACCAGTTTACAAAAAAAAAAAACAGTTTACAAAAATCAGTTGCTTAGAAGATTTTTGTTTTTAATGCTCTTAAAACATTTTCACAATACACTTGAATATTATTATTATTATTATATACTTTTTATTTATTTGTTATTGGAAATACATTAAATAAAATGTTTACTTTTTGCATTTGAAATCTTCTGTAAATTTTCTTATTTAATAAATGTTGCCTCTTTTATCCAAACAGACAGATTTATAGGGGATTGCAAAAAAAGCTATACACTTAATGAATAACCTACTTTTTAAAAGACACTGCTGATAGAGGAACAGATACTATACTTTAATCCCAACATAAAGGCCATGGAAAACTGTCTGTCTGTGATATTTGCCAATTTCGCATTTTGTTTCCTTGT
>CM042147.1:59698469-59703469 GCA_023376005.1 Doryteuthis pealeii | reverse complement strand
CAAGGGACGGTGAACATGTAAAGATTGTTTGAAATTATATCGTAAAGGAAATTTCATGTGGGTGTTAAGAATGTTTTAATCACCCTCTGTGTGTGTGTATGTATGTATGTGTGTGTGTGTGTGTGTGTATATATATATATATATATATATATATATATAAGAAAAAAAAATATTTTCTCTATTCTAGTTTTTCTCAGTCTTTATGTAGTCTGATGAGATTGAAATAAATTTGATAGCCAAATGATGGTTTAAGTTTTTATTTCTTTGAATATATATATATATATATATATATATATATTCAAAGAAATAAAAACTTAAACCATCATTTGGCTATCAAATTTATTTCAATCTCATCAGACTACATAAAGACTGAGAAAAACTAGAATAGAGAAAATATTTTTTTTCTTATATATATGAGGTTGCTAATTTTATTCAGTTTTGTTGGGATGGCCAATTTTAATTTTGTTACAGATTCAATGCTGTAGATTTTAGTAATTAATGACTCCTAATTATGTCTGTTTTTATCGTATAATGTTCGACTAAAAAAAGAAATAAATAAATAAAACACTAATATATTTGGTTTAGAAGAAAAATAACCTTTTTATAATAAAAATAGTAAGTATATATACTTATTTATATATCATACACTATAATTAAAAATTTTTTTTAGTGTAATTTCTACAAAGGTAAAATTTAAGTCACCCCTTATTAGGTAACTGATTGTTGAGTCATAAATATCTCGATTTCCATTGATTTCTAGTCTAGTGTTGTAAACATTAAGCTATCACTATGCACCAATCTTTATATGATTATAGACTGGAGAGTTTAAGATACAGACCATCCACTCAACCAGTCTTGTCTTCAATTTCAGAAAATGTAACAAGAGAAAAAAGAAAAAAGATATTTATCAGTATGAAAAGAAATGAGGTGACCACCATAGTTGAATGACAATGTACCTAAAATCTTATTTTTATCCAAGTGCTATTCACAATCCTTATTAAGTCTTCTGTTCATCAAGTGACTATATAAAGCTCATATATTATTAATCCAATTTTGTGATATATATATATATATATATATATATATATATATATAATAAAAATCAAAGATTGATGATTGACATTGGACTATTATGAGCTTCCGCCAGAAAATGAGATTTTTTCACTACTCAGTAGGTTAACACTATTGTTAACTTGTAGATTGTACCGAAAAGCTATAATGGTTATTATTAAGCTGTGGATTTATTTTTCTTTAAGTACTAAAAACATTTTGTTCCAGCAACTGCTTATATTTACCTTAGCATTGAACAATCATAAAATTATATCGGGGTAGATAAGAAAGATATATCTATTACAAAAGTTAAGAAAATGTTTTTCTTTATCTACAGATGAAAACAAATTGAATTTTTTTTTTCTATCTTGAAAATATAAATATTAATGTATTGTGAAATCATTTATATTCCCAGTGAATAATGAAGCTTTTTAGTTGAGTTGAGAAAAAAACATTAAATAAATAAAATGCAGAAGTTATCTTTGGTTATTTGCAAATTTTAGAATAATATATTTCTAAGGAAATAACTACACCTATTCTAATATTTCTTGAAAAAATGAACAGAAATTACCTCCCCCTTTTTTTTTTTTTTCTTTCTTTCTTTTTCCTTCCCCCCCCCCTCTCTTGTTAGCAATAAATCTGTTACTAGATATTAAGGAATTTCTACCAGTGCTTCAAATATCTTCTTCCGCCCTTCACACACACTGAATTCCCATCTTGCAATGGCTTTTCAAATTCTCTCTCAATTTTAATACTCTTCTCTGAAATATTCTGAAACTGCTTCAGAATTGTTGCTTTTTTTCTTTCTTTCTTTCCCCCTCTTTCTTTTAGTGAATCTCTCAGAAATCCTAGTCAATCATTTATCACTGACGGAAGATTGTTGAAAGCATTTCACTTGAGCGAAATATCTTACCATAATTTTATCCAACTTCTGTAGATTATGCATATAGAATATTTATTATCATCACAAATTTGCTTTTACACATCCTATTATTAAAAAGGGAATTTAAAAAGAAAAATAGCGATAGTCCATAATCATTTGGCATTAACAACCAAAAATATTTTCAAATCATAAACAGATTCTAATAACACAATTCTGTTAAAAACAATTTGTTTTGTTTTTTTCTTTCTTTTATTTAAAAAAAATTTTTTTTTTTTACCTTAAATAGAATATTAATAAAAATTTTATAGAAGAATATCAAGTTGGTTTAGTCCAGTTGGTAAAACATAGGACTCAGAACCACAAGGTTCTGTGTTAGTTACCAGGCTGGGTTTATTGCCCAGTGCCCGAGGCACCTAACAAAAGAAATGCTGACGGGACCTCACACTTTTTGCACTTGCCACTGCACAAGCTTCAGTTTGTGCGTGGCTCCCCCACATTAAAAAGTTTTAATCCAGCCTGGTGGAAGGTCAGAAAAATGACCTAAGCACAATTGACTCTGTCTACTCTTAGATCTACATATCTACCAACCCCTGTGCATGAGTAAGATGTGACACAATGTCAATTTCTTAAGCAAAGTTTAACACGTCTGAATTCAGAGTTTTTTTTTCTCCTAGACTGGTTTCCTAACTAAGGTTAAAGAGCCCATTCTGCCCTACTATTTAACAAGAGCTGGATGGAGAATAGTTGGATTCATACCTTTTCCAAGGTTATGGACACTATGTAAAAAGTAAACAGCCTCCAGGATTTGAACTTGTCTCACTGTGTCCATTTTCTACAACGGTAGCCATTACACCACATGCTTCCCTCTCACAGTTTTTTGTAGCTTCATCCTATTATCATAGATCTACATGTACTCCATCACTGATATTGTGCACTCTTTATAGATATATCAAACTGCATCCATATATATATATATATATATATATATATATATATATATATATATATATATATGGTTGCCATTTCTTTTGTGCCTTAAAAAACTTGTATTCTATAAACAATACTTAACTTTTTTTTTTCTTCTTTTTTAATCATTATTCACTTTTTGCTACTAGATATATAAATAATTTTCTATTGACCATCTAAATATGTCTCTAAATTAATAATTTTCTTTCAGAATTTGGAGCGCACACACTCTGTCCAAAGCTCCTCATCTTCCCTGTATGACCCATTGAGTATTAAACAGGAAAGAGATCATCGACCTTTATCGTCCCAGTCAAGAGATGGCGACAACAGTAAAGAGTGTATTATACAGCCATCTCACCGGTAAGCATTTTATATCATTATCTATCTTTCTACCCTGCATTTCACAAAAGTAGAAATGTTCTCAATTTTTTTTTTTAAAGATTTATTGAATATTAGCTTGTGGCATTATTATCATAGTTTTTTGCGGCCTCACCCTATTAGTACTGAAGTTTCAAATTATTTTTGATAGTTTTGGGATACCACTTCATTGGAAACAAAAATATTTTCTTAATATTTTTTTCTTCTTGATTTTTAGATACTTAATTTCTATTAAGCAAAAAAAAAAAATGTTTTTTTTTTAAATTATACCGTCATTTTTTTTTTTTTTTCTTTTTCTTTTTAAAATTTTTTTATTAGTTGCTAGGTTACAAAGAATATTTTTGTTTGTGTTTTATGAAGGTGATACGTTCCCAATAAATAAATTACTGAGTTCACACCTTGCCAATGACAAAATTTTAAAAAAAAATGAAAAAATTAAAGATATTAAATTTAAAACATTTGAATGCAACACTTTAAAACAAACTTGAAAAAAATATATAGTCATGACTTTTCTTGTTTTAGTGTGGGATAGACAAATAGTTGACTATAATTCCGGTTAAAACTGCAGTAAGAGTAACCTGAAACTAAACTTTTTTTTAAACATTATTTTTCTGATGCAGGTATCATAGGGGAATGAGAAAAGTTTTTGTAAACTACAATTTGAATTTCTTAGATTTTTTATTTTCTCATTCCCAACGATACTAGCATTATGAAAATGATATATAAAAAAAAGTTTGATTTCATGTTGACCTTACACACTTTTAACCTGGACTAATATTACGAAAAATGTTTATCTGAAAATGTTGTAGAAAGAAGAAACAAAATCAATAAACTTTTTTTTTTTCTTTTTTTTTTTAAAATTTAAATTTTAATTTAATTCTTTTTTATTATTTTATTTATTTATTTTTAAAAAATCTATTGCCAACTTTGCGAATTATATATATATATATATACTTAGTGCCGCGTATTTGTGTTTCAGAACGGCTTCTTCGGCATTGTCATCTTCCTCCACTCATGGCCGAGATGACTTGCCACCCCGAGGGTTCCAGCCTTACAGGCCAGAAGAAGACATCCGGCCGATGCTGCCATCTCCTTTTGGACTGGATGCTGCCTACCCTTATCATCCAGCATTGTTCCCCCACCAACCTTATCCCCACCCCGCATTCAGGTATTCATATTGCAAAATTAACACGTCAATGCACCGCGCACTTATGTCTGCACTTTTATGTAGTAGTTTTGTCTGTAATGAAAGAATAACCAAACAGGGTGTCTAGCGTAGTTGACTTCAGTTGCTCCGTAATTATGTGCGATAGATATGGGATTGAGGCTATGTTTTTCGTGTAGGTGAGGTTGTTTACTGCTTATTTGGCAAAAGGTGTGTAGAACACATACGTATTATGTGTGTATTTATCCATATTGTTTATATTTGTGGATATGAGATTGTGGGATTTGAAGGAGAGATGTCAATTGTATTGTGTTTTCACTGCACTTTCTCAAACAGGCTTTTTCATTAAAGCTATGCACAGGCCAGTATTTTATCTTTTTTAGTCATCTGTCTTTTCTTTATATTTCCATATCTGTTGTACGTACGTGTGTGTGTGTGTGTGTGTATGTGTAAAGAGCAAAGTACAGGAATGTGTTGCTTAACATCCTGGATAATCCCACGTTCATCCGACCTTGTGTCATATCCCAACACCGGGGGTGAGTTGGATGACATCCTGGA
>CM042147.1:59523469-59693469 GCA_023376005.1 Doryteuthis pealeii | reverse complement strand
GATAGGTAAGTTTTTATCCAAATTATTATTATTATTATTATTATTATTATTATTATTATTATTATTAACATTTGTAAACATAAACTCACAGGATCAATGAATATAATAGTTTTTAAAAAAAAATCTTATGTAGATTTAACGCGTTGGCCGCAATGTGTACCACATATGGTACATAAAGAACTATCCAAAACCATGATGTGTGCCATATATGGTACATTCCTATAAAAGTAAATATATATATTCTTAAAATGGCCATAAATCAGTTTTATTCATAAAATTTCAGAATACAAAACATTAATACTGTTAAGGAGTGTTCAAAGTAAACAACGATATAACAGAAAATCTTTATTTGTAATTGCAAATGACAAAATAATTTAAAAATAAAACTCATATTCTTGCATTTCAATTAATCCTAGTTAGATGCCTAGATAAATTATTCGCAAAAAGTATTAAATATTTTCATATTGATATATATAATCATATATATTTTTAGTTTAAAACTGTATTTTTTAAATACTAATGAGAAAATAAAACAAATTATATATATATATATATATATTAATTTTATATTTATTAAGTTTTTATATATAATTATATATATTTTAAGTATAAAACTGGATTTAAAAAAAAATTGTTTTTGTTGTTTCAGACCAAGACAAGAAGATGAGAAACTAAAGCGCATTGATAATGATCGTGAAATTGAGCGTGAAAAGGAACGAGAACGTGAGAAAGAGAGAGAAATTGAACGCCAAAAAGAGATAGAGCAACGTGAGCAACAAGAGAAGGAGCGTCTGCGGGAATTAGATCGGCAGCAGTTGGAGCGACAACACGAAGCAGAACGTCGCAAAATAGAAGTAAACTATCTACGAGAAGACGAACGCAGACATTCCTTGCATCAACAATCAGATTCATCATATTCAGGTAAAAAATATTGCTTCTTCTCACCTCTGTTTATATATATATATATATATATATATGCGCCCAGTTTAGCTCAGTCAGTAAAGCACCAAAGTAGGAATCTGAAGGTTTTAGGTTTGATACCGGTCCCTGCCAACTCAGTGCATGAGTAGCACAGATTGGGTAATCTGATCTGTGCTGTAAATTGGGAGCTGACTGTAGGTGTAATGCTCCACCTCAGAAACAAAAACTATCTCCTTGGTTTAGCTCTAGCAAAAAGGGAATAGACCCCCCCCCCCTTGCTGTCTGGCTGATACTGACAATAGGACACTCTGCCAATTTAACTTAATTGACTGATAGATCGGTTTATTTTCCCAGTACCCCACTCATACCGAGTCAGGCACGAAGGCCCTATTTATGTGGGACCACCCACAAGCCGAGACTCATGGGTGGCGGGTAGAAAAATTGCGTCAATCCCGTCGGCATTCCCCCTCAAGGGGGGCGCCTCGGCTGGGCAATAAACCCAGCCCTGCCCCTTTAAGTCAAGGGGGTAGGTATTGCCTGGAGGGATGGCCCTCTGATCGATGCTATTAATTTACCATCTCACCGGTCCAGTGGCCGAAGCTCACTGGACCCCCGTCCCGAAGGACAGGTTGTAGGTGTAGGTGTAATTGACTGATAGATAGGACCCTAACATGTTCTACTAATCTGGATCAGAGTGGACCTGGAAGTAATGGCAATGATGTGGTTATTCCACATTCCCCAGATCAATTTAGGATCATACTCTTTTGAGATGGGTTCTTACTCGTCTGCATGAGATGCAGTTGTCATATTCTCTACCCAATCAAGAAGGCAAATAACCCTCATGATTATTCCTATTCTACTAATTTGTCGCTATTTTTTGCTTTTTAACACAATATTTATCTGGGTTGATAAAAGAAAAACTAGCGATAGAATATCTTAAATTTTCCTTCTGAAATAACTTAAAACCGATCAAGAATAACTCCACGGGAGAAAGCAGCCAATTCATTAAAATTACTTCCTTCTGCTTACTGAATAGTGATTTTGATCCTCACTGGATGCTCCATGCCTGCAACCTTGTGTCACATCCTACTCTGGTGAACGGATTGTGTAAATACATACCTGCTTACTAGATACCCTTTTTAAAGTAATCCACTTAGATATGTATGCATCAATCTTACAATAAGTACTACTTACAAAGGATACTTGCTACCTATATATATATATATATTGTGCTTCTTGATGTTATTGATAATAAAGTTCCTTCATTCAATGAAACTGGTGTTCCCTCTATAGAAATGGTCGCTCTCCAAGATGGCATCTTTAACAATATGTCTGCTCTAAAAATGGCCGCCTCTATTGGACAAAGACCAAAAATCTATTGCTTTCTATAAGCTTGTGGCCTTCATATTAATAACATGATAAGCGTATGCAACAAACTAGCAGAAAAGAAGTACAAGGCTAGGCTCAACTGGGTGGAAGAAATGATTCATTCGGAATTGTGCAAGAAATTAAAATTTGACCATACTACCAAATGATATATGCACAAACCTGAATCAGTCTTAGAGAATGCTCTGATATTTTGAGATACAAACGGTTCACCTCATTCTGGCCAGAAGACCTGACTTGGTATTAATTAACGAGAGAAAAAAGAACTTCATATCATCCTGCAACACCCTCTGGTTAAAAATCACACTGTCTAAGATGCAATGTAAAAATGCAATTACAAATTATCTGGTGTCACTTAATTGCAGATTTGTTATATTTTATTTCACCCATTTTTTAAAATGAAACATTCGAAATGGTCTTAAATGCACAATGTAGAAATTAAAATGAATTTAAAAAAAAAAAAATAAAAAAAGAGTTACGTGTTTGTTTGATTTGTAATATTGAAATTGTGAATTACGGAAGATATTTTGGTAGGATTTATATGTAATGAAATTGCAAATCAGCATTTCTGACTTAAATAGCCCCTCTTTGCCTACTTTAAACCACTCAGTAAATCTTTCACCACTGCCATCCTACTGTAAGCAAAGTACAAAAACTCATAATTGAGCAGAAGGACTCGGATAGAATGAGTTCTAAGGTGAATAGATAGTGAACTTTGAAATATCCCATATGACTGTACGCTATTCATTTTCCTGATATTAGTACATTATTCTATGTACTATACATGAGCCTTTGATGAATTGTGGTGTACCTGAACACTACGTAATAATTTCATTATTATTATTATTATTATTATACAGGTAAAAAATACCATGAAAATTTGGTACAGCCATGGGGGAAATTTGGGAGGAAAAAGTTAAACCCTCTAAGACTTTCTAAATGTGACCAATTGTTTATTTATATATTTTTCTTCTCTCTTGTCAGGTTCTATTACTCAGGGAACTCCTCGTGATGTGTTGTATGGGGATCGGTTGGCACCCCCCTCATCAAACTCCTCCAATGGGGTCCCTGACCTTAGCCATCATCCCCACCGAGGGAGCCGAACAAGTTATGAACATGGAGATCATGGTATTAGTGGAATTATAGTCACATCATCTTCTGGTCATACATTGAAACTGGAACAAGATACTCATCATTCAAGCAACAACAGACACAGTAACAGTCCAGCTGTTCATATTGATGTAGATCGAAGGAAACATCACTCTAGTTATTTGCCGAAGGTAAAACATTTTTTTTTTTTTTTTTTTTTTTTTTTGATAAAAATTAAAAAAAAAAAATAGAATAAAAAAAATAATAAAATGATAAAAAATAATAAAAGATGAAATAATAAAAAAAAAATAATAAAAGAAAATACTTTTTTAAAAAATGATAAGAGATTTTAAAATAATTTAAGTGTTTTAAAAAAAATGATTGCAACTACTAAGTATTACATCTCTGAAATACAAGGATGGGATTTTTTTTTCTTGTGGTAGAGGTTTACTCTAGATGATTTCAAATAGTTGTTTTTTATTTTTTATTTATTTTTTAGTAGAGTTGCTAGAACCAACAAGAGTTTTGTCCCTTTGCTAATTTACAGCTAAAACAAAATTTATGCTCACATCAAAATGACGTTTTTATAAAAGTTATCTACAAAAAAATTGTTTACATTTGAAGATAAAAAAAAAAAAATTAAGAATGAATAAAATTAAATTAACCAAATTTTACTATAAAAGAGAGGTAATTTCTTTTTATGACTTACATTTAATTAATAGAAAAACCCTGTGATAATAGAGGTTCCAATACTCAAGTTATGGGCTTCCAAAATGTTTACTATAGTGGAAGGAGGGGGGGGTTGATATTATTGAAATTTGCTGTAATTTGTGAATTGTCATCATATCTTGTCATTTACCTTTTGTTTGAATTTTATATAAATTGAAGGTGAAAAAAATTTCACAGAGCGTTTGTGTCCCAAAGAAACCCTTTTGATTAAAATTAAATATACTTGTCCAAATGGGTAATGTTATTTTAGAGTATATATATATATATATATATATATATATTTTTACTAATCCCTTTGCACAAGGTCAATTTGTTAAGCAGAGTTTAACAGGTTTGAATTCAGAGTTTTCCTTCTCCTAGACTGGTTACCTAGCCAGGGTTAAAGAGTCCAGTCTGCCCTACTATTTGCCCATTGCTGGATGGAGAGTAGATTCATACCTTTCCCAAGGGTATTAGCACTATGTGAAATGCAAACAGCTTCGTCCAGGATTTGCACTTGTGTCAGCTAGTCCATTTCCTACGACTCTAACCATTAGACCACACACAATTTCAGAGTATATATGGTTATGTGGGTCCATATCCAAAATGCTATGAGGAGTTCATGAACAAACACAGACATGAACTACAATTTTATATGTAGACTACAACAAAAAATGTTCCTAACATTTAATATTTAAATTTTGATTGGCTGATTGTTTTTATTTATTTATTTATTTTTTTAATTTTTCAGAACGATTTCACCATATCTCGCATTGCCAAGGAGCAGCATAATAACAGCAGCAACAGCAACAACAATAACAACAATAATAATAATAACAATAACAATATTAGTAACAACAATAGCAGCAGCTCCCATTTGAATAACCAGCCAAGGTCAGTGGATACCAAGGGACATGACCAGCGGGATGACCACCGACCTTCTAGACCACCGCCTCTAATTCCCCCAAACCGGTCATCACACAATGATCTTGACCGTACAGAGAAAGCAGCAGAGACTGGTTTATTCCGACCTTATGATGTCCTCTTATATGGCTATCCCAATCATCAGTACCCAGAACAAGCCAAAACTGAAAGGGTAAATTCTTACAACAATGCAAGCAGCCGCAGTAATCGGAGTAGTGAGCATTCAGTTTTGAAACCTGACATTTCCAATGATTCCTCGTCGAGGCATCGAAGCTCACACGACGAACCACAGTTTGACGTCAACTCTAGTATATGTTCTCAGGTAGTGAGTAAGAACCAGCCATACCACCATGAACTTTCCAACCACTACAATTATTTTCGTAGTGGCATGTACGACCACTCCCTGTCTGGTCACATTAATTCCGTGGTGGATGCTTCCTTCCATATCCCCCCTGACCAAAATGTGGTGAGCAAGTTGGATGTGGAGGAGCGGAAAATGAGGGAGTCTCGCCTTAACGGCACCTACTGTAGCGACAGTGAAGAGGATGAAGAGATAGTGGCAGCTATGGAAATGGAACGGAAACAACAACTGACTATCATCATCACTGGACCACCAATTCCTCTCGACACGTCACGTAACAAGTTGCGCTATCTCAAATCTATGGGACTTACAACTCATTCACGCAGACGAGGTGAGCTGTTGAACTTTTTCTTTACTTTTTTTTTTCTTTTAATAGAATTTTACCTTATATATATATATATATATATATATATATATAGCTATACTATTTAGATATAGATTGAGATAGTATGAAACTTAAATCTCGACACATTAGTGCTAATTTATTGTTAATTGTAAATTCCTATTGTACATCAGAAATTGTTAGTAGAGGAACCATTTTGAAATATATGATGAATTGTAAAAGAAACTCGTGAGTTTTTCAAATAATTCATTGAATTTATTTGCTGTTAATGTAAACTATAGAGCATGTGCCGTTTCAACAGGTGAAACATAGCCATCTTAAATTTTTGTCCCATTCACAACATTGGGAGACAACGGTTATAAATTCTATATGAATCAACTTGAGATATATGGCTACTGGCCTAAGGGGAGATAATCAAACACTCTTGGTTTCAAGGAATTAATGTCAAAAATCCTGAAAAATTTAGTTTTAAACGAAGTGAGTTGGCTAAAAGCAAAATATTTTAATCAATCAAATAATTTTTTTCTTGATAAATGTATCAGTGAATTACTAAAAGAGAAACAATCATTGGTTTTAATTGTGAATTAGTAAATTACTAATTGAGAAAATTGGTTTTAATTGCGAATGTTACACTTTGTTTTAGTTTAGGTATTGAAATTATAAAGTGAAATAGGCTGAGTGGCCTATTGTCGGTATCACCTGGATAGCGAGGGAGTCTATCCCCTTTTGTCTAGTACTAAACCAGGGAGATTTTTTTTCTGAGGTGGAGTACCACATCTACCGTCAGCTCCTCACTTTACCACTGTGCTACCTCATGCACTGAATTGGTGAGGTCCGATATCGAACTTAGAACCTTGTGGTTCCTAGGTGGATGCTCTACCAACTGAACTAAACCGGATTTAAAATCATAAAGAGTATATATTTATTTAATTCATCAGCAGATTTTTTTTTTTTTAAGTTAATTTATTTGGAGTTTAAAAATAAAAACTAAAAACAAAAAAACAAACAAATATTAAAAACATAAAATATTTTAGTATATCCACTAAAATGAGTTATTTTATTTTATAAATCTTGTATTTACCCTTTTTTATTTTTTATTTTTTATTTTTTTTTTTAAACTCTTAAAGTCATATACCGCCTCATTCCACCTGGCTGGAAGTCTCCTTTGTTTTCCTAATCTGCCCCAAACGATAGCCTTAGTTTAAATGTAATATTAAACATAATTAGAAGTCTTTGATTTAAGCGAAATATCAGGTAACCTTAGATGCAAAGGTCATTTTTAGCCATTTTTTTAATATATCCTTATAGGAATGCTCTGAAATTAGAAAATTCTCAACAGGATGTTAAGAGTTAAAGCTATTAATCTTTTTCATAGATGCAGATGTTATTGAACATAAAGTTATTATACATACTAGCAAATATATGCACCCTCCGGGTGCAGTATTTAGTTTTAATATAATGAAATAGCATATTAAATTAGAAAGGCTAATGAAACTGAAATAAGAATGCAGATAAAAAGATTTGGAAACAGAGGGGGTATGATAAAATAGAACAACTTTGAAACTAACTCTTCATTTTTCCATTACTCCCGTCTTTCATAGGTAAATTTTTTCTAATTATTTAGTTAGAATAGGAAGTAAAGAATAAAATTACAGTTATTTATCTTGTTAATGGATTTCATTTAAGATTCATTGAAGATTTTTTAATATTCATTAAATAAAACCAAACAATTAGAAATCAATAATACTAAGCACATATTTAATAAATTAATTTTTAATATTAATATGCAAATTAGCCTTCCCATACACACTGTAAACCGCTATTTTGTAGTATATAAATATAATTGCATTTAGTTAGTAGATATAGTTAACAGTATTAATAATGTAAGACAATTTTATTAATAATTGAGGTTTAGATAAAAATAAAATCATGGAGAATGTGATGTAATAACAAAGAGAATTGTGACTTGATAGGAATATAGTTTCGGTTACAGACAGAAAAACACACAATCTCCATTATAATAAGATATATATATATATATATATATATATATATATATATATGGTAATTTTTCACCTATAGTTGGTTAAATTCCTAGCAAATAAGGCAATTAGAGTAACCTCCCTTGACTTTCACTTTGAAACAAGCCGGTAGCTATTTTGAAAGTCTCCGTGTGAAATAAACCAATCTTAGAAACTTTTTCGAAAACAATACAACTGCATGCTTTAACACAAAAATATCATAAAATATGTTCTTAATAACAATTAAGTTCATTTCAGATAATACGCATGCACAATTTTATGCTAGGAATTTAGCCAACTAAAAGTGAAAATTACCCTTTTATTTATTTATTTATTATATATATATATATATAATTATAATAAAAATTTCCCACTTAAACAATTTTAAATCAATAAAATACAGTGCTCTATGCACAAAAAGTAAAGCAATATCACAATATTTCAACTATGATGGTTGCCAATCCCTTAAGGCCGAGGATGATAGTCTTCCAGTCTTAATCCTGTCTATGGGTTCTTAGATGGATGACGATGCCAATCTAGCTCTAAAACTTCAGCTGCAGTATGGATATGTTATTCTTTAGTGTCGTGCAGGTTGAGGCTCTTGTCTTCACTCCTTCAATATTCTTCATCTTTCCTCCAGCTCTGAAGTTCATTTGCATTCAAAAGTTCCTGTGCCATCCCTGATAGTGGTCCTCTAGAGCGTTCTATCTTTCACTGCTGTCTCCCAGGTTTTGACGTTGATTTTGCATTTCTTGAGATTTGTTTTCAAGACGTCCTTAAAAGGCTTCTTGGGAACACCTCTAGTCCATTTTCCTCCTTTCAGTTATGAGTAAAAGATCTGTTTGGGAAGACACTCAACTATAAAATAAAACAAAACAAGGTAGAATAAATAAAATGATTAAAATAAAATAAAACAGGGTAAAAACTCAAGACTCTGAGTTTCACATGCCTGTTTTTCAGGTGAGCTTGTATTAAAAGGTCTGCAATCTGATATGTATTCTTTTCCTTATTATAAGTTTAGTTTGTTAGTTGTTTTATGGCATATCAACTCCTTTTGGGTCATTTAATGCTGAATCAAATCATTTGTGTTGTAACTAAAGTACCATTAGATATAGTTAAGAGAAATAATAGGAAGAAACACAATGAGTATTATGAATAGGGAAAAAAAGTTTACTAAGCAAAGATTAAGGTGAACAGAGTAATTAGGAATTGCTAAGGTTGAATTAATAAGTCCCGTGAAATCTTGTTTCTCTCTTCTGAGGTTTTGTCAGAAATTATTTATAGGAAAAACAGATGATTCCATTCTCGTTATTTAGGTACTATATGACAATGGGTCTGTTATCATCAATTTCACAAATCTTTGTTTATTTTTTGTAATTTAATTTTTCATTCAGGTATTAAACCCTAAAACCCCAGAAACAAGGCTTTTTTTTTTTTTTTTATATATATTTTTTTTTTTTTATATAGATATTTTCATCTTTATAAATATTTTCGTCTTTGTAAATGTTTTGCTTTTATTTTCAGACTTGGAGCTTGAGCGTCATCGCAAACGCCGTCACATGCTACGAGAAGGTAGCTTGAGTCCGTTGGTTGTAGAGGCTGAGAAAGAGGAACCACGCCCTTCCAGTGGCTTGCCAGTCCCCTCCCCCTATTTGTCAGAACAATTATGTATGCAACCAGATTACAGAAACAAATGTCGATTCCTTCACAGCCTCAACCTCACAACATTAACAGGAGAAAAGAAAAGAGGTAAAAACAAATTTTGGATGCAACTTTTCTCTCTCTCACTCACTCTCTCTCACTCACTCACTCTCTCTCTCTTATATATGTGGCTTTTCCTATTTTGTTGATACAGTTGTCCATCTGGGGAATGGGGTGTGAGTCGGTCTGTACCAAATTCTCTTGGTATTTTTTACCTGTATGATAGTATATTTCAAAATTCACTATCTATTCACCTCAGAACTCATTCTATTCAAATATTATTGTAATCTGATCCTTCTGCCCAATCATAATGAACTAACCAGTTTTTGTACTTTGCTTGAGTGTGATGGGAGAACCACTGAGAGTGGTTTAAAATAGGCAAACACTTAAGCTATGAATTAAGTGATTTGAATATATCACTGTTTTAGTAGAATTGTTATAATATAATATACTCCTAAATTTTTGACTTTCTTCTCTTTTTATCTATACAAGTTTATATTATGATTACTAGATAATTTGTTCATAAAATTCTATACATTAGAGAACTTTGAATATATATTAAAATAAAACAAACTACATATATGTCAATAATACCAGACATGTATTTATTAAAACTTGTTTTAAAAAAACACAGAGCATCATATATATATATATATATATATATATATATATATATATATATATATATATATATATGCTCACTGAGGTCCCGGTTTCGATTTCTGTCGGAGGGAAATCGTTAGTATATGTCGCTGATGAGACTTAATAAAGTCGAAACAGTCTGTACGACATTCTACACACCGAGCGATCCTTTGCCGGGATTACACTTGTCAATTTCATTTTCTATAAGAAAAAGTATCGAATTTTATGCGATACATGCGTTGTAAGTGCCTTCAAGTAAAAATTTATATATATATATATATATATATATATATATATATTTAGTGCAAAATTTGCAAATTTGGATTATCTTGTTTATGGAAATGTAGTATTAATTTTGTTGAGATAGTTTTTAAACAAGATAATCCAAATTTGCAAACTTTGCACTAAAAATTGTTTTTTTCCAATATAACGGCACTTGTATATTATTTTTGGGAGAATATGGTCTTAATTGAAGTCATACCTAATTTGAAAATTAATTAGTTGATAATTAATGAATTGGGTGAATACATCTGTTCAAATGTAAGGTGTAAACAAATTTAGAAAAAGTCAATCTCTGTATGTACATTTTGGCCTATTATGCCTCATCAGCGGCTTCCTGTCTATAACCCTGCTGATGAGGCATAATAGGCCGAAATGTACATAAAGAGATTGACTTTTTCTCGATTTGTTTACGCCGTACATTTGAACAGATGTTTTCACCTAATTCATTAATTATCAACTAATTAATTTTCAAATTAGGTATGACTTCTTCAATTAAGCACATTTTCTCCCAAAAATTGTAGGCTATCGCCCTCTCAAACAAAATGCGTACTCTCATATATATTTATATATAAATCAACATTGCCTTTTATTTTAATGTAGCAATGACATTGATTATAAATTAAATACTCATTGATAAATTTACATAATTCCTGAAATGACTGTGACATAAGCAGTGACATAGTTTCAGTTACAGACAAATAGAATCTGAATCTCCATTATATATAGAACATATTGGAATGGCATTTTAATTGTTTTGTGTTGTATATACATTTAGTTTTATTATTAACATGTTATAAATGATTGTTTGTTTATTTACTTAGAACTGCAGACAATACAACAGGCATGTGAAGAGGAACGAGCACGGAGACTTGGGCTTGTATTAGACAATAACACATCAGGGCAGCAACAACATACAGAGGGAGATCGACACCTCCAAGAAGTTCAGAAACGATCGAAACCTGGTATGATCAATTTTTGACCTTTTTTTTATAATCAGTTGTAAAATATATTTTTAATATTTTTGGCTATGATAAATTTAAATTGTGAAATAATCAAAATTTTATGAAATACACTGTTGTGATTTTATAATAGAACTTTTTTAAATAAAGTATTTTCTAAATTTTATATTTGCATACTATCAGATTTAGTTCCATTTTTCTCTAATATATATATATATATATATATATATATATATATATATATATTCAGGGTTTTAACCACACACGCACATGCGTGTGTGTGTATGTATGTATATATATATATATATGTGTGTGTGTGTTTATTGTTAAAACCCTGAAAATATATATATATATATATATATATATATAACAATATTTTCAGAGTTTTAATCTTTATAGTGGTATTTTTATTTGGGGCCCATCCGTGCACAAGTTAGTTATGTAAGGGAGATCACTCCATTTGTAATTTTTTTTTTCTGCTAGAACAGTTGTGTGTAACTTTAAAAAAAAAAAAAAAAATTTTAATTTATTTTTTTTTTTTTGCCAGTGCCAAATTTTGCTTATTGCACTCATCAAATTTCCTCCAGTTTTATTTTTTTACAACTTCTCTTCTCCCTAGTCTCCTTTTCATTTAGAATATCTTGCAGAACTTGGGACTTTGTTTTTATAAGGTCTCATGTTAGCAGTGTAAACGAGAAGTTGAAAAATTACTAGAAGGAAAAAAAACAAAAACTTTGGTATAGACAAGATAAATGTTATTTTCAAGGGAAAATGAAATGAAAATGTGACAAATTTATTTAACATTACATTGGCACATACATAAAAAATACATCCTATGAATATTCTGTTTATTCAAATTTTATATTTACATACTATCGGATTTAGTTCCATTTTTCTCTAATGTGTGTGTGTGTGTATATATATATATATATATATATATATATATATATATATATATATATAAGTTGGCAGAATGGCCTATTGTCTGTATCAGCTGAACAGCTAGGCATTCTATCACCTTTTTGATATCATTAAACCAGTGATATTGTTTTTTCTGAGGTGGAGAGCCACACCTACTGTCAGCACCTAGATGCCTTACCACATATATATAATCATTTATTTTTTTTTTTTTTTTTCAGTGTTACTTGACAGTTTGCCTCAGCGGACAAAAAGGAAACACAGTGAAATTGAAGGCACATCTCAGGTACCAAACAAGTTTGAACAGCAGCAGCCAACACGCCCAAAGATATCACTGAACCAATTACAAGAGCGTCATATGGCAGCAGCAGCAGCCCTTGCAGCAGCCTCATCATCTCAGCAACATTACCACAAAGCCAGCATATCAACCCCACCCCCAGCTGCAACAAGTCAGCCCGGGGTCAACTCAAGCAGACCCAGTCAGGAGAGTTCTCGTACTCTGATATTCCCAGAGAGCCGAGGGGATAGCCGTGACCACAGACGTCTCAGTGAAAAGTTTGCTCAAGAGTTCCATGAATCTGTTCTGGCTTCTACATTCTCAAATAAATCTGCCAATGGGCGAACAGGTAAAAAGATAAAACATCTATCTGTCTTCTCATCTGTGTATCTCTGATATTTATCTATATTCACATCTATCTACCTAGTTGTCTACATTTTTCTAATGTGCCTGGATACATAATTAACCCGTTCTCCATCCATTCATCTATCTTATTCTTTTTCTTTTTGTATGATTATTATTACTAGCAAATATATGCACACTCAGTGGGGTGCAAGTATTTAAGTTTTAATGAAATAAAATATTATATTGAATTAGAAAGGCTAATGAAACTAAATAAGATTCCAGACGAAAAGATTTGAAACAGAGGGGGGGGGGTAATCGCAAAATAGAACGACTGAAACTTACTCTTCCATCACTCTCGTCTTTCATTGCTAAATTTTCCTGATTTAATTATTTAGTTAAAATAGGAAGTAAAGAATAAAATTAGTTACTTTCGAAATTTTTGCTCATATTCATTAAGATAAAACTAAACACATATTTATTAAAATCAAACTTTTAATATCAATATGCAAATTAGCCTTCCCGTTCACACTGTAAACTGCTATTTTGTTGTATATATAAATACAACTGCATGTCATTAATATGTAGATAAAGCCAACAGTATTAATAATGTAAAACAATTTTATTAATAATTGAGGTTTGAATATAATAAAATCCTGGAGAATGTGATGTAAATAACTAAGGGAATTGTGACTTGAGTAGTGATATAGTTTCAATTACAGATAGACATACACAATCTGCATTATAATAAGATATTAGCATCTTATTGAATTAAATAATTGTCATTTTTGACACAAAGCCGAGAGAGAGAGAGATTTACCTTGTTGAAATTGTTTGCTCTTGCAGGGATTTAGCAATAGCTCTTAAGTAAACATATCAAATGTTGTTATAATTAAATTATCATACTGTGTTATATCTATAGGTCTTACTAGTATTACTTATTCACACAAAGCCAAGAGAGAGAGATTTACCTTTTTGAAATTGTTTGCTCTTGCAGGAATGAAGATTGTGGATGTTGGTAGCAGCAGCAGCAGTGGTAGTGGCAGTCTAAAGCCAGTGCCGTCTACAGATCTGTCTATTTCTTCAGTCCCTCTACACACACAGAAGACATCTTTGTCGTCTCATGACCACACTGCACTGCACTCTTCTCGGTCAGAAGATAGCCGTATGGAATGTACAGAATCTACGGGCAGCCCTGTCTCATTTAAATGGCCTGGAGTAGAGACAATCTTAGAGGCATATCAACGCCATTTAGATGGTAAGTGGAGACTTGCTATGTTTATATATGCTAAATATACAGATATGGAAGCGCGTAGTTAATGGTTAAAGTCATGGGAAATGGACACATCGCCCCGAGTTCAAATCCTGGATGTGGTAGTTGTATTTCATTTAGCACTAATACCCTTGAGAAAGGTATGAATCCTACTCTTCCTCCAGCTATGGGTAAAATAGTAGGGCAGACTGGGCTCTTTAACCTTGGTTAAGTAACCAGTCTAGGAGAAGGAAAACTCTGAATTCAAACCTGTTAAACTCTGCTTAATAAATTGACTTTGTGTCGCATCCTGCTTGTGCAGAGGGGTTAGTAAATATATATATGTGCTAAATATACAGGATGACCCCCCCCCAAAAAAAAAAAACAAAAAAAAAACTCAAATTCTATTTTTTAGGGTGGGGGGTCACCCTGTATTTATGTGTTAGCCCTTTATCTTCCGGTCAATGATCAAAATGCTGGTTCCCCCGAAAATGCATAAGATCGTCAGCTTTTAGAAAATGGTTTAGAGTTTTAAAAAAAAAGAAAAGAGAAATGAATTAAAGGAATACATTTCTATTTAGTAGTAAAAGATCAGTGATACAATAATACTATCTTGTGAACGATTTCACCCCCACCCTATTGTGGATATCAGTGATAGATAAAGGGGTTAACAGATCAACTAGGGTTAATGTTAAGCTTATAATATGTATCTAGCTGCCCTTCGCACAAGCAGGATGTGACACAAGGCCAATTTTTAAGTGGAGTTTAACAGGTTTGAATTTAGAGTTTTCTATTTTCTAGACCGGTTGCCATACCAAGGTTAAAGAGCCCAGTCTGACCTACTATTTACCCATAGCCGGAGTGATAATAGTTAGATGCATACCTTTCCTAATGGTATTGGCTTATGTGAAATACAAACATCCTAGTCCATGATTTGAACTCGTGTCATCGAGTTCATTTCCTATGATAGTATCCATTATACTACATAATTCCATGAAATAGTAATTATGCTTAAAATTTTCTAAAAGCTGGCTTATTTTCTTTGAAATGTTAATTCTGAAAGACATTTTGACAAATTTTATGAAGTTATATCTGCCCATTTTGTCATAAAAGACATTAATTAATGTTTTCAAATGTTTTACGACGTTAAATTTTATCTAGTTTAATTTTTATGTTTATTTACTTCAAATTTTCTGTAATGATAAATTAGAGTTTGTTTCTAGTTTTAAAAGTTTGAGTGAATTTTTAAAATTATTTTTCTTTTTTTATTAATAAGTATTTTATTTTTGATTTTAATGTTTCCAATTTTTTCTTACAGAACAAAAATTAGAAAGAATTATTCTACACGACCGATGTCAGAAATTAAAAACGGATAATTTTGATTTGAAGAAAACAGCAGAGAAATTAAGCCGAAGAGTTTCAGTAAGTAAATTTTTTGAGAAATTATGAAATTATCAATTTAAAAAGAAATATTAAAATTAGAAATTATTAAATTTAAAAAATTATTAAAATTAAGAATTATTAGATTTGAAATAATAATATAATTAAAAATCATTAAATTTTTAAAAATATTTAAATTATAGATTATTAAATTTTAAAAAAATATTTAAATTATAGATTATTAAATTTTTTAAAAAATATTTAAATTGAAAATTATTAAATAAATAAAAAATGAGAAAGGTTTTTTTTAATTCTGTTTAGTTTTCTGTCAAATTGTAGCATTTTTAATCCACTTTTAAATAATTATTAGAATTAACAGTTATTGAAATTAGAAATTATTGAGAAATGCTTTTTAATTCTCTGTTGAATTTTCTTTTGAATTGTGGCATTTTAAGTGAAATTAAATAGCAAATATCTTTCAATTTGATTATTTTTGAAAATATTCAATTTTTCTCCCTTTTTCTTTTTCCTTTTAGACCTTACTTGATAGCAAGAGCCATGACGATGAAGAATATCGAAGATGTCGTAATAGTGTGGACACTTTGAAGCATTATTTTCTTCAATTACCAAGATGACAGTAAAATAAATCTCCACCCTAAATGGATAAAACTATCAAGCCTAGTGATGAAAAAATAAAAACATTAAACAAACATTAAAAGGCAAAAGACATCAGTGCAGCAGCAGCAGCAACTGGGCTCTTCGCAACAAAAAACAAAAAATGACATGGCTCCCTTTACAAAATTCTGAGTGGGTTTTGTGGATTTTTTCTGCACAATCTCCACCCCCTGTGAAGCATTCTAGATGTTTCCAAAAGGTAGCAATGGATGTGAACATCTGATTGACTTGCACTTTACGTGAATCCTACTGACCTGGTGCTTTAAGGGTTAATAAACCTTCTCATAAAAATCCCTCCCCCCATTTAACTCCCTTCCACAAAAAAAAAAAAAAATTTTTTTTTTCAAATATTAAATAGATATCCAGGTCAACTCACTTCCCACCTTTTTTTTTTTTTTTTTTTTTTTAAACAAAAATACAAAAATAACAAAACGAAAAAAAAACCCACTTCAAACTAATGGATCCTTTCCATCTATCAGCTACAGAGGCCCCCAACCCCAACCCCCTTATTAGGAAAACGATCTGCACATATATGGTCATTATAAACTCTGGCTGTGTGTGCTTCTTCACCTGGTCAGTATTTTACTGCCCCCCCCCCCCTCCTTCACACAATCACTTAAAATTTAATTTCTCTACTGCTGTAACTTCATTCTAATAATGGCTGTCCTAAAAAACAAAATGGTGGCTTTGTCATATTACACACTTAATTAGGATGGTTGATATTTTCTTCTCTTCTTTTTTCAACTGCTAAAACTTTTTCAGGTAGCACTCACCCAAATTGTCACTAATTGATGCTTTTCTTTTGCTGTCCTTTCTTACTGCTTTTCTATTTACACCACACACACACACACACACACACACACACACAAGGCCAGTCTTGATTGACATACACAATGCATATCATCATTACCATCATCATCATTTCTTGAATTGCCTGATGGAAGCAAAAAGCAGGGTCCCTTCCCACCCCAACTGCTGTTAACGAGGAGCGTCTGTGACGATATCTCTGCTTCCCGAAGAAGAAGAAGAAGCCTGTCCTCAACTAGGAACACAACAATCACTGAATGACTTTTACTGCTGAATGTCGCCAAGAGCAGTTTTTGTTCTTTCAAATGTGAAGATTGAAAACATTTTAAAAAGAAAGAAAGAGAAAAAAATAACCAAAAAAAAAAAAAAAGACAAAACAAAATGCCATCTTGTGTTAATGGTGAGAAATGAGATCGGTCAATACAAGCATAATAGCTTAATTAAAGTGTGTGTGGGTTTTGTTCTTTTACTCTGCTATCTCTTGTTTGTGAAAAAAAAAAAAAACTTTTTTTTTTCTTTTTTTTTCTTGCACATTTTATTTATCAGTTGGTGTTTGAGCATTCAGATCTCACCTGTCTTCTATCTTAGGTTTGGGAGTTAAAAATTTTTTTTATCAGTTCTTTAAAAGCTTCTAAAGCTCTCTCTCTCTCTCATATATATATATATATATATATATATATATATATATATATATATGGTAGAAATGTGAGGAGGTTAATCCGACAGTATGTGGAGAAAAGTAGACAAACACGGGATGTTATGGAAACTTGATGTTTATTGTCGACGGTGCAACGTTTCGGTCTCTTATTAGACCATCTTCAGGACTTGGATATAGTTCTTACTCCAATGCCATCATTGGAGTAAGAACTATATCCAAGTCCTGAAGATGGTCTAATAAGAGACCGAAACGTTGCACCGTCGACAATAAACATCAAGTTTCCATAACATCCCGTGTTTGTCTACTTTTCTCCACATATATATATATAGGGAGTTCATGAAGTCTGTTTGCACTTTAAAGAATTTATAAATACAAATAGTTAAAAAAAAGAATATATATATATATGTGCGCACACACAGAGTATGTTCACAAAGTCCGTGTTCACTTCTTAAAAATTTATTTGTATTTATAAAAAAAGATTTTTAAAGTGCACACGGACTTTTATGGACACCCTCTATGTATATTTGTATGTGTGTATGTATGTATATACACACACACACACACGGTGTGTCCACAAAGTCCATGTGCACTTTAAAAATTTATAAATGCAAATTAGGTTTTAAAAATCTTAAAGTGTACACAGGCTTTGTGGACATACTGTGTGTGTATGTATGTATACATTATATATATATATATGTCTCAATGGATTAATTTACTTCAACAAAGCCAATGCAGACATAAGGCAAAATTTGTGGGGAGTACCTTAAAAGACTCAAATCTGTACAATCATGAGTAGAAAAAACAAACAAACAAAAACAGTGAGAGTGTGTGTGCGTGCGTGTGTACAGATATGTTTGCAAAAGTAAATAGACACCTATTTTCAAATGAGTCTTTATTCAACGATCAATTAAAAAAAATTCTTTATGCAAAATAAAATCTAGTGGATTTATTTATCATTTTAGCTGATTTTTAAGATTTTATTCTTTCAGTCAACAAATATATTGGGTCTTTTATCTTTTTCTTCTTTTTTTTTTTCTTTCTTTTTTTCTATTTTGAGGAATAGTCAACCAAACTGCTACCCAACATTTTTATGAAAATTTTGTTTTGTAGGTTTTTTAAAGTTACATTTTTAAATTTTCCAATACAAAATAATCCAGAAATTTTTTTTGTAGGTTTTATGAACTTATATTTTTTAATTTTACAATCAAAAATATTGCAAACATATTTAAAAAGATTCACATCGGGTGATTGTCTCAAAAATGAGAATACCTTAATTCTTCTAAAATTACCATTCTTTAGTTTGTTTGTTTTTTGTTTTTTTTTCCTGCTGTATGGCATGTATATTCAATCCCCCTAAAAAATGGTGCTATTTTCTCTCCAAAATAACGAGTTAATATTGGAAAGGATCATTCCTGCAGAATAGATAGGTATTATTCTAAATTAATATTTTTACACCGATTCTCAAAGCTTCTGAAGAAACCAGTACTTTAAATTTGTTCCTCAAACCAGAATTAAAAATCTGCCACATTTAGTGGTTGAACCAAAATTCTTGGATAAACAATCTTCAAGACACCCAATCCCCCTCCCCCTCCATGCTCTTCATCTGCAAAGATGACCATGTGCCAAAAATTCCCAAGAATCTACCACCATCTTGTTTTTTCCACTGCTTTCTCTTCTGTTGAATGTTGATTTGTTTAAAGAAAGTGTCTTTCTTCTGGCTGCTCTCCCATAAACCCTATGTGATGAAGGCAACATGCTGCTGTTCTCCAGTTGGTTTGGTCACCTTAAAATGACCTTTTTTTCTTTCCCCTGATCTATTTACACTGACACTTTGCCGGGTCAACTTGAATGTGAAGCAGTGGTTTCATTTCCTATACCCTTGTGCAAATTAATTGAAACAAAATGAATAATTCCGTTATCATAATTATAATATCCGTGATCTCTCGGTAGGTTTGCCAGTGTATTTGTCCAGCGTTACAATTTTTGTACGCTTCCTTGGAGTAACGTCCATTGCAGACAATGACTGTTGGACAACTAATCAACAGTCAAAACATTGTCTGGGCATGATAAAAATCTGATGAAATATTTTTCAAAACCAAACAAATTTCATCATACACCCCAAAAATAGATTCATATTACTGCACATGACCTAATCTGAGGAGAAAATAGAAATCGATTACCCCCTGTTACTCCAGTGAGTCTAAAACTGACCATATGGTGAAAGAAAGGAAACTAAAATGGTTGTTTCAATTAATTTGCACAAGAGTGTATATTTAGTAAATGTTATGATCATACAGTTAATAGTTGAAAGTATAATTATCAGTTTCTGATATTGATAATCGGTTCATTCCATTTCTCTTTTCAAATATGACAATTTTCAGATTCTTAATTGAAGCATTGTGAGGTGATTATAGTATTATTTCTCTCTCTCTTTTTCTTTTTTTTTCTTTCTTTTTTTTTAATAATAAATTGCACAATTATTATATTAACTAAATATCAGACCCGTATAGAATAAGAAGTTTGTATATTATTTACATGTTTTTCCAAACACCCTCTTGAAATTAAGGAAAAAAGAAAAAACACTAATGTAATAGTTTGAGTTAATATTCAAAGGTAATCTGAACATTAGCTACATAAATGAGAGTATCCTCCCCTTGTTTCTTTCACTTTGAGGAAGCCGTCAGTTTTGGTCGGCCATTTTCATCCCACCGTAATTAATACAACTGCATGTTTTAACACAAAAATATTATAAAATGTGGTCTTAATAACAATTAAGTTCATTTCAAATAATGCACAAGCACAATTAAAAACACATTTTATGATATTTTTATGTTAAAAAAATTCAGTTGTATTGATTCAAATAAATTCGTATTTTCAGTGTAGATTTACAGTGAAATGAAAATGACCGACCAAAACAGATGGCTTCCTCAAAGTGAAAGAAACAAGGGGAAGTTACTCTCATTTATGTAGCTAATGTTCAGATTACCAATTCAAATTTATCCAAAAAAAAATTTTTTTCAATCTTTATATTGTTTCATTCTTATAGAATATAGGTATTACCCAACCCATTTGCCACAAGTAGGATGTGATGTAAGGTCGCAAGTATGTGGCATCCAGCGGGGATTTAACTTGCTATTTGGTAGTAATGGATTCGTGAGACTAGCTTTCTCATACAATGTAAATAAGCATAGAAATTACTAAGCAAAGTGTGGCACAAGGACTTCAACTTGCTGTTCTTACGTTATCACCTGTCTAAATATTGAGATAACGCATTGAAACTTAGGAACCTATGCTTTAAACATAACTTAATCATGAATAAACATTTCTACTTTGCCATTAGGATGATAAATAAAAAAAAACATCATTATATTTTATGATAATATGAGCTCAAAATAAGTCAACAATTTATTAAAGTTTTTTTAATAAAAACAAAAACCGTGTGTGTGTGTGTGTGTGTATATGTATGTATGTATGTGTATATATATATATATATATATATATATATATATATATATATATTCAAGTAGATATTGTTAAAGACCACAGAATATTTCTTCTTTATGGTCTTCAGCGGTAGACATTCAAGTCTTCTGGTCGTTTTTCATAGATCAACATCCAGGTGGTAAAGAAAATATCCCATCCTTTATACCCAAGTGCTTTCAACCATGGTTGAAAATATGGGACAATTTTCTTTACCATCTGGATCTTGATCTACGAAAAACAACAAGAAGACTTGAATGTCTACAATTGAAGATCATAAAGAAGTATTCCGTAGTCTTTAACAAAACCTGCTTAAATAAAATATATACTACAGTAATTAATGTTAGATCTTTTCATATTGGTGGATTGGCAGAAGTTATATTTAACACACTGTTAATAATAATGTGACAAGATTTATGCCAATACAAAGTTTGGTATTTCTGGATGAAATCAAATTCTCCCCACCTCTATTCATGGTCAACAGTAAAAGTAATTCTTCATATTGAAGCCCCCCCCCCCCTCTGGCAGGAAAAAATGGAAACAGTATTTGCATATATATATATATACATATACACACACACACTATTTCTCTGAATTTCTGAGATGAGGCTTGATAATTAGTATTATTCGAACTATTGTCCTCATCTTTATTGTCATCTGGACAACGTTTCAGCCAATGTGACCTCTGCCCTCTTCAGGTATTTGTTGTCGGATTGAAGAAGACCGGAGGGCACATCAGCTGAAACATTGTACAGATAACAATAGTCCCAATAATCATTATATATATATATATATATAATGATGTTTGATAAAATATTACATGTGTAATAGTTGCAACTGAAACAAAATGTTTATTTGATTTTGAGGCAAACCAAGTTAATGAAAAATCTCTAAAAATGTTGTAAATTTCCATGAAAATAAGGATGCAATCACCTTTTTATTGAATCAATCAAATATTTTAGATATATTAAGTTAAATTTTTTTTTTTTTTTATAAAAATATTAACTATCAATATTAATGAAACCATCTACTAATTTCACTAAAAGATCCACCAATATTAGTGAAATTAAATAAATATATATATATATATATACATACACACACACATATCAAAGTTAAGGTAGCATGGATATGGAGTCAATGGCAACTATGCATCTTCAGACCAAGTTGATCTGAAGATCACATAGGCAAGAAATTGTCAGTAAATAGACACAGTTGACTTCATGTCGATGTTACTGTAAATTAAATATAAATGCTCTATCCATGATATTGAGCACTGATTGTTTACTTAAAGAGATAGCACCCATATTATACACACATACACACAAAGTATTTTATAAAAATGTTGCTGCTGAAATTTTCAGTATTTGAGAGTGTTAAAGAAAAAAAAATATGTTTAGTTATTTTTTTTTTTTTAGATTATGTGAATTCACTGACCAGTGGTGACTGCTGCTGCTGCTGTGAGAGTCTGTGAAATTCAACTTTCTTACTGGCCACTTAAAAAAAAATCTCTTCAATTTTAATCAAGATATTAAACCTTTCATGAATTGTGACCATTTCAGCCGCAGATTGAAGGACAGATCAAGAAGGTGGGGGTGAGAGTGGGGTATCCATATTTTTTTTTTTTTTTTTTTTGCTTGCTTGTACTCAGGGTGAGGTGATGTGTGTGTGTAGCCAACCAACAAAACAGAGAGCCTTGAACTTCAGTAATACCTTTTCTACTCATTTTCTTTTTTAACAATCATATTTTAAGTTTTGCTCATTCTTTCATATTTTCATTGCTTATTGACCAGCCAGTGTGAAAGAAGAAGAAAAAGATTAAAAAAAGAAATCACTATTGTTTTCTCATGTAATAATTCTCTTATTTAAGTGATTTTTTTTTTTTGTGCGTGTGTTCATTTCCATTTCCACGAGAAAAATATATTAAAAAAATGAATGAATCCTCTCCATAATTGCCAACTATTTCCACTTAAAATGGAAAGAAAATTTTAACTGTGTTGATCTGGCAACACTGATAGGCCCACCAGGCAGGCTAATATTAATTGAATGCACTTAATATTTTATATAAGAGATTCTATTCTGTGATCTTAGCCAAGAGGTTGAGAAATGTGTGTGTGTGTGCGCGCATATGTACACGTATGTATATGTGTACCTCCTGAGGATGTTTGTCTCTATGCGGATGACAATAGTTGTACAGTATAATTATTACTTTCATCTTTTTAACTTCAGATGATTCGATATTTTGTTTCAACATCCACTTGGAAAATTTGTACAACATTTTCTGATTGTATATGAATGTATGTGGGAGTGATTGTTAGTAAAATATGAAAAATAACAAAAATCCTCTTAAAACCCTCTTCTCATCTCCCATCCTACAAGTCCTGCCCTTGATCCCCTACATCTCAGGATGCTGTTGCTGCTGTAGTATAAATTTCATTTATCTTGCTCCCCCTTAAAAAAAATAAAATACAATTTTTTTTTTTTTTTTTTTTTTTGAACAATGAGAAGTTTTAAACTGTACAGAGACCATCCATGTTTGTTCTCTGGTCATTTATCTGAGAATTTTGTACAGAGGACATCATGTTGATTTGTTAAAATATTTATGCACAAAAAAAGAAGAAAAAAAAAAAAGAAATGCTCACATCACCCTGTATTTATAAACCAATTTCTTTGGTCATGATTTTACACATATTTTGGAACAATTTACTGCGCATGTAGATAGTAGACACCTAGTCATTATCCAGAGTAGAGGGTTAAAAAAAAATTTAAAAAATATATAAAGAAAAAAGAAAAAAAAAATGGAAAAAAAATATATATATATTAAAAAAAATAAAATGCCATGAATGTTATTGGATGTGTGTGTGTGTGTTTTCTTTTGTTGTTTTTTTTTTTTTTTCTTCCCTTTTTCAGCAAAATATTTTTGATTATTTTTAAAACTTAGTTTTTTTTTTTTCCTTGTGTGAGTTGTTAATATTAATTTAAAAATTCGGACAGCATTGAACGAATTTCTTAATTTTTAGAATCTTTTTATACTGCAGTTATAGCAGATTTTTTTTCCCTTAAGTTTCAGAATATGTATAGAATTTCCTTAAAAGCCTTAAATAAGTATGGATTTAAAAAAAAAAAAAAATTTTGTTATACAGAAAATGATTTTATCATACATAGAAGTTGAATTTTAGAAATTTTAGGCCAGAATTTTACACAGATGCTGATAGGTATGCATCCTGCATCACAAAAATCTAAAAGGACAGTAAAAATTTCTTCCCTCACCATTTCAAGCTAACTGTAAATACATTTTAATAGTTTCTTAGAAACGAATTACACTGGATAAGTTAGGAGTTAGACAGCTTTAGTCGTTTCCCCAGATCTTAAATAAAATCCCTACAATCTATTAAGAAACTTTAGTTGGAACCCATTAATTTTCCTAAGGACTCATTCAAAGCAAATATGTGCACCCCAAGATGCACTAAATCAAAAAAAAGCTATCAGCATCACTGATTTTATGATGTTATAAAGACTTTTTTCCTTTTTATGCAAAAAAAAAAAAAAAAAAAAAAATCTTGCATTTTACCGTTTATTTAAAAAAGAAAAAGAAAAAACAACAACATTTAATTTGGGTTTAGAACAACAAAAGAAAAATCTCTGATTGAAAATGTTTAGAATTTTATTCCCAAAGAGGAGCAGGCAATGGAGCCAAATCAACCAATAGTAATATAAAAAATAAAAATGGGAATGTCCATAAAAGGAGTACATGGAATCTGGACATATATGGGGGGGAGGGTGCAGTAAGCCACAGCAGTGTAAAAAAAAAAAAAAAAAAAACCAGAACCTTGATCTGCTGTCTTGTGAAATGTATAGAGGGGGAGTTAGGAGGAGGAGGAGAGCAGATGGAGTGGGAGGGGCACTTCTCTCAGATTTCTCTTTTTCTATATAATTACAAGAAAATAATTTCTTTAAAGAGAAAAAAAAAGATAATCCAAAGAGGAAGGTTTTAAAATCCCTTTTCCTCCACCAATGGAGGAATTTTAAGCTGTTAAAATTGAACCAAAACATTGGCTCAATTTTATAATCAAATATCGCCATGGTTACACATCCTCAGGCCGGCTGGGACAGAAGAAAGCGTGAAAGCTTCACACCAAAAATTAGTAAATATTTTGGCAGCACTTCTCCAGCCAAGGAAACATTAATATATATAATATATTATTATTATATGATATACTTATATGTATTTATATACAAAGTATAAAAATGTTTGAGCACATTTAAAAGATTTCTGTAGGAAGAGGAAATATAGTTTTAAGCTCATGACAACAAGAATTTGTCTAACCAATATTAATGGCGGCAGAAAAAGTGGGAAACAATGGAGTTTTTATTTTTTTAATATAATTTAATTTTAATTAAATTGGAAGGGGGGAGGGACAAAGGTTGGATGTCATGGCAGTGTGTAATAATGAATCTTTAAAAAAAAAAATTTAAAAAATGCAGATTTATTAGTTGCAGTTTTTGGGGTTTTTTTCATTGTTACTGCACCAAATATTGTAAATACATTTAAAATTTTGACAGCATTGAAATCATAGATATTAAAAACAATAAAAAATTTTTTTGTTTTTTTTTTTGTTCTCCTCAGTCAAATGCCAGAAGAAATTTGCCAGAAGAATTTTTTTATAATTTTTTTACCTAACTCTTGGTTTTTAATAGATTTTATGACAGCCACCAGAAATCCAATTAACATTTCCTTCAAATTTCTTTCAACGTAAATACAGGTAACATGTCATAAAATGATTTTTTTTTTCTTTACAAAATTTTCTATGAAAATCCAGTTTTTTTTTTCTTCTTACAAACTTGAAAAGATTAAAATAAGGCTTCTTAAACACTATGGGACATGGTTTAAAAAAACAAAATGCTAAAAGAATTTTTTTAAATTCAGGAATCAAGGAAGCAAACAATACAAAGAAATAAAGTCAATAGGAAGAACCTTAAACAAGTCAAGATTCAAAGTATAAAATGTGGAAAATGGCAGATTGTGAATTTCTCTCTCTCTCTTGATTAGAGCAACAACTGAGGTCACGTGTAGCTGGTACCAAACCACTGATTAATAGCCCCTAATGAGAGGGACAATTCCAGTCGGGTCACATAGTTACCACCCTCTTCACTCTAGAAAAAAAGAAAAAGTAAATTGCAATTAAAACATTTGTGACAAATTTAAGACATATCTAACGTGAATTTCAAAGTTTTCTAGATAAAAAAGATGTTCAGGCTTTGTAGTGGCAAGTTAAAAGTGCAGTAAGAGTAACTGAAGCCAAACTTTAGAACTTATTTTTCTGATGCAAGTATCATTGGGGAATGAGAAAAATTTGGGTAAACTGGCCAGTTTAATATTTTTGAAATTTTTTTTGTTTTTTTCCTGTCGTTATGAAAACTTTTCATGTTAAGTCATATTCAATTGGGAGGGAGGGATCTTAAAATGTAAACAGTTTCATCTTGTTCTTTGTTTATTATAAAAAATAACTTTTCTATCTTAATTCATTTTGTCAATACAAATAATAAAAGATTTTTAAATATAGACATTCTTCTAATTGTATAGATGTGTAGATAAATACTTAACCTCCTTTTCAAGTGGGAGGTTCCCTTATCCATAACTGTTTTCTAACCCTAGCTTTCCACAGCCTAACAATGAGAACACCCTTTTCCCATAATTGCACTGCCAACTGACCTGTTTACCAACATTTTCCAGTGATTCCCGGATCAGAAAAAAGAGTTTGCCTTCAGTTACTCTTAGCACGTTTTTAACATTGACTACAAAGCCTGAACATCTTTTTATCTAGAAAAGTTATTTACTTATTAAATTTCAATTCTGATAAATAAACAATGTTACAGTTCCAATTTGAGGAGGATTAAAAAATATTATTAAAATATCAATGCAAACTGTTTTCTAATGTGGAAAAAGAAACCATGTATTTTTAAGTGAATTTCACAACTTTTACACAAAACTCAAAGTAACTTATTATATTGAAGTTTTTTTCTTAATATAAAACTGTCTGAATATTTTAAAATAAATTCTAGAAATGTTGTCTATTACTTGAATGAACTTATCAAACTGAAAAAAAAAAAAAACCTAACTTTAACTCATTGAATTATTAAAGTTAGAAAATGTTTTTAACCTCATTGATTTCCATATGTAGTTGGCCTCTGTCATCTTTATAAGAAATATATCGAGTTGAACTCGGTGACATTTCAAATTGGACATCTGCAAAATAAAATAAAATATTGAGACAGTGTTTGTCAAAGACATTCAATAAATAAAAGGGATCACTAATTTAACAGTAGTAGTAAATTTGATGGAGTATCAACCAGACTGAAAAAGTCTATCCTCTTTTCACTAGTGCTAGACCAACATACAAACTTTTGGCCAACAGTTTTCATTTTGCAATATTTCATATAATTACAAGAAAGAAAAAATCTTTTCAGCTTTAAAGGGGAATTCTTAACTTTTTACCTACTTTAAGCTGCTCACAATGGCTCTCCATACCACACCCAAGCAAAGTACAAAAACTGATATTTAGTTGATTATAATTGAGCAGAAGGACTCAGATTACAATAATAATAATGACTTTATTTGAATAGAATAAATTCTGAGGTGAATAGATAGTGAACTTTGAAATTCTTTGTCTACCTGGTATTTTTTACTTCGATGATGGGATATTTGGTAGACAAAAAAAATAAAGGGAAAAGCTTATCAAAAGAGGAAGACTTCAAATCATTTCCTCTACCAATGAAAGAATTTTAAGCTGTTTATAATGAAGTATAGCAGCACAAATATCCATGACAATCTCACCCTAGGCAAGTCCTCTGCACAGAATATGCACAGAGCTGATCGATGTAGGTTCTTGCTGGACGGACCACACTTGTGCAGGTCATCACAGGAGAAGATCACTTTTGAGTTCGTTTTTGCTTCTCCAACAGTGTCCAACTTGTCTAAAAGCCTTAAAATACACCTTGGTCAAATTAATTTTGAAGCAACATTGCTTTTTCAATATCTGAACCTTTTGAACATCCACTACTGTAGCACCCATTTACTGATGTGGAGATTCAGCTCAAACGGCAAACAGTAAATTTAGTCTCAGTGTTTAAAGGGTTAAAATAACGATAGACAAAAATTGAAAACTTCTGGTTTCTCCATAAACATACTCAAAAAACAAACAAAAATTGCACATGAATGTCTTGGCAAGAAAAAAAAAAAAATTAAAGAAATAAAAGCCCAAATGCTGTTTGGTTTTAATACAGATTACTCAAGGAAAAATGCCTACAATTTTTTTTTTCTTTTTAGGAATGAAACCTTAATCTTGTGCTCTTCAATAAATAAAAAATGTTTAGCCTATAACAACTACTTGATAACTTACACTAAAAGCCCTGGTTCCCACTAGATCACAAAAGTTAAGCAGCAATGAGTCTTCAGTACTTAGATGGGTGACCATTTAAGGAATAGCAGGTACTGTAAGCAAAGCTTAGTAAATAATGACTCAATAATTAACAAAATAAAGAAATGTTTGTTTCTCAATAGAAACTGAAAAAGAAGTCAACAGAAATGTCCACTTACGATTGCAATTTTTCATTTCAACTTTCACAGGAGAACTGCAGAGGAAAAAGAAAACTGTTTAGCACATAAAACAATCAAGTATGTGAATTTATTATTTACTAGCAAGAACCTTCTGATAATTTGACATGTTTACTAAAGAACTATTGCAAAATAGTACAATATATTAAAAATATAATCTCTGGGGAAATTCTTTCTTTTTCTCTACTTTTTCACACTTTCTTTTCTGCTTTTTTTTTTTTCTATTTCATTGAAACAGACGATAAGTGCTATTGCTTCCTATCTCTCACCTTTAATTCTTTATTCGCTTTCTTTTCCCCTTCTGACATGTAGCATGTTCCTCACAATTACAATGATTTTCTTATTTATGACAGGACATAACATTTGAACACTTGCATTCATATCTTATGAATCAAAATGGAATGGTCCATTATTTATCTGAGGTAATGACAGGGTGTGACATACATAGGTAGGTACTAGTATATCAATATACAGATTAACATGATAAACTGTTGCAAATAATCCTCCAGATAAATGCAGTTTGGAATTAACTCCATCAAAAACAAAATTCCTATGAGATTGATATTTCAAACTCTTAACATATTTTATAAGCATTAGACTCATTTTTTTTTTATTCAGTCTTCTTTCTCTTTGGTTAAAGCATTATTCCCCAAAGGGGGTGGTACTGCCCCCCCCCCGAGGCAGTAGAAAGATCTAAGGGAGTGGTGAGGCAAGGTGGGGAGGGGTGACAGGGTGGTATTTGGAGCAGTTAATAAATAATTTGTTCTTTTTACAATATCTAAAAATATGTCAGAAATACTAAGGTAGAGGAACACATATGCAGTTTATACAGAATAAAACTGACATAAGAATTATAAATGAATTCATAGTTTTGTTACGTAATCCGAAATCAAAGTCAAAATCTGAAAGTTTGCTTGACATCTGTACACATGTACAATGGTGCACCGTGACGACATGCTGTCACCTCTTTACTGCATAGATCCAAACTGTTACTCCTGCTGAGTTGACAAGAACCGGTATTGAACCTGGAAACTTGTGGTTGCTAAGCTGACACACTCTACCGGCTGAGTTAAACCAGCTCTAATTAAAGTTGGTGAAGTGGCCTATTGTCGGGAAACAGTGATGGAGTCTATCACCTTTTCACTAGTGCTAGACTAGAGAGATTGTTTGGGCATCTGAGGTGGAGTGCCACATCCACCACCAGCTCCCCACTTCACTGTACAGAGCTGTGCTACTCTTTTGCTGAGTTTGCAAGGACTAGTATTGAATCCAAATCCTTGTGGTTCCTAGGCCAATGCTCTAGTGATTGAGCTAAATCAGCTCTTAATAAAAAGGTTTCATTATTTTTGCATATAAAGATTAACAGAAATTAATCATTGATTTGTTATGGAACAATTCAGTGGCTATTCCCCACCACCACTGTGATCCTACCGTAAACTGCTTGCAGCGGCTCTCGCAGAAGGATTCAGATTACAATAATAATAGGACTTTATTTGAATAGAATGAATTCTGAGGTGAATAGATAGTGAACTTTGAAAATATCCCATCATACAGGTAAGAAATACCAAGAAAATTTGGTTCAGCCATGAGGGGAATTTTGGTAGACAACGAGTTAAACAAGTCTACACATTTTGTTCTAAAAGTTTTTTTTGGATCAAATTTTTACTGTCAATGACTTGTAATATAAATTTGCTTTCTATTGTAATTTAAAGTAGAATCATCATCATCAGGTTGCACTGTCAGTACAGATTGTGATGACTCTCTCTCACCAACCGTCCCTATCAATCATCATCTCTGGTAAGTCTTCTGCATGGCATCCAGTATCAGCACAGAGTCGATTGATGTATGTTTTTGCTGGTCAGCCAACACAGATGTGTCCATCGGAAAACGTCACTTATAAGTTCGTCGTTGCTACTTTAACACTGTCCACCAGGTCTTGTTAGGTTCACCTGGTTGGTTTAGAATAAAATTCAGATTCTCTCACCTGACACTCCAGAAGATTTCATCTCTTTCTTCCAAAACAGTTGCATGCAGCAGACAAGCGTTCTGTAGAAAAAACAAACAAAAATTTAATCATTTTTGTTTTAGGGATGAAAAAAAAAAAAAACTTTAACATAGGCCACATGTTTAATAAATAATATTTTCTCTTGGAAAGTTCAAATTAATTATTGTATAGTAAACAAGCCTGTTCTTTTGTTGCTTATGGATTTGCAGATGTTGCAAACAAATACCTAATTGATTAAAATTCATAAAAAAGCAGATAATGTGTGTTTCCCTTTCAATAATCTGAAACATTTCAATTTCTTCTGCTTTTCATGCATTTTTCCCCCCAACTAATCTATATATGATTTTGAAAATCTACGTATTTTTCAGTGCATTCTTACTATAAAAAAAGATTTTTATTTTCTAGCACATAAACTTTGATATGGGCACTAGGGTAGGTCAATTTTTCACTTTTTTTAAATATCAAATTGTCCATCTATGCTAAAGTTGTGTGTTAGTATACTGAATACTGATACCAAAAATTAGATCTTTTACTTGCACCATTGTTTGAAGAAATAGCATCAAAGATCATCTACTAAAATGCACTAAAAATCCTTGTTTTCTAAAGGGAAGATTTTTAGTGCATTTTAGTAGATGATCTTTGATGCTATTTCCTCAAACAATGGTGCAAGTAAAAGATCTAATTTTTGTATCAGTATTCAGTATACTAACACAAAACTTTCACATAGACAATTTGATATTTTTTAAAAGTGAAAAATCGACTTACCCTAATGGGCACATAAACATTGATATGGGTCATATTACTTTTGCCATTCAGGAGTCTGTTACATTTTTTCAACTTTACTCCTAGAGATATATCTAGCCCAACATATTATACAATTTTGGAATCAGGCTGACTCCATGAACAAATTAAAAATATTCTAAGTCAAATCCAGGCCCTGGTTGGATTTTACGTCATGTCAACCCTTGGGTTATTTTATGCTAAAGACATTTTTATTTTGTTCATTCTTATTAGGTATTCAAGCTAGGGCTTGACATAGCCTGCTGATTGAGGAAAGGGGGCCTCCCCATTCATCTGTCTAGCCCAAGCAATACCAAAGGTAAAGTGTTGTATGTCATGGACAGCTCAGCTACAGAATCTGTCCTAAGCATCATGGGTCACCATCCACAGCTAACAGGTGGTCCCATTGGAGGGAGGGGGTGGTCTTACCCATCTGCAGAGGTGTAGCTGGCATATTATACAGCCCCAGCCAACAGGGCTGTCATATCTTTGGTTCAATTCTCCATTCACTATGGACTAATACAATTTCATATCTAGACAACCTGAAAATAATTATTATTATTTGTAATAAGTTATAACAATAAGTTAAAATTATTATAACATTATTATTTTTATCATTGTTATCATCATAATTTATTACATTTCAAGACAAATTGCCTTCAACAAGCAATTTTTATGTATAGAATTTATCTTTTGACTTTGTAAATGTCCCTTTTACCTGTATGACTCCTTTTAAAGCTTCTGTTTTCCATCCAATGTTGAGTTTCTTGGAAAGTGGAGTGTAATCGTAAGTGTTCTCTTCTCTGATCACTGTAAAATGCGCATGTCCATCACCTAAAGAGAAAATTCAAATAGATCGGATTTTTGTAAAATTCGGAGGCAGATAAAAGAAATGTCAAAAAATAATTATTGTATTTTTATCATCAATGCTTAAATATTTAGACCAGGGTTTCTTAAAGTGGTCCAGTTGGACCCCTGAGGGTGAATAATATTTTGACAGGGTGAATAAAAGGATAGCGGTCCACAGAGGGGGAGGGGGTACTAGTTTGCATTTATAATAGAATAAAAAGTACTGGATCACATAGACCAGATCTTGTACACTTAGTAAAAGTGCCTGATTATGTGTGATGGCCACAAGTGAGGTTGCTCACATATGACCTGTTCCAAATAAGATTGTTGGTAATTCTCCTAAAATCAATTGCAAATTAAACTTTCTGTGATCAAGACCTACAGACAAGGATTACAAGGGGAACTACTAATACTACAGACTTTCTGCCCAAGGAGCATCTACTGAGACAACATTTTTTTCTACCTAGGATTTCAAGGAACACTACAAGGAACATTACCAACTAAACCCAAACTCAATATCGACTTGGATTTACCAACAGAAGTAAATGCCTAAAATGACGACCAGAATTTTAACAATGGATCATTTAAATGAACAAATGATCTGGCTCTGACCAAAATATCCAGATCTTTTCAGCATTGTTAACAATGTATATAATCATATTTTCACAAAAAAATAGTTTAAAATAATTACATTTTAAACAAATTATTTTATAAAAATGCTGAATTCTAAAATATCCATTTTTATAAAATGTTATAAAACATCTTTAGAAAAAAGGATTATTTGATAAGAATAAAAATAGATTTAAGATAAAAAACAAAAGAGAAATAATGAAAAACTAAAATTAAAATACAATGCCTGAAATTTTAATTCTTATCCATGGTAACAGATTTTTAATGAACGAAATTAAAACTGAATTATTTGTATAAACAAAAAATCCCATTCTGACTGAAGACATCCAGATCTTCACTTTTTATGTCAGTTTCAGTATTTCCAGGTATTAGTCTTGGTTGGTTGGTTGGTTGGTTGGTTGGTTGGCTGGCTTTACAGCATATCAACACTTTTTGGGTCATTTAATGCTAAGTCATTTTGATAAACAAAGTACATGCTTTTGCTTAAGCGGTTCACCCAATTAAGTATTGAACAGGCTCATCGCTGCTTAACTTCAGTGATCTAATATTAACCAGTGCTTTCAGCATGATTTCACCATAATGTGTTAGTGTGGCTGTTATCATAGGATTCAATATTCCATTTATAACTTTTTGTATTTTGTAAAAATTTAAATCTAGAAACTCATTTTTTTAAAAATCAACCCTCTATGATTTATAATTGAAGAGACAGACAACATAACATTAGGTTTAACTCTCCAAGTTACCACCAGTGAATATAAGTATTGGTTAAAGTGCATCTAATTACTTGGTAGTTGTGAGTTCAATCCTTGGGTCAGGCAGTGCATAAAAAAAGTCATATACTCTGGTTCAGTGAAAGAGACAAGAAATATCTCATGAAGTCAAAAGAATTAAGAGATATAAGATATATAGTAGTAAGTAAAGTAGGTGGATTGGCCTATTATCAGTATCAGCTGGACAGTGAGGAAGTCTATCCCCTTTTCACTAGTGCTAGACCAGGGGAGATTGTTTTTGCGTGACACACCCACTATCAGTTCCCCACTTTACCGCACAGATCCAAGCTGTGCTACTCATTATTTAGGTACTATATGACACTATAATAATAACCAAGATGAGGTTTGGTTTGGTTTGTTTTACGGCATATCAACTTCAGTGGGTCATTTAATGCCGACAAAGTTTTGAAATAAATTAATTCCTAATGGATACTCATTTTTTTTATAAACACATTTTACAATTCAACCCATAGATGGGACCCTAACAGGTACTACCACTCTGGTGATGAAGGGTGGCTCCACATTCCCCAGACCTCTGGGACTGGAACCTCACCATCAGATAGAGTTTAACATCATTTCCAGGACATAAAGACCCTCAGCCACTGTTTTCTAGCATCCATATGATAAAAAGGGCTTGGGGCTTTTCATAAGGGAAATAGGGTTGGGGCAATCATATAGGTGCTAGAGCTTGATGTGACTAGCCGATTGATCGGAGGGGGCCTCTCCGACTTCCTGTCTAGCTCAAGTAAGGGCCAAAGTGGAGTGTTGGATATCATGAACTACTCAGCCACCTGGGTTCCATCCTTACACATCATGGGTTGCCACCCACAGGTGGCCCCATTGGGGGAGTCTTACTTCTCTGCAGAGGTGCAGTTGGTGTATTCTAACATCCCAGCCAACAGAGCGGGCCAAGATGAGGATACGAGTCCAAGTCAATCAATAAATGAATTTTCTTTCCTCTGAAAAGATTTTATTGCAGTAGAAAATAGCCTTAAAAAGCATAAAATAATTTTCTGTTTATCTTTTTTTTTTTTTAACTACTTACTGATGTTACCAAGCTGACACTGTAATCCATTAAAATGTTCAAGGTAATATGATGTTTGCATTCCAGAAAGTTCCACAGTTAGTTGGTAATGATGAAGACCTGAAATTAAACAAGATTTTTTTAAAAGAAACTTTAAAATAATTACAGAAAAACTAAAAGAAAAAAAAAATTAATACTTTTACTTGGGGACACAGAGACTAAATAGTTAAATTAGAAAAATTTAGCAATGAAAGACAGTAGTGATGGAAGAATAAGTTTCGGTTGTTCTATTTTTTTATTATTATACCCCCACCCCCCAAAAAAACTGTTTCAAATCATTTTATCTGCATTCTTATTTAGTTTCATTAGCCTTTCTAATTTAATACATTTTATTATATTAAAACTTAAATACTTGCACCCGGAGGCAGTTAAATCGAACTTAACGGACCTAAATTCCACTATCGTATGTCAACCCGCCAAAAGTTAAAAAAAAAAAAAAAAAAAAAAAAAAAAAAATCAGGATATTAACCAAATTCAATGAAATTTTCAGTGTTGATATATTAATGAATAAAAGATATAATACACCAGTTCTTTTATTTAAAAACTTTTACATTTTTTCAGGTCAATTAACTTTGAACTACGTATCTTTGAGAATCTGTGTTACACCTCAAAGATATGTGGTTCAAAGTTAACTGAACTAAAAAAATGTAAAATTTTTAAATAAAATAACTCGTGCATTATATCTTTTATTCATTAATGTATCAACACTGAAAATTTCATTAAATTCAGTTAATTCCCTGATTTTTGGTATTTTTTTTTCTTTCGGCGGGGGTGACATACGATGGTGTCCGTTAAGTTCTATTTAACTGTTTCGGTTGTTCTATTTTTTTGTTATACCCACCAAACTATTTCAAATCTTTTTATCTGCATTCTTATTAGTTTCATTAGACTTTCTAAATTTTAATATATTAAAACTTAAATACTTGCACCCTACGGAGGGTGCATATATTTGCTCATATTTAGAAAGTAGTTTACTTACCAAATAATGGATCAATATCATCTTCTATCACATTAGGGTATGATGGAATGTAGGGTCTGAAAGCAAAAACATATGTAATAAGAATAATTCCCTGGTAATTTATACTTTATAAAATCTACAAATTTTATATCATAGAAAATATCTCAACACAACATCAGTCTCATTCTTATTGTACACTAGAGTAGGTAGATTTTTCACTTTTTTTAAATATCAAATTGTCTATGTGAAAGTTGTGTTAGTATACTGAATACTGATACCAAAAATTAGATCTTTTACTTGCACCATTGTTTGAGGAAATAGCATTAAAGATCATCTACTAAAATACACTAAAAATCCTTGTTTTCACAAAATCTAGCCTTTAGAAAACGAGGATTTTTAGTGCATTTTAGTAGATGATCTTTGATGCTATTTTCTTCAAACAATGGTGCTAGTAAAAGATCTAATTTTTGGTATTAGTATTCAGTATACTAACACAACTTTAGCATAGATGGACAATTTGATATTTTGAAAAAGTGAAAAATCGACCTACCCTATTGTACATATTCAACATAAATTAATCTATAATATTAGATGTAATTTAACAGTAAACACCTACTACTACTACTACTATTACATGGTGATTGTTAAGTAACTCCCTACTTTAAAAAATATTATAATTTATTTCTGAATCATTATTTTTTTAAAAAATGAATATGAGAAGAACACTCATAAAATGGAGTTTTATTTCAAATTCTAAATGGGCACCAGAATTCATGTCCAGCCTCTCAAAAAATTCAAGAATCACATCAACTGATCTTCCTAGAACTCTTGCGGAATGGCAGAAATAAATTCTTATATTCATCCTTCAAGTTCCTCCAAAGTCATTGGTTTCTTAGAGTAGACTTTCTCCTTCGACCAACCCCAAAGAAAAAAGTCACAGGGTGTTAAATCAGGGCTTCTGGCCGGCCACTCATGCGGATCACGTCTACCCATCCATTTCCCAGGAAAATGGTAATTCACCCTTCACAAACAACAATAGCAAAATGTGGAGGAGCACCATCTTGCATAAAAATCAAGTCTTCAACAGTGATGCTGATAGCTTTTTAATTGAATGCATCTGGGACACACATGTTTGCTTTGAATGAGTCCCCAGGAAAACTTATGGGGACCAGCTAAAATTTCTTAATAGATTCTAGGATTTTTATTTAGGATCTGGGGAAATAACTAAAGCCATCTAACTCCTTCCTTGTAAACTACCCCGTGTAATTCATTTCTAAGAAACTATTGAAATGTATTTACAGTTAGCTGGAAATGGTGAGGGAAAAAAAGAAAAACAATGGGACGCATGTGTCTTTTTAGATCTATCAGCATTTCTGCTTCAATATTTTCCCAAATATTGAAAAGTGCCAAGATCTCATCCTACAGCATATATAATTTAAATATTTAAAAATAAGGAGTTACTTTTCAATCACCCTGTATATCCTAATCATTAATCTTTCACACAAAGTTGAAAAAGATAAAAAAGGTTTCATATACCGGGAACTGGTGCCAAGCAGACATCTCTGGACCAGTTTATGAAAGTGAAAACATGCAACAATGAATGACAATTCACCATCACCCTGCAAGAAAAGAGAAACAACTTTCAGTAAATATTTTACATAAAAAATAGAGATGAGCAGAGTTAAAGAAAAAAAAGAAGAAAAAAAAAGATAAACAGAATAAAACAAGAATGTGAAAAACATGTTTTCTAGAAAATATAATTTTCTTTTTGTTGTCATTTATAATGTTAAAAGTATTGAATACTATTAACATTCAATAGATATTTAATAAACATCAAATGGTTATATTAATGTCTTTAGGGACTGGTTTAGCTCAGTCGGTAGAACATCCATCTAGGAATCACAAGGTTCCTGGTTCAATAGCAGTCCCCACCAACTAAGGTTGTTTTTTGAAGAAGTAAGTAAAGTCAGTGGAACAGCCTATTGTCAGTATCAGCCGGACATCCCCTTTTCACTAACACTAAACCATGGAAATTGTTTTTTCAGTTCCCTACTTTACTACACAGATCCAAATAGCGCTAATCATGTGCTGAGTTGGCAAAGGCCAGTATTGATCCTGGAGCCCTGTAATTCCAAGATGAAAAAGATTAAAAATCTTGAACATCATTTCTCAGAGATAATATTTTTTTTATGGAATGGATTGTCAGAACTCAACAATTACTCTTTTATTTATTTATTTATTTTTTTGTTGCTTGGAGCAACAGACATTTGCCATTTCTTTAGTATTAACCAATCCCAATGACCCTTATCAACTAAAAATTTATGACAAAAAGAAAAAAATTACCAAAAGGTTTGAAGCATCAAAAATTCTTTAAAAGTGTTGTAATGCAAAAAATGAAAAGAGGGGAAAGCTTGAAGGAGGGAGACCCTGGTTGGAAAGAATTGCTCAAGCCAGCACAAACCCTCAGCTTTTCAATACTTCCTAAACCATCGACAGGAGAAACTAAGTGGAAAAAAAAAATTACCCTACAGCTAGGATTTGACACAAGGTCACATGTATGAGGTATCCAGTGAGGATCGACCTTGCTTTTCAGTAGTAAGATTTGCGAGACTAGCTGGCTAACTCTTACACTACGACGGGAAACTAGATGAATATTACTTGAACACAAAAAACAGCCGATAATGCAAGGGAGGTAACTCTTTTCGTGACCACAGCATAAATTGATCAGGAACCTCTTTATAGCTAGTAACAAATTATCTATAGTAATTAATTGAGTGTGATTTGTATTTGTTATGAAAGATAAAAACAAAAGATATTGAATTTAAAGAACATGAGTGACTCTTATAATTCAAGTTTATTTAGTTTGATGAAAGTGAATTTAATCTTTTAGAATAATCACAAGTTAGGTAATTGTTATAATTTTTGTGGCTATTTTTAGATTGCAGGTGAGAGCACTTTACAATGGAGATCCCTTGTGTTCCTTAGTGTTAGATACAATCCTTTGGTTGTTCCTTAGTGAAGAATCCTTGGTTGTTCCTCAGTTTTAGGCAGAATCCTTTGGTTGTCCCTTAGTGAAGAATCCCTGTGTTAAGCAGAGCACTTCGTTGTTGACACATTCATCCATGTTGAATACAAGCAACTGAACAGCTTTCAAGATGGGCAATTAAATAGTTAACTAACCACGTATTCAAGCATGTTGATTGGTTGGCTTTAAACCACGCACCCATGCAGAGTCTATAAGTTTAAGTGGTAGATCACAGCACACCTTATATGTCCCAAATAATCCATATTATAATATAATAATAAGCATCATTATTTCTTTCATTGTCAAATCTACAGTGAACAGGATTGATCTTATCATTGCTTACAAATCAGTGAACAAAAGAATGGGGAAGTATTCTTACCCTATTCTCCCACAAATTCAGTTTTATCAATAATCTAAATAAAATAAAATTATGGCTGTTACTTCTACCAGACAAAGTATGTTGTTGAACAGGGATTTACTTGGACAACTGTCCTCATCTTGTCAGCAATAGACAACTGAAGGGGGCCAGAATGGACGAAATACTTTCAGTATAATGAAAGCACTAGACTAAATACATCAGTCTATAATATATATATATATATATAAGAATAAAGCAGGGAAGGTGAGTTATAAATCTCTTTAGTTTATTTTCTTATGCTTAAAAAAAAAAAAAAAAAAAAAAAAAAACAGTACACACACACATATTATATATATTCCTGGTAATTAGGATCTTTCCAAGTGTAGTTTAACCATAGTAATAGCTTGATGTGCCTAGTGCTAGTGAGTGGACGGACAGAGCAATATATTCAATAAATGAAGGAAAAAAACTTTAAATTTGCTTCATTGCAATAATTTATTTCAACTGCATTACTGCAGCATTTTCAGACGAGCAAAAACATGGATATTACTGAAATTATATATATATATATATATATATATATATATATATTATATATATATATATACACACACACACACATACATACACGCACAGCTTTCAAAAATTCATTATATATAAAAAAACAAAATCCAATTGAATTTGACCATGGTTTTCACTTAACAAATGGAACATGGAAAACTTGGAAATCTTCTTTTTTTTTTTTTAACTTTCTAAAAATAATTTCTTTTACAATGAATTTTCTCCCGACAATAACCTTAGTAGAGAACAATTAAAAAATAACAAAAAAACAAAAATGCTCCTGTTTGTTTTATCACTTTAAGGACCTAAGGAGTCAGAAACTACCTACCTAGGTTTCACCTAACGCCACATCAGGATAATTCTGACTGAAGGAGGTTGGAAGAGGTTTCCAGAAGAAATAAAAATTAGCATAAGAAATTAAAAGTTAAAATTTAAAATTATGAAAAGAAATTGTAAAGCAATTATATTTCATTGGCTAAGAAGCCAGGCCCTTTTGTGTCTGCAGGCAAAATTTCAGATTTGCTAGGTTTATTGTAAGAAGCTATTGTGAGTTTCTCCTCCATACAGGAGGTAAAACTTATCCCCTACTCTATAATTGCAACATTTTTTTTTTATTAATCTGTATTTTTCATGTGCAAAGTTACTTCTATGGTTTTTTTTAAAGCTCCTTGGGTGGAACCCAAATATCCTTTTTTTTTTTTTTTTATTACCATTTGGTTTATAGGTATGTACTTCGACCTTGTATATTATACATTCCTATTGACATTTTCCTTTAAGGGGACATTCAACCTTATTGATACAGTTACATTGGGGGGGGGGGCTTGCTGTGCTGGTTTTTATTGAGTTTTTTTAGTATTACTTTTATCAAGTTACCAACATTGGGCATGTAGCTATAACTTATTTGAACCGTGTTTTTATTGAATATTTTGTGTAGTATATTGGGGGGGGGGGTTCTTTTTCTCAAAAATAAAACATTAAAAATGTCATATTGATCATCAATCATTGATCACCAGTGTGGAACCCTACCTCACTCAGAACATTAACCACCTGGAAACTGTACAGAGACGTGCAACCAAATGAATACCTTCCATCAGGCATCTGCCATATTCTGAACGTCTTGCTGCCCTTGGGAATAGATTCATTGAAATTCCATCATCTGGCACCTGACTTGGGAAATTCTTATAAGGTCATTAATTATCTTACCAACAGCAACCTTGAGCACCTTTTTGATCTCAATGTTTCTAACACACGTGAGCATGCCTACTATGTCTGAAAACAGCATAGCTCACATGATTTTCGGAAACATTTTTTTACGTTCAGAGTTGCTGAGGTATGGAATAAACTGCCTGCATCTGTTGTAGGCTGCCGAAACACTGCATTTTTCAAAACCTTCATGCTTCTTGTAATTCACACACATACATGTATGTTATTACTGTACACTATTCATGTTCCTGACATTAGTACATTATTCTATGTACTAGACATGAGACTTTGAGGAGTTGTGGTGCACCTGAGCCACCCGAGTATTATACACAATAAATTTCATTATTTTTTTTTGATGGCTGCTTCTAATTAAAACAGTGAAATTTCCACGGGTTCAGCTAGTAATGATCATTCCTAACCGCAGAAATTCAGACATTTAATTTTATTAGGAACACCGACAGCAGTAGGATTGGGGCATTTACTATTCCTATAAATCCCCAAATGGGTTAGAACGGGCTCCTTAGCCTTGGTCAGCAACTCACCTAAGACAGAAAAGTTTGATACAAAACCTCCATTGCCTAGCGGCTTTATCTCATCCCAAGGAAAGGCTAGGGGAGTAAACACCGAAAACAAATCCAGAACCAGAGTCCCTAAGGTGGTGTGATGCTGAAATCCAGTGCTACCCAGCAACTACCGCTGCCAAACTGCATTGGTCGCTTACCTTTCCTCTGGATCACAGAGGCAATGTGGAGAGGGAAGATTTGCTGCTTGGACAACAGCTCATCCTCCATATGAACCCGCCCAGGCTACGTTGTTTTAAAAAATTAAAAAATTTGGACACTACTCCATTGTCTTTCATAGACAGAAGGATGCCAACAATTTTATTAGTTTTTATGAAGGCAGATCCAAAAATAAGGTCAACTCTACAAAATAATATCACAATGAAAGATGAATATATATTTTATAAATAACTTACTTTCCATATAGCAATAAGAAGTCCATGAAGAGGTGTATGATGGAGGCTGACAAGAGCATCTTCTCCAACCACTGAATCAGCAGAGATAAATGATGACCATCCAGCAGTGAGACAAGAAGCTTCAAGTAATAATGACTTCTGATGAGGCCTGAACAACAAATGGCAAATATTAAACTTTATTAAGAAATTAGACCAACAATAGAAATTGATGAATTTATACAACCAAACAAACAAAAACAAAAAAAAAAAAAAAAAAAAACAGAACATTAGTAAGTTGAATTAAAAGGAGATTTCAGGGACACCTGATGCTTCTTACACACACACACACACACAATATATAAGTAGCATTCCCACATTTGAAACATACAAGGTGTGTCAAAAAGTATCAAGATTTTTTGTATTTTTATGACACCTTGTATACTGAAAAAAAATTAACATTCCATTCATTGTTCATTTCTATCTTGGTAAATACAATATTTTTATGACACATTAAAAAAAAAATTAAAAAATAGATTAAAAAAAATGAAAATTTTGATCCAGACCTCATTAGTCTTTATAATTATTATTAATAATAATCATTCATTAATAATAAGTGGTATAACTATTAATACTACTACCACCATCAATCATTGACTTTAAAACAGTTCAATTTGATGTTAACTAATGAAAATTTTTTTTATTTACTTTTTTTGTTTATAACTTTGGTTATTATCTTTTAAGCAAAACCAAGGAAAAATCAAAAACTTAAAAATAACTATTTCTCTGAATTTTTGAGATATGGCTTGATAATTAGTATCATTTGAATTATTTGGACTATCATCCTCATCTTTATTGTTATCTGTACAACGTTTCTTGTTGGACTCAGGAATTTTTTCGATATCAGGAACCTTCTTGTCATAATCAGGAGCCCGAAGGTTCCTGAGTCCAAGAAAGTTCCCAAGTCCGTCAAGAAATACCTGAGGGTACATCGTCCGAAACGTTGTAAATGAGGACAATAGTCAGAATAATCCAAATAATATTAAAAATAATTGTTCTGCTCCTAGCAAAGGTTTCCCTTCTATCTGTACAACGTTTTAGTTGATATGCCCTCCGGCCTTCTTCAAGTATTCGAAAAGAAGGTTACAGAGTTTGAGAAGACTCTGGAGTATGACAAGAAATATCTGAAGAAGGCTGGAGGGCATATCGGCCAAAACGTTGTACAGATAACAATAAAGATGAGGACAATAGTCAGAATAATCCAAATAATATTAAAAATAACTGTTCTGCCTCTATCAATTCTTAAACCTCCCCCCCAAACACATCTCCTCTTTGTTTAGACCCATATCTGTCAGTCCAAGGTCATGAACCCTGACTCATAAGTTGGAACACACCTAGCAACAGAGGTGCACCTGAAGACAATCCTTAAACAATCAATTTGACACCTAATTGGGAACTTTTCAGTTGGATTGAGTTTGTTGCATAGAGCTGAACGCATGTAATGCAACTCTTGAAAGAGACGTTCCCATAATTTTTTTTTTTTTACCCTGAGGCTGGCAGAAAACTTTTCTTTTTCCTTTTCTTTCTTCTTAAATGTATGCATCTGTTTAATAATACCAAAACTTAACATTATATTTAGTAATATTTTTCCCTTTTTAATGGACAGTATTTTAATCTGATTTGCTTAGATAATTATGTATCTTTAGTCAGTGTGTGTGTGTGTGTGTGTGTGTGTGTGTTTTGTGCCTCAGCTATAGTAATTGTTTTTGTTTATTTTATTTTTTTCAAAAAAGAAATGGTCTACTTATCAGTAGGCCCAGCCATGCAATGAATTATTAAGAAAGTGTCTGAGCCATGTGAACCTGTTTTTAATACCTACTCTGAATGCTGATTGGCTTCAACATTAGCCAACCAGATGTACAGAAGCCGAGGTCTGCGTTGGCAGAACTCTATTTAAAGCCAGTTTATCTGTGGCGCATTAGAGTTTGATCATCTCTAGTGGGGTCTAACTGTCGATGGGGGTATTATGTTGAAAGACCTGAAACCCCCCAATGAACCAGTTAATAATAACATAACTGACGCTGCCACCCAGTGCGGTTTAATAGCACAAGCATATCTCAAACATAGTGTCTCGAGTTTCATTTCTATTATTTTTCTTTCATTGTCTTATCTTCTTTCACCATATGGTTAAGTTAGTGCCTGATTCTTTCGCACAAGTGAGAAGGCAGAATAATAACATTTGTAAAATTCTAATTACGTTTTTAAAATTAGGTGTAAAAAAAAAATTAAAAAAAAAAAAAAAAGATTTCAAAATTTTGTTTTTGTTTGCCAGTCCAGATTTTTCATCTAAAATAATAATGAATGCTATGTAATTATTTTACCTCACCAGTTTGAAGAGCTACTTATAAACCTAATGAGTAATGTTTAATTAACTGTAAATGATATTTTAATTAGATAACTAATGTGTTACTTTTGTTCTTTAAAAGCTTTATGTCTTTTATATGAAACCTTTTATTACAAACACTAATTGTTATAATAAAAAGATAAATCAACTAAAAGATTTACTAATTATATCTTTTATATTAGAAAATATCTTATGAAGTTAATATTCTGTGAAAATTTTCTGAGTAGTTTTATAGAGAATTATATTTTATGTGATTGAAAATTTATTGTTTTGTTGTGGATTGTTCATCTTAATTTATACAAGCCAACTTAAAACCTGTATATAATATGGGTAAGCGTTGTTAGGTTTTTATAACATGGGATCATTATGGAAAAACTACTCTTGCTACAAATGAATTACAATGAATCTATGGCTCATTTACAATTTACTAGTAGCAGCTACCCAGCATCACCTGGGTAGAGGGAGATTTTTTTAAAAGGTTAGTCTCGCAGGTCTATTATTATTGAATCATGAGTTGGATCCCTGCAGGATGCCCCATTAAAATCCCCACATAAAAAAGTCTTTCGTTGATCCAGCCACTCTAAAAAGAAAAATTATCGTCTACTATTTACAATATTAAATGAAAAAAAAAAAAATTCTATGCTGTTATTTAAATTTTATTTTTTAAATTTTCTTCACAAATATAAATCAAATCTTCATTATTCTAACTCAAAAAGCAAGATCTGGTGATAGTGAGTGTGTACTATATTTACTTGTTAACTGTTTTATTTTCGTAGTTTCCTCTGGACATACATACACACAACTGCCCTTTATATATGTATAGATATATCAATACGCTAGTACCTACATAGGGGGTCACACTAACACACACATTGAAGAAGCTTTGTAGTTGGATCATTGGTAGGGGAAGGGGTTTGAGTAGGGGAATTGATGTCATCACCTCAGCTAAATAATGGACTATTTCGTTTTTATTTTGAAGTAAGAAAGGGAAGCAAAAAGACATGCTACACACCAGGAAAAAATATAAGAAAAAAAGAAAGAGAAAAGTGAGTGGGGGAAAGATAGAGAGAGTACAGAAATGATAATGCTAATCTGTTTTAATGGAAAGGAATGAAAAGAAGGAAAAAAGAAAAAGAGTTAGATCAGGATTCTGTAACTGAAACTATGTCACTGATTAAGTCACAATACCCTCAAGTATTATGTACGTTTAACAATAAGTATTTAATTTACAGTCAAAATTATTAATACATCGAATAAATCTTATTTACTAAAGATGTCTCTATGAAAATCTGAGTTAGATTTGCCTCAAAACAGCCCATGTTATTAGTGCATTTAAAAACCTGCAATGTGTCTTATATATCACTAAAAAATAAAGGTTTACATAATATATTGTGTAGTTAATTTGAAATACTGGTTTTAACAAAACGGGTTTAATAAATAATTACTTGGGCTTCTTATTTAATTTCGTTAGTCTTTCTAATTTAATATATTTTATTACATTAAAACTTAAATACGGGTAATTCTATGTCACCCACCCCCTTCAATTTTTCTGAAATTTTGTCCTGGTTTGGCTTATGTTAACTTTAGACAATCCCCAAAATTTGAGTTTTTCAATTCCAAAATTGAAGAGTTATGGTGGAGTTATGTTGATTTTTAGCTCTCCAAATTTGGGGAGGTTCGTGAAAAATGGCGACTTTTGTAATCTATTTTTGTCTGTAAAATGAGTTCTAGAGCTTCCCTACTACTAAAAATTGGTTTATAAAAGCATTTTGGCTCAAGGAATCCAAAAATGCTTAAAGTCAACTAATTTTAAGTTGTTGATGATTTCTGATTTTTTCATAGCAAGATTAATATCTTTGGATTTGAAAAATTTAAGGGGGTGGGTGACAATTTTACTTTTTTCTGGATGATTTGACATGGAATTACCCATACTTATGCACGGAGTCTAAATAATATAAAAGTTTACTGGCAAAATTCAAGAATGCAAATAGAAATGAAAATTTTTGTTTTTTTCTGCAACTCACCCATCAAGTAGTGGGCGTCCATCTTTGTGGAAGAAGATAGGGTTAATGGAAAACACTTGACAAGTCTTGATAGATTTGAGTGCTGGAGCATTCTGGCAATAAAAGGGTACCACAACAGCCATTGAATGAAAGAACATGTCTTGGCATCGCATTTCAAAGAACTGACTTCGACTGCTGCTGTGAGATGTGCCACCTTGACCTGTACCAATCAAGCATAGCATCCATGTAATACCAGCCTTCCTAGATACAAAAAGAAAACAAATAATAAAAAAAACAGATTTTTAGTAGAGAAAAAAAAAACAAAAAAACAATTACACAATCATAGCCTCATCTGATCATAAAGAGATTTATCAGCTTTTACCAAAATTGGGAGGTTTAGCCTAAATAAAAAACAGAATATATATATATAAGAAAGTTTGGTATGTACGTGTCGACCTATAACTCCAAAAAGAGGAGTAATTCAGATTCGAAATCTTGCATACAGATTAATATCCTTCTAACTAAGAAACACACCAAATTTGGTCATTGATTTTTACTGATTAAGGGATATAATTAATTAAATAAAAATCAAACGATTTTTGGAAAGCATCGTATAGCTGCTCCTGCTGATACGCTAGCAACAGGAGCTTGCCTGCTGCCTATATCACCAGTCATTCAAAATGCCCACTCTATTTCTACTAATAAGTCAACATTGTTGAATGTGATTGTTTTGTAATTTAGTATGAACTGTTCATTTTTTTTTTTGAGAGCTAAAAAAAAAAAAAAAAAAAATCAATTTTTCAAACCAAGTGTTTTTATCCGGTCATGGACCGGGTACTTTTGCTAGTATATACATATATAAAGTAAAAGATGTTGGGGTGGCCTAAAGTCGGTATCAGTTAAACAGCGAGGAGTCCATCTCCTTTTCACTAGTGCTAAACCAAGGAGACTGTTTTTAGTGTCTGAGGTGGAGCGCCACACCTACCATCAGCTCCTTACTTTACCGCACAGATCCATGTGCTACTCTTATGCTGAGTTGACGAGGGCCGGTATCGAACTAGGAACCTCATGGTTTCTAGCCAAACGCTCTACCAACTGAGCTAACCTGGCCCTAAGGTAATCCAAATATACAGAGCAATATTTAACTTTCAAAGAAAGAAAAAGTTAAACCACCATCCCGTTATATTTTTATTTCGACCAAAAACTCACAAAAAAAAAAAAAAAAAATTAGTCTAGTCTCATCAGTCAGGTTTTACACGTCTGATGAGGTTAGACTTATTCTTTGTGAGTTTCTGGTTGAAATAAAAATATAATGGGATGACGGTTTATTATGTTTTTCTTTCTTTGTAAGTTTATATATATAATACCCTGAAAGAGTTGCCTAAATTAATATATAAATGTGCTCAATACACTAAGTAGAGCAAAACTATAAAACCTAAAAGAGCCAGAAACTACCTACACAGGCTTCACCTAACCTGGATCTTCCAGATAAGTCAGAATTATCCTGAAGATCTGTTAGGTGAAACATGCGTAGGTAGTTTCTGGCTCTTTTAGTTTTATAGTTTTGCTCTACTGAGTATATTGAGCACATTTACATATTAATTTAGGCAACTCTTTCAGTGTTTTTTTTCTTTTGACCATTCATTGCGGTACTGGTTGATTATTTTCAGACAGTACGAGTGTTTTGGTCTTTTCTTTTATATATATTTTTTTCCAGATATTAGTTTGTAATATATTTCTTTATTTACACATTGTATTTTTTTCATGCTGTCAGAGTTATAGAAACTGTAATAAAAATAATATATAGATAATATATATATATATATATATACATACATACATACATACACACACAAGGTGTGTCAAAAAAGTATAGAAATTTTTTAAAATTTTTTGACACCTTATATTCTGAAAAAATTAACGTTCCATTCATTGTTCATTTCTATCTTGGTAAATACAGCTTCAAACTTATATATATATATATATATATATATATATATATATATATATATATATATATTATATGTATGTATGTGTGTGTGTATATTATTAAGAGTATTAGTCTTAAGCTTAATACGATACAAAGCAATTGTTTTTAATTGCAGTTTTATTACAGATAGAATTTTTTTTAATTCTAGTTATTATATATATTGTTACATAATGATATAATACAGTGATAAATGTTAAGAAGACTTATAAAAAATTGAAAGTAGAATTAAAAGTAGAATCCACTCATAATCTTCACTAAGTTATTGTACTTGCTCTTTATGATCAAATAAAATCACAGACATAACCAATTAGCAGTACTTATCTGATTAACCTTTTGCAAACAAGCAGTTTGCCATTGACTATTGCCACATCATCATCATCATCACCAACATAAGTTTTATTGGACCAACCTCTGCTGTCTTAACAGAAAATTCCACTATCTCAGCTCTCATGTCCTTTCCTACTACACTTAATATTTGTGACAATACCCAGTCTGCACTCACACACCTTTGTTGCACAATATCAATGACCCCACGTTGTAATGTTCTGTGCTGGCCGATTCAAAGGGCACGAGTTAGAGACAGGTTCACAAGGATGAAAAACACAACACGAAGCTTGATAACTGGATGCTAATGGAAGAGGAAGTTGTGACACTTTGTGCAGTTTGTGATGGAGCAGAGGACACTTAAGTCTACGTTGTCAGCTGACAAGAAAATTGTCTTAACTATAAGTCGATTGCTGGCTTCACTGATGTGGGCTCCTGGCTTTTTCTATCTACTGCTACGGGACAACCTCTCACTCCAATGGCTGGTCATGTGCAGGCTGAATATAGGCAAATTCCACCCCTACACACCCCCATGGATTTGATCACCCAGAACTCAGGTACTCATCTTCTCAGACTTTTTGTCTGCGATTTTTCCTAAAACGATCGCCATTACTTTTTTTATCAGTCTCAGTGTCCCCATTTTAAGACCATTAACTTTTTTAAGACCCATTTTTCTTTCTTAAAACCAGCATTTTCTCTTAAAACCTAAAGATATCTCTGACTTAATTTCATGGTGGCCATATAATTCTCTTAAACTGACTGATTCTTTGTCTCCTTAAAGGGCAAACATCCACCCATATACATATAGCCTGGATATAACATATTCTATTCACCCCCTCACTTTTTTTTCTTTCTCTGACTGTTTTCTCACTTAACCATCGTGTCACATATTTCTTAGGCACCATTCTACTAACCTTTTGCACCATGTGTGTTAAAAATATTCAAAGGGAGAAAAGAACACAGAAGAGGCATGCAGTGAGCCCTTTCAAACACCTGGCAATGCCCATAACATTTTTGCTTAAAATTCACCATGAAAAGAAACAAAATTACCATCTGCAAGATAAAGTCAATGGTGCTTGGTAACTGCCAGTTTATTGCCTATGCAATATTCAAACCAAATCCAAATTATATATATATAAGTATAAAGTTTTGAAAAAACAACAAAATTATGTCAAAGATTGACTTACAGACAGCCGATGCTAAAGTGTTTCGCTTTTAATAAAACCATCAATGGGGCTTAACATAGTAACTGTGAATCATACGAAAAGAAATTGGTATAAAACAAGCAAAAGATTTTGCACTATAGTTTGTGAAGTTAGAATGCTCAACTCGGCAACCAAAATGCAAGAAAAATTTTGTTGTTTTTTCAAAACTTTATACTTTATTACACTGTCAGATTTTATACACAATTTTTTGTCTCATATATATATATATATATATATATATATATATATACCCCACAGCAGCAGCAATTTTGAATCTATTGTTAAACAAAAGTCTTTCACAATTCTTTTTATAACTTTTATTGTACTAACCTCTGTTGTCTTACCAGCAAAGTCCACTATTTCATCTCTCCATCTTCTCACAGGTCTTTTCCTACTACACTTGATATTTCTTGGGCACCATTCTACTAACCTTTTGCACCATCTGTTATCCTTCCTTCTCACTGTCCTGACCACTTCCATTATTGTTTAATTGGGGGAATCTCTGCTCTCACTAATTGGGGGAATCTCTGCTCTCACTAATTGGGGGAATCTCTTGTTGTGGACTAGCCACTATAAGAGAGTGAATGCACTGGTCCAGGACTATTTATACACTACTGTTTTAGAACATCGAGTGATTACTGTGATTGCGAAGATTACGGAACTATTACACAAACTGTCTACCTCGATGTTTTAGCACTTTGTTGCGAGTTACTCTATGCTTGGTGCAAACTGTCTTTGAATGTACTAATATACTGAATATTGTATGATCCAGTATACAACACACTGTTAGCACAATGATTCATTCCCATGTTGTTAAATTTTCTCAAGACAAATTAGTCATTATCAGTTTTGGCTTAAATCGCGCAAGCAACCAGTCAAATCCACAAGGAGGAAAAAAGACAAAAACAAATTTTGCCAAGTGAACCTATTGTTTCTCTTTATTTTCTCCTTGTCTCATCTCAATTGACAGGCATGCATGACACTTAATAAAATTGGCCCTGAGTGTTGCTAATGCAATAGATTTTTAAAATAAAATAAAACAATTGTAAAATTGTAATTCTCATATCAAATGTTAAATTTCCCTTTCTTCATTAAAAAAAAAAAAGTTCTCTGAAGAAGACTAATGTTTATACAATACTTTTTACAATTGTTTTTATTTCAATTTGAAAATAATTTCATTTAGATTACAATTTATAAACATCATAGAGTGGAAACAGTTGCTTGTTAGCACAATATAAACTATTGTTTTTCTTTATACTTTAAACTGTCAGATTTTATTCCATTATATATATATATATATATATATATATATATATATATATATATATATATATATATATATATATATATATATAATTGCTATGAATGCAAACATTAACTTACCTGATAGCAGCTTCAGTATTTTTCACTAAGCCTGTATATAGATGTACTTTTCTCAACAGAGATAGAACCTTGCGATTTCTTAGCTCAACAGTTCTAAAAAAGATAAATTTAAAACAAGTCCATATTTAAAATAAAAACGGTCTATAAAATATTTTTTTTTTTTAGGAAAGTTGGAAAAAATGAGTACACATCTAAAAAAAACAACAGGTTGCCCCATGGAGGAGGGGGGGTCTTACCCTCTACGGAGGTACAGTCAGTGTATTCTAAAGTCACATCTAACAGGGCTAAATCTATGGTTTGTTTACATGATAAATATGCAAAGATTTAATTTCCTGCAGAAATTGATTAGTATTAATTATTCAAGATTATTAGCATTATTAGTATTAATTAATTATTAGTATTAATTATTCAAGTTAGATTATACAAATTAATTCCCAGATTTTACTGTCCAGTACAGTAAATGATTTTACAAAAATAAATCTTAAACTTTTAATGTATCTTTTTATAACCTTTAAATACATTAATTGTTTTTATTTTAAATACAAATATCAAATTAATAAACTAGATGGCCCATGAAGCCATCAGATTCCCCTTATAATAATGGTCCACAGGGTTGTGGAGTCAGAACACAAAACCTTCAACTCCAACTCCTCTATTTTTGGCATTGACTACTCCCACTCCTCTTTATGTAATTAAATGATTATGGTCTACAAATAAATATAAAAACCAGGAATTTTAGAATCTATTTATAAGGTGTGCACTGTATAACTTTTACAGACTAAACTAGGGCCATATAAAGTGTAAATTCAACTGGAGTCAGAGTCTGTTTAGTTTTACTGACTGACTCTAGTGACCCCTTAATTGACTCCAACTCCACAGTCATGGTAGTTAATGATGATATTGATGCATTTATTTAGGATAGAGTAAATGATTTTAAATAGCACTTCATAGTTATCACTGTCATAGTAAGAATTTGGAGGATTAAGAAATTCTATTCAGTATAAACACAAATGCCAAAAAAAATTATTATTCACTTGCAAATTGGACAGGAAACTTCTTATTAAAGAATATTTTAACTGTATTACTCTAATAAAAATCATGCTGTTTTTGGTGGGTTAGTTATATGTATGTACACAACCAGGAGAATTTTAGTAATATATATGGGTGAGTCAAAAAGTAATGCCATTTTGTCAGGTTAGGACAGGTATAATTACCAACACAGGAACATGTATCATACATAAAAATGAAGCTAGTCCTCTGTGGATCACATCCCTACTTCTCCACATAGTAATGTTCCACCTTTGAATGAGAGTATGTATACTTCTTCACTACAGATTTCACTTCCACATCACTGGAATAATATTTGCCTCTCTTCGGCCCCATGAAAGAGGGTTTGAGAGGCAACATTATTCAAGTAATGAGAAGTGAAATCTGTACTGAAGAAATGGCTCAAAGAACAGCCAACAGAATTTTACAGAGCAGAGATACATGCTCTTATTTGAAGGTAGAACATTGCTATTGAGAGAAACAGCAACCATGTGGAGAATTAAGGATGTGATCCACAGAGGACCAGCTTCATTTTGATGTATGATACATGTTCCTATGTTGGTAATCATACCTGTCTTAAACAAAATGGCATTACTTTTTGACTCACTCTCGTATATATTTATGACTAAGTATCTGTATGACAGGCAGTTTGTAGAGTTGCAATAACTGTTGAAATTAGTACAGTTGTCTTTATTATCAGTTAAATTCTTAAAGTAAAAGTTACCTTAAGTTCTTGTGTATATTATTAAAGATTTCTTTTATATATTAATGGTCCAGTTTAACTCAGTCAGTAGAGTATCAGCCTAGGAACCACAAGGATACGGGTTCAATACTGCCCCTTGCTAACTCAGCGCATGAGTAGCACAGTTTGGATCTGAGTGGCAAAGTGGGGGAGCTGATGGTAGATGTGGCGCTCCACCTCAGCCACAAATACAATCTCCCCGGTCTAGTGCTAGTGAAAAGGGGATAGACTTTCACTGACAAGCTGATACTGACAGCAGATCAAATCGACTTCTTTATTTTATGTACTTTTATATATTAAAATGTCTGCTAATGTTGTATAAGGGATTAAAAAAAAATTTGCAATGTAAAAATTATTTACACCTCAATGCAAATTTAAAAAAAAAAAAAAAAAATTGTTTTTAACTGATTTTCTATATTTTGTATTATTTAGATTTTTCAGATTGTTGTACACACAATGTTTGTTGGAATATTTTGAGATATAAGGTGTGCTGTAGCCCACCACTTAAACTTATAGACTGTGTGGGCCTTTGGATTAAAGCCAGCCAATCAACACGCTCAAATACGTGGTTAGTTAACTAGTTAATCGCCGTAGTGAAAGCCGTTCATTTGCACGTATTAGACACAGACAAACAGATCGGTAACTAAGGATTCTGCTTAACACAAGGATTCTTCACTAAGGAACAACTAAAGGATTCTGCCTAACACTAAGGAACACAAGGGATCTCCACTGTAAAGTGCTCTCACATGCAGCCTAAAAATGGCCGCAAAAATTGTAACAACGTTTCGGCCAATGTACCCTCTGGTCTACTTCAGGTGTTTCTTGTCAAACTCAGAATCCTTCACAGAACTTCAAACTGAACCCTTTATTTAATCCATTGGGTTAGATGGTTCTCATTTGGTTAACCATGACTGGCTAAAAGTGTTCAGCTATGTTAAGTATTTTATGTTATTTTTGCCCATAGCCAGGAATGAACCTGAAATCTCCAAATGGACACATTGCACAACGGATATAAGGGTTGAGTTAATACAGTTCTATATGACTATTATCTGTGTTGTGTGTATATAGAAATAAAAATGAGGACAACAGTCCAAAAAATCTAAATAATACAAATTATCAAGTTTCCTCTAAAAAATTCAGACAAATAATTTTCTATAATTTTGAGAAGTAATATAAAATTTTGGCATTAGATAACTTTGTCAAAAATTCTTTACACAATTGAACGTCTTCTTTGTATTCTTTTGTTAACCTTTTATTTACCACTATGATCCACAATAGGGTGGTGAAATGGTTGACAAACTAATACATCGCTGATCCTTTACCACTAAATAAAAATGTATTTATTTATTTATTTTCTCTTTTTTAAACTCTAAGCCATTTTTTCAGAGCTGACGATCTCGGGAATTTTCAGAGGTGGTCCAGCATTTTGATTATCAGGCGGTTTGGGGCGCTCTGATAAATTAGGGGTTAAGGACAAAAAAATTTTCTTTTTCTGCCCAATTATAAACCCAACAAGTGTTATATACCCTTCTAATATACTCGGGTATATTACTTGTTACACTTCTACTTACTTCGTCTACTTGTCTAGATGCCATGTCCTCTATTTGGGTTTATTAAGGGTTGGTCTTCTTCGTTGATTCTTCTTTGTGTTGGGCTGGACATTGCTTGTTTTAATATTTGATTAGCACAACAAGACTTCTTTGTTTCTTGATCAAGCTTTTATTTTCAACCCTGCTCATTTGATTCCGCCACAGGTGAGTTGTGAATCCTAAGAAACATCCTCTCTCAGTGGGTGCCAGCTCGCATCTAACTTATTAAACTAAAACTTATTCTCACATGTCTATTCCGGAAGTCAGTTGGGATCATCATCACGTTACTCATAATCCCAAAGGGGTAAGGAAAATTCCCCACCACTACTTTTAAATCTAACAAACTTTATTTTAAATTCTAAGTACAGGTACGTTCATAATTTATGACTGCTCATAAATTATGTAACAAAAAATAGAAGGATGGATTGGCCAAAACATTTATTTGACATCAACAATACGAAGAAATTCAATTGTCCAAATAATTTTGGGTAAAGTTAACTCATGCCAAAATTTTATATTAATCAGAAAATTTTCTAATTGATACACAAAATCGTTTTTGAATAAAATGAGATAGAAGAAAGAAAAGGAAGAAAAAAAAAACACTCACTTGCTAATACAAAGTTTCTTCCAGTAACCATGTCCATGATGTAATCCAGTTTCTTTCTTGTCACATGTGCTTACATAACGACAATAGATGTCTTGCCAAATCAAACTATGGGAAAAGAAAATCAAGATAATTGATAATTATTAATACTAGCAAATATATGCACACTCAGGGTGCAAGTATTTAAGTCTTAATGTAATAAAATATTATGTTAAATTAGAAAGATTGATGAAACTAAATAAGAATGCAGATAAAAAGATTTGAAACAGAGGGGGGTATAATCGAAAAATAGAACAACTGAAACTTAATCTTCCATCACTCCCGTCTTTCATTGCTAAATTATCCTAATTTAACTATTTCATTAAAGTAGGAAGTAAAGAATAAAATTAGAGTTATTTCTTCTTGTTAATGGATTTCTTTTAAGGTTTGTCCCAAACAATTAGAAATCAATAATACCAAGCAGATATTTATCAAAATCAAATTTTAATATCAATATGCAAATTAGCCTTCCTGTTCACACTGTAAACGGCTATTTTGTTGTATATACAGATGCAATTGCATGTTATTAGTATGTAGATAAGGTCAACAGTATTAATAATGTAAAACAGTTTTATTAGTAATTAAGGTTTAAATAAAAACAAAATCATGGAGAATGTGATGTAAATAACTAAGGGAATTGTGACTCGAGTAGTGATATAGTTTCGGTTACAGACAAATACACAATCTCCATTATAAGATTTATAATATAATTTATAAAGATTTGATATTTATAATATTTATCAAAATAATTAAGTAAGACTATGAGAAATGAAAACATATCTCTTATATAAAATAGATATGCATAGAATGAGAAAAAGAGAACAGATGTAATCTTTTTTTTTTTTTTTTAAATAAGATGATTATTTAGTGATTCTATAGTAATTTACTTTGATCAATTCCTGTAAATTACAATTTTTTTCTAAAGACTTTTTTTGTTGGTGTTGGTTGGTTGGATTTTACAGCATGTCAACCCATGTTGGGTTATTTTATGCCAAAGACGTTTTTCTTTATCTTGTTGGGTATTCAATTTAAAAAAAAAAAAATTTTTTTTAAACGCATTTTCTTAAAACTAATTTTTTGATCAATCTAACCCACAGATGGAACCCTAACAGCTACTACCACTCTGGGTTCAGATTAAGGGGTATGCCACACTCCTCAGAGCTCCAGAACTGGAACTTCACCATTAGATGCAGTTTAAAGTCATACCCAGGACACTAAGACCCACTGCCTTGTAGCACATATATGATAAATAGGATTGGAGGTTTGCCATGAGGACAATAGGGCTGGGATAATCATATAGGTGCTAGGACTAGTCCAAGTAAGGGCCAAAGTGATGTTGCATGTCATGGACTGCTCAGCCACCAAGAATCCGTCCTTAAGCATTACAGGTCACCACCCACAGCCAACAGGTGGTCCTATTGGGGGATTTTACCCCTCTACAGAGGTGCAGTCAGTCTATTCTGCAGCCTCAGCCGACAGGGTGACTCTATAGTTGAAGCATAAAAAGAATCTGATATTTTCAAGCTGAAATTTTAGTGAGTATCAACGTTAAACTTATTAAACATAAATCCCACTTGAAATCAATATTGATGGTATCCTTCTGTCTGCAAAAGATGATGGAATAGTGTCCAAAAAGTTGGGTTTTTTTTTTTTTTAACTACGTAGCCTGGGCAGGTTAATATGGAGGATGTGCTGTTGCCTAAGCAGCAGATCCACCCTCTCCAAACAGCCGCTGTGGTCCAAAGGAAATGTACGAAACCAATGCAGTTTGGCAACGGGAGTGTCACAGGAGTTGCTGTGAAGCGCTGGAGTTCAGTGTTACTCCATCTTAGGGACTCCAGCTCCAAATTTGTTTTCAGGGTTTACTCCTCTAAATCAATATTTCTATCATTCCTAAATGTGTATCAAGATGCAATTAAAAATGGACAGTAATCAACAGTTTTCAGTTTTAATTGCAGTGAGTTGATCTAGACAGACTACAAATCAATAAAGATCTCTTGAATTTTATAATGGAATTTAGTTTACTTAAAATATGAATTTGATTAGTTAATTAAATGACAATTCCATATATTTTTTTGTTTGAGGTAAAATTTAGCCTGCCAACAGGATGTATAAATATATAAAAAAAAGAAGAGTTACATAGTTTGATCATTTTTTTTGCTTTAGTTTACTGAGAATTTATTATTTTCTACTAGAAAACAACGCACTCCGGGTAGTGTAAAAAATTATTTTTGAAAGATATTGCCTGAGTGGGGTGGAGTTAAAATTTCAATGTCAGAGGGTTTTTATCATAAGTAAGTAAAATCATCAAATTTATTAAAAGAGTAAAAAAAATTTTTTTTAAATAAAACAAAATTAAACTTAGTTCTGTCCCCCTCAAATAAAATGTTGCCTGCATCTATTGATTATTAATTAAATAATTATTTTGAATATTTTACGCATAAATTTTACACAAAATTGTAAGTATTTATTTATAAACTTTTCGTTAACTTCTTGTTACTGAAAAAATGGCGAGAGTAAAAAATAATTTTAAAAAATTGATAAACAAATTTCACAAATAATTTTTTCTATTTAAAGTAATACAATTTTTTAAAAATTAATTTCATAGTTTATATAGTTTATTTATTTAAATAATATATAGTTTATTTATTACAATGGAAAGGATTCAAAAGTTGAATTATAAGGAAGAGCTTTTATTTATTCTATAAATATTGTTCTTTATTCTATGTATTGATGACTTTGGGTAATGTGATGTAAGCAGTGACATCGTTTTAGTTACAGACAAATAGAGACAATCACCATTATTAATAAATTGTCTATTGAGTTATAAAATGGTTGGTCTGGTGTGGTTTATTTGTTTAATAGCATATCAACCTTTCTGGGTTATTTAATGCCAAAGCCATCCTTGCATAAGAAGAGCAGTGTTACTATTTAACCCACAAATGAAAAAAGTGAATGGATGAAATATATCATTGTTTCTCTTTATAGAACTTACTAAACTGTGGACATCATATTATCTAATTAATCATTTATTTAAAAAAATCTCTCAAGCTGTTAAAATCTTATTTTTCAAACAAACTGAAAGATATTATATACTATTATACAGTAATGGTTTGCACTACAGTTTGTTTTTATGTCTTTCTTTGTAAACTGGATGAATAAATTTTAGAGAAAGGGCACCACTTTTGCTCCTATTGTTCAATGAGTTCCATTAGAAGAAAAATTTTTCATATTATTATTTCTCTTTCATTTTAGATAAAAGATATTCTATAGTCAATTTTAATGCAAGTTTCTCTTTTCTGTGACCCTTTGAAATAAACATTGAGAATTTTTATATTTATATTTTACTTACTTGTCTCTGGCAAGTGCACACCAATGTTTGTTAACAACAGAACAAGTCAGCAGATCAAGGATAGGCAAAGTTTTGAAAATTTTGAGCAGAATTTCATCAGGCAAACTGAAAAGAAGAAAATAAACAATATCATAATTTACTAAATATCTATATATTTCAATGGGACAATTAAATAAGCAAAAAACAAAACAAAGAAAATATAGAACATATCAGCCTTTTTTGATAATTTGTGTGTAGGCTATACACAAGAAGGTTATATTAGGGAGAGTCAAAAGTTTTGCAATATTATGCGAGGCACAATTTGGCAGCTCCAGATGATTTTACTGAGGTTGTGAAAGTGACTAACCACACTGGACTGTGAGATGCTGAGCTTACCTGATACCCCCCCCCTCCAAGTGATATTGCCAAATTTTACTCTATGGCTCAGAATCCATTTAAACCTACCTGACATTGCCTGATCATCAACGTTCTTGTAATCCAAGTGAAATTTCTTGAACCATCTGATTACTGTACCTTCACCTTTTGCACAACAAATGTTTTTTGGTTGCTTCCACAACATCATGGTCGACTTCTAACTCATAAAACATAAGTTCACAAATTAGACGATGATGCACATTTATCTGTGCACTTTTCAAATCACAGAGCGAAACTATGCACAATGAGTCAGCATATTACGATGGTACTACCAACCACAGAAGGTACCCCCTACAGTTGGAATTGTTTCGGTCACATGATATATGCACTGGAAACTAGCAAGTACCAAAAATATTGCAGTGGCTTAGTGGATAACATGTTGGACTGGAATGTTTTTCATTTCTTATGCAGTGTTACATGGTGTTAAAGTAAACAAGTACAAGTTCCTGAATCAGACTACATTGCATGTTCATTTGTCCATGACGGGCAACACTCTACTTAGAGCTAAGTTCTCAGTTGATTTTTTTTATTTGAGGTTATTGTTATTTAATCATATTAGTTAAATAGAGCTGTGTAAATGGAGTTCAAAACTGTTTGAATTATGTAAATATTCCCAGTGGTTTAAAAGTTATGAGAATTTAAAGCTCCGAAATTGGGGTACAAAAAGTGGACATGATTTTGTTAAAAAAATATGTCAAATCACGGACCAATTCAAAACCAGAAATTCAGTAATTTCTTCACCATTTCTTTATTTTTTGAACAATTTTGATAAAACTTGACATTCTTATGTAAAATTGTATGTTCTTTCTGATTCTGCACTCAAATTGTATGTATCTCTATGCTATAACTCATTATTTAGAGAATAAATGGTACAGAGAGCAGGATTTTTTTTTTTTTTTTAAGTTTACCACAAGATTATTCAATTTTAATAGTGCATGTATACACATATATAGTATTAATTTCAAGATATAACATCGCTTTTAACTTAAAAATACATTTTTAAATACCTATGTTGAATTACATACAAGAAATAGAATACCTATTTACATATGTTTTTAAACAAAGCTGGTCCAGCATGTGCTCAGTTTTGTTTACATTTCTCATAATTTTAAGTTTTGTTTTTCTTTCCAAAATTTAAAGTTTGATGAAAAAACTGACAGTACAGCATCATTAATATTTCACACATTATATATGAAAATAATTCTAAAACTATCTTCTATTAGTGATATAGTGCTTTTTTTTGCTGATATACTTTTTGAAGAAATCTCCGTCAATTGTTATCCATCATATTTTCACTTCCAAAGGTCAGAAAAGAAAAAAATAAGTTCCTTCTTGTATTTTAAAGTGCGTACTAATTAAGTGTAAAATTTCAAAAATATTGGTAAAGATTAGACACTTTGATTTTATGAAAGAAATTACCATGTAAATTTTAACCTCAGAAAAAAAATTGTATTTTGTGTTTTCTGCTGTTCGAAGCATAATACCATTTTAAATCACCATAAAATATAATTCAATGGATAAAAACACATGGAAATTACATATTTAGAAAGATTATTCTATTTTCTTTCAAACCACATAAATATTTTTATGATTGTACCAGAAATATGTGACAAATTGCGATTTAAACTGATTAAGGTCGGAATTTGTCAATGTCCAACAAAATCAACGAAAGTGCTGGGGTTGCTACTTAGACCCTTACTTAGGCTAGACAGGCAGCCGGAGAGGCCCCCTACAGTCAATCAGCTAGTCACATCAAGCCCCATTACCTATATGATTGCTCCTTATGGCAAGCCTCAACCCCTTTTATCATATGGGTGCTAGAAGGCAGTGTCCGAGGGTCTTGTGTCCTGGAAATGATGTTAAACTCTATCTGATGGTGAGGTTCCAGTTTTGGAGGTCTGGGGAATGTGGAGTACCCCTTCATCACCATTGTACCTTGGTCCACTCTAACCTGGAGTGATAGTACCTGTTAGGGTCTCATCTATGGGTTAAATAGTAAAATGTGTTTATAAAAAAAAATTGAGTATCCATTAAGAATGAATTTATCTCAAAACTTTGTCGGCATTAAATGACCCACCAAGGTTGATATGCCGTAAAACAACAAACCAAACTGAAGGTATTACAAGCTATATCTTTCTCTCTCTACAAGTTACTTCACTGCTGATATATAGAACATTACCCCTTCCCTTTTTCTCTATTGGAGGTAATTCAACACTTTCTTCTTCTAATTACATGAACTTTAAAAAATCATATTCTGCAGGACTTTGATCAGTATTATTTGACTACTGTAATCTATTTGTTTTAATACACATATTACTTGTTGAATTTAGGAGTTCTTTGTTTTTCTGTCTTAATATATGTGACCTTATTGTGTTTGTTGTAATTACCTATATATATATTAAAGTCCTTCATTCTCAACCGGGGAGAGGTAGTTACAGTTCTTGGGCAACACTCCTCACCATGAGATGTCATCTAGGGTACCACAGGGATCTGTTCTTGGCCCCCTTTTGTTTGTTGCGTATATCAATGATATAGATGCTAACTTAAGGAATACCATAGTACTGAAGTATGTCGATGACATCAAGCTGTACCTTGAGATAAAAAAGACAGATCCTGAATGCTGCAGATCTTTATTGCAGTCAGACCTGGACACAGTGCAACAATGGATCACTGACTGGCAACTGAACTGGCTGTGGACAAATGCACCACCATGCATTTTGGGAGGAAAAACCCATCATACATATACTCCCTCCACAACACTAATATCAAGGAATCTTCTTGTGAACATGATCTGGGAATTACTGTCAGCAGTGATTTACGTTGGACGAAACACATCTCTAAAATTGTCAAAAAGGCTGAGGGTGTCCTAGAGTCGCTCAGCAAGACCTTTTTCAGCCGCTCACTGGCTATCTATTTAAAGCTGTACAAAGCTATGGTGCGGCCACACTTGGAATTTGCATCACCAGTCTGGAACCCCTATCTTGCTCAGAATATTAACCTCCTAGAAACTGTACAGAGACGTGCAACCAAACGAATACCCTCCATCAGGCATCTACCATACTCTGAACGTTGAAACTTCGGCGTCTGGCAACTGACCTGGTAAAAGCTCATAAGGTCATTAATCATCTTAACAACAGCAGCCTTGAGCACCTTTTTGATCTCTATCTTTCTAACACACGTGGGCATGCCTACAAAGTCAGAAAACAGCACACGTGACTTTCGGAAACATTTTTTCACACTCAGAATTGTGGAGGCATGGAATAAGCTGCCCACATCTGTTGTAGGCTGCCGAAACACTGAATCTTTCAAAGCCTCCATGCTTCCAGTAGTCCGCCGACACTATACCTGATGCCCCTCTCCACACACATATGCACATATACATGCATGCATATTACTACTGTAAACTTTTCATGTTCCTGACACTAATACATTATTCTGTGTACTTGACATGAGACTTTGATGAGCTGTGGTGCACCTGAGCACTGTACACAATAAATTTCATTTATATATATATATATATATATATATATATATATATATATATATATATATATATATATACACACTCATTAACAACCACCACATTACAATATCTAAGTAGTTAAACACAAATAAAAGATGATTTACCAGAATATCTTATTATAATGGAGATTCCCTGTCTGCAACCGAAACTATGTCATTGCTTACATAACAATACCCCCAGGAATTGCGTAAGTTTATCAATGATTATTTAATTTATAATAGTCAAAATCATTAATATATAGAATAAATCTTATTAACGATATCTCTATGAAAATGTGAGTTAGATTTGCTTTAAAACAGCTGAAGTTATTAGTGCATTTAAAATCCTGCAATGTCTTATATATCGCTAAGAAATAAAGGTCTATATAATATATAATGTGGTTAATTTGCATACTAGTTTTAACAAAACCAGGTTTAATAAATAATTACTGGGCGTTATTGATCTAATATTATTGTTTTATTCTCCAATGTATTAAAATCAATCCCAAGTGTAATCTTTTTCTATGCATTATTATTTAATTTCATTCATCTTTCTAATCTATTCCATTACCTTAAAACTTAAATACTTACACCCAGCAGAGGGCGCATATTCTTGCTAGTTCATTTGAAAATGATACTAGATTATTCACTGAATAGAAATCAATAACATGTTCAACTTACTTATTGATGGATGTCTGTCGATATTTGTATTTGTTTCGGGTTTTGGCAGGGCAGGCGGATTCCAAGGAGTGGCATCGATTTGCAGCAGGGGCAGCCAAATGACTGTCCTTTTCTGCATTATGTACCTTAGGCCTGAAAAAGAAGGGAAAACAAAACAGAAAGGCGTTAGGCTTTTGTTTTTAATACAAATATGCTTTAGTTGCTTGGATTTTACATGGTCAATCTCTTAAGCAGAGTTTAACAGGTTTGAAAAGCAGAGTTTTCCTTCTCCTATACTGGTTGCCTAACCAAGGTTAAAGAGCTCAGTATGCTCTATTATTTACCCAAAGCTGGAGGGAGAATGGTTTGATTAATACCTTTCCCAAGGGTATTAGTGCTATGTGAAATGTAAACAACTTGTCCAGGATTTGAACTCATTTCACCATGTCCATTTCCTACGAAGGTAACAAGTACACACACACACATCATGACATTTGTACATCTCTTATTATAATGGAGATTGTGTGTTTTTCTGTCTGTAACCGAAACTATATTACTACTCAAGTCACAATTCCCTTATTCATTTACGTCATATTCTCCATGATTTTATATTTATTTAAACCTCAAATATTAATAAAATTGTTTTACATTATTAATACTGTTGACCATATCTACGTACTAATAACATGCAATTGTAAATATATATATGTGAATATACAATAGAATACTGGTTTACAGTCTAAACAGGAAGGCTAATTTGCACATTGGTATTAAAAATTTCATTTTAATAAATATGTGCTTGGTATTATTGATTTCTAATTGTTTGGTTTTATCTTAATGAATATGAGCAAAAATCTCGGGGATAAATCTTAAAAGAAATCCATTAACAAGAAGAAATAACTGTAATTTTATTCTTTACTTCCTAATTTAACTAAATAGTTAAATTAGGAAAATTTAGCAATGAAAGACAGTAGTGATGGAAGAGTAAGTTTCAGTTGTTCTATTTTTCGATTACCCCCCCCCTCTGTTTAAAATCTTTTTATCTGCATTCTTATTTAGTTTCATTAGCCTTTCTAATTCAATATGATATTTTATTACATTAAAACTTAGATACTTGCACCCGGCAGAGGGTGCATATATTTGCTAGTTAGAATGATGTACTATACATGCACCTTTGAGGTTGTAGTGCACTTGAGTACAGTACATAATTTCATTAGTATTTCTTATAGAGGTGCAAGACAGTTGTGTGAAAAACAAAAACAAGGAGGAATTTAATTATCTGAATAATTCAGCCTTTTTCAAAACTATTGATATAAACAAAAACAAGAAATGGATTTTAATAGGATAAAAAAAAATGTTCATAACCAAACAACACAACAATTTAGTTACATCTCCCTAAAAATAAAACAAGGGCTTAGAATATGCCAACTGCATCATCTACATAAGAGTAAGAGATGCCCCCCCCCCCTATGACACTAAACTGAATCCAGTGGTGATGCACCATTCTAGAGTTCTGGGGGGAATGTGAAATACCCCTTTGTTGCCTCCCAGAGTGATAATACTAATGTTAGGGTCCTATCTAGGAGTCAAATAGATCTATTTCTCTGAATTTTTGAGATGAGGCTTGATAATTAGTATTATTCAGACTATTGTCCTCATCTTTATTGTTATCTGTACAACGTTTTGGTCGATGTACCCTCTGGCCTTCTTCAGGTATTTCTTGTGGAACTCGGGAGCCGTCTTTTCAAATCCTGGTCAAGGGCAATAGTAACATAGAATAATAATTAACCCAGCTTAACACCTGTACCCCAGCTATGGTTAGCAGAATGAGAACAGGATTACCCCCATGGATTGAATAAAGGGTTGGGTTCAAAGTTCCGTGATGGTTCCCATTTATGACAAGAAGGTCTCCATTAAAAAAAAAAAAAATGATTGCAATAGAACGTTTAAAATATAGTCATGGTTATAATCAAATATTTACAAATTAATCAAATTTCAGCATTAAATAATCCATAAGGAGTTAACATGCCATTAAATAAATCAAACCAGTTTTAATTGTTTTCTGAAATTTTTATATATATATATATATATATATATATATATATACACACACACACACACACACACTCCATAAATGGCAATTTCTGTGTCTGTCTATGACCAGTTGGCGTCTACACCAGTGAAAGATCCACTCATGATGAAATTTTACATCCATGTTAAGGTAATATACAAAAACAGGACAGGCTACTTGGATTTCGATAAAAGTCAATAATGGAGCACCTCTGGGGGACATCTTTACAATGGAGGAAAGAGAAAATGTTTCAGTGAGAAAGGGGAAAGAGTAGTAGTAGTAACATTGAAATCAAGTAATAAGTTTCATAATCTTCAAGCTCAAATTTCCCTGGTTGATTCACTCTGAATGAAGAAAATTGGATAGAAGATTTTATGACAAAACAGTTATTGATAGTTCCACATAAAAAAAAGGATATGCCATAAACATACCTAGCAAAAGTTACTATTGAAAATCCAATATAGGTACCCAGGTTTGCAAACATTTTTAGGTGCTCTCTGGGAACTGCAAATAACCCCAATTTTTCTGGGTACTACAGCTAGTATATACAAGGTGTGTCATAAAAGTATTGAAATTGAAGCTGTATTTACCAAGATAGAAATGAATAATGAATGGAATGTTAATTTTTTCAGAACACAAGGTGTCAAAATGTACAAAAAAATCTTGATACTTTTTTGAAACACCTTATATATATATATATATATATATATATATACTCAGATTATAAGGCCAACTAAAAATTACTTGATTACTAACAATAATTACTGTATCTGCTTGTATATAGGTCAACCCTTGATTTATGGTAACAAATTCATTGATTTATGGAATTAATTTTTCAAGCCAAGGTTTGCTCCTAATCTTTCTTGCTGGGTTTGAATTTCAGCCTTACATAATTATTACTCATGTTGAGGTTGATGCCAATTTTTCCCTAAAAAATTAGGTGATCAAAATTTGACCTATACAATAATTATGACTCAAAAGACAATCACACTCTACCAGTTCAAAATAAAACACACACATACACACAAATTCAAGTCCATGAATCTAAAGCACCTATTGGGCCATTATTCTATTTTTAAGCATTTTCATCATCATTATAAAGGCACTCATGGTGTAACAGTTATCATCACCATAAGTGAACTTAGTCACTCAAGTTCAAATCCTGCAAAAAGCCTTCTTCTTGAATAGCCAAATCCACTTCATGGACAAGACTTTTTGCATTTCACATACAGCTATTACCTTTGGAAAAGGTATGAATCCAACAATTATCCCTCCAGCTATGGGTATACATACCTATTTATCAACTCCTCCATATGAGTAGGACGCCTCACAAGGTCAATTTCTTAAGTGGAGTTTAACAGGTTTGAATTATGAGTTTTCCTTCTCCTAGACTGATTGCGTGACCAAGGTTATTAAGCCCAGTCTGCCCTACTATTTACCCATAGCTGGAAGGAAAATAGTTGGATTCATACCTTTTCCAAAGGTATTAGCTGTATGAAAATAGTTGAATTCATACCTTTCCCCATGTGAAATACAAACAGCCATGTCCAGGATTTGAACTTGTTTTGCCGGGTCCATTTTATAGGACAGTAACCATTAGTAAGGCAGACTGGGCTCTTTAACTTTGCTATGGCAACTGGTCTAAGTGAAGGAAAACTTAATTAAAAGCAATTTTAGATATGTAAAGGGATGGGCTCTGTCAGTCTATTCCTGCTTAAGACACACTACATGAATAGTACTTTCCCATGACCAATCTAGGTTACAGGATATGTCTTATGCCTTATCTGATAAGATATATCCTGTTAACTGTTATTAAAGTACGAGGGTAATCCCAAAGGTAATCTCTCCAAAATATTTAGAAATCACAGAAATGTATATTGTTCATTGTCAATGATGTTTAAAGTTTGAAAATGTATCTATTTTACTAAATAATGGGCATTTCGGACAATGCAGTTTTTGTATGCCCATGTCATACAAGCTCACCACCATGTCATTGAAGAAGCCTGAACATGGCAGTGAGACACATACAGGCACAGGCACATACTCAATGGAGCTACACAAACAGTTTCCCTGAGCCCCCAGCTCTTTGGTGACTTTACTTTTGGAATTACTCTAATAAAAAGTATCAATAATTTTTATCATCATCCTCAAAACTAATAATTTTTATTAATTTGTTAAATCCCCCCTTAATATTAAACCCTCAATTTCTAATGTTATACATTTTTAAAATGTTTGTTTGTATATTACAGACCATACCAAGCTCTTCTATCATTGTGTGTAATTTTATATATATATATATATGCTCAGTTGGTAGAGTGTTCAGCTAGGAATCACAAGGTTCTTGGTTTGATACCGGCCCTCGCCAACTCAGCGAGTGAGTAGCACAGGGATCTGTACGGTAAAGTGAGGAGCTGATGATAGGTGTGGCGCTCCACCTCAGATGCTAAAATAATCTCCTTGGTCTAGCGCTAGTGAAAAGGGGATAGACTCCCTCGCTGTCTGGCCGATACCGACATTAGGCCACCCCGAAAACTTTACTTACTTACTTATATATATATATATGGAAGAGAAATAAGACATGAAAACCAATTTGGTAGAATGTTTATATATTTATTATCATATTTTGCTCTGTATGATGAAACTTGTACAGAGTGAGACATGATATTAAATTATTTGTCTACAACACGTGAAGAAAGCTGGAGGGTACAACAGCCGAAATAATGTTTTTATATACCACAAAGATGAAGATAACAGTCTGAAAAATCAAAATAATGATAATAAACATAAAAACACTACACCAAATTGATTTTCATATTATTTCTTTCTCTTCCATTTTTTCAAATATTCTATCCATCCACATGAGAGAGAGAGAGAGAACATCAAAGTTTTGGAAACTACATTATTTTCATTGAATTTTACATGTACACTTATTGAAAAATTTGTTAAAAATAGACTTTTAAAAAAATTTAAAAAAGGAAGCAAACATGAACTAATAAATATTTTTAAAAAAACTGGATAAAAAGGATTTTGCATGGCACTACCAAGACAACAAAGGGGCTGGTTTAGCTCAGTCGGTAGAGCACCTGCCTAGGATTCAGCACATGAGTAGCACAGCTTGGGTAATCTGATGTGTGTGGTAAAGTGGGGAGTTCTACCTCTGCAAAAATGATCTCCCCAGTCTAACGCTAGCAAAAAGGGGATAGACTCTCTCGCTGTCCGGCTGATACCGACAATAGGCAACTGTCAACTTACTTTACCAAGACAACAGATACAAACAGATCTATACTATTTATTTTGTACTATTTGTATTTTTGGAACTGTTGTTCCGATCTTTATTGTTATATACAAAACGTTTTGGCCAATGTGCAATCTGGGCTCCTAGTGCTTATAACAATAAAGATGAGGACAACAATCTGAAAAATACAAATAATACAAATTATCAAGCCACATCAAAAAATAGCAAGAAACACCTGAAGAAGGCTGGAGGATACACCAGCCAAAATATTGTGTATATAACAATAAAGATGAGGATAACAGTCTTAAAAATAAATGATAAATATTAAGCCTCATCTCAAAAATTCAGACAATATACTATTTATGTCTTTTAAAAATATGCCTGTAAGACATCTATAAAGGGCAGTTGTGTGTATGTATGTCCGAAGGTAATCTATACATATATAAAGGGCAGTTGTATGAGTATGTCCAGATGAAACTACAAAAATACAACAATTAACAACAAAGTAAATATACATACACATTAAATATTACCAGTTCTTGCTTTTTGTGAAAAAATTACAAAAATATCTAAAAATCAAAATATACATAATAATAATAATGGATTTGTGAGTAACTTGATAACCATTACACCACCATTCTTGGTCCCCACTCTACCCAGGTGATGCTGGGTAGCCGCTTCTAGTTTTATATTAATGAGAACTAAAACTTAAATCTATTATATAAATGCTTTGAATTTCCTTTTGGCACTAAGTACATAAAATAGCATTTATGTTAGATAAGCATCAGAAATATCATTCCAAATTACTTCCTTCTTTCAAAACCATTTTCAGTGAATTCTGTCACATAGCAGTAACTAATGCAAATAAATACTTTATGTCCATCAAGTAAACTTAACACAGATACAATCTCTAATTAGATATGTGTGTCTACAATTTTTATACACATTTTGGATATTTTTTTTTTTTTTAATTCTAAAGTTCAAATATTTTCATTAAAAAATAAAAATAAAAATAGTATCAACATCCATAATTAGCCTAATTACAATTACTTCATTGAAGTTATGCTTAGCAAAGTAGTAAAACTATTTAAACCTTTTGATATAACTTTTAGCATGTCTTGTCAATGGAAAGGGCACCTTGCAACTCTAATTGTTAGTCTGCATTTACCCAACTCCTCTGCAAAAAGCAGGAAGCAGCACAAGGTCAATTTTTAAGCAGAGTTTAACAGGTTTGAGTTCAGAGTTTTCCTTCCCTTAGACTCGTTGCCATAAAAAAAAGTAAAGTAAGTTGTTGGGGTGGCCTAAAGTCAGAATCAGCCAGTCATCAAGGGAGTCTATCCCCTTTTCACTAGCACTAGACCAAGAAGATTGTTTTTAGCATCTGAGACTGAGCGCCACACCTTCCATCAGCTCCTCACTTTACCGCACAGATCTCTGTGCTACTCATACACTGAGTTGGCAAAGGGCTGGTATCAAACAAGAACCTTGTGGTTCTTAGTTGGACGTTCTACTGACTGCCAAAATTATTAAAGAGTCCAGTCTGCCCTACTATTTACTCATAGTTGGAGGGTGAATAGTTGAATGCATGACTTTCCCAAGGATATGTGAAATGCAAAGAGCCTCAACCTGGATTTGAACTTAGGTCACCGTGTCCATTTCCTACAACAATATCCATTACACCACAAGCACCTAATTATGAATAAGTGAAGCTAGAAGACTAATACTAAGGAGTGTGATTCTTACTGGGTATAATATACTTCTGGCCTTGCGTCACAAGTAAGCTAATTTTGATAAATAACTATGGTTGCCTCGTATGGTGCAATGATTACAGAGTGCTCCAGACTTCTGGCCTTGGAACAAACTAAGCCAAGTTTAATAATTAAGTTAGCAATGAGAAAAAGGCCATTTTTCCTCTTTAAAATGTGAAATTATCCTCAAGTCTTTCCCCCATAAGTTATTAGTAATTTTTTGGTGCTAGTACAGAACAGTCCACCCATGAAATTTAACATTAATTTTGTTTTAATGTTAAAAAAAAAAAAAGAAAAGAAATGTAATACTTAGATTCACCATCCATATAAGAGTAAATTTCAGTCATTTGTTGTTTGTTTTTTTTTGTCCCCCCCCCCAATGAACAGTTAAGTCCTAAAATTACATCTTTAACCCGCAACAATTCAGCCATCGGTCATATTTCTTTAGTCTTTCCCTCTCTAACCAATAAGAAAGTGTCGGCCGATGGCCAATTTGTAATATGGGGACTTTTTGTTATTGCGCTGATTATGGATGTTGCTACTGTTTACTTAGTAAAATAAAGGGAAAAAAATGAATCTTACTTAATACTTACGGATGGTGAATAAATATAAGTATTATATGTCTGCATCATCATTTTTGTGCAAGAAAACAAAATTAACTGTAAATGTTTATGGGTGGGCTATTCTGTACAAACAGCATTTCTTTTAATCATTTTTAATGCTATGAAATATAAGCACAATCAGAAAAACTAGGTGAAGAGGAGAATAATAGAAGCAATATTTTTACTACCTTCCTTTTAATAGCACAAATGACATCATAGACTCCTGTTCATAATATATATTTTTTAAATAAACATCTTTTTATATGTCTTGAAAACAGTTTTAATGTTATCTAAAATTCTGAAATAAGGCGTCCTTGCAATATGAGGCTGGGTGAGTAAAATACATCTCGATGACATTAACCCAATTTTGCTTTTCTCGGGGTAGGAAAAGTAGTGAAGAGATGGGTTTTTTTTTTTTTTTGTTGTTGTTTTCTATGAAAAAAGAGTTATGTTGTCTAGAACAGCCAACCTGTTGCTTTTTGTTTAAAATTTACGGTAACCAATGTAGTGACTTAATGTGAAAATAAACTTGTAAAATCACAATAGATAAATGTTTATTTAGTAAGAATAAACTGGGACAGTAATCAAAATAAACATTAAAACAAACAAAGCAATCATTTTTTTTTCTTTTTTAACAAGTTATGCATAACGACAGAAGAGTTTGTTAATATAGAAAGAAATGGCAAATTGAGATTTTTTATGAAAGCTTTTTAAAATTTATTGCAGAGAGTTTAATATTGAAATTATTATTAATTATAAATAGATTTTTAACAGATTTTTCGTAATGAAAATTATCAGTCTATGTTGAAAAAAATGATAAAAAGATGAATAAGAAGTTAGAATTGAATAGGACTTAATTTTTAAAAATATGTATTAAATAATATATTTTTTTTAATATACCTTCAATCAAAAATAAAATATATTAACTATTATAATATTCATGAAATTGGTGTAAAATAAACATATAAAATATCTGAACACACGCAAAACAAACAAGCAAATGAAAGTTTTTGTAATAAGAATTAAGTTTTAAATTTAAAACAAAGTCAAGCAAATAAATGTTGTTTTTCAGTATATAAAAAAATCAGAAAAGGTTTCTTTTTTTTTTTTTTTTTTTTTTTGCAAAAAAAAAAAAATCAATTTGTTCAGATATTACTATTTAACTACTTAACTTAGACCAGAAACTGAAACGATAGATTTAAATCATAAAACAGAGCCGTGTGATCGTAAAAAACATAGGTAAACAACAAAAATAAATAGATAAATATTAAATAAATAAGTGAAGCCTATTTTAAATTAAACAGAAAAGAAAAATATCACTAAAAAAAATAAAATAAATAAATCATTCAGTTTACTTTTTAAAAAATTGACAACAAAAAGCAACAAGCGAAAAGAAAAAGTAAAATAAAAAAGAGGGGGCGATATTCATCATATAAAATGTAAACATTTACATATTTTTAATATTGTTAGAAGAGTTGATTTTTCTCCGATAAATAAAATCGTTAAATAATTTCATTGAAGTCTAGTTAGAATTTTTTTTAATCAAAAAAAAAAAAAAGAAAAGAAAAAGGAGTATTTAAAAAAAGCAAGATTTATTTAGCCATTTTCTTTCACTATATATAATTTTAAATAAATAATTAATTAAGAAATATTTAATGTTTAAAGTAAAATTATGTTAACTTTGTGTATTTTTCTGGGTTTTTGTCTTTTTTTTTTTCTTTTTTTAAGAGAAGCCAGGAAAAAGTGAAGTTGTAAATAAATCTTAAAGAAACTTAAAAACAAACAAAATTTAGAAAAACATTTCTAAAGTCCAACAAAACAACGAAGCCCACGAAGATGTGTTTGCAATCAAAAATGGCTTCATAGTGTTGTCCTAATACCAAAATTTACATTAAGCACCAAAGAAATAATAAAGCTAGCAGAAAGAATAGATATTTATAAATATAAGCACGGTGTTATGTGTACACGTCTCGTCTGTCCCTGACCTTGCTAACAGCCCGACAGTGGGGATGATGTTATGTTGAAGTCCTTTCTTCTTATCCCTTCCATCCAGCTGCTCCATGCCGGGTTCAACCCCCCAGGGTAGCACCTCAGGTGTTACCCGGCACCCCAGCTGCACCTTCTCTGCGTCACCAATGTGGATGCAAATAGACAAATATATAAGAAAGGCCCTTTTTTTTCGGAAAAAAAAACTCCGGGCGTGGTCTTCTTCTTCACTTCACCATTTTTGTAAGGAGAAGAGAGAGAAGCAAGCGTCGCGACAGACGCCACTTGCCACAAACCAGACCATCCGACACATTTTACGGCATACGTAATCCTCATAAAAATAAATAATTTGACATAATTTGACATAGATAAATAGTTAAATGAATATATTTATTGGAAATTCAAGATTCTGATTTTTATATTTATCTTTACAGACATTGTAGTATTTACGACAGTCACAACAGAAACACTAAACGCGTAAACCGCTTTATGTCAGGCATGATGTTAATCAATAAGCTTACATTATTATTATTATCATTACAAAATCACATGACAACTGTTGTATGGTGTCATTTTTTTATCTAGCGAATTGTTTTTACAAGATTTAAGTGCTGTAATAGATTTTTTTTTTAAATCTAGACTTGAACCTTTGATGTGACTAGTCACATTGTGTGTGTGTGTGTGGTAGCAAGTTGTTTAAAATACGAAGTCTACTGCATTTTAAGTGTCATGATACTAAATTTATTCAATTATTACAAGCAATTTATTTAATGATATCATAAGTAGAAATAGTATTATCATCATAGTTACATCATGTACCTTTACACCAATGGTATCAAATATCCATTGCTAGGAATCAAGTGACAGCAAGTCTCCTAAAGTCTCTTGCTTACTGTTCTCACCGATTTCTGCACAAGAGCAACAACAAAAACAACAATAATGATTATTGTTGTTGTTGTTGTGATATCAAAGAATTGATCTTTTGCTTAAATTTACATCTTTTTTTTAAAAAAAGAGAAAGAAAAATTTTAGAAGTATGTTGGGTGATTTTTTTTCATTTGTTTAATTTTTTTGTGTGAATAATTCACAATTTTTCATTAGATTATTCAACATGAAATTGCCAATTTTCTTCTAATATGATTTTTTTTTTTACTTAAAAAAAAAAAGAAAACGTTTTTACTTGATTCTTTTTTTTATACACAATATATCATTTGTCAAATTTTCAACAAAATTTTCATTTCATTCCATTAATTTTCATATCATTTTCATTTCATTCCATTTTTTTTTTCATAAATATGAAGAGCCTTTTAACTAGAAATGTTCATATTCTATATCAATGCAAGTTCAGACATTTTTTAGGCAGAACTTTAAAAACATCATTTGATATTTTGAGCACAAAATTTTAAGTAAGATTTTGATTCTGAAAATTTGCATTTAGAAAACCATATATATATATATATATATATATATATATATATAGAGAGAGAGAGAGAGAGAGAGAGAGAGAGACTCATAGGTATGCACTGATACCTGTGGGAGGAAATAGATCTATAGATCTATAACCACAAAATGGCCGATTTTAAAGCCTTTTTCTTTACTAATATATATATATATTATATATATATATATATATATATATATAAAGTAATTGATACTGAAAATATTCAATATTTAGATATTTCATGTGCTTAGGCAGGAGAGCTCAATGTACATGTATAAAGGAATTTAAATGTGTACAGAGCAAAATATAATCAAATACATGAAATCAAATGATAATTTATTTTGGCCAGTTAGCCTCGTCTTGCAGTTAAATCTGACGAGGCCAACAGGCCAAAATAAATTTACTATTTAATGAATACCTAAAGGTTTTTCATTTATTTGATTATATATATATAGAGAGAGATAGATTGAGAAAGAGAGAGAGAGAGAGAAAATCTTTTTTTTCTAGAAAGTTACCATTGAATCATAGCATGACCGTCATAGAAATGATTGACAGCACTTCACCGTTTGCTGACCAAGTCGTTGATTTCTCATTGGCTAAAGACAGACTGTGTGAAGGAAACTGAGTTAGAGTAGTTAGAATTTGGTGGTTCGTCCATGGGAGCAGACACAATGGTCATCTGTTCCCAAGTAAGTCATCTTCTCACCACGCGGTTGAACCCTTTTGGGCTTCGGTTTTAATAAAGACGTCTGAAAAAATGAACTAAGTTTCGCGTCATCATTTAAAAACAAAGAGAATGAACACAGAATGAAATGTTTGGGTTAAATAGAAAAATGAGTTTTAAAAAGGCATTTAAAAAAACAGAGTTTAAAAAATAGATTGAATTTTAAAAAGAATTGTATAACCATCAAGCATGAATAAACAAAACATCTTTTAAGACAACTCAAAGACTACATTTCAATTACTGGACCATATGACCTTTAGGTACCCCTTTTGCAATCTCGTTTCATAAGGACATTTTTTTCATTTACACCGTCAAAATCCGGTTGTTTGTTAACAGATAATTTTTAGAGGTTTTTTTAATTATAAAACTAACCCTAACCTTAACCCCTAACCCTGAACACAATGGTCGTATGTTCCCAGGTAAGTCATCTTCTCACTGCATGGTTGAACCCTATTGGGCTTTCAGGTTTAATAAAGACGTCTGAGAAAAAAATAAACTAGGTCTTGCGTTCATTATTAAAAACAAAAGAAATTAGCACAGACAACCGGAGCACAGAACAAAAGAAGCCCGTATCAACCAGAGGAAGAGACCAGGGAAATCACCCCAAAAGAAGATAGCCAGTCAGCAAAATAGAACTCTCTTCCCCATTGTATACCCAGCAGAGGAAAGGGTATACAACACATATATCATGTAACAGAAGCAGTTCAAGCTGTAGGAGGTACCCACTATCGTTGATAGTATCAGAAATGTAGTTTTAAATTTCATGGCTAAAACTGCTTCTTATAATATGTTAGGAGGCTTCATTGAAGCCTTTAATGTAGGGGACATATACAAAGAAATCCAACAAAGAGGTACATATAATAACAATACAGACTTTATTGTCTGAGCACATGTAACATGAAATATAGATACAAAACAGTTAGGACGAACGTCCTAAAGAAAGTGTTCTTTTAGAGTTAATCTTGAGACCATTAAATGTAGAATAGAAGAGTCACTTACTGTATATGAGCCACATGGTTATGGTCTAGAAAGGGGTACGTACACACATGGGTACAAGCTTATAGTTGGGGTGCAAGGCCCCCCCTCCAGCCTTAATGGATGGAGACACAACTTGTCTAGTGCATCCTTGTGGATTCCAGAAGAAAGAGAGAGAGGTAGCTTCCCGGTCTGAGTTTAAATAGCCAGGTAGTAATGCCATCTCGTGACAAGTCCTGGCAGCAAGGGTAAATAACCCTTTTCCACTATCATTCTCATCCCCCAAGAGAAGACAATCACTACAGTAGTATCATAGTACTTAGTATGATGACTCATTGTGCATATTTTCACTCTGGGATTTGAAAGCTGCACAAATGAACATGCAATGTAGTCCATTTACACATCCCTATTTAACTAATATGATTAAATAACAATAACCTCAAATAAAAAAAATCAACTGAGAATGCTAGTCTAAGTAGAATGTTGCACGTGTGACACACCGCTGGTACATCAGCTAGTGTACATATGCTAAAATCATAAGAAAATTTTGTCTGAAAGAAAAGAAACTCCAAAAAGTGTGTGGGCAAGCAAAAGAATTAAGGTCCACCCAGTTTTGTATTTTTTTTACAAAGGAATGTTGACATTCCTACTACTATCCATATGCTTAAAGACGATTGTACTGCCCCCACCCCCCGGGGGTGACTTCGCGACCCTAAGAGTACACCTAACACCAGGTCTGTCGCCATGACAATGATTGAGATGACGCACATCAAAAAACCACAGTTAAACAGGTGAAATTTTTCGAGCTCTGAAAAATTCGACATTTGGATCTAAAGGATGGGCGACTAGAAAGATTAAAGACGATTTACTACGAATTAAAAACCAGTTCACTTTGGATAGAAAGAAAGAACCACCGATGATAAAAAAAAGAGTAAACAAAAAAGGGAAATGAATAATTGTCTTTTGAAAAGAACTTTTTGACAAATTCCAACGGCACAGTGAGTTAAAAAGCGAAATGTATCATATTTTTGTTGTATTCTGTGAATTCCTATTGTTTGCTGTGCATTTCATGTAATATTGATATGTCTGATATTTGTATCTGTTCAATTGCTCGCCCACTCATTTAACATAAAAACTACCTATTAATCTTATTCCCCTGATCCCGTGTAGATTTGTATATATGCTCTTACCCCCTTTTTTTTCTTGTACAAATAAGTTGTAATTAAATGTGAATAAATTCTTGTGTGTTTATATAAGTTTTAATCGTCTTTTCGTCATTCAGCGTTGTTTCCTTTCATTCGGTCTTCTCCCCCTCCTTTCACAGGAGCAAAGAGAAAAGTCTGAAAATCCCATCCCTTTTGTATTATTTTTTTTATTTTTACATCTGGGACCTTTCTCGCATTTTTAAAAAATTATTTCTTGCTGCGTGCGCACACTGGTTGACCCTAACAAGTGTGTGTGCGTAACACACATCATGGACAAATGAACATGCAATGTAGTCTGATTCAGGAACTTGTACTTTACAAGTTTGAACTTGGCCATAACACCATGTAACACTGCATAAGAAATGAAAAACTTTCCAGTCCAGCATGTTATCCACTAAACCACTGCAATATTTTTGGTACTTGCTAGTTTCCAGTGCATATATCATGTGACCGAAACAATTCCAACTGTAGGGGGTACCTTCTGTGGTTGGTAGTACCATCGTAATATGCTGACTGATTGTGCATAGTTTCACTCTGTGATTTGAAAAGTGCACAGATGAATGTGCATCATCGTCTAATTTGTGAACTTATGTTTTATGAGTTAGAAGTCGACCATGATGTTGTGGAAGCAACCAAAAAACATTTGTTGTGCAAAAGGTGAAGGTACAGTAATGAGATGGTTCAAGAAACTTCACTTGGATTACAAGAACGTTGATGATCAGGTAATGTCAGGTAGGTTTAAATGGATTCTGAGCCATAGAGTAAAATTTGGCAAATATCACTTGGAGGGGGGGGTATCAGGTAAGCTCAGCATCTCACAGTCCAGTGTGGTTAGTCACTTTCACAACCTCAGTAAAATCATCTGGAGCTGCCAAATTGTGCCTCACATGTTAACAAAATATTGCAAAACTTTTGACTCTCCCTAATATAACCTTCTTGTGTATAGCCTACGCTACAAATTATCAAAAAAGGCTGATATGTTCTATATTTTCTTTGTTTGTTTTTTGCTTATTTAATTGTCCCATTGAAATATATAGATATTTAGTAAATTATGATATTGTTTATTTTCTTCTTTTCAGTTTGCCTGATGAAATTCTGCTCAAAATTTTCAAAACTTTGCCTATCCTTGATCTGCTGACTTGTTCTGTTGTTAACAAACATTGGTGTGCACTTGCCAGAGACAAGTAAGTAAAATATAAATATAAAAATTCTCAATGTTTATTTCAAAGGGTCACAGAAAAGAGAAACTTTCATTAAAATTGACTATAGAATATCTTTTATCTAAAATGAAAGAGAAATAATAATATGAAAAATCTTTCTTCTAATGGAACTCCTTGAACAATATGAACATAAGTGGTGCCCTTTCTCTAAAATTTATTCTTCTAGTTTATAAAGAAAGACATAAAAACAAACTGTAGTGCAAACCATTACTGTATAATAGTATATGGGGAGTATCGAGTAAGCTCAGCATCTCGCAGTCCAGTGTGGTTAGTCACTTTCACATAATGCTGTGGAAGCAACCAAAAACATTTGTTATGTGAACAGTGAAAGCATAATAGATCACAGTACAGTAACCAGTATGTATGTATGTTTGTATGTATGCATGTATGTATGCATATAAGTTGTATGTATGTATGCTTGTATGTATGTTTGTATGTATACATGTATGTATGCATGCATGCATGCATGTGTGTATGTATGTTTGTATGCATGTATGTATGCATATAAGTTGTATGTATGTATGCTTGTATGTATGTTTGTATGTATGCATGTATGTATGCATGCATGCATGTATGTATGTTTGTATGTATGCATGTTTGTATGTATGCATGTATGTATGCATATGTATGTATGTATGTATGTATGCTTGTATGTATGCATGTATGATTGTATGTATGCATGTATGTTTATATGTATGTATATGTGTATGTTTGTTCAAGAAATTTTGTTCAGGTTACAAGAACCTTGATGATCATTCAAGGTAAAACTGTGGCTTCTGAGGCAAATAGTAAGTGGCACTAGGAGAGTATCAGGTGAGCTCAGTATCTTGCTGTCCAGTGTGGTTTGTCACCTTCATGACCCTAGGACCAGGACTGCCAAAATTTGCCTCATGTTACCAAAATATTTATCCAACTCCTCTGCATGAGCAGGATGTGACACAAGGTCAATTTTTAAGCAGAGTTTAACAAGTTTGAATTCAGAGGTTTCCTTCTCCTAGACTGGTTGCCATATTAAGATTAAAGATTCCAGTCTGCCCTGCTATTTACCTATAGCTGAAGGGAGAATAATTGGATGCATACCTTTCCCAAGGGTAATAAGCACTATGTGAAATGCAAACAGAATTGTCCAGGATTTGAACTTGGATTGCCGTGTCCATTTCCTACAACAATAACCATTACACCACAAATATTACCAAAATATTGCAAAACTTTTGACTCACCCTAGTATTTGAATTTCTAAAATAACTTAGGTTCAACTAGTTGGTTGGTTCATTGGTTGGATTTTACAGCATGTCAACCCTTGTTGGGTTATTTTATGCCAAAGACATTTTGTTTTATTCATTCTTGTTGGGTATTCAATTTTTTTTTAAGCAAATTGTTCTAACTCATTTTTTAATCTATTTAAACCATATATGGAACCCTAACAGGTACTACCATTCCGGTTCAGAGTTGACCTGGGAGTAATGGCAATGAAGGGGTACTCAACACTCCCCAGAGCTCCAGAAGTGGAACCTCACCACTAGATGCAGTTTATACCATACTCAGGACACTAAGACCCTCATCTACCACCTTCAAGTATATATATGATAAAAAGGTGTGGGCCATAAAAGCAATATAGTCAGGACAATCATATAGGTGCCAGGGCATGGTATAACCAGCTGATTGGTCGGAGGGGGGTCTCTCTTATCACATGACTAATCCAATTAACAACCAAGGTGGAATATTGCATGTCATGGACTGCTTAGCTGCCAGGATTCTGTCCTTAAGCATCATGCATCACCACCCACAGCCAACAGGTGGCCCCATTTTTCTTACCCCTCTGGAGAGGTGCAGTTGGCATATTCTACAGCCCCAGCTGACAGGATTAGCTAGTAATAATAATTACTCATATCAAATATCCAAAAAAATTATGAGCAAGCATTATAAAAATGCATTGGCCAATGACTTTTTCTACAAAAATGCATTGGGCAATAATTTTACTATAAAAATGCATTGGCCAATGATTTTTACTATAAAAATGCATAGGCCAATGACTTTTACTATAAAAAATGCATTGACCAATGATTTTACTATAAAAATGCATTGGCCAATGACTTTTTCTACAAAAATGCATTGGCAATAATTTTACTATAAAAATGCATTGGCCAATGATTTTTACTATAAAAATGCATTGGTCGATGATTTTACTATAAAATGCATAGGCCAATGACTTTTACTATAAAAAATGCATTGACCAATGATTTTACTATAAAAATGCATTGGTAATGAGCATTGGCCAATGACTTTTACTATAAAAATGCATTGGCAATGATTATTACTATAAAAATGCATTAGTCAATGATTTTACTATAAAAATGCATTGGCCAATGACTTTTACTATAAAAAAATGCATTGACCAATGATTTTTACTATAAAAATGCATTGGACAATGATTTTTACCATAAAAATGCATTGGACAATTATTTTTACTATAAAAATGCATTGTGCAATTATTTTTATAATAAAAATGCAATGGAAATTATTTTTACGCTAAAATTTATTCAGCATGTGTAGAATGGGACTCAAGGCTGCAAATATGGGCAACCAGCAGGAATCAAACTCGCTATTCAGTAATAATGGATCTACAAGACTAGCTTGCTAAACTGTTACACTGCGATAGGACACCTGTATTCATCATAAGGGTTACAAAGCTTGAAAAGTTATAAGTTAACTGAAAACGTAAAACATCAGCTAAATTGCAAAATACCTGCTTCTGAAAGGACAAAATTGGCAGGTACACCTGTCCTTGCAGGCTATTGGTCGGTTGTTCTGAAGACCCCAAAACAAAGAAAACAACCCACGTCAACTGGAAGTCGTTCTATGTCTGGATCATCACCCCCGTCACTAATTTTACCCGCTGTAATTACAAGTGTCCATTTTTTTTGACAGGTGCCATCAGTCATTAATGTTAAAATCCTGTTTGTTGACTGGAAATGATGACTTTTTAGTTATAAGAATATTTTTAAAGTTTCTTGTTTTCTTTCAATTTTTAGGTTTTTTAATTTGCAGCCTTTTCAGACAGACTGACAACACTGCTCAGCATGAAATGCTTTGTCACTTTTTTAATGACACTAGCAAAAAGAAAAAAAAGAAAAAAAACACCCTCCGGGCAGTGTAAATATTTATCTTTAAAAGATATTGCCTGAGAGGGGAGTTAAAAATTCAATGTCAGAGGGTTATCGGAAAAATTAGAGATAAATTATCTACCCCTGGCACCAGAGGGCAAATCGCCAATATACGATATTGGTGCCTAAATTGAATTCCATGGCTAAGTTACTTGTAGTGTTGAGCAGATACCAGCGAGACATCTATTTCAGTTGTCCCTATACCTTCAAACCCTCAGCAGATAAGTCTCGTCGCAAACCATTAAGTTTGCAATTTTGTACCTTTATGAATATATGTTTTTTATCTTCAATTGTTGTTGTTGTCTTCTTCATCCGAATTTGCCTATAACCTGAAAAATTATATGAGCCCCTGCAAAAACATCATAGGGTTTGTATCATAAGTAAGTAAAATTTTCAAATTATTAAAGGAGTAAAAAAAAAATAAAATAAAATAATTTGAAATGGAAACTTAGTTCTGTTGCCCTCAAATAAAATGTTGTGCATATCTATCAATTATCAAATAAATAATCATTTTGAATGTTTTACACATAAATTTTACAGAAAATAATAGCTATTTATTTATTTGCAAACTTTTTAGTTAATTTTTTGTTACTAAAAAAGTGCAGGAGTAACAAATAATTTTAAAAAAATTTCACAAATATTTTTTTCATTTAAAGTGATAACACAATTTCTTAATTAGTTTCATAGTTTATATAGTTTATTTAAGTAATATATTGTCTGTTTATCTAAATTGTCATTATTACAATGAAAATGATTCAAATGTTGAATTATAAGGGACAGCTTTTATTTATTTTATTAATATTAATTGTTCTTTATTCTATGTATTAACGATTTTGGGTTTTGTAACGTAAGCAGTGACATAGTTTCTGTTACAGACAAATAGAGATTGAATCTCCATTATTAATAGATTTTTTTATGTACATTTTGTTATGATACAAGGGATGCTCCTAAAGTAATGCCTTCTATTTATTCCCATGGAAACTACAACAGATATAGGGGGCACAATTACACTTTACTTAACCCTCAGCCACGAGGAGTATCTGACACTTTCATTGTCATTTTTTAAGCAGAGTTTAACAGGTTTGAATTAAGAGTTTTATTTCTCCTAGACTGGTTGCCATTTAAACAGTCCAGTCTGCCCCACAAATTGCCTAATCAGATCAAAAACATCAATAGTGTAAAAAATTGTCAATTTAATTGAATGATTTCAGAAATAATTAGGGATGGTTTAGCTCAGTCGGTAGAGCACTTGACTAGGAATTGCAGAGTTCCTGGTTTGATACCGGCCCTCGCCAACTCAGTGTATGAGTAGCACAGGGATCTGTGCAGTAAAGTGAGAAGCTGATTGTAATCTCCTTGGTCTAGTACTAGTGAAAAGGGATAGACTCCCTCAAAGTCTGGCTGATACCGACATCAGGCCACCCCAAAGACTTTTTCACTTATATAACTCAAAGCAGCTACCCATTGAAGCCTGGGTAGAGAAGAAATAAAAGTGGTTTAATGGTTAGCTACTGGTGGTCTTTTGATGTCAAAAGAAAGTAGTACTGCTTTCATTATATATAGTTTAAGTTAAAAAACCACCTTTGTTGGAATTTGTTGGATATAAATATGTAAATTCACCTGCGCTCGGTGCCTTTTGAGGTCACTTAAAGCATTATAAGAAAGTGGTTTTAGCTGCTGAAGTTAAAGCGTTATAAGAAAGTGGTTTTAGCTGCTGAAAAAACCACCTTAATTCTTATATATGTATAGATTTGTCCGGCTGTGCAAATGTCAACATTTAAATTCTAAAATTTTAAATTTTAAATTTTTGATCACACCTTGTATAGTTCAGTCTTCTTTTTTTCTTCTCTGAGTCAGTTTTATTCTTTCTCCCTTTTTCCTTTCATTTCATTTATATTTTTTCATTTTTATTTATTTTTATTTTTTATATCCTTTTATCAAAAGGACAAAGCACTGCTATTATGTATAGAAGTTAGAAGATTCCGATTGATTTTTGTGGCCAAGAGACTGACTGGAGAAAGGACTCTTTATACTGACTTTTTGTTCGTATTGACTAGTTCATGCTTTCAAATTACAAACATCTATACATATATAAAGGACAGTTGGTGTGTATGTATGTATGTTCAGATGAAACTATGAAAATAAAACAATTAATGACTAAGTTAATATATATACACTTTAAATATCACCAGAGCTTCCTTTTTGTGCAAAAATAATGAAGATTTGATTTATATTCAAAGATATCTAAAAATTCAAATATACATAGAAATAGCATTGAAATTCTACTTAAAATGTCCAGCATTTGTGAATCGTGAAAAATAAAACAAATCAATACACCAGCCCCCCCCCCCCAGGTGATGCTGGGTATCCACTTCTAGTGGGCTAATAAAGGAGTACTGAACCTTACACTATATGTTCTTCTGTTTTATCATTGATCTATGCCCATGAGAATTTATTTGTCTTGGTAACCAATCTAGAAGGAAAACTCTGAATTCAAACCTGTTAAACTCCACTTAAGAAATTGACTTGTGTTGCATCCTGCTCACAAGTTGATAAAAAAAAATATATATATATATATAGCTATGTGTTAGCTCTTCATTATATTCTCTATAAGTAGTAGGCGAAGTAGTCTATTGTCAGTATCAGCTGAACAGTGAGGGTGTCTATCCCCTTTTAATTAGCACCAGACTCAGGAGATTGTTATTGCATCTGAGGTGGAGCACCACACCTACCATCAGCTCTCCATTATCTGTAATGTTTGTATTCTACTTTATTAAGTTTGCTCAGACAAATTGTCTGTATATTTATACCATATAAGGAAACAATATACTTAACCAACTATCATTATACAACTTATTATTATTTAGTGTTGAGTTAGCAAATTTAATTTAGTAATTATTATAGATTTTTTTTGTGGTATACTAAGAAACGGAAGCACCATTTCTACCATTGTTTTTGTTATGAAACGGAAGCACCGTTTCAACCATCTTTTTGAGTTGTGAATAAAAGGCGGAAGTGATCACTTCTCGTGGTTAACGCCAGCTGGACTACCTGTGTTATTATTTCGCTAAGCGCGTTACAACATTTTTAATAGAAAATCAGATTAACATACAGATACAAGGTAGATATACATTTAGAATACAAAACTATAATTAATTACAATCATTGAGTCGTGTTTCATTACCTGTTGCCTTTATCATTATCTTGTCTACGTATTTATCGTAACTTTTCTGTATGCATTTAGACCCTCTCTGTATGCAGTTAGTTCTATTTAACCCATAGATGGGACCAGTACTTGATATTGAGCTTAATTGTCACCAAAGTTGGCCTTTAAGTGAGCAAGAAAACTAACACATTATCTAAATCAATAGCACAAACCCAGGCAGTGGTGTTTCTGTAAATACGTTAAAGCCATAAAGAATAATTTGATAGGAAAAAACAAAGCTTTTATATGTACAGAAATTGAAGAGACCATAATATTTCAGATGCTGTGTACAAAAGAACAAAAAAGAAAGAAAGAAATGACTTGTTTTATTGTTTGAGACACAATCCTCTTAGTTGATCTTCTGGTTGTCCATCTGGAAGTAATAAAAAAATCATTAGTTAACAGTTTCCAATTTGGAAAGAAACCAGAAATTATAAAAAACAGGTCTCCGAGACAAAGAAATTCTCATGGGCATAGTCAATGGTAAAACAGAAGAACATATAATGTAAGGTTCAGTATTTCGTCCAGAATTTGAACTCATGTCGCCAAGTCCGTTTCCTTCAATGATAACCAGGCAAAAAATCAGCAAATTGAGCAGTAGGCATACCACTGCCTGGGTTTGTAATATATATTATTATACTAAATCTGAGTGAATCAATGTTTGTCTCCTAAAGACTTATTTACTGTTTAGTTTAATGGCATGAAAGTTATACTGAATTATTTCTTAGTTTTAGGATTGGGTTATATTTAGAAAAAAATTCATTTTAATTGGTTCTAATTAGTCATAATTTGCTATTAAGCTGACCCATCTCTTACTTCACATTCTCCCTTTTGCTATGTATATCATGATTACTTTCCTCATTATATATGTTAGTTTCTCAGTGAGAGTAGAGAGAGAGAGAGAGAGAGAGAGAGAGAGAGAGAGAGAGAGAGAGAGAGATTGGAGAGTGCGAAACATATTTGTATGTTACGTTTCACAAGCAGCCAGCCTGATCAACATATTGGCTCTTAATACATGTAAATTAGGTCAAACATTCCCTTTCTTAGAAATCTTACAAAATGATTTTAATGGGTCTTTTCTTAATTCTCTGGATATATTTATTTAAAAAAAAAATTTAATTCACTTTGCAAACTCACTTTTTCCTAATCCAATTTATCTACACAGAGCTTAATGGCTGACCCAACAGGTCACATTTTGTCCAGTATATATATATATTCATATATTAATTAAAATAAAGAAATGAATCCAACAGTATATCAGAGTAAGAACTTTGAAAAACACACAGATGTTGTTAAGTAATGTTGTTTTATTAGCTTATATTGCAATATTTCAATCTGTTTTGTATCATCATCAGAGCATGTCTATTATTAGATATTATGGACCATATTACCTTTAGGCACCCCTTTTTGATCTCGATTAAGAAAGGACATGTTTTTCATTTACAACATCAATATCCGGTTGTTTGTTAGGGGTTAGGGTTAGGGGTTAGTTTTATAATTTTTTTGAAAAATCTAAAAATCGTCTGTTAAAACAACCGGATATTGACAGTGTAAATGAAAAACATGTCCTTTCGTAATTGAGATCAAAAAGGGGTGTCTAAAGGTCATATGGTCCGATATTCTTAAAAATACATTTACAACTGGTCATATTTTTCAATTAACTGTTTTTATTATAGACATGCTCTGATGATGATCCAAAACGGATTGAAATATTGCAATATAAGCTAATAAAACAACATTACTGAACAACATCTGTGCATTTTTCAAATTTTTTACTCTGATATATATATTCATATATATAAGGATAAATCTAATGAGTCAGATAAACCTACTAAAAGTTTTGCTTAATGCTCTTCAGGGCTAAGATCCGACTCTAAGATCTTAGCCCTGAAGAGCATTAAGCAAAACTCTTAGTAGGTTTATCTGATTCATTAGATTTATCCTTATTATTTGCTCTACTTAGGTATTGAGCACTTTTTACTTATTAGCTTTAGTTTCCTGGCGGTTTTGTATGAATATATATATATCTTATATATATATATATATACATATAAATTGTTTTTTCTTTTGGCCAAATATTGTACCAATAGATTATTTTTGGTTGGTACGATTATCTTGGTCTTTTCTTTTTTTCCAAAAATTTTTTTCTCCCCAGGTAATGTTTGGTAGTATATTTTTACAATCAAACTATTTTCTGTTTTTTTTCTCGCCATGAGGATTTACCAACAAGTTTGGTATATTAAATTATATTCATATATATATATATATATATATATATGTGTGTGTGTGTGTAAAGTACAAAAGAACTTCTTTGAGTGGGTCTTAGTTCTAAGGTTTAAGCCCATCGGCATCAAAACTTCCTGTTGGTACTAACACAAGAATGTTTAATGACTTTAGAACCAAGCAAGTCTGCATAATAATTTCAGTTTGTCTTTGTTGTATCGACTGTAAATGCATTGTCTATAACAACTGCAAAATATTCAGAATGTTAATGAGTCTTCTCACACAGTGTTTTATAGAGAATGCAGCCCTCAGGATAACAGGGTAGAAAATGTGCATGTGTGCAGAGGTGGAAATGGGGAGGGGGGCATATCAGGGTACAGTGTATGCCTACTGCTCAATTTGCTTATTTTTTGCATGTTCAACATCTGCTAATTAAGACGTATTATTATCTATGTAGTATGTCTTAACTCTTTACCTACTTTAAACTACTCACAGCTTATTAAAATCTATAAATGGCATAAGGCAAGATATCCTCCAGCATCTCAAGTTGGTTCCAGACTCAAAACATTAAAGAATTTCCAGCCAACTCAACATTGGCCCAACATCAACCAAGCAACCAGATTCGAGCCTCTCAAAGTAGTACTGAATAGAGATAAGTATACCGTGATTATTTTTATAAACACGTCATCACTCCATCGCAAATAAGAGCTGTAACATAAGATAAGCAGCTGACAGTGTCTCTCACATCTGTCACTTGTTTACATGTGTCCCTTGTTTACTTGAACACCCCTGCCATATTTTGTTTTGTCTGTGAACCCTGACACGGGTACTTGATCCTTTTGCAATAAGGAACCAGTTGAATGGTGTAGAAGATTGGTTGAATATCGTTCCCTGTATAGAATAAATGTGAGAACAATTCACAACAAAGCGATAACAAGAATATTTTATTGCCTGAGCAAGCTTAACAGAAAATACAAACAAGACATGAGATACAAGGAAGACTTTTTTTTTGTGGCATATCAACCTCAGTGGGTCATTTAATGCCAACAAAGTTTTGAAATAGATTCATTCTTGATGGGCACTCAATTTTAAAAAAAAACAACATTTTTTTAAACTCATGTTTTTTTTATTCATTTAAACCATAGATGGGACCCTAACAAGTACTGCCACTCAGGGCCAGAGTGGACCTGGGAATAATGGTGATGAGGGGGTACTTCACATTCCCCAGAGCCCTAGAACTGGAACCTCACTATCTGATAGAGTTTAACATCATACTCAGGACATTAAGGCCCTCAGCCACCACCTTCTAGCACCTTTAACTCTAAAAAGAGACATCACTCAGATTCGAAATCTTGCATAAATCTTAATACCTTTCTAACTAAGAAACACACCAAACTTGGTTATTGATTTTTCCGATTAAGGGATAGAATTAATTAAACAAAAATCAAATGATTTTCAGAAAGCATCATATGGCCGCTGCTGCTGCTGTTGTATCAGCAGGAGCTTGCCTGCTGGCTACATCAGCTACTTGCCAGTTATATCAGCACTCCTTGGTGTTCCTGAAAATGTTTTCGTCTGGTCATGGACCAGGTACTTTTGCTAGTATATGATAAAAGGGTTGGGCTTGCCATAAGGGCAATAGAGTTTGGACAATTATATAGGTGCTACAAGAAAGAGCTTATACAGAGTTGTTTTATATGTTCTTCATAATTTGTTATGTTTTTATCTACAGATGAATAATGAACCTATATTAAAAAACGAACTTGTGTGTTGGAAATAAACAAGGGATTTATCTAACACAGGGTAAAGCAATGCTTCTACCCAAAACAGTTACCAACCTTGTGGCTGGCCAACCAAAATATTGTAGAAATTATCCCCTTGATATTGTAGAAGCAATACAATACTCACCATTATAGTGGGATTCTAACTAGCGTCAAATTGGCAGACAAGAGAGCAAGCTGCAACTCAATACAGTCCCAGCATTGTTGGAAGCATAATGCAGAATGATGGATATCTATCTAGCTCCATATTCACACTCAGACCAGTAGCCAATCAGGACTCATGGAATATTCCAGAGTGCTATAAATACCAATTGCTTTGTGTACAGAATCGGTTATACTTAGTTGTTCTTGCTCAATTCAACAAACATAACATTGTGTTATCTCAGTCCATGTGTCCTGGTGGAGAATCTCCACTTCTGGTCCCTGCCCCACAATGCACACTCATGGGAAGTAACTCTACCTAATCCATCAAGGGAAGCAACTCTAGATATTTTTTCATTAGGAGATCCTAACATAATTATGCCTGTATATTTTACTCAGTTCTCATAATACTAGGGTGAGTCAAAAGTTTTGCAATAATTTGGTACATGCTTGTTTGTGACACATATATCCTGTGACCAAAGCATTTCAAACCAAGAACAGAACCTGCTATGATTGGTAATGTTATGGTAGATGGTATGCTAACATATTGTGTATTTCTTCATTCTGTGTGTGATGTGAAAGTCTTGCAGATGAATGTGCAATGTAAATTCAAACTGGGCCATACATATATAAAGGGCAGTTTGTGTGTATGTATGTCCGGAGGAAACTATGAAAATAAAAGGTCAAAGTAAATATATATACACATTCATAAAGATCTTGCTTTTTGAGCAAAAATAATAAACGTTTGAGTTATATTCGTGAAGATAATTAAAAAAATAAAATTTAGATAATAACAGCCTAGATTTTTTTTGCATTTGATATTTTAACTAGTAGACATTAATTTTTCTTTTCAGAGTGGCTGGATCAATGCAAGGTCTTTTTTTACATAGGGATTTTAATGGGGGCATACTGCAAGGATCCAACTTGCGATTCAATAATAATGGATCTGTGGGACTAATCTTTTTTGCATCCCCTCTACTCAAGTGTCTAGTAATAACTAAAAACTAAACTTTAATTGTGACAACATTTTCTCTGGGTTGGTTGAGCCAGCTCAATGCAACGAATTCACCATTCTCAATTCATGAAAAGAGTAACAAGACAATAGGAAATTCACAAGTGGTCCCTAAACACCATATGCCTATCCCAGTCAGGGGAAGGAGATGCCCATAATTGCTGCAGATTTTCCACACATGTAGTAACAAGTACACCAAATCTGTTGATTCCTGATGATGATGTAGATGCCCTTTGGATTTTCACCATAACCCCTTTGGTCGGGTTGTGGTCCAAAACACCACTGGCTGACAGACCAATCCACCTTGGGAGGCCCTACCAGGGTAATTTTAACCTTTAGTTATCAAAATTCCTAGCAAATAAGGCAATTAGAGTAACCCCCCTTGACTTTCACTTTGAAACAAGCCAGTATCTATTTTGAAAGTCTCCGTGCGAAATAAACAAATCTTAGAAACTTTTTCGAAAACAATACAACTGCATGCTTTAACACAAAAATATCATAAAATGTGTTCTTAATAACAATTAAGTTCATTTCAGATAATTTTATACTTGGATTTAGCCAACTGACTTTCACTTTGAAACAAGCCAGTAGCCATTTTGTATGTGTCCATGCAAAATATACAAATCTTAGACTCGTTTCGAAAACAATACAACTGCATGCTTTAACACAAAAATATCATAAAATGTCTTCTTAATAACAATTAAGTTCATTTCAGATAATGCGCATGCACAATTTTATGCTAGGAATTTTAACAACTAAAGGTGAATTACCCCTACCAGAAACTTGAATTTCAGATGGCATAGCTCTGACACTACCACATTGTCACCACACTGGTGAGTAGGGGTTGGACTTTAGGGTGGAAGATGTTAGAGTTATAATGCTGTGGAACCAACTAAAAACATTTGTTGAGGCAAAAGATGAAGGCACAGTTGATCAGATGGTCCAAAAAACTTCACTTGGGTTGCAAGAACCTCAATGATCAGACCAGATCTGGTAGTTTGTATTATTTGGATAATTCAGACTATTGTCCTCATCTTTGTTGCTATATACACAACGTTTCTGCCAATGTGCCCTTCTTCAGGTATTTCTTGTCGGACTTGGGAATTTTCTTGTTGAACTCTGGAACTTTCTCTTCGAACTCAGTAAACTTATTGTTGAACTCAGGAGCCTTCGTGTCATAATTGGGAGCCTTCACAGAACTTTGAACCATACCCTTAATTCAATCCACGGAAGTAGACTGTTCTTATTATTTAACCATGACTGGGTACAAGTGTTAAGCTGTGTTAATTATTCTATGTTACTGTCACCCTTGAGCAGGATTGAACCTGCAGCACAGAGATGACTGTCACAATTGTATTAACTCACCTATATCTGTTGCACTATGTATCCAATTGGACATATGGCACATCAGCTGAAATGTTGTGTAGATAACAGTAAAGATGAGGACAATAGTCTGAATAAATCAAATAATCCAAATTATTAAGCCTCATTTCAAAAATTCAGAGAAATAAGAATTAGGTTGGCCTAAAATTGTGGATACCATGGCCATGCTCTAAGCCATAGAGGCAAATCTAGTGTGTAGGAATCGGCGAGTATCAGGCAAGCTCAGTGTGTTGTATACTCTTCTTTTTACTTCTATTATTCTTCTGCTCATCTTTGGTATCTTACGTTCTTCTTCTAGCGTCTCTTCTAACGTCTCTCTTCTTGCTGGTTGGTCGTACCTGATTCATTTCTTCTTCTAGATCAGTCTTGTTGCCAAGACATTCATCAACCACAAAACCATATTATTCATGTAAGCTTTTATTTACTTAACTAAACATTTCATGTAGCTAACATAACGCGCGTGTGCAGTGAGCTTCAGCTAAGGCAGAAAGACCTTATCTGCCTGACGTCCAAGCTGAAACTGAGAGCCAACCAGGTCCCACGTGACTTCATGTATTTTCGCAGGCTTTCTGTAATATTCCATGGAAAGTCCCTTGTGATATGAAAAGGGGCCATCCCTTCAGAAATACAGGGGGTTGACAATAATCTATGCATAGATTATGTAACAAGTGTCTCTCAGTTAAGTGTCGTTCATCACCTTCATGACCTTGACAAAAGTCTCCGAAGCTGCCAAATTGTACCCCATGTTACTAAAATATTTCAAAACTTTGGACTCACCCTAGTAAAATCCAGAATATAGATTTGTTTATAATATACTATATAGTAAGTAAAACATAAAGTCAGTGGATTGGACTTTTGTAGGTATCAGCTGGACAGCTAGCCCTTGATCAAGGCTACTATCCATTGTGTAACAAAAGTAGGCAGTTAAGTACGGTCACTTACCTCCTATCACACAAACCATTCTAGTAAGATGAATAGAACTTGCTGAAGAGAAGCAAGTATGGACTCATAAGTGATGTTCTTTAGTGGACACCTACACACGGACACACTAGTTTGGTTTGGTTTGGTTTGTTTTGTTTTACGGCATATCAACCTCAGTGGGTCATTTAATGCCAATAAAGTTTTGAAATAAATCATTCTTAATGGATAATACAATTTTTTTATAAATACGTTTTTCTATTTAACCCATAGATGGGACCCTAACAGGTACTACCACTCCGGGTCAGAGTGGACCAAGGAGCAATGGTGATGAAGGGGTGCTCCACATTCCCCAAACCTCCAAAACTGGAACCTCACCATCAGATAGAGTTTAACGTCATTCCCAGGACATGTAGACCCGCAGCCACCGCCTTCTAGCACCCATATGATAAAAAGGGGCTGGGGCTTGCCATAAGGGCAATAGGGTTGGGAAAGGACACACTAGTGTTGACTGACCAGCTAAAACTTACATACAACAGCTATGTGTGGACACTGGATGCTGGGCTGAGGAATAGCCAGAAATGATGACCAATAGGGAAAGGTGGTGAGATTCATGGGGATCTATGTTGTCAATACAATTTGATGATGATAGTTGGACCTAATGCTGCCACTGGCATGAGACAAGTGTCGGGTACTGTAGAGAACTAACTCAGGGTAAACGTTTAAAAACAGGTTTTATTTCGGGAACGTGTACAATGAGGTCTGTGTGGCTATATGTCCACATTAGTAGTGAAGTCCCTATTTCTGGGGTCTCGTCCTATCGAGATTTTTCCCTTAATCTCGCTAGGTCGAGATGTCAGGACACTACAGGTATCCAGTGAGAATCAAACTCACTGCAGTTGCAGTTGTCAACTAAGCTAAACTGCTAACCACTATGAGTTAACTTGTATTCATTCTTGTAAATGGTGTGCTTAAGAGATGTATTTTTTTTCCCTGATTATATTATGTGCTAGAAATTTAGGACCATATGACCTTAAGGCACCCCTTTTGCGATTTTGATTTGTGGGGACATTTTTTTCCATTTACACCGTCAAAATCCAGTTAATTGTTTACAGACGATTTTTAGAGTTTTTAAAAAGAAATTATAAAACTAACCCCTAACCCCTAACAAACAACTGGATTTTTATGGTGTAAATGAGAAAAGAGTCCCCACGAGTCGAGATCGTGGAAAGGGTGCCTTAAGGTCATATGGTCCTAAATTAACTAAACCTAACCCCTAACCTAACCCCTAACCCTAACCCTAACCCCTAACCCTAAACCCTAACAAACAACCAGATTTTTACGGTGTAAATAAGAAAAGTGTCCCCACGAGTTAAGATCATATGGTCCAAAATTTATTGATTTGTTGTTTGTAACAGGGTGTAGGGATTACATTCCTTTCTTGCTATGGTTCTTCCAGTAGGCACTAGGTGGCATAGCAAGCAGCCTTAAAGAACATTGCTCAACATGTAAGTGCTTAACTTTCATCTTTTACCACCAGCCTCAAGATTTTCTTTACAACAAAAGACTATCTGTATATTATGACATTTCTCTTATACAACTATGTGAACTCTTCATTATATCATCTGTAAGTAAGTAGTAGGCAAAGTAGTCTATTGTCAGTATCAGCTGAATAGTGAGGGTGTCCATCCCCTTTTCATTAGCACCAGACCAGAGAGATTGTTATTGCATCTGAAGTGGAGCACCACACCTACCATCAGCTCTCCATTATCTGTAATGTTTGTATTCTACTTTATTAAGTTTGCTCAGACAAATTGTCGTTTGAGGAAATGATATACTCAAACAACAAGGGTATACAACTTATTAATATCCAGTGTTGAGTTAGCAAATGTAATTTAGTAACTATTATAGATTTTTTGGACAATATGACCTTTCATCATCATCATGTTGTGCAATTAAGAAAGGACATGTTTTTCATTTACACCGTCAATATCTGGTTGTTTGTGAGGGTTAGGGGTTAGGGTTAGGGGTTAGGGTTAGTCGTTAGTTTTATAATTTTTTTTTAAATCTAAAAATCGTCTGTTAAAACAACCAGATATTGACGGTGTACATGAAAAACATGTCCTTTCTTAATTGAGATCAAAAAAGGATGCCTAATATGGTCCGATTTTTCAATAGAAAATCATATTAATATACAGATGCAAGGTAGATATACATTTAGAAACTAAAACTATATTTAATTACAAAGGAGGTGTAATGGTTATCATTGATGGAAACAAATTTGGCGACACAAGTTCAAATTCTGGATGAGGCTGTTTGCATTTCACATTGTGCTAATACCCTTGGGAAGGTTGTGGGGTTTTAAGGGATTTTAATGTTTGGTTTAAAGGTTGCTGCTTATTTCTGGTGCGTATTCAGAGGTTTTCCTTTTAACCCCATTACATTTTGGTGGTCACGTTGAAAAATGAATTAAAGGAAAGAAAAGGAAGAGACAAAGACCATAGGTAGTTTTAGGATTCAGGCTTTATTCATGGGTCATAGACACCACGTGGAGAGGAAATTTCTTCCTGTCTGATCACAGTTGACACCTGAGTCCGACTGGCCGAGAGATTATTTTGGTTGTAGGAAGTGGGTCCCTTTTCCTACACATGCTCAGAAGGTTTTTCCTGTCTGAGGGCTCATGGGAAATTGTTATTTTTTATTTATTTTTATTTTTACTTTATTTTAATCCCCACAAGGTATGCGTCCAAATATTTTCTCTCCAGCTATAAGTAGGGCAGACTGGCTCTTAAACCTGGCACCCTGGAAGTAAGTTATAGTTAATTTCTCATCCACCCAGCATGAATACCAGAGAAACTAACAGCCAAGGTGAAGGTTATATATGATTTTCCCAACCCTATTGCCCTTATGGCAAGCCTCAGCCCCTTTTTATCATATGGGTGCTAGAAGGTGGTGACTGAGGGTCTACATGTCCTGGGAATGACGTTAAACTCTATCTGATGGTGAGGTTCCAGTTTTGGAGGTTTGGGGAATGTGGAGCACCCCTTCATCACCATTGCTCCCTGGTCCACTCTGACCTGGAGTGGTAGTACCTGTCAGGGTCCCATCGATGGTTAAATAGAAAAATGTATTTATAAAAAAATTGTATTATCCATTAAGAATGACTTTATTTCAAAACTTTATCGGCATTAAATGACCCACTGAGGTTGATATGCCGTAAAACCAAATCAAACGAAACCAAACCAAATCGATTACAACAGTATTGAATAATTACAAGTATCAATGTAATTTCAAATATAAGCCAGTTAATCTGGGCAACTGCAAGTAATTTGATTGGTCAATACTATTTATTTCTCATGGTTACCGTCGATTTTTTTTTAATAAGCCCTGGGAGGTTATTATTGCTTGCTAGAGTTATGTGCTCTTGTCACCAGGACAAACGTTAGAAATTGTTAGGTTATCTGCCCCTTCCTATCTCCCATCCGCCAGTCGAACTCTTCGTCGTGGTTGTCAAAGAGGCAGGTAACTAAGTTGGAAAGACTCCATTATTATTCATTTATTCCAATTAGCACCAAATTTCTTTCGAAGGAGGAGAACTAGAGAATGGCCGATGTTAGCAGTGAACAGCAACAACAGTACATGGCTGCAAACACTACGTCAGCCAGCCCCGGTCCTTCTCCTACAACGACTTCGGCGGCTGCAGCTTCGGCTTCTCCCGATCCCAAAAATGTTCAGGATCTCACAAACTACGTAAGTATATGATGTATTTCTGTATTTCCCAGAAAGAAAAAAAGACAGAAAGAATAAATAATCACCTCTTTAAGTGTATTACGATAATAGGAGTATACTTATCTTGTGTTAATTATCAAGGGGGGAAGCCATATTTCTATTATTGTATTGTCTAACTAAAAATGTCTTGAACTTCAAGTTAATTAAAAAGAAAAAAAATGTTCAAATTAAAAAAAAACATCAAGCAAACAAACAGAAAACATCTAAAAAAAGATTTATGATTGTATATAAACTAAGGACGAAGGCCATATATGTATTTTAGTGGCAGTAGACAGAGTATTAGACATAGTTTTTTGTTGTGAAAATGAATGTGTTCAAATATCTCGTGTTTAAATTCAATTGAATAAGCGTGGATCAAGCAACTGTGTACAAAACTATTAACGATAAAAACACTATTCTTTTGTTTATGAATTTTATACGAGTTTATATTTCATTTTTTTCTTCTTTTAGAATTACTATAGTATTAATTTTTTTTCGCTTTCTTTACCGTCTGAAAAGAAAAGAAAAAAGCATGTGCATGTTTGAACATGATTTCTGACTGTAGTCTATAATTTTCGATTCTTCTTAACTGAGTAGGGCATTTTTTTTTATACAAAAATCTTTACATGTGATCAGCGGGTGTGATTACTATCAAATTATTTTGAAGATAAAAAAAAAAATAATAGATAGACCAAATATATAACTTAAGATATTGTTCATCACATACCTCCCTAACAAAAAAAAACCCCAAACAAAAACAAAAAACAAACTTAGAAGTAATTTTTTTAGGGAATAATTCGTTTTATTTATTTCTATAAATGAAAGCAATGTGATCTTGGTTATTTAAAAATACACACTTGTAATTTAATTCCCGACGATCTAACTTTACTTAAACGATAATAAATCCGACAAAAAATGTCTCTTTTTGTAGTAATTGTGAAGTCGTAAGAAAAGTGATACTAGTTATTTTCAGTTTTGTTTAACTCCTCGCATCAAGTGTTAGATGATATTAAAAAAAACGACTAAAAAGGTTATAATATAAAGTTTCAAATAGATCAATATTAGGAATGTTTGTAAATTCAAATATTAAAGAATATCTTTTAAAGTTTCATAAATGATATTTGTTTTTTTTTTTTAAGTGTGGTAATTCTTGTTGTCATGGTTAGTCAAAGTCGATAAAAGTAGTTCTACTTTTTTTTCTCTTAAAAGTTTTTGCTCTTTAAATGTAAAAAAATTCAGGAACAAAATAAATAAATAAATAATGCTCATTTTTTTCTCTTAGATTTAAATTAAATTTGATTACTTTTTAAAGCCTGAAAAATTCTTTCAAATAAAGGAAAAGTTTGAATAAAAAAATATATGAATTTCTAATTCTAAATAAACTTAAAAGAATTTATAATTTTTTTCCCTCAAATTTTGTATAATACACTGTGTAAAAAAAAAAAAAAAAAAAAAATAAAATAAAATAAAATAAAAGGATGTTCAATTTCTAAAAGGAAGTTTTAATCAATATGGGTACTCTATGAGGAAGTTCGTCCCGGTCCCCTGCCTCCAAATTTGCTGTTCGGTGACGTATCAAATACCAACCCCAACTAGTACCGCTAGAGCGGTGTTACTTGAAAGAAAACAACCAACTCAAATAACAACCCCAACTATCGTATCAGCGCCTATTTGAGGGGGGGGGGGCTCTTTTTTGTCTTAATTCCTCATAGAGTACCTCAATATGTTTAGGACCAGATAGATTTTTTTGATTATTCGGACTATTGTCCTCATCTTTATTGTTATATACACAAAGTTTCGGTCAATGTTTCTTGTCAAATTTGAGAAACTCTGGAACAAAAAACACCTGAAGAAGGACAGAGTGCACGTCGTCTGAAACGTTGTATATCTAACAATAGGTCAATAGTCTGAATAATCCAGATAAATGCAAATTATCAAGCCTCATCTCAAAATTCAGAGAAACAGATTTTCTTTGTCAATTCTTTGTAATATTCTGTATTTTTGTAATATTTGAATTTCATCCAAAGTTCTCTTAAAATTAAAAAAGAATTGTAGAGTGTATTTTCAGAAACAAAAATGTAAACCAAGTAATTTTTTAAGTCTCTACTCAAAGTTTTTTAAAGGGAAAATAATGGTAAAGGGGGGGGGGTGATCAGGAAAGAAATTGAAAAAAAAGACATGGATTAGATGTAGAAAATTCATGGTAGAGAGAAAAAAAAACGAAGCAGAAGAAAAGTAATTAAACAAAAAATATAGGCAGCAAAAGAATTAAAAAGAAGTGGTTTTTATACAGCAATGACATATGAAAGCAGCTTTTGAAATAATTAATAGTTTCATACACTAAATGTAATAACTTTTATGGGACAAAGTCAACCATGACTTAATACCTCTGTCCCATAATAGTCGTTACATTTGCTTATAAATTTCATACACAAAATGTAACAACCATTATGGGACAGAGGTAGTATATTTTAGTTCATCTGTCCCATAATAGTTATTACATATGTGTATAATTATCATACACAAAATTCAGTCATGGGGCAGAAGTAGTGGTGGGTATTTTTACCCAACCTGTTTGCCATGGGTAGGATATGACACAAGATTGAACTTGCTATTTAGTGATAATGGATATATGAGACTAGCTTACAAACCATTAAGCCATGATGGGATGTCCCGGGCAGAGGTAGTACAGAAAGTAAAGATATTGACCTAAAACATTATATATATATATATATATATATATATATATATATATATATATATATATATATATAAAATTTTTTTTTTTTCTGTCCTCCTCCCCAGGCCGGATTAATGTGGAGATTTTTTTATGTGGCATCCAATGAGGATTGAACTCGCTATTCTGTAATGATGAATCTAGCTTGCTAACCATTACACCATGATGGCATGCCATTAAATTATTTACCCAACCCATTCAACACTGGTAGGATTTGACAGTATGGAGTATCCATCGAGGATTGAATTGTATCCTAGTCGAAACATAACATTTTTAGTAATGAGATTATTATAAAAAAAGGTTTGATAATTTTCTTCGGTTATATCCTACTCTACAATTTGAAACAATAGATCTTAATAACATAGTCAACTTCCTGAAAAAAAATCAGCCTCCACTCATGGATATAGGTCCAGAGATTGAAACCTCACCTTACATGGTTAAGCGGCATTTACATTTAAAATTGCCAGTAACTCTTGATTGGAAGAAATACAGAATACCAGAATTTAGCACTCTTGAACTTTCTTGACCATAGGAGCAGTGTTCAATAAATTCTTATCCTCTAAAAAAAAAAAAAAAAAGACCATTAAGTGATAGATAGGTTTTTGAATAATGCTTTATAGTGAGGCAACTATATCATTAAGATTTTATTTATTTTGTCAGTATAATTTGGAAAATTTCAGAACACTCCATCATAAACTGGTTAGGGTTAATTCATTCAAACAGATAAGTTAGATTCATATGTTTATGAATTCTTGTGGTGAGAGAACAACAAAGAAAGTAACACTTTCAATCAAATTCTAAATGATAGAGTTGATTTACAATAAAGTATTTTTCAAACCCATCTATCGCTTAATGGTTTTATTTTTTTAAGGTATAAGTATTTACTGAAAACTGTTCCTACAGTTGAAAAAGTTAAAGAGTGTCAAAATAGGGACCATACAGGCCATTATGTAGAACATATATATATATAAAAAAAAAAAGAAGTATGTCAAGGGAATTTCTTCAAAGTAGTTCCCTTGACATACAATACACACTTAATCCAGTGAGTTTTCCTTTGGTCAAAGCACCACTTACACTTCTTTTTTTGATATGTTATACACTATCCCACACAGAGATGCTGATAGGTATGCATCCTGCTGCATACCTGACACACAAAAATCTAAAAAGATGCAGTAAAATCATATCCATGCATCCCAGTGTTTTTTTTTGTTTTTTTTCTTCCCTTACCATTTCAAGCTAACTGTAAAGGTATTTTAATAGTCTCTTAGAAATGAATTACACAGGATAAGTTACAAGGTAGGAATTAGACGGCTTTAGTTATTTCCCCCAGATCATCAATAAAAACCCTACAGTCTATTAAGAAACTTTAATTGGGACCCATAAATTTTCCTAGGGACTCATTCAAAGCAAATATGTGCGTCCCAGGACGCACTAAATCAAAAAGCTATCAGCATCACTGCCCACATATCAATCACCCTACAGTTCAACACATTGGTTCTCAAGTTTCTTCAACATTCAAGGGGAAAAAAAAGTAATTTATTTGATTGGGCTGAGAACTTTTCAGATTATTGTTCTCATCTTTTTTTTTTTTAATAAATCAGTGTTGAATAGTTGGAGAAAAATAGTTTAAAAAAAAATGCCTGACATTATTATATTATGTGTGTTATATACCAGCTGTTATATTCACGTTGTACTTTTCCTCCTTTTCAACTCGTACATACAGTCCACCAGAATCATGTGATTAGGTTTTTAAAGCCTCACAAATGAGATTGAGAAAATAGTAAAATCATATTGTTCTCTGGTTGATTATTATAATAATGGGAAAGATTAGGGATGCTCAATTCTATACATACACAAAGTGCCATGGCTCTTCATTGATTTCTGGTATTGTGGACCTTAATTGCTAAAATTAGTTTCTATTAGAGCATTCTTTATTATTATTTAAAAGGAATATTTCAAATTTTTTATATTAATGTCTACACTTAATTTGCTAATGCATTCACTTTTTTTTTTTTTTTTTACACACCCTTGTGCAGATTCTTTTCTCCCCTTCTCCAGGACAGTGGTTCTCAATCTTTTTTTTTTTTTTTTTTTTACATATGGACCCTTTGATTCTTATTTTACTCTGATGGACAACAGCCCCCCCCCCCCAGCCATTCGTTGTTTAATAATTCTATTATATTGTATTGGCATCCTTCCGTCTGCTAAAGATGATGGCATCCATTTTTTTTAATTAACTGCATCTGTGCAAGTGGCTGAACAGGCCAATTTTTGAATGGCAATCTCTGGTGCAGTGACTGCAAACAAACACTGCTGCTTGCTGGAGTTGCTGTTGTCTCTCCCTCCTTCTGTCTCTCTTTTCTGCGGCGGCTTCTTTCCTCTTTTTCACTCCTTATCATGCCTTGTTTGACAAAGAGGCACCAGGTTGCTTGGTTTTCTGCACCAACCTCCCATGTGTTAGTGTTGATCTAGAATATCTTCATGTTCTTGCAGACATCTTTAATGCATAGGCATGGTTTCCCTACAGGCCAGGAGCCTTCTAATTTGCCATACAGTAGGTCTTTGGGGATGTGGCCTTTGTCCATCCTCCTGACATGACCAAGCCAAAATATTTTTTGCTAGCCTGGACCAAAATTTTTTTATATGATCCCCAGTTGAGTTGAGAACAATTTCTCCAGGCTTTCCATCATTGTTATGTATCTATTATTTTTAACTTCATTCCAAAAAAGACAATTTATCTTTTTTTTTCTTTTGCTCTGCCAAGCCTGATTTGGTGGTTTCATTCTAATTTCCTAGTATTTCTTGGGTTTGCTTTTTTACAGGGTGGCTGATTTCTCTCTTATATTTCCTAGCATGACTACATAGGCTGTTGTATATACAACCTGTACTCTGTTTAAAGAGCCCAGTCCTTCCTACTATTTACCCATAGCTAGAGGGAGAATAGATTCATGCTTTTCCCAAGGGTATTGGTACTATGTGAAATCCAAACATCATCGTTCAGGATTTGAACTCTAATCGGCATGTCCATTTTCTACAATAGTAACAGTTACACTATGGGTGCCTCCACAAATTTTGTTTTTCATTTCGTTTTTTTTTTTTTTTTTTTTTTTTGTAAATTTAGCCAATATTTATAGCAAGTAATATTTTATGTCCAAACATATCAAGTTTCTTAACTCTGTAACATCCAATTCTTAACTCTGATACATCCAATTATTTGTTGCTTGTATTTCATAGTGAGTAAGGCTGTGGAGTCAAAATACAAAACCTTTGACTCTGAATCCTGTATTTTTAGCACCTCCGACACTGGCTCCTCTTTATATAATTGAGTGATACAAATAAATATAAAAACCATTAATTTTTATAATCTATTTATAAGGAGTATGCACTAAAGGGCCAGGTTAGCTCAGTCGGTAGAGCGTTCAGCTAGGAACCACAAGGTTCCTAGTTCGATACCAGCCCTCGCCCCACTCAGCGTATGAATAGCACAGAGATCTGTGCGGTAAAGTAACGAGCTGATGGTAAGTGTGGTGATCCACCTCAGATGCAAAAACAATATCCTTGGTCTAGTGCTAGATACCAACTAGGCCACTCCGACAAGGCCCACCCCCACCCATCCCCGACGATGCACTGTATAACTTTTTGTATTCTGCCGCTGGACTTGGACAAACAATGAGGAACATGTATATATAAAAATATAATCTTATGTTTTTATTCTTCATCGGTGATGCTTGTGTGGAGCAGGAAAGTATCGAAGAGAGTTTGCACATACAAAGGAGTTGTCGGGAGTTGGAGACAGCCAGTGAACTGAACTTCAGCCAAAATTCTAGAGCTTATATAGTCTAAAAACTCCCATGCGACCCACATGCCTCCTCAACCATGGCACCCACGCAGTTTTCTTGCAGACACACCTCTATGGCCATTTAGCTTGTTTACCCTTTCTTAAGGGTATTAGTAGTATGTGAACTGCTAACAGCCTCATCCAGGATTTGAACTTGGGTTGACTTCTCCATTTCCTATCTCTGACCATTACATCATGCACCCCCCAATATATATATATATATATATATATATATATATATATATATATTGTTTAGGTATATTTTAGAGATTTTGTGATTTAAAAAAAAAATTTATTTTCTATTTTGATTTTTTTCTCATGAGTTACGATTTTTGCGATAGCTGTTGCCAGGTGGAAGAAACCTGGCCTTTGTTTTACAACATTTGAGTTCGCAATGAGTGCTGATTTGTATAGGTGGCGTAAGCTCTACTATGTATGGGTTTGAGTAGTAATGTGTGGTTAAAGTTGAATGTGTGATTGAAGTTTGTTATATATAGCAAGTTACATTTTTACTTAGGGCATTTTACAACCAGACTTATCCATTTCCTTTCTAGTATTGACTATTACAATGCAAATACTATCCTTAGCTAAAGAGCACCATTGCTCATGATTAGTAAGATTTTCTGCCCTGTACTGTAACCATTGAGCTATGACATGATATTTGATTGCAGCTGCAGAACAAAATTGAATTTATTGTAAACTAATTTTAATTAATCATTTTATTTTAATTTTAATTAATTTTATCTCACGATTCTTTTTCTTTTATTTCATGTCTATCATTTAAGGATCATGAGGTAATTTTGTCTTCTTAAAAAAAAAAAATGCAATGCTTTATTTTTCTAATTGAATATCTACATTTCATCGTAGAATACCTGTTAACTCTTTTTCTGCCACATTTTTCTTAATTTTCCGTAGTTTCTTGCACTGCATTTTCCAGGAAGAAAAATAACAAAAAACATTAAAAAAAAAAAAAAAGAATATTAATTTAAATGACCATCAAATATTATGATGATACAGGGTGGTATTTACCTCGTATCCCACTTATGCGGGTATGACACAAGGTTGTTTGATTTGGGACCATCTACGAACTAAAGCTCATGGGATGGCAGGCGCAAAAAATGCATAGATCCCATTGGCATTCCCACTCTAGGGCTGGGTTTATTGCCCAGTGCCTAAGCCCCCCCCCCCCCCAGCTTAGGCACTGGGCAATAAACCCAGCCCTACCTCTTTAAATCAAGGGTGCAGGTGTTGCCTGGGGGTGGGTGGCCCTCTGGGATCACGCTGTTAATATTACTTTACCAGTCCAGAGGCCGAAACCACTGGACACAGGACATAGAGCTTGAAAGCCCTATGTCAGGTAAGTATGATGATACAGGGTGCGACAGAAATATCTTACACATTTTGATCTATCATGGGTGTGGTGCCAGTGAAATGGTAGCTCCATCTAGGTAATGTTGTACGATTTTTTTTCCTGCCCTGTTGGCTGGGGCAGAAGAATACACCAACTGTACCTCTGCAGAGGCATAAAATCCCTCCCAATGAGGCAACCTGTTGGCTGTGGGTGGCGACCTGTGATGCATAAGGATGGAACTCTGGTGGCTGAGCAGTCCATGACATGCAAGACTTCACTTTGGACCTTACTTAGGCTAGCCTTAGTACTTATATGATTGTCCCAACCCTATTGTCCATATGGCAAACCCCCAACCCTTTTTATCACACATGTGCTAGAAGGTGGTGGCTGAGGGTGTTAGTGTACTAGGTATGACATTAAACTGTATTTAATGAAGTTACAATTTTGGATCTTTGTGGAGTGTGGAGTACTCATTCATTGCCATTACTCCCAGACCTACTCTGACCTGTAGTCGTAGTACCTGTTAGGGCCCTTCCTATCTAAGCACTACTGAACTGGTATCCAAAGCAGCTGGTATTTATCGAACTCAGGAATACTCCATTCATGCATTTGGGTGATTCCATTTTCTTAGCCGTGATTGGCTGCTTGGTTTCTGTGGTGTTATGATGCTTGATAAATAATATGGCATTCTGCAGTAGGCTTGCAATAATGTAAGATCCATATTGAGTTACGGTTTCCTTGTTGCCTTGTCTTACCAATTTGATGGTAATTGGGATTCTTCTACCAGCATGATGTTTATTCTACAATAATAATTTACTGTTTACTGTTTGGGCAAGATTATTAATCTAAGAATTGAAAAGTATAAAACAAGCAAATAATGTCTTAATATATAATAATAAAAACCGGTTTAGCTCAGTTGGTAGAGCATTCGGCTAGAAACCACAAGGTTCCTAGTTCAATACCGGCCCTCGCCAACTCAGCGTATGAGTAGCACAGGGACCTGTGTGGTAAAGTAAGGAGCTGATGGTAGGTGTGGTGCTCCACCTAAGATGCACAATCTCCTTGGTCTAGCACTAGTGAAAAGGGGATAGACTCCCTTGCTGATTGACTGATACTGACTTTAGGCCACCTCAACGACTTTACTTTTTTTATATAATTTTATCTTTTGTTTAAATTCAAAATAATGATTTACTGTTAAAAATAGTTATGTTTGGGTAAGACTATTTGTTTAAGAATAAAAAAAACTATAAAACAAGCAATAAACTTAGTTGAAAAAACAAATTTCAAATTCAAAAATAAGGTTTTATCTTTATGTAAAGGCCACTTTCATCAACCATTAAACTAAAAATTGCTGGATGCCCCATAAAAAAATCCCCTGTATTTATCCGGCCTGGTAGGAGGTCAGGAAAAAAATTTTCTTTCTTTTTTAACTCCAAATTGAATCACATTCTATTGATCAAATTTACATTATAGTTAATTCCAAATAAAAAAGAAATAGATAAGGGGAAATACTCTGTAATTTGCATTTATCAGTTATCTCCCTTGAGAAACTATAATGATTGTTGTGAACATGAGCACAGGTCACCTCCTCACCCCAATTGCAAATTGGATTGGAAATTGCTTTATTCTGTAATTTAGTGCATTTTAATACTTTATACTAACAAAAATCAGTAATCTGATATGCTGTTTTTAGTATGCTATAATAACATGCATGCAAAAGACTGCAAATAGATCAATAATCGGAAGTACACTATAAGCATTTAATACTATTTCTCTGGACTTTTGAGATGAGGCTTGATAATTAGTATTATTTGTATTATTCTGACTATTGACCTCATCTTATCTGTTATCTGTACAACGTTTCGGCCATTGTGCCCTCTGGCCTTCTTCAGATATTTCTTGTCGAACTCTGGAACCTTCTTGTCATAATCAGGAGCCATCACGGAACTTTGAACATAAACCTTTATTCAGTCCACGTGGGTATCCTGTTCTCATTCCGCTAACCATAGCTGAGGTACAGGTGTTAAGCTGTATTAATTATTATTCTATGTTTCTGCTGCCCCTGACAAGAAATACCTGAAGAAAGCTGGAGGGCACATTAGCCGAAGCGTTGTATAGATAACAATGAAGATGAGGACAATAGTCTAAATAATACTAAGTATTTAATAGTTATTTCCCTTTATAAATTATAATGATTGTAAATCCTGACCACACATTGTTATTGTGCATATCGGATTGAAAATTACTTTATACAAACATTGTTTAATGTCATTTCACTAACAAAATGTATGGTATGCAATTTTTAACATCAGTGATGCTGATAGCTTTTTTTGATTTAGCGCTTCCTGGGATGCACATATTTGCTTTGAATGAGTCCCCGGGAAAAATTTATGGGTCACAACTAACACTGCCTAACTCCTACCTTGTAACCTACCCCGTGTAATTCGTTTTTAAGAAACTATTTAAATGTATTTACAGTTAGCTTGAAATGGTGAGGGAAGAAAAAAGAAAAACACTGGGATGCATGTATACAATTTTATTGCATCCTTTTAGATTTTTGTGCATCAGGGATGCATGGCGTGTACTTATCAACATCTCTGACATATATACAAAACTTTATTTTTGGTTACAATTTCATTACTGTAGAGTTTAGTAATGAATGATACAATAACACCCATTGTACCAGTCTCAGGAAGAACAAAGAATATTTTTTGATTTCAACTGATGTTTATTTCTCGATCACACGTATCCATGACTTATTTTCTTATCTTCTATACAGTTGACTTATAAACAGCTGTAAACTACAATTACAGAAATAATTTAGAATAAATATACAAACAATGTAGACAAAATGAAAAGGAAAACCTAATTAGAATTGCACTTACCAAAACTTTAATTTCCCCTGAGATGGTATTAATGATGATATCTTGATGTTTTTAACGTCTTAAATATTTTTCTTTCCAGTGTTTTTTTACAGACACTTTGTATTGATTATTATAAATATTGAAATCAAGAGGGACAACTTCTTGTGCTGTTACAAGCATGTCTGTATGATATTTCGCTAGAAATGATAAAATCCTTGTATATCTTTAGTTCAAAAGAGAATTAACTTTTTATTTAAAAAAAAAAAAAATGTTATTGGTGTACTTATTTATGAATAATACTGTATATTTAATATTAAAGTATTATGGAGCTAAACGAGATACAAGTAATCGGGAGCCATCACAGAATTTCAAACCAAACCTTTATTCAATCCACGGGATTAGAATGTTTTCATTCAGCTAACCATGTCCGGGTACAAGTGTTAAGCTATGTTAAGTATTCTATGTTATTAGAACAGAATGGGAACAGTCAATCCTGGTGGATTGAATAAAGGGTTAGGTTTGAGGCTCCCGAGTTCAACAAGAAACACCTGAAGAAGGCTGAAGTGCACATCGGCTGAAATAAAATAACAATAAAAAAAATCATTAATAACTTAAAATTGGTTAATTCTGAAACTTTTTTGATTGCATTTTTGAATTCCTCAGGCCAAAATGCTTTTCTAAACCAATTTTTAAGGAGTAGGGAAGCTCTAGAACTTTTACAGACAAAAGTAGATTATTAAAGTCATGATTTTTTGTGTGCACCCATCAACTTTGGAGAGCTAAAAATCAAGGTATCTCGGCCACTTTTTGAAATTAGAAGCTCAAGTTTTGGGGATTGTCTTACTTTAACATAATCCACACATAGACAGAATTTCATGTGACATGGCCTGGATGATTTGACATAGAAATACCCTTTACAAACTCTGACTCCAGTGACCCCTTAATTGCTTCCAACTCATTTTGATTGCAATAAAATTTAGTTATTGTATAATGTTCCTATTTTTTTTAACTCTCAAAATCAAACAATTAGAAGCATATATATATATATATATATATATTAAGGAAATAGATACAATATAAACCTACTCAAGTTTCATCGTTAGAATCATCAGGGTTAAATCCATTGAATTAATCGGTAACTCGATTAATTCAGTGGATTTAACCCTGATGATTCTAACGATGAAACTTGAGTAGGTTTCTGTTGTATCCATTTCCTTAATAAATTTGCTCTACTTTGTATTGAGCACTTTGTATTTGTTTTATCACGGACTTAACCCCTGGATCCTGTGCACCTCCAATGATCGTGCCCATATTCACCGGTAAGCCACCCTTTATATATAAATATATATATATATATATATATATATATATTCTATGTTTAAATATTTATGTCAAGTACTGTGGTTGCTAATAGGATTTTAAATCCAAATTGTCACTTAAGATACTGAAATTCTTGTTTAAGCCTGTTAGGACGTGTCTAATTTGGATACATTAATAATAGACATATATAAGCAATTACTTATTTGGATTAGGATATATCAAAAGTATTTTCAGTCTGTATGTTTTTTTTTGGGGGGGGGAGACATCCTATCATGGTGTAATGTAAAGTATTAGATAGAAATACTTGAAACCATATAACCTTACACAAACAAATTATTATGGTTAATTAGAGTAGGTATTTGAAACCATATAATTGTGTATAAATTACTAGTATAATCAAAAAATAGAACAACTGATATTTACTCTTCCATTACTCCTGTCTTTCATTGCTAAATTTTTCTAATTTAACTATTTAGTTAAAATAGGAAGTAAATTATAGTAAAATAAAAGTATAGTAAAATATAGTAAAATAGGAAGTAAAGTAAATATATATATGAGAAGCAAATACACAAGCGATGTGTTTTGATATGGCTTTTTAGCCGACAATTTTTGGGAAAATATGTGCTTAATTGAAGTCGTACCTAATTTTGAAAGTTAATTAATTAATAATTAATTATTAATTAATTAACTTTCAAAATTAGGTACGACTTTAATTAAGCACATATATATATATATATATCGCCAGGTTAGTTGGTCTTAGGATGATTCTAGTGTGGGCTTTTTTAACAATGGAATGTTGAAAATAGTTTTAGTCCAAGATGAAAGATCAATGTTCAATAATATTGTACTGAACAATATATTTGTCAAAGAGAAATATTAGCAGTTATAGATCTATTTCTACCCATTTGTTTATGTAGATACATATGAGTTTCATCAGACCGCCTATTAAGCCCTTTTCATTACCAAATATAGCTCAGTCGGCAGAGCGTTCAGCTAGGAATCACAAGTAAAATTGCAGTTATTTCTTCTTGTTAATTTCTTTTAAGTTTTATCCCTAAGATTTTTGCTCGTATTCATTAAGATAAAACCAAACAATTAGAAATCAATAATACTAACCACATATTTATTAAAATAAATTTTTAATATCAATATGCAAATTAGCCTTCCCATTCACACTGTAAAGCGCTATTTTGTTGTATATATAAATACAATTGCATGTTATCAGTATGTAGATAAGGCAAACAGTATTAATAATGTAAAACAATTTTATTAATAATTGAGGTTTAAATAAAAATAAAATCATGAAGAATGTGATGTTAATAACTAAGGGAATTGTGACTTAAGTAGTGATATAGTTTTGGTTACAAACACATGATTTCCATTATGATAAGATTAGAAAGGAATACTTGATACCATATGACAGTGTGCAAATTATTAGTATTAGATAATTATTGGTTATTTAATGCCAAAATTTGATTTATTTGTAAATGTTTGATTATAATCATGACTTTATATTTTTCAATGTTCCATTGCCATTTTTGTCAATAATAATGCTGCCCTGTTGGTGGGACATTAGAATGCACCGACTGCACCTCTGCAGAGATGCAAGACCCCCCCAATGGCGACCCATGATGCTTAAGGATAGAACCCAGTTGGCTGAACAGTCTATGACTTGCAATATTCCACTTTAGGCTTTTCTTGGGCTAGACAAGCGGTCGAAGAGGGCCCCCTTCGATCAATCGGCTAGCCATGTCAAGCCCTAGCACCTATATGATTGCCCTGACCCTATTGCCCCCAATCCTTCTTATCATATGGGTGCTAGAAGGCGGTGGCTGCGGGTCTACATGTCCTGGGAATGACGTTAAACTCTATCTGATGGTGAGGTTTCCAGTTCTGGAGGTTTGGGGAATGTGGAGAACCCCTTCATCACCACTCCCTGACTCTGACCCGGAGTGATAGTACCTTGTTAGGGTCCCATCTATGGATTGAATAGAAAAACACGAGTTTATAAACAAAATTGTATTATGCATTAAGAATGAATTTATTTCACAACTTTGTCGGCATTAAATGACCCACCGAGGTTGATATGCCGTAAAACAAACCAAACCAATAATAATGATAGTAATAATAATAATAATTTGTTTGCACACAGTTATATGGTATTAAGTATTCCTATTTAATGAAAACTCATCTCGTAGATCAATTACTATTTAAAAACCAAGTTTGATTCTCACTGGATACCCTATACTTGTGACCTTGTGTTGTTGTTGTATTCTCTCTTATTCTTATTCTTATCATCCTTTGTTCTTATGTAGCTGTGTGTTCTCTTTAGGGTCTGGATCTTGTCTTGGGGACTTCATGTCTGGTCTCCTATTGGGGATTTCTCTTTATCAGAAGCCCCGGGTCATTGGTAGTTTTTGGATAAATAACCCAAGACTTCGATTTGCGTTGTATCATGCTTTATTCCGAAATCCCCATCCAGACTACTGCGCAGATTGAGTACGGCAATGCGCTTAGGCGCGACTTGCTCCCTTCATGGCTTGGCCGATACTAACTAAACTAACTCTTTCTAATCTAAACCAGAAGGGGCCTTCTTTCTCATTTCCACCGATTCTCACGGTATCCACCGGTAAAGGATCAAGGTGAGATCAAGACGTGTCACTCAATCCTCCATGACATTGTACTCAAGGCCCCCGGCTGTACTCATTCAGCCATTTTGGTTTCTACACTAACTGTACATAAGTGTTAGGGTACTAACAATTATGTAACAGTGTCAAATCCTACCCATAGTGAATAGGTTGGCTAAATAGCTAGGGCATCCCATTGTGGTGTAATGGTTAGCAAGCTAGACTTGCAGGTCTATTACTACTGAATAGCAAGTTCGATCCTTGCTGGATACCTCATAGTTGCAACCTTGTGTCCCATCCTACCTGTGGTAAATGGGTTGGGTAAATACCTACTGTTTTTTGAGACTTATATAATGATTTATATAATGGTGTAATGGTTAAAGTCATAGGAAATGGACTTGTCGCCCCGAGTTCAAATCCTGGATGTGGTAATTGCATTTCACTTGGAACTAATACCCTTAGGAAAGGTATGAATTTTACTCTCCCTCCAGCTATGGGTAAATAGTAGGACAGACTGGGCTCTTTAACATTGGTTAGGCAACCAGTCTAGGAGAAGGAAAACTCTGAATTCAAACCTGTTAAACTCCGCTTAAGATAATTGACTTTGTGTCACATCCTGCTCGTGCGGAGGGGTTGGGAAATATATATATATAATTTATATTTGGTATCTTTTGATGATCTTAACTTTTCTGTCCATTTTTGAGCGCTGATGGTTGGGTTGTATTTTAAAGCATCAAAATTAACAACTGGTTGTTGTTTACTTATGGGCTTTATTGTGGGGCACCACACCTACTGTCAGCTTCCAGATGCTTTACTGCACAGATCAGATTACCTAAGCTGTGCTGAGTTGGCTTGGATCAGTATCAAACCTAAGTGAATGTTCTATCAGCTGAGCTAAACCAACCCTATATTTAATGGTCTTTTTTTTCGCCCCTAAATCTACTGAATTCTTTAGATACCTATTAGTTTGTGTCCCAACTTGTTTCTTGAGGAATCATTAGTAATTGATTCCTGCTAAGCAACCTGAAGATGAATAATGTGTGTCCTGCCTCCATTTTGTCCTTCAAACACGTTCAAACTTGCTTTCCTATCATCTATCATAGAGAGGGAGTAACCAATAAATGCAACTCTCCCTCCTTACTTTCCATCTCTCTCTCTATCCTTACACACACACACTCTCTCTATCTCACACACACACACACTCTCTCTCTCTCTATCTACACACACACACACACTTTCTCTCTCTCTCTCTCTCTCTCTCTCTCTCTCTACACACACACACACTCTCTCTCTCTATCTATCTATCTACACACACACACACACACACTCTCTCTATCTATCTACACACACACACACACACTCTCTCTATCTATCTACACACACACACACACACTCTCTCTATCTATCTACACACACACACACACACTCTCTCTCTCTCTCTATCTATCTACACACACACACACACACACACTCTCTATCTATCTACACACACACACACACACACACACACACACACACACTCTCTCTCTATCTACACACACACACACACACACACACTCTCTCTCTATCTATCTACACACACACACACTCTCTCTATCTATCTACACACACACACACACTATCTACTACACACACACACACACACACACTCTCTATCTATCTATACACACACACACACTCTCTCTCTCTATCTATACACACACACACACACACATACACTCTCTCTCTCTCACTCTCTCTCTGTCTATCTATCCACACACACGCACTCTCTCTCTCTCTTTATCGACACACACAAACACTCTATCTATACACATACCTATCTATCTATCTATCTATACACATACCACACACACACTCTTTCTCTCTCTATTCTTACACACACACACACATCCCATTCATATTTTTTTTTGTCAATACTGAAATTAATGGTCAATGATTAACATGTTGTGACAAGATGTTGAATGAAGTCGATTTATGATAAGTCCACTATTGTTAGCCAACACTTTCATCAAAACGTGTGACAATGTTCTGTTTAAGCAACATGCTGGGACAATTAATATTTCCAATCATAGCAAAATCAATTTGACTTTGGCTATTTTCTCACTTAGGATTAATTGATTCATTCTTCTCCACTCAATCGTTTCCTTTTCTTTTTCTTTCTTTTTCTTTTGATAATTCTTTATAATAATTCTGTTTAAAAATCCTCCACTTGATTATTTATGATTTTTATTTTGGATTTTTTGATTGGATTTATAACAATAGGGAACATTCAATAAAGATTTTGTGGCTCTGGAGGAATTTATAAAGAATAGTGGTGTTGATTGGTGCATGTTTCTTGTTGAGGAGTTCGATTGGTGCATGTTCTTGTTGAGGAGTTCGATTGGTGCATGTCTCTTGTCAATGTGGTTTCTTCTCTTGAACTTGTTGCTCTACTAAGGCTATAGAACCTGGTCTACCCTATTATTTTATCCATAGGGGACTTAGTTGTGGAGGAAAAGGATAGTAGTGTTGATTGGCATGTGTCTCTTGTCTAGGGGTCCGATTGGCACGTGCCTCTTGTCGAGGGGTCTGATTGTTTCTTATGGAGGGGTTCCTTCTCTTGGACTGGTTGCTCTACTAAGGCTATACAACCTGGTCTACCCTATTATTTCATCCATAGCTAGGGACTTAGTTTATATAGTATGAGTATATTCAAACTCCTATCAGGCCAGATTGGGTTCTTTGGCCTTGGTAAGGATGAGGCTGTTTGTGTTTCACTTTGCATTAATGAACTTGAGGAAGGCATGGATCTTTCTCTTCTCTTCCCAGCTAGGGGTAAATAGTAGGGCAGATTGGGTTCTTTGCCTTGGTAAGGATGAGGCTGTTTGTGTTTCACTTTGCACTAATGAACTTGAGGAAGGCATGGATCTTTTTCTTCTCTTCCCAGCTAGGGGTAAATAGTAGGGCAGATTGGGTTCTTTGGCTTTGGTTAGGCAACTGGTTTAGTAGAGAAAAAAAAACAAACTGAATTCAAAACTAAGGGCATATGGGACATATTTCTAACATCACCCCATAAAAAACATACACAAATTACTCCTCATGACACCTCCCTCACCCCCAGTAGAAATTGTTAGAAGAAAGAAACAAACAAACAATTCCTATTTTGGTGCATCCCTGTCACTTGGCATCTTGTCTTTGATGTTTTTCTAAGTAGTAAAGAGGGACTAATTGGTGTAATGGTTAATGAGCTGAACTATAACATTGTAGTAAGCAAGTTGCACTATTACATTCACTTTTATACTAATACCATTGGGAAAGGTATGAACCCCCTCATCATCTTGGGTATGAGTACCACTACTGTTCTTCTACAAGGATGGCTTTGGCATTAAATAAATGGTTGATATCCCATTATATAATGAAACTGTTATATCTATGAACATTAATGGTTATGTCCCTATCCTCATAAATATGGAAGTATTATGCTGACCAAGTAGTCTTATACCACTCATGTGGTGTAATGGTTAGTGAGCTATATTAGCAGACCATTGGTAGTGAGTTCGATTCTCACTGGGCGCCCCATACTTCTGGTGTTGTGCCACATTTAAGCTAAACTAAGCTTAGTAAATAACTATACCATTTGCAGTGGTTTACCTTTCTTCATGCTGTATTGTATTTTGTTAATGTTATAAAGATTCCATTTCATTTACAACCTTTGTTAGGTTACAACAGAAACCTAACCAGTTTCTTGTGAGAATACTTTATTTTTTTAAATTTTGTATTTCTAGTTAAGACTTTAGTTTATTTATTTGTAAGAATGTTTGTTATTTCTTGTTTCTTTATTTTTTAATATAAAGTATATTAAATGTATCACTGTATATTTTATATCTATTTCACCACCATATCAGGACTGTCTCTTGAGGAAATGCGTAGTGTAATGGTTAAAGTCATGGGAAATGGACTCGTCGCCCCGAGTTCAAATCCTGGACTGTTTACATTTCACATAGCACTAATACCCTTGGGAAAGGTATGAATCCTACTCTCCCTCCAGTGATGAGTAAATAATAGGGCAGACTGGGTCCTTTAACCTTGGTTAGGCAACTGTCTAGGAGAAGGAAAAGTCTGAATTCAAAACTATTAAACACCGCTTAATAAATTGACCTTGTGTCACATCCTACTCGTGCAGAGGGGTTGTAAATATATATATATATCAGGACTGTCTCACCACTTATGGAGGCAAAATATAGATTGATGCTACTATCATTACTAACAACCATTGGTTTCAACTGGCTTGTACCATTCTTAAATCCTTTTGTCTCTAACTTTTAGGTCCATAGAAAGAACCTTAATACATCTTCTAGCCCTGTCAGGTGGGGCTGTAGAATATGCTGACTGCACCTCTGCAAAGGGGTAGGACCCACACCAAATGGGTCGCTTATTGGCTGTGGGTGGTGAACTGAGATGCTTAAGAACATAATCCTGGTGGCTGATCTGTCCATGACATGCAACACTCCTTGGGCTAAACAGCCAGTCAGAGAGGCCCCCTTTTATCAATCAGCTGGTCATGTCAACCCCTAGCATTTACATTAATTCTGTAGGTCTGGGGAGTGTGGAGTACCCCTTCATTGCCATTACTCTCAGGTCCACCCTGACTCCGAGTGGTACTATCTGTTAGGGTCCCATCTATGGCTTAAATAGATAAAACAATGAATTTAAAAAGATTTTGAATATCGAACAAGAATGAATAAAACAAACGTCTTCAGCATGAAATAACCCAACAAAGGTTGACGTACCGTAAAATCCAACCAAGCAACCTTAATTTATTTTCACTCAACACACATACTTAATATTTCTATTTTACATACCAAAACAACATAAGACTAATAACCAATACTTAGGGTCAAATCATGGTGAAAGCACCGGTTACTGCTAAATCACCAAAATTAATCAGTGATGAGCCTGTTTTATACTTGGGTGAATATTTAGGACCATATGACCTTAAGGCACCCCTTCCATGATCTCGACTCGTGGGGACACTTTTCTCATTTATATCATAAAAATCCGGTTGTTTGTTAGGGGTTAGGTTTATAATTAAAAAAAAAAAAAACTCTAAAAATCGTCTGTAAATAATTAACCGGATTTTGACGGTGTAAATGGAAAAAATGTCCCCACGAATCGAAATCGCAAAAGGGGTGCCTTAAGGTCATATGGTCCACTATTTAAGCAACAGCAAATACTGTAAGTAACCTGATATCAAAAATAATTTGAATCAGTATTAAATGACCCAAAAAGGGTTGATATGACATAAAACCAATAACCAATAATATTATTGCACTGTTTTGATCTTTTTTTTATTTCTTTTCTTTATTTTTTGCAGGTACAACTTATACTTCAGCAAATGCAAGATAAGTTCCAAGAGATGTCAGACAAAATTACAGGACGCAATATCCTTTTCAACTTCAGACTACATTTTAATGTATAAATTATGCTAATCATTGATGATTTAACCTTTTATCTACCAGGGCACCCCAAACCATCCGATGATCAAAATGCCAAACCGCCCAAAAACAATAAATAAAAGGGTTATTTCCTAGTTAAGTAACATGAATGACCCAGAAAAAACAGAACCTAGATTATTTATTTTCCCATTAAACTAACCCTAAACCCTAGCTGGACTTAAACTTCAAAAAAAAAAAAAATTAAAATTAAGTTTTATTACAAAATTTGTGGGGTCTGTTTTTTCTGGGTCACCTTGTAATATCATGTTACTCAACTAGGGTGGGTGGGTAAGGTTAGTTTTAATGGGAAAATGAATAATTTGGGTTCTGTTTTTTCTGGGTCACCCTGTAATATCATGTTACTCAACTAGGAAATAACCAATAAAAGTATTAAAACATCTTTGTAAATTATCATCCTACCTTATTAAAAAAAATCTACTTTGAGAGAAACAACTTTTGATTAATTACATTAGTTACTTCTTTCATTTTGTAGAAAATTCAATTCTAAACAATGGTAGATAAAGAGTTAAAAGTGAGATAATTTCTTGTGGGTTTATTGGCAGGACTATGTACAATTTATTGGGAGCTGATGGTAAGTGTAATGCTCCATCTCATATGCAAAAATGATCTCCCTGGTCTAGCGCTTGTTGTCCAGTTGATACTGACAATAGGCCACTCCACTGACTTGACTTTTTACTTTTACATTATGTGAAGAACCCTAAAAATAATTTCCTAAGCTAAGTTTGATACAAGGCCAGAAATATGGAGCACCTAGTAAGAACTGAACCTACTAGTAATGGTATAGCTAGTCTAGCTCACCATGAGGTATCCACATGTACCGATCTGTATATTGGACAGTGAGGGAGTCTATCCCCTTTTCATTAAATCTAAATTAGGGAGATTGTTTTTTTATGAGGTGGAATGCCACACCTATCGTCAACTCCCAGATGCTTTACCACACAGATCAGATTACTGAAGCTGTGCTACTCATGTGCTAAGTTGGCAGAATGGTATCAAACCTGGAACCTTGTGTCTCCTAGGCTGATGCTCTAACACAGTGGTTCTCAAACAGTGCGCCCCAGAGCTTTTTCAGGTGTGCTCCATAGTATTCCTGAAAAATCTATCCAGATATGAAAAGCAAATGTATACTAAGTTACTATATTATATCATTTCTTTACGAACACTCTGCTTGTTTCGTTGTGACATTGTTATGATAGTTATAAGTTACTTTTCTTGCAACTAAATAAAAACACAGGTTTTAAACAATTTTATTGAGAAAAATTATTTTATTGCAATTTTCCACCTCATATTTATGTGAACTGGGATTTTCAACCCTCGCAACAATTAAGTGTAAAAAGAGAGGAACTCTTCAATGCATGAAGAGGAAATGAGAGTTTATCTCTCAAACATAAGACCAAACATTGAAGAAATCGCAAGGTCTGGAGAAACAACTAATTTTTGATTTAGTGCATCCTGGGACACGCACATATTTGCTTTGAATGAGTCCCCGTGAAATTTGATGGGTCCCAACTAAAGTTTCTTAATAAATTGTAGGGTTTTTATTGATGATCTGGAGAAACAACTAAAGCTGTCCAAGTCCTATCTTGTAACTTATCCTGTAATTTCGTTTCTAAGAAACTATTGAAATGTATTTACAGTTAGGTTGAAATGGTGAGGGAAGAAAAAAAACACACTGGGATGCATGGATATGATTTTACTGCGTCCTTTTAGATTTTTATGCATCAGGGGCGCAGGATGCATCCCTATCAGCATCTGTATGTATGTGTGTGTGTGTGTATATATATATATATATATATATATATATAAAGTAGAGTAAAGTCAGTGAGGGAGTCTATCCCCTTTTCAATAGCACTAGACCAAGGAGATTGTTTTTTTTAGCATCTGAGGTGGAGCGCCATCAGCTCCTTACTTTACCGCACAGATCCCTGTGCTACTCATACACTGAGTTGGCGAGGACCGGTATCGAACTAGGAACCTTGTGGTTTCTAGCTGAACGCTCTACCGACTGAGCTAACCCGGCCCTTGAGATATATATATATATATATATATATATATACACACACAACACACACACACAAAATTATCATAAAATATCTTAATATCTTTTAGATACATGGTTTTTAAGTAATATTACCTTTGTCCCATAATAGTTGTTACATTTAGTATATGAAATCTATATGTAAATGTAACAACTATTATGGGACAGAGGAATTAGTGTTTCTATTTTATCTAAATAAAAAAAGACATCAGCTACTATTTTCAGCTCAATCACAATGTACTCAGTGATTCCTGGATTAGATCCCAAACAATACCAAGTCACCTTGCTAGTTTATAAATAAAATAAAAAAAGCAGCTCATCAGGTTATTTGATTAATGTTTATTTTGTATTGATTAATTATCTGGACAAATATTGGTTGAAGAGATTTTGTTTTTTAAGGTGTTATGTTCTAAATCTGTAATGTTAATACATGGGATTTTTTGTTTTTTGTTTTGTTAAACAATTGTTTATAGCAGGGTTTCTCAACAAGGGTCATGTATTTCGGGGAGTGGGTACATGGCCAAATTTTAAAAATGTGGGTTGGGGCACAAGGGTGCCACAGAAAATTTACAGGGATCCCATTGAAACCTTCCAATTTTTATTAATCTATAGGTAAGCAGAAATGCTGATAGGTATGCGCCCTGACTCATAAAAATCTAAAAGGACGCAGAAAAATTGTATCCATGCATCCCAGTGTTGTTTTTTTTTCTTCTCCCCACCCCCCATTTCCAGCTACATTTCAATATTTTCTTGGAAACGAATTACACTGTATGTGGTACAAGGTAGGGGTTAGACGGCTTTAGTTGATCATAAATAAAAACTCTATAATTTATTAAGAAACTTTAGTTGGGACCCATCAAATTTCCCGAGGACTCCTTCAAATCAAATACGTGCGTCCCAGGATGCACTAAATTAAAAATCTATCAGGCTCACTGGGTAAGAGATTTGTTTATAACTTTTTAAATCCCAGGTAGCTCTGCTAGTTTCTCATAAAGTAAGGTATAAAATGAAGACCATTTCTGAACTAAATGCTACATTTTTTGTTTTTGAGAAGTCAAGTGTTGGTTTCTACATGGTATAGGCCATATTTTCATAATCAACCAAAGTTCTATTTTAAAAACAAGAATGAAGAACAAAAAAAAGAAAAGAAAAAAAAGATGGCTGCCAGAAGTGTACATCACTAATGGCTGAATTGGCAGATCTCCATTTTGGTGTGGCAACCATATTGTAATTTTTAAGATGATAATGATTGGATAGAGTTTCTAAAAGCTTGACTTTTTTTTTTTTTTTTTATAAAGGGAGGGGGGATAAAAAAACAACAAAACCCAATGACGATTCATAAAAAATTACCTTGTACATATTTACAACCCCTTAGCATGGGTAGGATGTGACACAAGGTCAATTTCTTAAATGGAGCATTATACACGATTTCATTATTATGAGATTTTCACATCTACCGTAGCCAGTGGTTCACTGGAGGCTGAGTGACAGCAAGTCTCCTCAGGTCTCCAGGACATTCTGAGTATTTGAGCTGATCCCAACAGTGCTGTAGTTTGGATGGTCTTGATTCTTCCTCTGATTTCCAATTTACCCAAATTCTTTTCCAGAGCTTTGGGGACCATTCCAAGGGCACCAATTACAATTGGTATGAACTTCACCTTCATGTTCCACAGTTTTCTCAGTTCTCTGGCAAGGTCTAAGCATTTATCTATTTTTCACTCTCTTTCATTTTCACTCTGTTGTCGGCTGGGCTGGCAAATCCACTATTATTATTATTATTATTATTATTATTATATGTATTTACTAACCCCTCTGCACAAGTAGGATATGACACAAGGTCAATTTTTTAAGTGAAGTTTTAACAGGTTTGACTTACACTACATGAGGTGCTCTATATTGTTGAATATATGGTAGTGTTTATTCACCTCTACTTGAGGGTGAAAATGTGACACAAGATCCAGGTTTATTGTAGGGACATGTGGGTAAGGACAAAATTTGCTTGGCTCCCATGGCATTTCAACTTACCTTAGGGTAAGGTTTGACCTTATCCTAGTAAGTGCAATGGTGAAGTACAGCCCTACCCCCTCCTCTAGATGGGATGTGGGGTAGGGTGGAGGAACCCTGAAGCTGAGCTATATACTTATTATATTCCTGGCCACAAATGACTGAGATAAGATACAACAATTATATCTGTTTCTAGTTATGTATTTATCCTAGCAATAGATAAATTCATTTTCTTAGTTTGTATGTGTCTTTAGTGTTGCTAAGATTAATAGCTAATCTGTTTAGAATTTTGAAGACAGCCTCCCCCCCCCACATACACACCAATGTATTGAGTTACAAACTTCTTATTAATTGATCATTGTATTAGAAAGAAATAAAATAAAATTGTGCCATGTGAAAGTGATAACAATATTAAAATCTAGTTGTATGTATGTATGTGTGTGCGTATATATATATATATATATATATATATATATACACACATACGTGTGTGTGTGTGGAGAAAGGTAGACAAACATGGGATGTTGTAGAAAATGGATGTTTATTGTAGGTAGTATATATATATATAGGGTAAACTATAGACACGTGTTTCGAGGTATCACCTCTCATTAGTATAGTTATACGGTTTTTAGGAGCTGCCTCTGGCTGGGTTCGAGACCCGAACGAACTTACGCTCGCCAAGCCTCTTACCCACACATCCACAGTCAGTCGCCAAATATATACACACATACATAGGGGGTGTTCGGGATAAATTTGACAGTTTCATAAGGAAAAAGAAAAAGTGCTTGGTAACTACAAAATTTAATGGATTGTAAAGAAATTTAACTGGCACGGAAACTACACTGTCAACAAGTTTCACTCAAAATAACCGCCATTAACGTCGATCACAGCCTCAATCCTGCTCCGGAACCTGAAGCAAGCTGATGTTACTATATATATATATATATCTTCCACGGTTTCGGTGTTCAAGTTACACCTTCCTCAGGAGAACTAAAGAATTATAGGTAGCTACATTTTAAATATACTTGTCTAGATTAGAATTATTTTTATTTCTCCTGAGGAAGGTATACCTTGAACACCGAAACTGTGGTAGAGAGAAAAACTTTTTTCTATTGGATTAACTACTTATAATACTACAATGAAAATATGATAGCAACTTTTGATGAATATATATATAATATATATACATATATACACACACGTAAGGTATTCCAAATGACTGGTTGTAAGGGATGATTCTATTTGGGATCTTAAATCTCAGTTTAACCATACTGTATGCTCTTGTAGGTCCAAACATATATTCATACAATTTTTATAAATCCCGAAAGAGAGCTCGATGTATAATAATCAATGAATTAAATTATATACAGAGCAATATTTAACTTCTCAAAGAAAAACTTAAAACATCATCCTGTTATAATTTATTTCAACCAGATTTAAAAAAATTTTAAACAAAAATTTTTTTTTAGTTTCTGGTTGAAATAAAATATAATGGGATGACTGTTTAAGTTTTACTTTCTTTGAAAGATATATATATAGTGTGGTAACTTGACTTACCAGTTTAATTCATTCCACTCCATTACATCATACTGGGATGCCTCTAAAGTGTTAATACCATCTTATTGTAGGTTCTGCTTAAATTATTAGTGTTCTTTCCTCTCAATCAGAACAAAATGGTTCATCATTTATCTGAGGTGATATCAGCACATGTGCTCATTTCTTATTCTATTTATCTTATAGATTATTTATAAATTCTTTATAGTTACTTAATGGCTGTTAAAGGTTGTGAGAGGGGGAGGTTAAGTAAGTATTTTATAAATAAACCATCCAGGAAGTAAAATTTGTTTGGTATTAATGTCGGTTTTTACAGTTAATCTAAAAACTATCAGTTATTTTTTCCTTCTTCCTCAATAGAGGATTGAAAAGAGGAAACTTCAACTCTCCTGCAACTTTTATATTCACCTGTTTCAGGAATAATCTGGACTGAACCTTCTCAACCTTTTTTTTTTTTTCAAATTTCTATAGTCTTGCCTTTAATATTTGTGGAAGGGCCACAGGAATGCCAAATCTTATTATAATGGAGATTCAGTATCTTATTGTAACCAAAACTATGTCACTGCATAAGTTTATGAGTATTTAATTTATAGAATAAATCTTATTAATGATGTTTATGAAAATCTGAGTTTGCCTCCAAAACATCCCATGTTATTATTACGTTTAAAATCGTGCAATGTGTCATATTACTAAGAAATAAAGGTTTACATAATGTAAGGTGTGGTTAATTCGCATACTGGTTTTAACAAAACCAGGTTTAATAAATAATTACTTGGTATTATTGATCTCTAATATTTTTGTTTTATTCTCCAATGTATTAAAATCAATCCTATGAATGATTTTATATAGAAACCAATTAAGATATAATTAGAATAAGTGTAATCTTATTATAAGTGTTCTTAATTTTATTAGTCTTTCTAATTTAATAGATTTCATTATATTAAAACTTAAATACTTATGTCTAAAAAAAAGTCGACGGGGCGGCCTAAAGTCAGTATCAGCCAGTCAGCGAGGGAGTCTATCCCCTTTTCAATAGCGCTAGACCAAGGAGATTGTTTTAGCATCTGAGGTGGTGCGCCACACCTACCATCAGCTCCTTACTTTACCGCACAGATCCCTGTGCTACTCATACGCTGAGTTGGCGGGGACCGGTATCGAACTAGGAACCTTGTGGTTTCTAGCCAAACGTTCTACTGACTGAGCTAACCCGGCCTAGAGGGTGCATATTCTTGCTAGTATTACAAACAAAATTCCTAACACTCATGTTCCATGGCGTAGATATTTCTTAAAGAGAAATCCTTGTATTTTATGTTTTTTATTTTCACTCTGTGGTTTGTTAGAATAATACCGCTTACAATTTATCTGATTTTCTTTTCCTTCCAATGAATATTTTTAATGTTGACTAATGAAATTATAAACTTTGATTCCTGCCAAACATACAAACATCAATGCGATTATTATTTCTAGCATAGCGAGGTGTAATTAGAGTTGAGACAAATTCACTCTAAGAGAATTTTCTAAATTCTAATGTACCCTTTTCATTGCGTTAGTTCTAAATATCAATATCAGATAAAGTGTATCTCTAAGCTTGCTCAAACCTCAAATTTTAGCTCTAGCACACACACCCAAATAAAAATAAAAACCTAGTGACTGCTCATAAGTCGACGTACCACTATACCAATATACCAAAAATATCAGATAAAGTGTATCTCTAAGCTTGCTCAAACCTCAAATTTTAGCTCTAGCACACACACCAAATAAAAAAATAAAAACCTAGTGACTGCTCATAAGTCGACGTACCACTATACCAATATATCAGATAAAGTGTATCTAAGCTTGCTCAAACCTCAAATTTTAGCTCTAGCACACACCACACCCAAATAAAAAATAAAAACCTAGTGACTGCTCATAAGTCGACGTACCACTATACTTAATATATTTAGAGATAAAGTTCTGAATGTAAAAATTTACAGCTTTGAAAATTCATGTTAACAGATGCTGATAGGAATGCCTCCTGCGTCCCTTTAAATGAAAGTTGTTAAATATGTTTAAGACAGTTTTAAAGTATTGTCATGAGGCAGTTAGCATGATTTTAAAGTATCACAAATAAAGGGTTTTACAAGTATGCAATAATAGTTCTAATATGCAATCTTTCCTGTGGCATAACGGTTATTGTCATAGGAAGTGGACTCAGCTACTCATGTTCAAATCCTGAATGGTGTTGTTGGCATTTCACATAGCAATTAATACCCTTAGGAACAGTATGGATCTAACTATTCTCCCTCCAGCTAGGGGTAAATTATTTACCCCTAGCAATGCTATTTATTAAATAGTAGAACAGACTGGTCTCTTTTACCTTGATATGTTAACTAGTCTAGAAGGAAAACTTTGAATTCAAAACAGTTATAGATCTCAAGAGTGATGTGTCCAACATAGTACAGGAGTAGCACTTCTATGACCAAACTAGGTTACAAGACCAGTGATAATATGATGTGCTGTTTTTGCTGAGTTATGGTTATATATACAGAGATGCTGATAGGTACATGTCCTGCGTAAATCTAAAAGGATGCAGTAAAATTATATCCATGCATCCCAATGTTTTTCTTTTTTCTTCCCTCACCATTTCAAACTAACTAAATACACTTCAATTGTTTCTTAGAAATGAATTACACAGGATAGATTACAAGGTAGGAGTTAGACAGCTTTAGTTGGGACCCATAAATTTTCCCAGGGACTCATTTGAAGCAAATATGTGTGTCCCAGGATGCACTAAATCAAAAAGCTATCAGCATCATTGGGAGGAGAAAAAAATTGATGAACTGATTTCAGTTGTACTTGAGTTTGATCTTTCAATCTCACCCTTTCCCCAAGAACAACAACCACAATGTGAAACATGTCAAACACGTATTCATGGAATGCAGGTTCTTTGCTCATGTCAGAAACCGTTATTTTAATGCAAACAATATGAAAGATCTATTTGAAAATGTCAACATGGAGAACATTCTCTCCTTTTTGAGGGAAATAAAATTATAGCATAGAATATAGACATGAACTTAATCAATACCATACAACATAATCCCCAATAATGCTAACACATTCTTAAAACCAATTAGTAAAAAGTATAAATATAAATACACGATATGTATCACTTCCTAACCGTTAGGCATGACATATCCACAGACGGGTTGATATTTACCAAAGACATCATTTTATTGCATTCATTATTATTAATAGATATCTTTTAATGCACATGCATTGTAATTTTGGTATGTTTTTATTATAATTGAATGGATTTTTAAAATATTTTTTAATTCAAATTTTCCTTAACTGTTTTCATTGGATGAAATGGCCAAACGTATTGACGAATTGGAGAAGAATATAGCAACCATAATGACAGATGCCGGTTTGGATGGCAGTGTGGAATAATTCTCTTCATTTGAATGTGTGTGTGTGTGTGTGAGAGAGAGGGTGTATTTGTGTGCGTGAGTGTCTTTCTTTTTTTTTCCCCTCTCCACCCTCCTTTTTCCATGTGTCCATTTGTATCAACCAAGGCCAACAGAGAACTAGGTCCGGTCCACCCAGGGGCAAAAAAAAAAAAAAAAAAAAAAAAAAATCTGCTGTTCTACATCAGTATAGTTTGACTGTATACACAATCTTATAATTAAAAAAAAAAAAAAAAAAAAAAAAAAAGTTTGAAAGTTTATCTTTTTGTTTGAATTTTTTTAGACGAGGCTTGATAATTTGGATTATTCGGACTATTATCCTCATCTATATTGTTATCTGTACAACGTTTTGGCCAATGTGCCCTCTGACCTTCAGGTATTTTTTGTGGGACTCGGGAGCCTTCTTGAACTCAAGGAAAAGAGAAGGCTCCCAAGTTTGACAAAGAAATAACTGAAGAAGGCCAGAGGGCACATTGGCCGAAATGTACAGATAACAATATAGATGAGGATAATAGTCCGAATAATCCAAATTTTTTAGATGAGACTTGATAATTCGTATTTTATGTTTTCGGACTGTTGTCTTCATCTTTATATACACGTTTCAGATGATGTACTCTCAGGCCTTTTTCAGGTGTTTCTTGTTGAAATCAGGAGCCTTTATGGAACTTCAAACTACGCACTGACTACAGGTAAAAATGTCATAGAATAATTAAAATATAACACTTGTACCTGGTCTTGGTTAACATAATAATAAATAACTTTTTGGGTTATTTAATGTCGAATCAAGTCCTTTTGATAAACAAAGGACTAAGGTTGCTTACAGTACTTGTTGCTTAAGTGGTCACCCAGATCCAAACTGGGCCAGTATTGAACCCAGAACGTTGTGGTTTCAAGACGTTCTACCGACTGAGCTAAACTGACCCTTGTTTTTAATTTTTTTTTAGACAAGGCTTGATATGTTTTTTTAATTTTTTTTTTAGACTGTATATTTCACAATAAAGATGAGGCCAATATACTCTCCGGCCTTCTTCAGATCCACTGGGGTAGATTGTTCTCATTCTGTTACAAGTATTAAAATCAACTGTTATATACCCATCTGCATTAGGGGTATATATAATATATATATATATATATGACCGACTGGCTATCTTCTTTTGGGCGATTTCTTCCTCAAGTTGACTCAGACTTCCTTTATTTTGAGCTCCGATTGTCTGTGCTCATCCTCTTTGTTTTTGTGTGATGAGCTTACTGGGGAACAGACAACCATCATGTTTGACCCCTTTTAATAACTGTCAAACTCTAACTACTCTGACTCAGTTCACTTCCCACACTTTGCATTTAGCCAATGAGAAATCAGCGACTAGGTCAGTTGTCAATAACTTCTATAATGGTAACTTTCCATTTACGATATTGTCATTTAAATTTTACTACACTGCAGTCATAATTCGTAGGCAATCCACGAATTATGTAACACAACTTGGGAAATCATTTTGAAGAATTTATGATGATCTCATTTAAATAATGACATTTTTTACATGCCTGTCAATCAGAGAAGCATCTTGTTTTTTGTGCTTAATTTTTTTTCTTCTTTGTGTAACTTTTGAGCCAAGCATTAAAAAGGCAATTCAAATGTCTCTCGGCACAAACTTCCATTGTTGACATGGGTCAACCTGTTGATAACCTAACAAATTATCTTCTGCTCTTTTTACAAGTGTCACTCTTTCCATCCTATACCAATCCATCTTCACAAGTTTTTCATGGATCCAAATAATATTGAAAAAAAAAAAAAATTGGTCATTGTGCAAACAAGTTTTGTAACCTGAGAAGACCAAGTGACGTCTTGTTTATATGAATAGGGAGAAAAATATTTATAGGAATATTAATAGGAAGAAGAAAATTTCAAAACAATTTATTTTGAATTTTTTTATTTTTATTCCGGGTGTGATATTACAATTTTGATTGATCTTGCTAATTCTGTGATTAAAAAAACAAAAATTAAGTATTGGAAACTGCAAGGATACCAAAAAAGAATGACCAAAAAAGTAATTCATAAAATTGCTACTTTCAAAATTTTTTGCTTAAAAAAAACAAACTTGATTTTAAAGTTTTCACCATTCATTTCATTTAAATCATTTTTTAAAGCTTGTAATAAGATAGTTTCATAGCAAAGTGCACATCCTGGATGAAGATTTTTTGCCCTTGGGGGAGGCATGAATCCAGCTCATCTCCATGATTGAGTGAAAAGACAAGCTCTTTAGCCTTGATACAACAACTGGTTTGGAAATTAAATTCAGAATTCAAAGCTTGATGATCCACCTTGTGTTGCATGTTTTCTGATGGTACGTATTTTCCTAAAATCCATTGGCTATAGATAGAATTACCAATTGAAATACACCAAATTTTGGCATAATGAAAATTTTACAACCAATCAGCACAAACTACAGCTACACTAAATAAAGAGCTTCCAGGATTTTCTGAATTTAGCAAGTTTTTGACTACAACTCTCAGCAAAATTTGTTAGGGGATAGGTCTGGATCTGCCCCAAGGAAATAAGGTCATACTTTTTAACATTACCACACATATAATCTAATATCAAGCAAATAGATCTCTTAGAACTTCCATATCAAGGACTTATGCAAGTTACTGGATTAACCACTACATAACCACTACAATCTTATTAATGGAGATTGTCTGCTGTAACTGAAAGTACGTCATCTCCAATGTCATTTTACCCTTAGTTATTTATGTTATATTCTCAATTGGGTTATTTCCTAGTTGAGTAACACGAGTGACCCAGAAAAAACAGAAACCAAATTATTTACTTACCCATTAAACTAACCCTAAACCCCAACCCTTGTTGGACTTAAACAAAAAAAGAAAATTAAGTTTTATTACAAAATTTGTGGGGTTCTGTTTTTTCTGGGTCACCCTGTAATATGTTGCTCAACTAGGAAATAACCCTCAATGGTTATTAAATAATCATTATTCAATCTTGATTTAATTAACATATTTATTAACAATGTCTATTAAGGTTAAGCTGAGATAAAATTGTCTCAAAAAAGCCCACATATTAACATGTTTAAAATCCTGTGATGATCATTAAGAAATAAATGTTTACATAGTATATGGTGTGAATAATTTGCATACTGATTTTAACAAAACCATGTTTAATAAATAACCATTTGGTGTTATTGATTTCTAATATTATCGTTTTATTCTCAAACATTAAAAGCATTATGTATAATTTTATATTGAAATCAATTACAAATAAGTATAATCATTTGTGCTCATATTTAATTTCACTAGTCTTTCTAATTAAATATTTAATTATATAAAATCTAAATACTTGTGCCCAAAGGGAGGGGGGCACATTTTTTGCTAGTTGTGTTAATATAATGTTCACCCATTGAATTGAATGACAATCATTTAACTAAGCCAAAAGCTCAGTAAATGATCTACACAGTTAATTTGGTTATTATACAAAGTGAAGGTTTTTTTTTTTTTTAGATGAGCTGATAACAAAAAAAAAAAAAAATGATGCAACATGTTAATATAAAATGAATGCACAATACACAAAATATTCCATTCAATTAGTATGCACCTCAATTCAAACCCACAGTAATTCACTTTGCATATATAATATATATATATAAAACTTTGGACCATATGACCATTAGGCACCCCTTTTTGATTCGATTAAGAAAGGACATGTTTTTCATTTACACCGTCAATATCTGGTTGTTTTAACTACGATTTTTAGATTTTAAAAAAAAAAAAAAAATGATAAAACTAACCCCTAACCCTAACAAACAACTGGATATTGACGATGTAAATGAATAATGTCTTTTCTTAATCGAGATCAAAAAGGGGTGCCTAAAGGTAATATGGTTCAAAACTTTTAGTTCCAAGTTAAAGCTTCTATTTGATATGGGTACACCTCTGCACCCACCTCAAATAAGAGGTGTACATCACATGTTGGCATATAACCGTAGTTCCAAGTTAAAGCTTTTTTGTGTGATGTTTCATTTCATTGTTTCCCTTTAGTTAATTCTATATTATTTCAAGCAAACATTGCCAAATTAGGAAGCAGGCATTCTAACATTCTTTGCAAAGATGGCTTGCTCCTGCTGCTAATTTTTATTTATACTTCTCACTTGTTTTGGATATCTGTTTAGCCATTTATTTAAGTCAGATGATAATTAACTACTTGAGGAAAGTGATTTAAAAAAAACAAAAAAACAAACAACACTTTGAAGTTACCATGAATTAGAACTCTAACCTAGTCTGTTTATTTTCTGAGACAAAAATGAAGAATTGCTAATTCATTATGAAATATAGAATAATTATTTTTTTGTCATCACCATACAATCAGGTAGGCTGATTTCAGAAAAGGAACTTAAGTTTAAAACCGTGAGTAAAACCCGAGACAGACTTTGGCTAAGATAAGCTCTACTCAAGAGAGAAGTAACTACTTGTTGATTGATATTTACTACCAAGTGAGAGATAGAAGACATGTTTACTGATATGTAAAGAGGACTTGAATTTTTCACACTTTCCAGATTTCTAATCCTTAAAGACACTGGAAATTAAGTGAAGAGTCAACCTTTTCTGCCTTTATTGGCCAGATTCCATTGAATTTTTTTCTATTGTTTTCATAAAAAAAAAAAAAAAAAATACTGCAAACAATATAAGCTCAAGAAAACAATCTGCTTTAACTCTTTCATTGACGCATTTTACAATTTACAGTAAAAAACTAAAAAAACAACTTTTAAATACCTATAAAATGTTATCAACTGGTGTTAAAATAAACAGAAAATGTTATTAATAAAACACAATTAAATTTTGTGCCTTATTCTTTTCTTTTTTTTAATGATTGGCATCTTTAATGCCTGACTGTGGGAAATTTCTTAAAGCAATTTGGATAATTCCTTAGAATCCACCCTCATATCCATTTATATGTCAAAAAGAGATGAATGTATGATTTGCCGTTTTTTGGTAATTTGAGATATTTATATAAAACTGACTTTGACAACAATCTGAAGGAAAAAGAAATGGCAAAGAAAAAAAAAGTTAAATTTGGTAAGAAAATAAGGAGAAATTTCTGTGCAAAATTTCTTGACAGATGAAAAATATGAACCAGCAAAGAAATATAGCACAAATTTTGACTAGATAGTTGCACACTAGGGTAGGTCGATTTTGGAACTGTAATGTCTCCCACATGGCAAAAGTTGCAAATTAACAAAGAATTACCACACAAAATATTTTTCTTCAAAACTTTACTTTCGTTTGAGGAAATAGATTTCAATTTTTTAAAATCTTATCACTGTTACAGTTTAATTATTATGTAAAAAGTAGCATATTGGAGGTATATTCTCAATCTGAATTCTAGTTATATTTTATTCGTTTTGTTTAGAATGACAATCTTCTGTTTTAAATATTGAAATTGCTAAATATTGGAAAAATGAGTGCATTTAACTGATGATCTTTGATGGTATTTCCTCAAACAATTTTGCAAGTAAGAGATCTCGTTTTTGGTATCAGTATTCATTATACCAACACACAACTTTTGCTGTTCGAGAGAATTTGATAATTCAAAAGAAGTTAAAAATTGACCTACCCTATTGCAGACGGCAGTGAAAGTCCAGGTTAAAAGTATGGCAAGTTTAATCCGAAGTCAAATACTTTTAAGACCTCATTTTTCTAATGCAGGTCTCATTGGGAAAATAGGGTCTCAAATAAAAAATAAATAATAATAAAAAAAAAAAATTATTTCAGGTTATCCTTACCATGGTTTTAACTTTGACTATTAATGGAATATAAAAATAAAAGTGACAAACTATATTTTGTTGAGTTTTTTTTCATAAATTTTTTTTTTTTTTTTTTCAATTTATTATTTTTTTTCCTCTTGGTAGGAAACGAGAATAATGTTTGAGAGTCAAAGGGCCAAGTGTCAAAGGGTCAAGTGTCAAAGTGACCATTTCTGATGTGTTGATCCGACGAAGAAAAAAAATCTCTTGCTGGAAATTTAGCATAAAATTTTTTTTTTTTAAATGACACTTGGCCCAGAATTGGAGATTGCTAAAGTGTGCATGTGTGGGTAGAGTGTGTATGCTTGTGTATAGGTGTGTGTGTGTGTATATTAAAAGGCAAGGAGTCAGTCATTAATTGAAAAAAAAAAAAAAATCCAAACCAAGGGGAGGGGACTGTTAAACAACGGGGGTGGGGTTATATAATCTGGCATTGTTTAACATGAAAGAAACAAAACCTGATAAATAAATAAATGAAAGACGATGTGGCCAATGTTATGTACAAAATATAAATGAATAGAATCAGAAACGGATAATTCAAGAATATGACTTGGGAGGGAGGAGAGGGGGCCAAAGTCATGCTGATAGCACCAATTCCTGCCGGATCACCAAAATTAAGCAGCATTGAGCCTGCTCAGTACTTAGATGGGTGACCATTTAGGAGCAGCAGCAGCAGCAGCAGGTACTGTAAGCAATGAAAGGCCGGTGTGCCAAACTAAGGAAAACTTAGTTAAATGAATATTAATTTCTGAAGGTAAGGGGAGACAATCCAGTGTGCACATTCCATCGGCCACTTTACACTCCTACTCCATCTAGTTGGGCCAAAACTAAAAATGGGAGCCAGACATTCCAATTGTTTTAAATTTCTCTTTTTTATTGTTTTGTTTCTTTTTCTTTGTTTCTTTTTAATAAATTTCTCACGGTTTAAAAAGATCAGACTAGGAAAGAAAGGTGGTTAATGAAATCTTTTGAAAATTGAGAGAAATTGTTCCCAGATATGTGACTGGCAGCAGATCACAAACCTTTTTATATGAAGAAATAATAATGGACACACACAAAAAGAAGAAGAGGATGCAGGAGTGGAGACACCCATCAATTATTAGATAAGAACAGCAGGCAATTTGAGTTTTTGGATTAAACATCCAATCAAAGTTAAAGATTAAAAAAACAAAACATTTGCTTATGAAATGACAAAAAACAGTTAATTTGTCAGTTTGTTAATAACGTCTATAAATATCTCTACCATTTTGATGGGAATCATTCCAAAAACGATAAAATAATAAATCCAACAAAGAAACAAACAAATTATAAAGTTTTGTTATCTACATCCAAGAATTTTGTTATTCCCTCCAATTAATTCCAAGGAAAATATTTAATAAAAAAAGAAGACAAAAACAAACTGTAAAGATTGAGTTCTTTAGATACATCAATCCAAAATCATCCCATATATCAATTAATGTTACCTAAGCAAATAGCATAGGTGTGTATAATGCAAACACACATGCATTATTCATACACACTTCACATCCATCCATGTACCATGATTTCATACATTATACATCCACACATACATATGCACTATGATTACACACATTAGGCAGTCATACCTTATGCATACACACTACACATACTTACGATAACACACATTATGCATACATGCATTATACTATTAAAAAAGAATGTAGATATACATACATTCATTATATTAAAAAAAAAAAATGAAAGAATGCATACACACTACACATGCATACAGGTAAACCAGGATTACACACACTCTATAAAAAAACATTTAAAAAAAAAAAAAAATAAAATAAATAATAATATTCAATTTTAGTTCAGAAACAAGTGTTCTCAATAATCTTTTTTTTTCCATATGGGATGATTTAAAATTGATACCTACTAAAAAGATACCTAATTAATTTCCATATCATGGAAATAAAAAGGCCAACATTTATCTCAGAATTAACATAGAAACGAGGAAAGCAACCAAATTTGTTAAGTCTGATTGGTAAGATTTGTGATAGAGGCTGTAAGTCAAGTCCCTGTTTCTTGTAAACAGACACAGGTAATAAAAAGGGAAGGAAAAAAGACTCAGAGATAGGGGTAATCACTGATTGTTAGTCTTGCCATTGGCTGGACGGAAGTCATCATGGTCAGTTTTTAATACTGACCCTTACTGACCAACAACAACAACAAAAATATAAATATTTATATATAGAAAATAACATACTTGTGCCTATGAGAATGGGGAAAAAACTGAGAGAAAAGATACGAAAGGTTTAGACAAAAATTACTCAAATAAACAATTGTGTAGCAAATTTTTGATGTGGGGATTATTTTAAAAATTTTTTTGGTATTGTAGGAGAATGGTAGTTTATCTTGAGTGTATCACAGAGACAAAAAGACGTTGGTCGGTGGATGACATAGTGGCCAGCCAAGGAGTAAGGTTTACCATTTCTTAAAGAAAAGTTCTGATGCTGGCAGGAGAGGACGAGACGAGGAGGAGGTGAATAAGGAAATTAGGAAAAAAAGTTATAAATCTTTCAGGTGACCACACGACGACAAGTGACTGACAGATATACACACACACACATGCACAGATGATGAATGCACAGGCACACTTGCTCACACACAATGTCCTTGTGTCAGGTTTGCCATTAAGAGTTCTGTAGAGCGTGGCTCAGCTGTGAAACCAAGCTTCCCAGCTGGCCGAGACATCTAAAGTCGAATAGAGGTAGCCAGCAAGGATGGCACTTAGCGCGACCACAGTAACTTTCATAGCCAACTTCCTATTTTGTCTTCGGATGGCCAAAGCTTCCCGTGCTTTCTTCTCGGCGGCAAACTTGAGGGCTCTGGAAGACAAACAAACAATGCATGAGTAAAGTCTTTCTGACTGGAAAAAAAGTCGGTGGGGGGGACTAATCAGGGAGAAGGGGTAAGTGCTGGATGTTGCAGGGCAGACGGGACAAGAGAATCCAACGTACGCTTGTGTGGCATCCCGGACAGCGGCGGCGGTGGCTGCAGCACTGTCAGAGATCAGTTCCGTCGGGGGATATTGCAGAAAAAGATCCCCAGCTTTGCTAATCAGTTGTTCGAATGGGAGGTCATCAGGGATACGAGACAAAAGTTGATGGACATATGCCATTTCACATTGGCAGGAAAGAATCTCCTTTTCACGGTGAAGAACAATCTGAAATTAGGAACAAAAAGAGAATAAAAAAAACATTTTTTTTTAGATTTACTTTAGATAGAAATTATACAAATGAAACTTATTGTGGAAAGCTTCTTGCAAGTTTTTGAACTAAAAATTTAGTTTGTCTAAATTTTTGAGAAGAGGTTTAATATGTATTATTTTGATTGGACCATATGACCTTTAGGCATCCCTTTTTGATCTCGATTAAGAAAGGACATGTTTTTCATTTACACCGTCAATGTCCGGTTTTTAGATTAAAAAAAAAAAAAAAAAAAAAAAAACAAAAAAAAACCCCTAACCCCTAACAAACAACCGGATATTGACAGTGTAAATGAAAAACGTCCTATAGAGATCAAAAAGGGGTGTTTAAAGGTAAAATAATCCTTTTGATTTTTGGACTGTTGTTCTCATCTTTATCATCTATATATTAATACTTGTGTTCCTTAAAAGTGCGACCATAATCATCTTACAACACCCTCTGGTTAAAAATGAAACTGTCTAAATTGAAATACAAAAATGTAAATCCTGATTATCTGGTCTTGCTTACCCGCCAAATTTTTATTTCTTATGAGTGTTGTCACTTCAACTAAATGGACAATTCTGTTTGTAATATAATTACACAGAAAAATATAATAAAGAAAGAGTAAGGGAAAGATAGAGAGAGGGGGTGAGCGTGTGGAAAGTGATAATGCTGTTTCAAAAATAAGAGGGAGAGAGAGAGTTAAATCAAAATTATACTTTTCACATATTTAACTATTTTACAATAGCGCTTAAGTATTCAATATCAAACGTAATAATTGAATTATCATATTGTGGTATATCCACAGGTACTGTTAGTGATATATAAAAACACAACATTTCTGCTGTTTTACCCTCCTGCCTACATCAGTTTGGTTGGTTGTTGGGTTGTTTTATGGCATGTCAACCCTTGTTGGGTTATTTCATGCCGAAGACGTTTTGTTTGATTCATTCTTGATAGATATGCAAAATTTTTTTTAGAACTCATTTTTTCTATTTAACCCACAGATAGGACCCTAAGAGGTACTACCACTCCATGTCAGAGTAATGGCAATGAAGGGGTACTCCACACTTCCCAGAGCTCCAAAATTAGAACTTCACCATTAGATGCAGTTTAAGCCTTCATCCGGTGTTTCTTGTCTATCCAAGCATAGCAATGATTACTTGGGAAATTATTTTGAATAGTTTGACTGTTGAGCAAACAAAGCATTGAAGAACTTATGAAGATCTCATCCTAATAAGTTGAATCATTGCTATACTCGGATAGACATGGAACACCTGAAGATGGACAGACGGTACAATAACCAAAATGTTGTGTTTTTATGTATCATGATAAAGACAGGGACAACAGCCCAAAAAATCAAAATAATAAAAAGTTAGTGTTGAACTTTCATAACATAAACCTATTATTATTAATTTTGGTTAGTACAGTAGTACCTTGATTTATGAATAACCCAACTTACAAGTTTTTCAAGTTACAAGCTGTCATTTGGTTGATTTTTTGCTTTGTGTTGAGGGCTAAAATTTGAGGTACAAGTGAACTTCAAATATGCTTATGTTAATAAATTTCCTAAAGACATTTAAGTTTCCAAATTTATTACACCAAAGAAAAATACAATTTATAAAAAAACAAAACATTAAAACATTACTGTACATATTTCATTACATTCTATTTTAGGTTTTTATACAATACAATGTTCTTTTTCTTATTTAAAAAATGTATCCAAAAACTTAGGGTGTTTTGTTAGGAGGGAGCCTGGAATGGATTAATGGCATTTCAGTTTATTTCAATGGGGAAAATTGATTTGATATATGAGGAAATGTATATGAGTTATGAGTGAAAGGGTTTAACCTTGTAAGTCAAGGTACCACTGTATTATTCATGATTTATCAGGAAACAGGAAAAATCTCAGATTTTTATCAAAAACCCCATAGCAGAAATAAATAATTATAATTAAAAAAAAAAAAAAAAAAAAAAAAAAAAAAAAACTCAGTTTGAACCATGGCATTCGATATTAAAAGGTCTAAACTTATCGTGAAGGTAGAATCAAAACTGGAAGCTAACAATTTACTTCTGGATTGAGATTTCACTAGTTTGCTTCTGCAGTCAGTTTAAGAAATTGAAAGAAAGTTTTGCTTTTACACTTGGAATGACTTTTACCATTATTCAGTTAAAGTATTGAAAAGATCTATTTATCTTATATCCTTTCTGACTTTACCTGCAATGAGTCTTTTTAATATAGAATGCCATGGTTTGAACCCTTTTGCTGCGGAAAGCGGATATATCCACTCAAACTTTTGATGCCATTTAACTGTGGATTTACTAAAACTCATTTTTAAAAAAAATCTATTTAACCCATAAATGGAACCCTAACAGGCACTACCAATCCTAGTCAGAGTGGACCTGAGAGAAATGATGATGAAGGAGTACTCCACAGAGCTCCAGATTTGGAACTTCACGACTAGATGCAGTTTAATGTCATAACCAGGATACTAAGTCCCCCAGCCACTGCCTCCTAGCACATATATGGTAAAAAGGGTTGCAGGGTTTGCCATAAGGGCAATAAGGTTGGAATAATCATATAGTAAACCTATAGGAAGCAATTAAAACTATCATGTCAGGAAATTGAACCTGATGAAGTAAAACAAATTAAAATCAATGAATAGATTACTGGATATTATTGAAAAGAATTATAACGATATCAAAATGCAAATGATTCAAAGATTTATGTTTTTCTTATTTGTTCTATTATGTGTTCATCAATCTTTGATGATTTCATTACTTTTTTATTCAAGTAAAATCTGATTATTTGGTTTTGCCTAATAACTTCAGACAGCAGTTTTTTTAAAGAATATATCAAATAAGTTCAATAAAACATATTGATACATACCTAAAATTTAAACCCTGACTTTATTTTGACATCTAAATTGCTAGTTTAAAATTTGATAAATTTTTGTCTTCAAACCAAATTTGAATTATTGAAATTTATGTAATTTGCTTAATAACTTCAGACAAGGTGTGTATATATATATATATATATATATATATATATATATATATGTGTGCGTGTGTGTGTGTGGATGGTACCAACTGTTTCCTTGATAGGATTCAGTCCAAAGTGAGAATTCAAAAATACATATAAAAATATGCATATATATTTTTACATATACAGAGTATTATGAATAAATGAATAATTGGAGACCTTAGTTCAGATATATATATATATAATATAATCCAAATGACTGATAAGTAAGGGGGGGTTTCTATTGAGGATCATTGAAATCTCACTGTACAACCATACAGTATGCTCTTGTAAGTGCAAACATATATATTCATACAAGGATTTTCATAAATCCCTAAGAGAGCTGAATGTATAATAACCAAAAAATCAGTTATATATAGAGCAATATTTAACTTTCAAGAAGAAAAAAAACAAACCATCATCTGTTATAATATTTATTTTGACTAGAAATTCAAAATGAGTCCAGCCTTTTTAGATAGATAAGTAATTATAGCAGAATTTAGTGCTAACACATTACTCAATAAGTCCCTGACCTGACATACTGATGGCACCACTAAAAAAAATCCATATAATTTTTATAAAGTACTAACCTTCAAATGGCACGTGTCAAAAATTGAGCTCAATCGGATTATTAGTTTATAAATTACAGTTATTTAAGTGAAGCTACTGTTACAAATTTTCAAAACAATGGAAAAATCTGAATTTAATGTGTTGATAAAGCATTGCTTTCTAATAGAAAAAATACTGTTCAAGCAAAGCAATGGCTTGATGTGTGTTATTCGGACTCTGCTCCATCGGAAACAATGGTTAAGAGTTGGTATGCTGAATTTAAACGCGGTGGTACAGACAGAAATGATGCTGAACATGCAGGTTGCCCAAATTAGGCGGTTGTCCCGGAAAACACCAAAAAGCTCCACAAACTTGTTTTGGCCGATCGTAAATTGAAGTTGCGTGAGATAGCAGAGGAGCTGAAGATATCAAAACACAGTGTATTCACCATTTTGCATGAACATTTGTGAATGAGAAAGCTGTGTTCAAAGTGGGTGCCGTGTTTGCTCACAGTCAATCAAAAACATCAATGCGTCGATGATTCAGTGTTGTTTGCAACTGTTTCAATGCAACAAAAATGAGTTTTGCATAAATATGTGACAATGGATGAAACATGGATCCACCACTTCACTCCAGATTCAGCTGAGTGGACAGCAGAAGGTGAAAGCCGACCAAAGCAACCAAAGACGCAAACATCAGCAGGCAAGGTTTGGGCCTCTGTATTTAGGGATGCACAAGGTATTTTGTTCATCGATTATCTTGAGAAAGGAAGAACCATTAAAAGCAAATATTACATAGCATTATTGGTGTGTTTGAAGGAAGAAATCGCCAAAAACAGCCTCAAATGAAAAAGAAGACATGCTCTTTTACCAACACAATGCACCGTGTCACAAGTCGATCGCAATGTTGGCAAAACTACATGAATTGCATTTCAAATTTCTTCCGCACCCACCCTATTCTCCAGATCAGGCTCCCAGCAACTACTGGCTATTTGCAGCTAGAAAAGAATGCTCCAGGGAAAAAGATTTGACTCCAATGAAGAAGTGATATCGGAAACTGAGGTGTATTTTGAGGCCAAAGACAAATCATTCTACAAAAAAGGCATTGAATTGTTAGAGAAGCATTGAAATCAGTGTATCACCATAGAAGGAACTATGTTGATGAATAAAGTTGAATTTTGCCTAAAAGTTGTTTTATTAGTTAGGCCTGGGACTTATTGAGTGATGTGTTATATGAGTTAGATTAAGGCTGACAGAAATGGAAGCAATAAATCAAAACATTATATTTTTAATAAACTTTACAAATGTGAGGAAAGGTGCAGAAATAATTTTAGTAAATAATGTTTTGATTAGATTATATGAACCAGTGAATAAAACAAAAGAGTATATTCTTGACAACAATATCATTTTGGAAAATGGAAGAAACTCAAGTTTTAAAAAAAAAATTAGAAGGGTTAAATTATTTAATAAGCCAAAAGATCCAGTTAGTATGGGCAGCAAAAATATAATCAAAGATTTAGAATTTATATATATATATATATATATATATATATATATATAATGTTAAGTGTGAAAATAAACATATTTCTTTCTTTCTTTCTAAACAGCTTTAGTGAATGGTAAAAATAGACGTTAAAATTTAAGACGCAACTAATAGAATTGAATTCAGGCGTAAAATATGAATTAAGAAATATCTAGCTAATTACATATTTACGCAACTTCAAAAGAAGATTTTATAAATCCTTTATAAATTTGTAAAATAAACAATGAATATAAAATATTAATGAGTGAATAAAAGTAAAAGAAATATCAAGATAAATACATACATGCTTATCTTATTAAGCTTAGTAACATACACACACACACACACACCATATATATATATATATATATATATATATATATATAAAACACACATTTTAGAGAGATAACCTATATTTCTTGATATTATTTATGGATTAGCATAAGGGGATAAGACAACAGATGAGATGACTGAGTACCTATATATGTATAATAAGGAATCTATAAAATAGCATTCATGATGAGAATTTAAACTAACAAAAATAAATTATGAAGAAGTTGAACTTTATTCTACAACAATGCAGACTTATGGAATTAATGTTCCAATGGACATAAATAATGAAAAAAAAAAAAAAAAAAAAGTGCAAGCTTTATATCAGATAATATAGCAAACTTTATAAATAAACTCCCAAATATGACCCTGAATATGGAGTAACATGCAAAGTGTGAATAAAATCTTTGCAAGACCATTTTTTAAAAAAGTGAATGTAAAGACCGGAACAAAAACCAAAAGGTCTGGAAGCTCTTAAGAAAAATTAATGAAGCCTGAAGCTTTTTTTGCAATTTCATTATCCTCAAAAGTCTAGTGATTTCAATATGGCTGACATGATATATTTTTGGTAAATAATCTCTTCTTCACACAATATGTTTTCAACTCTTTAAAGAATTCCAGTGATGACTTTTTTTTCTGAAATTGATATAATTGGATAACTATGGTGATTATTTCCAAATAAAAGATTTAACAGTTTAAATGACTTATTTTCATTTATAAATTTTCATCAACCCTTCTGCACAAGCAGGATATGACACAAGGTCAATTTCTTAAGCAGTGTTTTAATAGGTCTGAATTCAGAGTTTTCCTTTTCTTAGATCAATTGCCATACCAAGGTTAAAGAGACTAGTCTGCCCTACCCTGTATCCATAGTTGGATATTCATGCTAACAGCCTCATCCAGGATTTGAACTCTAGTCACTATGTCCATTTTTTACAACGATAACCATAACACCAAGAGTGCCTTATTTTCCTTTAATAAGGCCAAGAGAGCGTAAATGATTGAGTGAGAACCAGAAATCCTTTTGTAGCCAGTGATTGAATTATTCAGAGTTAATCTTCAGAGACAATAATAGACAAGTTAACAAGTGAGTTAGTAATACACACTTGGGTCAGGTTAATAAATCTAAAGCAAAATGCAGTTGGAATTAAAGGAAAAAAGAAAGTGCCATAATTTAGCAAACTTTTCAGCAACATGCTGGCAAATATAGCAAGTGGCATTTTGTAAAATACAAAAAAAAAAAAAAAAAAAAAAAAAAATTTTTTACTGTCCTATGAAGATTTGTGCAGGTTATAAACGTGGTATTAACCCTTTACCTACCGGGTGCACAGGTGTCAAATGCATTCCAACAACCAGGTGTGCAGGCTGAAAATCGTACTCTGCATCCTTTACATACCAAAACATTAGAAACAACATATTTCAAATTATGAACAATACAATGGCAGTTTCATTGAAAGATGAGCTCAGCTGATTTATTTGCCACAAATTTCTTTTTTTTTTTCTTCTTTTACACGAATGCTTGAAAGAGAATAAATATACTTGTGATTGATAGATAAGAGGTTAAAGAGTCAGACAGATCTAGAAGGAAAATTTTTAAAATTTGAATCACAGTTTTCTCCAAATAGAAATAGAATGAAAAGATTATTTCAACTGCCAGAATTTGTGGTTGTTAGATATACCCACCCTTAAAACTAGATATGCAAGTTGAATATCATATTCTGCATCCTTTATGAACCAAAATATTAGAATCAACATAATACTTCAAATCAAGAATACAATGTCTGTTTCATCGAGGACAAAAACAGCCGATCTATAAAAAGGAATAGACAAACAGATCAGTAGGTTAAAAGTCAGAGAGATCCAAAAAACAAAATTCCAGGGTTTGGGTAGAGGTTCTTATTGGGAAAACAAAAAAACCAAAGGAAATTTGACAGAATGTCCTATTGTCGGTATCAGCCAAACACCCTTTTTTGCTAGCACTAGACTAGGGAGTGTTTTTCTGAGGTGGGGCATTGCACATACCGTCAACTCCCCACTTTACAGCACAAATCAGATTACCAATCTGTGCTACTCATACACTGAGTTGGCGGGGACCGGTCTTGAACTCAGAACCTTGTGATTCCAAGGCAGGTGCACTACCAACTGAGCTAAACTGATTCCTAGACTTTAATATATGGAAATTAAAAATGATAGCTGGAATCCATTGAGAATTGTCTTTGGAATATCAAATATTGGATCATCAGTTGACATTCAGAAGGTAAATTAAAAATTTAAAATTAATTACAGTCCCCATTTAAATTTTTATACAGCACTTTTGAGATAGCTGTACCATATGAATCAAACCAATCTCAAATACTTATGTATTTAAAAAAGAAAGCAAAGAAAGTCAAAGACTCTTCAGGTGAAAGCAAGGTGACATTAACAAGGGGAAGAACTGCAGAGTTAGTTGCCATGATTTGCATACAAAAAATTAATGCTTCCTAAACGGAGTCCTGGGAGATGTACCTATGTGTGCTATTAAAATATATATATATATGCAAAACTGGAATAAAAGAAATGATTCTTATTTTAGCAAAGCATTTGACAACTATGGAAGACAAATCAAACTTTCATTTTACATTATTAAACATTTTTGTTGCTTCTAAAAAAAGTACCACAAACAAGAAATGTTTTTGAACTACTGAACTTTTTGAATAGATACAAGACCAGAGTTATTCGTCAGACACAATAGACAAGGTACTAAGCAAGTTAGTAACACATAGATATATTAAACCTGGCAACATTAAAATGGAATATATATATGCTAAACAGATACTACGGTAGAGCATCCGTCTGAGAGCCACAAGGTTCCGGGTTAGATAACAGCCCTTGCCAACTCACTGCATGAATAGTACAGCTTGGATCTGTGCAGTAAAGTTGGGAGCTGATGATAGATGTAGCGCTCCACCTCAGATGCAAAAATAATCTTTCTAATCAAGCACTAGGGAAAAGGGGATAGACTCCCTTGCTGTCCGACTGATACCGACACTAGCCCACTCCACCTACTTTACTTACTCCTATTGAAATTGGGTATAATCCTTATCTAAAAAGGTGTAAATTATCTATCTACATAAATACTAACATTTTCATAATCTTTGGATGTATCCATAACCCAGAAAAAAATGGCACATCATAGCAAGATTTATACTAGAGCAATAAACTTAAAATTCTCTTAGAAAATAAAGCAATTCACAACTAAATAATAATTTTGTGGAATCTGTATTTGCACTGAATGAGATTTTATTCTTATTATCCGAATTCTCAATATAACAAATAACGACGATTTCTAATCAGGATCTTTCTTTACTTCCTAAATAGAAGTATCAATATCCTCATGAACCACTATTAAAATGGTAACAGAAAAGGTTCAGGGGTCATGTAGTATAATCTAAATACATACACTAGTTTAATAAACTTTAACAAACTTAATCTAAAATTCCATTTTGGCTTTCCAATATAAATATTGTACAATATTGTAAGGAAAATAGCAAAGAATACTTACTGCGGCTGCCAAATAAATTGGCATAAGCGGGTGACAGGCAATGAAAAAGTCATATAATCTGACAATGTGGCGATATTCATTGAGAACATGTCCATACCATGTGATTAACCAGCTGAGACAGAACATTGTTCCTACCTCAGACCTGTAAGATAAAAACAAATCTCAAATTATAGTAGACCATAAAAATCATTAGAGAAAAATAAATAAATGAAAATAATAAAAATCCTGCATGTTGATATTGTTAGATTTTATGCAAGTTTGGCAATTTTTAAAATTCTTGTTATCTGAAATAATCAAGAGCATATGTGGTGCTTTTCCAATTTTTACCACTTTCCTATTTGGAAAAATTCTTTTATATATTAAATACAACTGAATACATAAAAATTACATAGTTTAATTTGCATATATAAATTGTATTACACACACACACACAGTATACAAAAAAACAATGGATCAACCCATTATTACATCTTGATTTTGAGCCACTTTATGAAAGCATTTTCTAATAAACCAACTAAAAAGAATTATTTTTCTCAATTTTTAAAGATTTAAGGGAGATAACTCATTTTCTATTATATACATAATATTAGCTATATTCTAAAATAAGTAAATCGTCAGGGTGGCCTAATGTCGGTATCAGCCAGACAGCGAGGGAGTCTATCCCCTTTTCACTAGCACTAGACCAAAAAGATTGTTTTTGTGTCTGAGGTGGAGCGCCACACCTACCCCCAGCTCTCAACATTACTGTACAGATCAAAGCTGTACTATTCATATGCTGAGTTGGCGAGGGCTGGTATCAAACCAAGAACCTTGTAATTCCTAGTCATGTGTTCTACCGACTGAGCTAAACACTGGTTTAATTAGTACATACAAACAATATACAATATTTTGTCCTAAGTTTGTTTTTTTAAACATTTTTTATTTTGTCATCTTTGTAAGATTTCTTAAATTTGATCCAATTTTATATAAATGTTTTTTTACTGTCCTATGAAGATTTGTGCAGCGTGGTATTAACCTTTACCTACCGGGTAAATTAATTGAAATTTTCTGTCAGATTTATTTCTACCACTATTCGTCATTTTCAACAGTATAATTAAAATGTTATTTTTTCTTTAAATCCAGTAAAACTTTTGTTTTTCAGAGGCTTTCTGTTCAGAGCATAGAGAGATTTTGAATGTTTTGTAGTTTTTCTATAACATCTGTTATGTTAGTTTGTGTACATGATATAGCAAATATAGTATAAAACTATATATCACACACAAACATTATATATATATATATATATATATATATATATATATATATATATATATACATACATACACACAATATAGTCATAGACATACAAACACACCCAAAATAAATTGAATAGATTAAACAAGTAAACTAAATAACTGAAAATATTTTACGCTTTTAAAACTTGAATAATAACCAGCTATCAAGCGTTTCTTAAATTTACAATAGAGTTTCTTGCTGCCCTGAGAATGGATTCGTTGAAACTTCGGCGTCTGGCAACTGACCTGGTAAACGCTCATAAGGTCATCTTAACAGCAACCTTGAGCACCTTTTTGATCTCCATGTTTCTAACACACGTGGGCATGCCTACAAAGTCAGAAGACAGCATTGCTCACATGACTTTCGGAAACATTTTTTCATGCTCAGTATTGTCAAGGCATGGAATAAGCTGCCTGTGACCGTTGTAGGCTGCCGAAATACTGCATCTTTCAAAGCCTCCATGCTTCCTGTAGTCCGCCGACACTATACCTGATACCCCTCTCCACAAACATATGCACATGCGTGCACATATACATGTATATTATTACTGTAAACTATTCATGTTCCTGACACTAATACATTGTTCTGTGTACTAGGCATGAGACTTTGATGAGTTGTGGTGCACCTGAGCACTGTACACAATAAATTTCATTATTATTCTAATTATCATTGGAGATCTGAGGACACAAATGAAAACAATAGATGAATAAGGAGTGCAGTCTTCTGTTACCATTGTATCATTTACCTTATTAACTAAGAGGATCTATGATTGTGTGGTGAAAATATGAAAGGATGATTTTTAAATAATGGGTAGATGAATTTTGAATGATATTTTCACAAAAAATGCTGATCTGTAAATTTCAATTTTCTCAAATAGAAAAAAGGAAAAAAAAAAAAAAAAAGAAAAATAATTTCAAATTTTCTGTTTAATCATTCAAAGAATCAATTGTGTTTAGTCAGAACTTTGTAACTCATATCCTTTTACCTTAGACCGTAAACTTATCAATTACACCTGATCCCTCATCTAAAAAGTTGGTTGGTTGGATTTTATGGCATGTCAACACTTGTTGGATTATTTTAAGCTGTTCTGTTTTATTCATTCTTGATGGGTATTCAATTTTTTTTTTTAAACAATTTTTTAAACTCATTTTTTTCTATTTAACCCATAGATAGGACACTAACAGGTACTACCACTCGAGGTCAAAGTGGACCTGGGAGTAATGGCGATGAAGGAGTTTCACACTCCCCAGAGCTCCAAAAATGAAACTTCACCATTAGATGAAGTTTAACATCATACCCAAGATACTAAGACCCGCAGTCCACCACTTTCTTGCAAATATACCTCGGTGTGTGTGTGTACATATATATATATATATATATATATATATATATATGAAGGAAAAGATTTGCTTCATGTAATTATTTCAACAGCAACAAGCTTAGCTCGTTACAGTATCTTCAGACAAGGAGCAAAAATGTGTAAGACTTTTTTCTTTCTATATTGCTGTCTGTTCACACACCGCAATGTACATTGAGCTCTCACTACGGATGACCTATATGACTATAGAAGTGCTATGCATAGAATTATCTTTAACACCATGTGTGTTTGTGTGTGTGTATATATATATATATATGTTTCTTAATTGGATAATGTTAGAAAAAAGAAAATCTTACCGCTGTAGAAATTTCTCCAATTCAGGATTAGCTTTGGCAACAATTGGATTTAAGTAATTCATCACTACTTTTGTCCTTTCCATAGTAGCATCCATATATGCTCTGAAAAATAGGTTAAGAGAATATTAGATCAGAAGTCAACTAGATGACAAATTTGATAGCTATAAATTTAAAGATCAATTATTGATTACTAGCAAAATAAAAAACACCCTCCGGGCGATGTAAAAATAGATTTTTGAAACATATTGCCTGATGTTGGGATGGGAGTTAAAAATTCAATGTCAGCAAGTTTGTACCCTAAGTAAGTAAAATCATCAAATTCCTTAAAGGATTAAAAAATAAAACAATTTGAAATGTAAACTTTAAATATATATAAAAATAAAACACTATATATAGATATATAATACCAATCATGTATTTATTAAAACTTGTTTTAAAAAACAATGAGGACTGTCTAATGTTGCATGCTCAAATTTTGAGTGTATTTATTCTGTTATGACGATGTGACGTAAACAGTGACGTAGTTTTTTTTACAGACAAAAAACTGGAAGCGAATCTCCATTATTAATAGATTAAAGATCAGAAAGATAAAACCATCAAAGCACCAGATAGTTACTATATATACATTGGAAATGTTACAAAATAATTTTGATCATAATAGTAAGCATTTCAGGTCAAGTTTCAGAGCAATCCAAACATTAATTGGTGCAAAAGAAATACCAATGCAAATAGGTCACTTTGTCATAACATCCTTTGCCAAAAAAAAAAAAAAAATTTCTTGCATCCATAATGATTGAATTAGGAAAACAGCGCATGAGTAGCATAGATTGGGTAATCTGATCTATGCGGTAAAGTCAGGAGCTGACAGTAGGTATGGTGCTCCACCTCAGCAAAAACAATCCCCCTGGTCTAGCACTAGCGAAAAGGGGATAGACCAGCTGATACTGACAATAGGCCACCCCACCAACAATTTACATATGTTACTGTAACAATAAAAATGATAAATCATGATATTTTTAGAGCATTTTAACACTATTGTTCTAACTTAAAGAAAAAAGCAATTTTGCAATTATCTTCCAGAAATTGATGTCAATTGTGTTACAGAGCCAAGAAGATTTTTTTCCTTGGATATTTCCCTGGATGACATTTTGATATTCTCTAATATGATGGAGGACCACTTGAAGCATATAGATTGAGTCTTAGATAGTTTATAGAAGCATAATCTAAAATTGTAACCCTCTAAGTGTGAGTTCTTTTAAAAGGAAACCTAATACCTGGATATCAAAATTAATAAGGAGATACAACCAAATTTGGATAAAAAAGTCAAGGCTATAAAATCAGATGCAACTCCAACCACTGTTAGGTAAGATCCTTCATTGGAATGACCTTATACTATCATCGCTTTATTACAAATTTTTCTTATATAGCCAAGTCACAGATTAATTTAACAAGGAAGTATGCACGTTTCCAATTGTTACATATTAATTGGATCCCTATTACTTTTTAAGGTAGTATAGAAATCCTTATGGTGATCAGTGCAGCTGATGGCCTTGAGAGTGAGTGACAATGCTTGACCTCACTCTCACCTTGCGTTCTGGGATGATCGTGAGAATCGGAAGTGATAGAAAGCCCCTTCCGGTTTAAGGAGTAAGCAACTCAGAGTTGCAGTAGTTAGTCAGTTGCAGATTTAGAAGCTAGCAAGATGTGACTCTCAGCGCGCAGTTGTCTGGCCTGGGTTCCGGAATAAACTAACATCCAAAGTAAATCGAAGTCTTGTTGTTATTACTAAAAGCTAACAATGACACAAGGCTTCTGATAAGAAATGGTCCCCAGCAGAACCAGACACGGAATCCCCAGATAAGAAGACCAGACGAGACCTGTAGAAGATATACCAGACCATTAGAAGATAGAAGACTAGAAGAAGCAGATCCGACCAGAAGAGAAGAGTGTAACACAATTGGACAACACACGCCAGGCCGTTTTTGAAAATGAAGTGATACTAGCATATTCCGACCCTTATATGGACTATAGGCAATCTACAGATGCTAATTATAGAGTTTTAAAAAATAAAGTTGGCAGAGTGGCTAATTGTTGGTATCAGCTGGACAATTTAAGGGGTAAATTCTTCAATTCCAAATCTCTTTAAAACTAGAAAAAAAAAAAAAAAAAAAAAATAAAATAGTTTTAGCTTTACCTTAAATGTGTAGTGGAGAGTTTATCCACTACTGCAAATGCAATGTCTTCACCAACAGCAAGAAGAAATGTGACACATATATCATGATAACCCTGAAGTAACAAACATGTAAGCAAATAGATTAAATACATTACATATAGAAACATGTTCATATACAACAAAATATATCCAAATTAACTTAGAAATATTAAGGAAATATACATGAATGTATAGATATGCTTAATAGTGTGTAGTAAATCAATGTTTTAGAGCTTACTTTATATATGTATTAATATTTTGTAGTAAATTAATGTTTTAGAACTTATTTTATTTTGTAGTACAATGAGGCCTCCATATTGGTAGGGATTAGGGACCCATGTGAAAGTGAAAAAAAAAACCCAACCTTGAATACCTTTACAAACCGTAACTTATTACTTAACCATATTTAACACAATAAAGTAAAACTACATACTGTACTGTTTAATTTATACAAGTGCTTCAAAAATGCTGGTAAATAGTGGTTTAAATATTATTACTTTGCTAGAGGTATAAATTGTCTAATGTTCTAGATACTGCTAATAACCTAGACTTACCTGATAGTAATGTAGCTCTGGATGTCTGACTAGAACACGCAAAATGAGATCTACTAGTTTGTCCTGCAGAGCCAATCGTTTCTGATCTTCCATTCCTGTACAAGAGACAATAAAATCATATTCAGTTTCTTCTTTTTTTTAAAAATAATAATTTTGATCAATATCTTGGACTTCATTTTAGTGTTTCAAAAAGCATATATCAAATTGACAATTGAATTGATAGTTACAAATAATAAAATAAATTTTATCTAAGAGTATTAAAAAAGGGGGAGGGTTTCCCGGAAGATATGGATCCATGGATCAAAGACTTGTCTAACAAAGAGATTGCACTTATATGAATGCAACATGTGTGTCTTTGATGATGTACAATTGTAACAGGTGGGCAACTCTAAAGGTGCAGCTATTGATGAGCTTGATACCTGCCACCAAAAAACATCTGAAAATTATTACTGGACACCAATGGCCAACCTAATGTCCAACAAAGCTCTGTACATTACTCAAATAAGACAACAGTATACAGTGTTAAATTATAAGTTTAATTCATTCCACTTGTAACCCCATTTCCTTGTATATTAAATCAATTTTCCCCATTGAAATAAACTGAAACCATTAATTCGTTCCAGGCCCCTCACCTGCATAAAACGGTAATCTGAACATTAGCTACATAAATGAGAGTAACCTCCCTTTGTTTCTTTCACTTCAAGGAAGCTGTCCGTTTTGGTCGTAAATCTACACTGAAAATACGAATTTGTTTGAATCAATACAACTACATATTTTAACACGAAAATATCATAAAATGTGTTCTTAATTGTGCTTGTGGTTTATTTGAAATGAACTTAACTGCTATTAAGAACACATTTTATGATATGTTCGTGTTAAAACATGCAGTTGTATTGATTACGGTAAATAAAAATGACCGACCAAAACAGACAGCTTCCTCAAAGTGAAAAAAACAAGTGGAAGTTACTCTCATTTATGGAGTTAATGTTCAGATTACCCAAAAAAACACCCTAATTTTTTTGGTTACATTTTTTTGAAATAAGAAAAATAGCATTGTATTCTATAAAAACATAATATAACGTAATGAATTATGTGCTGTAATATGTTTTAATGTTTATTTTTTTTTATAAATAATATTTTTCTTTGGTGTAATAAATTTGGAAACTTAAATGTTTCTATTGTACTTATTAATTGTATCTGAAGTTCACTCATACATCAAATTTTAGTTCTCAACACAAAGCAAAAAAAAAAAAAAAAAAAATTGAGTGAGTGACAGCTCACAACTTGAAAAACTAAATTGAGGCACTCGTAAGTCAAGGTACCACTATATATTCATTCCATATTTCTTTTATATTGAAAATAGCTTATCAAAGATTTGAATTTTATGCAGTTGGTACAAAATGATAAATTAACTGAATTTGCAAAAACCTGTTCCTCCATGAAGTCAGTATAAAATATATTTCAATTTAAATCTGCACAGATAATTTAAAATCTGAATGTTTTCTTTTAAGATGAATGAAATGAAGTATAAAATAAATGTTATCTGAAGATTTATAATTAAATACAAACCTGGTGGAAATCGCTTGAGAGATCTTTCCACATCCAAGAGTACTTGTGTGTAGTCACGATGCTCTTTCAACACCTGAGCATCTGAAATAATAATTACATACAAATCAGGTGGAAATTTATTCAAATTAACATAATTGGATCTATTAACATAATACATTCTTAATCTAAAAATATTTGAATAAGAAAGGAAATTAAATAAATAAATTTAATCCCTACTTAAAAATTAATGAAATGATGAATAACAAAGTAAATTGTGATTGCTAAAAATAAGGTTAAAAAAAAAGATAATATAGATAATATATGAATTTTACTACCCCTGTCCAATAATAGTTATTACTTTTTATATAAATTTCATACACTAAATATAACTGTTATGAGACAGAAATATAAGCGATTAATATGTAATTTATTTTCTTACAGTATAAATGTATCATACAATTAAAAAAGAGATTACATTAAACAAGTAGTTAATAAGCCACAAAGTGGCATAACCATTTGTTGAGTAGAAACCATGTTTTCCTTTAACAAATGGATATGCCTCTTTGCCAACACACATAATTATTTTTATAGAATATTGCTCACAACTAAATTGCTATATTTAGTAATACATTGAAAAATACATTAGGGCAATATATGAAAAATATACAAATTTGACAAAATTAGGGGTATTTGAACACCTCATGGTACTAACAGCATTAGCATATGTCAAGGTAATAACTCGGGGTTAATAATTATTAAACCTGAGTTATTACCTTGACATATGCAAATGCTGTTGGTACCATGAGGTGTTCAAATATATTTTATATTAGAATTCATATCATTAATGTGAAGATTATAATCTTCACATTAATGATATGAATTCTAATCTCCTTCAAATCTTTTTATCCTTATAATAAAGTATGAAGAGAAAAAGAAAAGTGGAACCCCCCCCCCAAAAAAAAACAAAAAACTGTCAGGTATTTACTTACCAGGCTTTGGAGGGATGTAATCTAAATCAAGTTCAACCAATAAGGGCCAAGCTTTCTTCCGTAAATGGTCATTGACCAATCCTCCTGTACTGATGGCCAGCTGTCGAATGGCAGAAACCTGAATGAGTTCTGAATTCAAAGCAGATTTGACCCGAGCATATTTACCCTTCTTAGATGGAGACACTGGAATAAGAAACATAAAAAGAAATTTAGAAAGCTTTTCTAAAAGAATGAAAGTATTGAAGTTATTATTCTTAAAGAAAAAAAAAACTTTAATGAAATTATGCAAAATTCTTTCTGTTTATGTGTTTGACTTCAATGTCTCTTTATGTAATTAAGTGATTACAATTCATAATAAATATAAAAATATGATTTTTTTTAATAATCTATTTATAAGGAGTGTGCACAGTAAAACTTTACAGGCTAAACTAAAGCCATATAAAGTGTAAATTCAACTGGAGTCAGAGTTGCTATAGTTTTACTGACTCCAACCCTCTATCCTTTGTTTCTTTCTATCTTCCTTTTCCTTTTCTTCCATTAAAGCAGACAATAAGCATCTGATGTATAGCATTATCATTTTCTCTCTTTTCCCTTTCTTTATTATGTGTAGTGTGATCTTTTTTCTTTCTTTGCTCATAATCAAAATGGAATGGCTTATTATTTATCCGAGGTGATGACAGTAACATTCAAACACATGCATTCCCATCTTATCTATTAATAAAGGAAATTAGCTCTCTATTTGTAACTGAAACTAAGGCACTACTTATGTCACATTACCCAAAATCATCATAACAGAATAAATACACTCAAAATTTGAGCTTGATTGTTTTAATAAATACATCCGCGGTATAATATATTTACATATAGTTTTATTTTAACATCTTATTATAATGGAGATTGTGAGTTTGTCTGTCTGTAACCGAAACTATATTATTATACAAGTCACAATTCCCTTTGTTATTTACATCACATTCTCCATGATTTTATTTTTTATTTAAACCTCAATTATTAATAAAATTGTTTTACATTATTAATACTGTTGACCATATCTGCATAATAATAACATGCAATTGTATTTATATATACAACAAAATAGCGGTTTACAGTGTGAATGGAAAGGCTAATTTGCATATTGATCTTAAAAATTTGATTTTTAATAAATATATGCTTAGTATTATTGATTTCTGATTGTTTGGTTTTATCTTATTGAATATGAGCAAAAATCTTGTGGATAAATCTTAAAAGAAATCCATTAACAAGAAGAAATAACTGTAAATTTATTCTTTACTTCCTATTTTAACTAAATAGTTAAATTAGGAAAATTTACCAATGAAAGACGGGAGTAACGGAAAATGATGGAAGAGTTAGTTTCAAAGTTTTTCTATTTTTCAATCATACCCCCTCTGTTCCAAATCTTTTTATCTGCATTCTTATTTAGTTTCATTAGTCTTTCTAATTTAATATGATATTTTATTATATTAAAACTTAAATACTTGCACCCGGAGGGTGCATATATTTGCTAGTATATTTAAAGTTATCAGAACTAAGCTTCCATTTCAAATTGTTTTTTTTTTTTTTATTCCTTTAATAAATTTGATGATTTTTACTTATGGTACAAACTCTCTGGCATTGGATTTTTTATTAACTCCCAACCCATTAGACAATATTTTTCAAAAATTAATTTTACACCGCCCGGAGAGAGTTTTCTTTTTTTTTCTCCTTCTAGTTTTATTAAGATTATAGTTGATATTCCATGAATATCACCAACAAGTAATTGATACCTCTTTAGAATAGGACTGTCATTTATTTTGACCTTGTGACCAAATTCATAGATTTACAAGAATTTATTTTTTTCTCCTTCTGTCCAAAGTCTCATTACTTTGCACCGTTCAATTGAGCTGTGATCATATAGAGCTTTTCCTGTTTGATGACCAACCACTTTAATTGGTCACTAAACAGGAAAACTTTAATTTAAGTGATACTTTGAAGAATAACAACATTGCTGCATAAAGAGATTGTCTACTTATTGAAATAATTATGTGAAGAACAAAATCCACACACACACACACATTGTATATATTCTTCTTCATTCATAAACAATCCATGTGAATTTAACCCTTTCTGTAGCAATGTTCTTATTTATTGAGTATTCAGATTTTTGCTGTAAGATCCAACAACCAAACCATTGCACCTTGGTTTCAATCTAACAGTATAAGGTTTCTAATCTTGTATGATCCCCTATAGAAATAGGATCAGTTTATTAACCGATTACAATTTAAGTCTCTCTCCCCACCCTCTCTCCTTTTAATATTCTTTATTTAAGGTTAATATAGACTCAAATTTTATCTGGTATTATTTAGAATTTTCAGACTGTTGTCCTTATCTTTATTGTTATATATATATATATATATATATATATTATGTTATTTTATATATATTATGTTATTTTATATATATTATGTTATTTTCGTTACATCGATGATATTTTACTCATCTACCCACAAGAACTTGACATAAACAAGATTACTGATAGCCTAATTAAAATTGAACACACCATAAAATTTACGCTTGAATTAGAATCCAATAATTCTTTACCTTTTTTGGATATTTTACTCATAAAAAATAAGGACAAATTAGAATTCAAAGTCCACCATAAATCCACCTGTAAAAATGACCACATACACTTTTACTCACACCACAATACCAGCATTAAAAAATGGAATTATTATTGGCTTCTATCTTAGAGCCCTCCGTATCTGCACTCCTAAATACCTAGACGATGAGTTCAATTATATAGAAAATTCCTTTATAAATCTTCTTTACCCTAAATCTTTCATACAATCTGCTATATATATATATATATATATATATATATATACATACACACAATGTTTCAGCCAATGTGTATTCCGGCCTTCTTCAGGTGTTTCTTATCAAACTCAGTAGCCTACATGGAACTTCAAATCAAACCCATTATCTAATCCATTGGGATAGATTGTTCTTATTCCATCAACCATGACTGGGTAACAAGTGTTAAGCTATGTTAAGTATTCTAAGTATTTTTGCCTGTAGTCAGGACTGAACCTTTAACCTACAGATAGTTGTCACTTAGAACTGTATTAACTCAACCCTTATATCTGTTGCGCCATATGTCCAAATGGACAATCCAGAGTGAATTTTTTTTTTTGTAAAAACGAACTTACAAACTATTAAAAATGTAAACAAAAGTGTCAGCAGGGTGAGTTTTTGCGTTATGTTCTTTTTATTACATTCCCTGCATAAATATTAAGAACAATTTTGTGCTAAATGGTTTTTAAAAAATGTTAAATTGTTAAAAACATCTTTCCATTTTTAAATGAATTTTGTCTGACTTTTATTTTGAAGAATAGTATTTCTTTAAATGAAGGTTCAGTATTATTTGATGATGATGATGATGTTGGGGGTAATTCTTTGACTTATTTGTATTACAAATTTACAATTGTGCTTTTAGAAAAATTGATTTATATTAAAATATAGATATTATGAAAAGCTAGCTATAAAAAAAAAAAAAAAAAAAAAAAAAAAAAAATTACATTTGAAAATTTGAAATGTGCAAAATTTGTAAATGTACATTCCAAAAACTTAACAGAAGAATTTAGTTTAAAATTGTTGGTACTTGCTTGCGACATACGTGTTTAGTCTGTCGGAAATAAATTTATTTGAAAAACCACTTCTAAATTTCATAAATCAAAACAATGAAAACTAAATAAAGTTAAATAAAGCAAGTTTTATCTATTTGCTAGCTTATCAAGTTTCTTTTTTTTGTTGCTGTTACCATAAAATAAAAAATAAAAATAAAGACTGCTGTTAAGAAAAATTATGTAAAGAATTTAAAGAAAGGGATATTCTATTTATGTAATACAAGATTGTAGATATTTAAAAAGGTATTTTTAAGTTCAAAGTGATGTTATTTATCTAAAGTAATACTATATATGTGTATACATGCAATATTAAAATGAAAATGTTGAATAATCTTATGGTAGGGATGTACAAATTCACGCACCTATCAATAAGGGGGAATAATAGGAAAGTCTAAAAAAAAATAAAAATAAATAATAATAATAAATTTTTCAGTATATGAAATAATAGAAGAGCTTTTATTTTAAATAAATATTTCCTCTAAATTAAAAAGGCTAAGTATTTTTTCGTTAGTTTGTTTCACATACTGTGACTTGACCGTAACAGACCCAATGGCAATAAAAGTTCCTTCAACACAATATTTCTTGAATACACATGTATACATATCAGTTCAGATAGATAGATAGATAGATAGATAGATACCCCCCCCCAAAAAAAAAAAAGACTTACACAAAACTAAAAAAATTATTTTCACCACTGAACAATGATGGAATTTTATTTATCAAAAATAAAATTCTATTTGTGTCACCAAAAGTGACTAACCATAATAGAATTTCTCATTAAAATGTGATGAAAGCAGGTCACATGACATATATATAATTCCCTTTGTTTGTTTGTTTGTTTGTTACCTATGAACTCCTAAGTCAATAAGTCAATCTTGATGAAACATAGTATGTGAACTCCTTCCACCTCAATGAGTATTTTAATGGTATTTATTTAGAGGAGAGGGGGTGGGACCTCTCTATCAGCTCCTGGAACATTAGCAAATAAAATTAACGTCTGCAAAAGTGCCCTAACCCTCCACTCACAGTTTTTGGAAGAAAATTAATAAGACAGGATGCAGTCAAAAAGAAAATTATGTTTAACAAATGCATTTTAATATATTATTTTAATTTCAGGTAATGTCAGGTTCTCCTGACAGTGTGTATATATATATATATATATATATATATATATATATATATATATATATATATATATATATATATAATATACACATAATTAAAGAAATAACAAAAGACTTAGAGATCTTGCTTTTAAATTGTCCTGTCCTGCTCAGCTGTAGAGTAATAAAAGATGTGAATGAAAATAGGAAGAAAAAAAATAATAATAATAATAATAAACAAAAAAAAAAAAAATTCTGTTTTCAAATACCTTAAAAATAATAAAGAATTCATCATTCGCATCTGATGAGTCGGGAGAATTAGACATTTTGTCTAAGCTCCCCGAAATAGTCTATAATGCAAGATCTCTAAGTCTTTTGTTATTTCTTTAATTATAAATTTGCTCTGTGACTAACAATAAGAGCACACATTGAGCTCTCAAACTGCGACAAGTTGTTTTAAAAAAAAAAAAACCTATGTCATAAGGAAGATTTCTTCTCTGGACTTTTGGATTATATATATATATATATATATATATATCTGATTATAATCGAAATTATGTATCTGCCTGTATCTGAAACTATGTCACCATTCATTTAGATATTTACGATATATTCTCAACTAAAAAGACATTATGTAATCTTAATTAACATCTTATCTATTAACCATGTCTGTAATAAAGTCTAGCATAAAACAACCCATGTTATTAACGAATTTAGAATCCTGCAAAGTATGTTATATATCACAAAGAAATAGAGGTTTACATAAGGTGTAGATAATTTTCATACTGGAAAATAAGGTTTAATAAATCATTACTTGGTGTTATTGATTTCTAATATTAGTGTTTTATTCTCAAATGTATTAAAAGCAATCCTATGTATAATTTTATATAAAAATTAAAATAGAACAGGAATAAGTGTAATGTTTTTATATGCATTCATATTTAGTTTTGTCAGTCTTTTTAATCTTTAAGAGAGAGAGAGAGAGAGAGAGAGAGAGAGAGAGAGAGAGAGAGAGAGAGAGAGAGATAGATGAGAATAAACAGTTATTTAAAAACGTTTGATAAATCAAAATGTGTACAAATGTTGACCAATTAAAATCTCACCATTTTATTATAGTCTCAATATAAAAAGTTTCATGCATCAACTATGGAACAGAGGATACAATCATGAGATAAAAGTAGTTTTAGTAATGGGATGAAAAAGGTGAGATTTTAATTTCTTTTAGTTTATATATATATATATATATATATATATATATATATATATATATATATATATATATATATATATATACACATACACACACACATACATACAATCAAATATTATATATTATGGATTTAATATCTAGTATACTAATACTCTTAGGAAAGGTATGAATCCAACTATTCTCCCACCAGCTATGGGTAAGTAGTAGGGCAGGTTGGACTCTTTAACCTTGGTTAGGCAAGTCAAGGAGAAAGAAAACTGAATTCAGACCTGTTAAACTTCGCTTAAAAAATTGACCATGTGTCACATACTACTCGTGTAGAGGGGTTGGTAAATATATATATATATATATATATATATATATATACACACTTAAAAGAAAAAAATAATTTAAAATTTTTTATTCAAAAGAAGAAAAAAAGAAAATTAATTCATTTTTTAATTACAAAAGATTTTCTTGAAATTCAAATAATCTTGTAATGTTTGATTTCTTTTTTGAAAATGTTCCACTGCAAAATATCATTGCTAATAATTTTAATCATATTCTGTTATTTGTCAATAAAAATATTTGATTTTAATGCTTTTTGTTTATATTTATCATTTTTAGATTTAATGTTAATATCACAAATAAGCCTCTCTCTTTTAGGCTATTCTCATCCCTGCAAACAGATGCTTAACCTAATGGCTTAAGTTCAATTTTTGTTTCTGTTATTAATGATTATTGCTTGAATAAATTATGTTGTACAAATGTTTCGATTTGTAAGTGTTTAAACAAACAAGCTGCCATAAAGCCCAAATCACTCATCATGGGAATAACATTGAGCAACAATAGAATTACTTTTCTTTTGAAAAAATCTATGAAAAAAAAAGAAAGAAAAATAAAAGCATAAAATATTCTTGGTGCATTTTTATGCAGATTATAACACTCTTACTCATTGGTCTCATAACCTAGTTTGGTCATTGGGGCATTATTCATATAGTGTGTCTTGGGCACAAATAGGCAGACAAAGTCCATACCTTTCCAGGTCTACAACTGGCTTTAATTCAAAGTTTTCCTTCTCCTAGACTGGTTTCCTAGCTCCCCTAAATTAAACAGTAATGAGCCTATTCAATTCTTAGGTTACCATTTAAGCAACAGCAGGTACTACAAGCAACCCAATATAAAAATGATTTAATTTGGCATTAAATAACCTGAAAAGGGTTGATATGCAGTCAATAAAAACAACTATCAATAGACTAATTACCATACTAAGGTTGAGATATATATATATATATATATATATATATATATATATATATATATACAGTGATGTCGATAGCTTTTTGATTTAGTGCGTCCTGTGATGCACATATTTGCTTTAAAGGAGAACCCGGGAAAATTTATGGTCCCAAATAAAATTTCTTAATAGATTGTAGGGTTTTTATTTATGATCTGGGGAAATAACTAAAGCAGTCTACCTCCTAACTTGTAACCTATCCTGTGTAATTTGTTTCTAAGAGACTATTGAAATGTATTTACAGTTATCTTGAAATGGTGAGGGAAGAAAAAAGAAAAACATTGGGATGCATGGATATAATTTTACTGCATCCTTTTAGATTTACGCAGGACATGTACCTATCAGCATCTCTGTATATATAACCATAACTCAGCAAAAACAGCACATCATATTATCACTGGTTTTGTAACCTAGTTTGGTCATAGAAGTGCTACTCCTGTACTATGTTGGACACATCACTCTTGAGATCTATAACTGTTTTGAATTCAAAGTTTTCCTTCTAGACTAGTTAACATATCAAGGTTAAAGAGACCAGTCTGTTCTACTATTTAATAAATAGCATTGCTAGGGGTAAATAATTTACCCCTAGCTGGAGGGAGAATAGTTAGATCCATACTGTTCCTAAGGGTATTAATTGCTATGTGAAATGCCAACAACACCATTCAGGATTTGAACATGAGTAGCCGAATCCACTTCCTACAACAATAACCGTTATGCCACAGGAAAGATTGCATATTAGAACTATTATTGCATACTTGTAAAACCCTTTATTTGTGATACTTTAAAATCATGCTAACTGCCTCATGACAATACTTTAAAACTGTCTTAAACATATTTAACAACTTTCATTTAAAACCAACATTAAAACTTTAAAGATCATATTCAAAATTTTGTTATAAATTTTGAATCAAGATTCATTTTCTGTCTCCTCACCAAATCAGTTTTAGTCTTTCTACCACTCAACCGGTTTCCTTTTTGTCTAATAAATTATTTCCTTCTTTTTTTGTGTCTCCCACTCTCTACAAAAGCAACTACTCTGATAATCAGCAGTCAATGCAGCAGATCTCAGAAATTTGTGTGTATTTAAACACCCAACCCACCTTCCTTTTTGTTTCATGTAACAGATGCATTGCTTTTTATAGTAACAATTTGCAGTGAAAAAAAGAGAAATTATATTGAACTAGAAGCAGCTACCTGGTGTCACCTGGGTAGAGGGGGGGAAAGTCTTGCAGATCCCTTATTACTTATCAAGAGTTTGATCTTTGCTGGATGCCTCATAAAAATCCCTACGTAAAAAAGACCTGGTGAGATGTCAGGAATTTTTTGGTTGGGTAAAAGGAATGACACCACATATAAAAATATAGTAAGAAATTTTAATTCAATAATTTACAATTAAAATTTTTTTAATATATTTCAAAACGGGGAAAAAAATGCGCTAATAACTTTCCCTTCTGTTATTATACAAATTTTAATTTTCAAATATCTTCCCAAATATGAATAAAATCATCGTTTTTTGCACAAAAACTAACTGATATTGAATGTGTATATATATTTACTTTGTTGTTAATTATTGTATTTTCAGTTTTCTTTAGACATATATACATACAACTGCCCTTTATATATGTATAGATGGTTAAAGTGTTTGGATATTTCTAATTGGTGAATATCTGTAGTAACAGGATTTTGTATGATTAAAAATGAGAAATAAATGCTAAATAAATATTATTGTTCTACTAGGATTGATTTTGATAACCTTATTTTGATGACTTGTGAACTTGCCAGATTCCTCTTGTAACAGCAGTCCATGATGATAATTCTATTTAGGAAGGAATAAAAGATTTTAATTAACTTTTTATTGTTATCTGTTATGTGAAGGAATTTGGATGATTAAAAAAATTATATTCAGTTTGAATGTAGACCTCCCACAAAATTATCCTTCAAATTGGACAGGAGATTGTTTTATTCTCTAAGAACATTTTAAGTGTATTGCTATTTTTACTGGATATCGGTTATATATACTAGCAAAATAAAAAGACACCCTCTGGGCGATATAAAAATAATTTTTTGAAAGATATTGCCTGAGGGGATGGAGGCTGAAAATTCAATGGCATAGAGTGTGTACCATAAGTATGTAAAATCGTCAAATTTATCAAAGGAGTAAAAAAAAAAAAAAAGAAAGAAAGAAAATTTGAAATGGAAACAGTTCCGATAACTTAAAATATTATATTAGAATAAAACAATCTATGTATAAATATATAACGCCAGGCATCTATTTATTGAAACAATGAGGATTGTCTAACGTTGCATGCTCACATTTTGATTATATTTATTCTATGTTATGACGTTGGATTATGTGTTGGGTAATGTCATGTAAGCAATGACGCAGTTTTTGTTACAGACAAAAACCGGAAGCGAATCTCCATTATTAATAGACATATATATATATATATATATATATATATAATTATATATATATTAGTGGTACCTTGACTTATGAATGTCGCAACTTATGAGTTTTCAGAGTTATGAGCTGTCAGTTAATCAATTTTTTGCTTTGTGTTGAGAGCTAAAATTTGAGATACAAGCGAGCTTCAAATACACTTGTACCTCAACAAGTTAATAAGTTCACAAAAAGTTTAAGTTTCCAAATTTATTATACTAAAGAAAAATATCATTTATAAAAAAAACCCCGAAACATTAAAAACATATTACAGCACATAATTCATTACATTCTATTTTATCATGTTTTTATACAATACAATGCTATTTTTCTTAAGAAAAGTAACAAAAATAAAATAAAATAAAATTAGAGTGTTTTTTGATGGGCTGGAACAGATTAATGTCATTTCAATTTATTTCAATGGCAAAAATTGATTTTATATACAAAGAAATTGAGTTACTAGTGGAACAAATTAAACTTGTAAGTCAAAGTACCATTGTATATATAAACATAATGAGAATTTCAGTAACATAGATGTAATTATTTGACTAATACATGACAATTATTAACATTTTGGAAATAGAAAATTTCAAATACCACAGAGATAATTTGGATTATGCGGACTATTGTCCTCATCTTTATTGTTATCTGTACAACGTTTTGGCTGATGAGCCCTTCGGACTTCCTTAGGTATTTCTTGTCAGATTCAGGAGCCTTCTCGAACTTGGGAACCTTCTTGTCGTAATTGGGAGCCATCATGGAACTCCTGATTATGACAAAAAGGTTCCAGAGTTTGAAAAAAAGGTTCCTGTGTTTGAGAAGGCTCCCGAGTCCGACAAGAAATACCTGAAGAAGGCCGGAGAGCACATCAGATGAAACATTGTACAGATACCAGTAAAGATGAGGACAATAATCTGAATAGCCCAAATAATACAAATTATCAAGCCTCATCCCAAAAATCCAGAGAAATACCACAATGATAAGTCTATGAAAAGTAATGCTTATCATCAAGTAATATCATTGTTAGTTTAAAGGTGATAGCATCCATTACTTTAACCTTTTCTTTTTCTCTTAGTAATAAACATTGTACATAAATCAATTTTATCATTTTTTCTTTTTCTTTCTTTTTTAATTAGCTGGTTCAAGCCTACAGCTTTGTCAACCATAATATCTCGTTCACATAACTGTAAACCCACATAGCACAGAGATAAATATATCTGTAAAAAGTAATGCTTATTATTGTGGAGATTCTTTTTCTTTTTGTTAAATTTTGTTGAAGTCACAATCCCAAATATATAAGGCTTATTCAAACATTATCAAGATTTGTGTTGTATTTACCAAAACAGAAAATAAACAATGAATGAAACTTAATCCTTTTTTTATTCAATTTCTATTGAGAAATTTCAGAAGTGGTTTACACTTTTGAAACATTATTTGATATGCTTTGAAGCTAATGTCCTGCACATCTTTAAATCTTATTCTCAAGATAAATTTCCAATTTAAGAAACAAGTAAAAGTTGCATGGTGCTAGATCTCGTGAAAATAGGCGTTGCACTTGTATAAACCTGTGTTTTGACAAAAAAACCTTTCATTCAAAAAGTATTGGTGTTACATAATGAATGGGTAGCCTACTTATTATGTAAGGTAAGTATAGAAATCAAAAGTTAACTGGTAATTTATTATAAGAATCATGGAAAATAACTAGTAATATGATAGACAAGACTTGACCCCTGGCTGACCTGTTTGGTCCTGGAAATACCAGATTGTAAGAAAAGGTTAGTTAGAGATTCAGAGTTAACTGGACAATCAATGGTGTCTCTCCTGTGATTTTCCTCTCCACGTGTGCAGTTATTGATTTTGGGAAATAAAGACGTTAAAGTAAACTAAGTCTTGGAGTTCATTTATACCAACAAGAAGATGGACATAGAGATGAAGAAACACTCAAGTCAACCCAAAAAGACCGGAGGAATCAGCCCAGCATAGAAGACAAAGAAATAGAAATAAAAAGAAGATAGAAGAAGCAAGTTATATAAGTATATGGAAGCACATGGTTATTGTTGTAGGAAATGGACATAGTGGGACAAGTTCAAATCCTGGACGAGGCTGTTTGCCTTGCACACAGTGGGAAAGATATGCATCCAACTATTCTCTTTCCTGAGTAAATAATAGGGTAGACTGGGCTTTTAATCTTAGGCAACCAGTCTAGGAGAAGGAACACTCCTAATTTAAACCTGCTAAAACCCGCTTAAGAAATTGACTGTGTCACATGCTGCTTGTGTGGCGGGCTTAGTAAATATAAGTATAAGAAATATAAATGCTACATAACATCAGGACAGACAACTTCTAAAAGAATATTGGCAGAGCAGTCTAGACTTCATTAATTTATTATGAGTTGTTATACTGTGCACATCTTCATTTAAAAATTTAAAGCTTCAGTTTTAATATATTCCCGACCCCACCTCATGTGCCAGATACAATAAACTTTAATCTTTTCAATATTTTTTGTTCCCTAGAAAAAAAAAATAAAATAGCTGGATTAACAAAGTCTGCTTTTATGGATAATTCATCTTAGATTAATTTACATATTCAATGTACATTCAGAGATTAAGAGTTAATCAGACATTATGGTTAATACTTATTATTGTTTATTAATATGGGATTATAAATCATTTATATAATTTGGTTCACTGTGAAAGGGTTATTAGATATACAAGATTATATAATATTGTAGGGGGTGACTTATTGTTGCTTGTTCCAGGACAAGAAGGCAAAAGATATTGATCATTGTGTCCAAGGAATGGAAATTGGATAGGATGGTTTGATTTTAAAGGCATATCAACCCATCTAAGATTATTTTATGCCTAGAGGTTAGGGAATTGCATTCATTGTACATTTATTTGTATTTTTTGTGTAGTTGTTTCTTAAAAGTTTCTTTTTGCACACATATATATTAAGTATTCCTATCTAATGCAAATCATTTGTACACATTTGTATGGTTTCAAGTATTCCTCTCTACTAATAATAATTATATGGTTTCAAGCAATTATTTCTATTCAATAATAGTCATTTGTTTGCACACAGCTACAATTTCAAATAACTAATAATATTTAGTAAACAATTATAGTTTTAATTAACTATTCCTAATAATCTACAGTTATATAACATCAAGTATTCTTATCAAATACAAATGATTTTCTAACAGATCTATTTGAGCCATAGATGGAACCCTAACATGTACTACCACTCCTGGTCAGAGTGGACCTGAGAGTAATGGCAATGAATGGATACCACACACTCCTCAAATTTACAGAATTGGAGCCTCACCATTGGATGCAGTTTAGTGTCATATCCAGGAACCCCCCTCCCCTTTTGGGAGCAGAGGAGTCTTACCTCTCTTTCAGGGGATACAACCAGAGTATTCTAGGCCCTGCTGACAGGTTGTACCAGGTGATGAAAAGATATAACAAACACAAGTTTTATATTCTCATTTTATTAGGTGTTTTCTTGTTCATGCCAATTCTGATAGTGAGTGTTTCTAACCATCATTTTGGGAAGGAAAAGAAATTCTGTTTACATTCTTATAGCAGCCAGTTCATAAACTGACCACCTGAGTGCTGGGGCTTGAAATAACTAAAACCCAATATCAACTCTTTATATCTATTTATCATGTGATATCTCTTGACCAACCAGTGTACAGATTTCTACAAAATCTTATCACATCATTGTACAATTTGATTCTCACATTGGAAGGATGATCTACAAACCTCACCCCCCCCATCTCAAATATTGACCTTGGCATTAAATCCATTATAAACTTCTGTACTCAAATGACCCATTAGTATACCCCCAATTGTTTGACATAGAAGCTGCCTAATTTTGAACAGCCATTTTGTTAGATTTCTAATTAACAAGAGTGGAAGAAAAATAACAGTTTAATATCTTCAAAATGATTCATCAGTGAATAATAAGCAAGTCACATGCTGAATTAATTTACTGGGTTTGACTGCTTACAAAAGAAAAAAAAAAAGATTTCAAGCTGAAGTAGTAAGCTTACCTAGTCATCTTGTATATATACTAAAACTCATTATGTTAGTATATATCAAAGTTATGATAGTGTAGACAGAGTTAAATGTGCTTGGTAAATTCATGCTAACCTAACTTAGAGTGCATGTATATATATATATATATATATATATATATATATATATATATATATATATAGGGCCAGTTTAGCTCAGTCGGTAGAGCATCCGACTAGGAATCACAAGGTTCCAGGTTCGATACGGACCCTTGCCAACTCAGTGTATGAGTAGCACATGGATCTGTGCGGTAAAGTGAGGAGCTCTACTTCAGACATCAAAACAATCTCCTTAGTCTAGCCCTAGTGAAAAGGAGATAGTCTCCCTCGCTGTTTAGCTGATACTGTCTTTAGGCCACCCCAACGACTTATATACATATAAGAGAGGGAGAGAGATTATGTGTGTGTTCAAAAAGTATTGAGACTGAAGCTGTATTTAACATTTTAAGATATTTAAGATAGCATTCCCAGTTGATTTTTTTTATTTATTTGAGGTTATTGTTATTTAATCATATTAATGAAATAAAGCTATGTAAATGGAGTTCAAAACTGTTTGAATTATGCAAATATCCCCAGTGGTTCAAAAGTTATGAGAATTTAAAGCTCCGAAATTGGGGGTACAAAAGTGGACATGATTCTGTTAAAAAAATGTCAAATCACAGACCAATTCAAAACAAGAAATCCAGTAATTTCTTCACTATTTCTTTATTTTTGGAGCAATTTTGATAAAACTTTGCATTCTTATGTAAAATTGTATTTTCTTTCTGATTCTGCACTCAAATTGTATGTATCTCTATGTTGTAACCCATTATTTAGAGAATAAGAGGTACAGATAGCAGGTTTTTTTAAAAAGTTTACCACAACATTTTAATTTTAATACTGCATGTATACACATATATAGTATTAATTTAAAGATATAACATCACTTTGAACTTAAAAATACCTTTTTAAATACCTATGTTGAATTACATACAAGAAATAGAATACCTATTTACATATGTTTTTAAACAAAGCCAGTCCGGCCTGTGTCTACATTTCTCGTAATTTTAAGTTGTTTTTTTCCAAAATTGAAAGTTTGATGAAAAAACCCTGACGGTTAAGCAACACCCTAATATCACATGTTATATATGAAAATAATTCTGAGACAATCTTCTATTAGTGATAAAGTGCTTTTTTTTTTTTCTTTTCTGATCTTATACTTTTTGAAGAAATCTCCGTCAACTTTTGTCTATCATATTTTCGCTTCCAAAGGTCAGAAAAGAAAAAAAAACAAACTTCCTGCTTGTATTTTAAGGTGCTTGTATTTTAAAGTGCGTACTAATTAAGTGTAAAATTTCAAAAATATTGGTAAAGATTAGCCACTTTGATTTTATGAAAGTCTGGGGAAAAAAAACTCATATTACAAATTTCTGGCTGTTCAAAGCAAAATACCGTTTTAACTCGCCGTAACAAATAATGCAATGAATAAAAACACATAAAAATTACATATTTAGAAAGATTCTTTTCTTTTCTTTTCAACCATATAAATGTTTTTAAGTTCGGACCAGTAATATGTGAGAAATTGCGATTTAAACTGATTTGCTGGGGTTGCCATAATAAGACAAATGAACATTGAATAAAAATATTTTCTTCAAAATAGTCCCCTTAGTATTCAACACAATCGTTCCAGTGAGTTTTTCATGGTCAAAGCACCATATGAAACACTTCTTTAGATATACTATGAAGCAGCATTGTCCCATTTCTTTTACTGTACTCCATATCCACAAATCTTATTCTTTAGATGAATTTTTAGTTTAGGAATCAAGAAAAAAGTTAAATCTTGCTCAAAGTTCTAGCGAGTATGTAGGGTGTTGCATTTGCACAATTCTATGTTAGGTTAGATCAATTGGCACTGACTCATCTAGACAGTAACTGAGATATTATCACTTTAATTATATAAATTGTTCAGCTATTTATGAGTCATTTAAATTTTAGGATTCAGTCTATATCTTTTTTATCCTACCTTGTATTATATATATATATATAAAAGCATAACCCATCAAAAACAGCACAGCATATCATCATCACCATTCCTGTAACCTAGTTTGGTCATGGAGTACTGCTCATATAGCGTGTCTTAAGCACATCCTTTCTCAGATCTATAATTCAGAGTTTTCCTTCTCATAGACTGATTGCCATACCAAATTTAAAGAACCCAGTCTGACCTATTATTTACACATAGCAGGAGGGAGATTAGTTGGATTCATACTTTTCCTATATAGAGATTTTTAAAAAATGCTCAAACTAAGAGAACAATTTTCAATTCAATATAGTTTAGCTCAGTCGGTAGATCATCCGCCTAAGAATTAAAAGGTTCTGGGTTCAATACCTGCCCTGCCATAGGAGTAGCACAACTTAGGTAATCTGAGCTGCGGGGTAAAGTAGGAAACTGACGGTAAGTGTAGCGCTTCACCTCAGCAAAAAAAATCTCTGGTCAAGCACTAGTGAAAAGGGGATAGATTCCCTTGCTGTCTGGCTGATACCGACAATATACCACTGCCAACTTCCTTTATGTAACTGAATGATAATTTTTGAGGTTGGTGTTCACTCCAAACATTGTTTTTTTAATCCTTTATTTTCTTGATATGATGGAGATAAGTATGAAATGCTAATTAGAACCCTTCCTAAATAGAAACATCAATATAATTATGGACTGCTGTTATAATGGGAACTCAATGGGTTTATGAGTCACCTTGTAGAAATGAAATATATCAGTGATATAATTCGCAACAGTAAATATAGGAAATATGAACTTTAAGGTATTTACTAAGCTTTGCTTAGTTGTGGTACAAGCCCAGATGTATGGGACACCCAGTGAGACCCAAACTCGCTAGTAATTATCTGCCAGTCTAGCTTGTTAACCATTACACCATGCAGAACTTTAATGTTGATAATGAAATAATAAAAGGTAAGAACCCTTTAGTTTTCGTTATAAATAGATCTTTCTTGAAACTGTGACTCAGCATAAATATTTTCATGAAGAGTAAAATATGATTACATTTTATTGGAATGAGAAATATGCTTCTCTTTGACCTATAAAAAGAATTCTTTACATAGTTCCATAAACAACTCATAGTTCACGGTTTCCTAAAAAAAAATGATACAAGACCAGTGATGCTGATAGCTTTTTGATTTAGCGTGTCCTGGGACACACATATTTGCTTTGAAGGAGTCCCCAGGAAAATTTACAGGTCCTAACTAAAGCTAACTACTGCCTTGTAACCTATCCTATGTAATTCATTTCTAAGAAACTATTGAAATGTATTTACAGTTATAGCTTGAAATGGTGAGGGAAGAAAAAAGAAAAACACTGGGACTCATAGATATGATTTTACTGTGTCCTTTTAGATTTTGTGCATCAGAGATGCAGGACGCATACCTATCAGCATCTCTGCAATACATATGGATTGGCACATTTGTTTAAGATCAAAAGTATCACGTTCTGGCCTTTTTTGCCTAGGATCAGAGTGTAGTATCTGCACCTGTGGAAATCATATGTTATTTTAAAAAACTATCTAAAATTCTCATTATGTTATGCAATCATAACCCAGTAAAACAAACACATTACAGTTTTATTCATGAGATAAATACATTTATAATAAATAGCAGTCTGTGTGTATTTCTGGAGGAAACTACAAAAATAAAACAATTAATGACAAAGTAAATATGTATAAACATCCACTATCACCAGATCATGCTTTTTGAGCAAAAATAATGAGGATTTGTGAAATAATTTAAAAAATAAAATTTAAATGATAACAGCATTGAACCAGTGAGACTACCTTTTAGACCCCCACCCTCCCCAACGACACTGGGTAGCTGCTTCTTACAGAATAAAGCAATTTCCAGTCCAACTTGCAACTGAATGATAATTTTGTTCAAGCTGAATGTTTTTTTTTTTTTAGTCATCTAAATTCTTGATATAATGTATGATTATAATTATAGAATGCTAATTAGAATCCTTCACTCCTTCCTAAATAGAAGCATCAGTATCAACATGGACTGCTGTTACAATGGGTTCACCAGTCATCTTGTAAAATATAAACTATGCAGATGAAAAGTTAGTTTGAAGATTATTATATTTTGTACTTCCTCAAAAATTAGAGAAATATTAGAGTATCAGAGAAATAATAGGAAAAAATACAATGAGTATTAAGGATAGGAAAACAAGGTTTACTAAGCAAAGATTTAAGGTGAACAGAGTAATTAGCAATTGCTAGGTTGAATTAACAAGTCCCATGAGATCTTGTTGCTTCTCCCCACCTAGGTTTTGTCAGACTAATAATTCCATTCTCATTATTTAGATACTATATCACAAGAATAAATATGAAAGAATAACAAAAACAGATGTATAAATATAGAAATGATTGTTTTTTTTAAATACATTTAACAAGATTTCCGTAGATAGACACATAATACACTCTGATCCTAGGCAGAAGTGCCTGGGAGCTTCACTGATCCTGGGCATGGTAGTTATTTATCTAGTTGTGGCACAAGGCCACAAGTATAGGGCACTCAGCATGAATCAAATTCACAAACAATGGTCTGCTAATCTAGCTTGCTAACCATTACACTATGTGATGCAGATACTACCATCCCATCCTAGCAGAATTAACAAAGAAACAAACAAAAATCACATTGTTCATTGAATAGACATGTTAAAAATATATAGTTATTCAATAAGCTTAGTTGTG